>CAJVRN010000004.1:0-600000 GCA_911728415.1 Lagocephalus sceleratus
TTAATGAAGCAATCACAAAGCATTGTGTGTTGTGTGATAGCTTTTTGTGATAGCAAGGCTCTTTGTCCCTTGTGAGAAAAATAACTCAAAGTCACTGACACCTTCCCTATCACCTACGTATATCAGTATAATTTTAAAATTGTAAAAATGACCTGTGATTAAAAAAAAATGCAATTGTGGATATAGCAAATGAGAATAATGACAAAATGTTGTTTGTTTTTCAGCTTTGAAATGTGCAAAAGTATGAATAATTCAGCCTCGTCACCTGTGGTACACGAGAGACCAAAAGAGGTTAAAGTGTCCCTGCAGGAGAACCCTGAAGAAGGTGACATAGAGAACCATGAAGTACCACTGGAGCCTTCTGCTGATGTTGATTCTTCATCAGCTGTGGTACCCAGCAAAAACAGTAAATCCTTGTTGAAGACAGAAACCACCAAGAAAGATCACTCTGAATATTTCTACAAGAGAAAAAATCTTTCCATTGATGAATATTCAGACACTATGTCCTGTAACAATGACAAGTCTACAGAAGAGAGGGACAAAGAGTCAAAATCTGTGGATTCGATGAAGGATGAAGAGATAGATTATTCTGAATATTTCTCCAGTGATATTTCTGAAATTTCTCTTGATATGGCTCTTGAAAGTGTTGCATCCTTATTCAAAGGAGAAAATGTTTCCAGTGATGAATATTCAGACACTATGTCCTCACACCCAGGTGTATTAAGGATTTGAGGGGTGTGGTTAGCCCAGTTCTATTTAACGCTCAGTTTTCACGCGCCTTTTTCAGTCTGTTGGCGGTTTGCGGATAAAGAAGTTAAAACCACCTTCTCTGCCCGAGTCGTTCCTCGTCCTGCGACACCTTAATATAAAATAGTGAGGTGTTTGAAGAGCTGAACAGTAAATGCAGGTTTTAGAACAATGTTAATGTTATGAGCCAGCGTCTGCAGACTCTCCGACACCCAGCAGAGATCTGCACATCTTCTGCGATGTGTCAGTCGGTCTGATGCTCATCTCCAGACAGATGATGCCCAGGAAGAAGAGGTCAGTGTCTCCTTAGACCTTGTCAGGTTCCGTGTGGCGCAGAGTAGTGTGCAGCACTCGCTGGTGTTCAACTGGCCAGCGTACTTCACACCCAGCTGACCATACCAAGCAGGAAGACTCAACCACACCGGCAGAGATTCAGAGTCTTACAGAAGTGCGTAGCTAGAGGTTTGTGGATAGTATGAATAACCCTGCTGATGACATCACACAGGGGAAGACACTGATGGTGCTGTCACCACCACGTCAACCAGCCCATCATCCTATACTTGGACAGATGATAGCGAGCTGAAGAAATGCTCCTTCTGCAGCCATGTAGCTGTTGACACTGGTCCTCAACTCCCTGATGTAAGCCAGTTCTCCACATGGAAGGACCACTTGCAGACAACAGCATGGGGCAAAGATGGGAAACAACTTGAATCAGATGGTGCTCATCATTGATCCCCAGCTCCTGCGAGCTTTGTGGTCTGTTGGCAGGGTAACAGCTCCTTACCCTGGAGATGATGGCCATATCCACACTGCTGCCATGAAGGTCAGATAAACATTCAATCAGATGAACATTCAACCAGTGGCCCATCTGGTTCAAATCCCAAGTTTAAGTATGCTGCTGAAGATTCACCAACCTGAGTGGACGTTCTACCTTGGATTCGACTGTCTGTGCAGACAGTTTGGGGTGGCTGTGTTAGAAAGCCCATGAACAGCAATTAGTGGAGTTTTTGCCTTTCATCCCATTCACTGGGTTTTCCTTGGTTTATTTCTGTGTGTGAATGACAGAAGAAAACAGTAAAATAAAACATGTTAAAGGGAATTCTTTGTACTTTAACGGGAACAACAACCCCTACACCTTGCCACTCTAAACCAGGTAATTGTTGGAGAGCCCCTTCCTCCTGTTTAGAAGGTTTGAAGGAGTACTAAACCAAGCAGGGTTCACCTCAGTGCAGTTTTAACATGATTTAATGGGGCTCTTTGAGAGTGTCACTCCCATCAACCAACTTTGGACCAGGAGGAGAGGGCCTGCCAGAAACCCAGGGCTTCTTCTCAGGGGGGTGCCAGTACTCTCCATGGACAGCAAGTGTGTGGAGATCAGCATCCCCCCGTCATCACTCTGGTGCATCTAGAAGAGAAATACAGGGAATGAAACCATTAGTATGTGATTGTTAGATGATATTTAAAAGCTGAAAATATCCCAACATGGAAGTCTTGGTGGAGCAGAGGAAAACAGAAGGCACTCTTCATCCATCTTGAGACATTCGCAAACCATTTGCAAATTTTACGCTTTATCGAGCTTTTCTTTTTTGATTGTTTTTCTTTTCTACAATAAGGAAGGCACTGTGATGAATGGCTGTCTTCAGAGGATGTAGCATCAGAACTTCTATTACAGGAGTGTGTGTTGGGAGCTGGCGGGGCTGCCTCAGATTTCCTGGTTTGGGTTGGCAACTGGCAGCCCCATCGGCTCCTGCACACCTGCCTCCAATCGCCGATTTAGCCGTCCATTTAAGGACCTCACCTCCTCCCGTCCAGTTGCCGGATTATTATCCTGTTAAGCCACTCATCCCCGAGTCTTTTGAAGGACCTCGCTGGTTTTTTGTGAACTCAATAAATCGCCGTGTGATTTTCCAGCCCTGTTGTGTCCTGCGTTTGGGTCCAGACTAACCTGTGTCGCAACAGAATAATCTGGCCATCATGGACCCAGCAGAGGCACAGCAGGCACTGACCGATCAGGGTCAGTTGCTCGGCCGTCAGAAACAGGACATTGAGGTTCTGCTGAAGAGTGTGAACGTGACGTCCCAGGCGTTGCAGGACCTGTGTCGGCAAGTTGCGCGGCTGGCGAGTCTTTCGGTGCTGCCTAGAGCCACGGCTTCCCCCGCACCACCGAGGGAATCGTACGCCTGCGACCCAGAACCGTTTGGCGGCTCCCTTGACCAGTGTCGGGGATTCCTGATGCACCTTTTTTAGCCGTCATCTGACTCCCGCGGAACCGCGAGCTACTGACGGTGGTGCTGGCACTTCAGGAGGGGCGTCACTGGCTGGAGGGCGCTTCCAAGCCATTCATCGTCTGGAGTGACCACAAGAGCCTGGCCTACTTGCAGGGAGCAAAGCGACTAAACTCGCAGCATGCGCATTGGGATCTCTTCCTGTGCCAATTTGACTTTTTGGTCACCTACCAGTCCGGCTCCAGGAACGTGAAGCCCAATGCCCTCTCTCGTCAGTTCACGGCCAGCTCTCCAGACCGCACACCTGACCCCATCCTGCTATCAGCCTGCATTCTCAGGACATTAACCTGGCAGGTGCGCGAGGCACAGCGCTCCACCACCGACCCCGGGGGATCCCCTCCCAACACCCTGTTCATCCTGGAGTCTGTCCCCTCAGAGGTCCTGCAGTGGGGGCACTCCTCCCAGCTGGCTTGCCACCCGGGCGCAACCCTGCACCTGCTGCGCCAGAGGTCGTTGTTAGTTGAACAAACTACACAAATATTTAATTCAGAGTTGAAAGTGAATGACTATGAATCTTAAAAAAAAAAACACATGTTGCACTTACAGCATTGATTCTTTTTTCTTTCACATTCTTTATGCTGATGAAGTTGGTCTTGAGGACATAATATCTGCACCAACATGTTTGAGAAAAACCTGAACATTTACTGGTGACCATTGTTTTTCCAACATTACTAAAAAAAAAAACATCCTTGTATTTTTCAGTTTTTTTTTTTACCCTGACTGTTTTCTGAGGAAGTTCTGCTTGTCTCATCGTTAGTCCTTTTCAGTTTCTCACAGCAAAGTCCAGGGTTGAACTGAAATAAAGAGGATTAAACAGAATAGAAACTGAAAATGTGGTTTCCCTCACATAATTATCAGATTCAATGATGAATTGGAGCAGATAAAAAATGAAGCTGATTTATTCTGATCATGAGAAAGATACACAAGACAATTAGAGTCAGGTGTGGAAGAATAGATGTAGAAGTTCTCATTTTTGTCATTTCATTATTTTTTTCTGGTTAATTTAATCTAATTTAGCTGCTGTTAGCTTTTCAAATCAATCAATATTAATAATCAAAGACATTAAAGATCAAAGTTACCAGAAGAGTATTTTTTTTCAAAGATAAAATGTTTTATGAATATAAAATTAAAGTAAATTTAAAATTCAACACAGATTATTGCTATAAGGGGGAGTAGAAATAAACTAAATTATTAGTTTACTAACAGTTTCAACAGCATTCAAACAGCAAAATGGCCGAGCATATTATGAAGAGTGGGGGATATTCACCCCAGCATACGGGAGACCATGCTAACGTATTTGGAAAAGACCTTGAAATAATAAGTACTTTAGGAAAAGGCAGTTTTGGTGTAGTTTTCAAGTGTTTCAACTTGAAGACACAAGAGACAGTGGCTGTTAAGGTCATTAAAGTAGAAGAAATTGCCAACCACGAAATCTGCATCCTAACTCATCTGAGATGTCTGGATCCTGACACAAGCAACATTATCAGATTTAACAGCCATTTCATCCAAAACAATGACATCTGTCTGAGCTTTGAGCTGTTGGACACAGATCTGCATAGTTATGTTTCAGCAGTAAATCACAAGTCAAAGAAGAGTGGACTTCCTTTGTCAGAGGTCAGAGTCATCACAGAGCAAATGGCCATGGCTCTTCACGAGCTGAACTCAAATGGAATTGTCCATGGAGATATCAAACCAGGAAATATCATGATTGTGGACAGACATCAGCAGCCATTAAGAGTGAAGCTGGTAGATTTTGGTGGAGCACAGTTTATTTCTGATTTTGATTATACAACCTTTGTGGTCACTTTTTGCTACAGTTCACCAGAGGTGCTGCTGAGGTCCTTAGTTAATGAGGCTGCTGATGTGTGGTCCTTAGGGGTCACTTTACTGGAATTGGCTCTTGGAGATTATGTTTTTGTAAACAATGAAAAATATGATGTTCTCAAGTGCATTATCAAGCTTTTGGCCAGCCACCAGACTATGTACTGAACACAGGGATCCGCACACAGTGCATGTTCAAGTTGAACAGTGAGAAACGATGGAGTCTTAAACCAGAAGAGCAGTTCCGCAAGGAACAGAACTTGTTCCCTTCCCTGACTCCCAATCATTTTGAAAGCTTCAAGGACATCATTAATGCATTTCTACCCAGAAATGAAGAGCTCACTGATGTGATGCTGTTTTTACAGCTGATCCTGACGATGCTGGATGTTGACCCAGAGAATCGTATCATGCCTCTGGAGATTCTGCAGCATCCATTCCTTGATGTTACAGGAGAAAAAGCAAAGCAAGCAACTGCAGAAATTGAGAAATTACTAGGCTTATTTAGTAAGGAGAAAGATACTTCTCAGCAGATCAACCATTTCTCTGCTTCAGAAGATGAGAACACAAAGGACATGTATGTAGATACTCAGGTGGAGAGCTCAGATTATTATATTTCTGCAAAAATAAGATTGCTGAGCCATGACATGCTGCTAGAGCCTTCTTCTGATTTTGATTCCTTGTCACCTGTGGTACACCAGAGACCAAAAGAGGTTAAAGTGACCCTGCAGGAGAACCCTGGAGAAGGTGACATAGAGAACCATGATGTACCACTGGAGCCTTCTGCTGATGTTGATTCCTCATCAGCTGTGGTACCCAGCAAAAACAATAAATCCTTGTTGAAAACAGAAACCACCAAGAAAGATTACTCTGAATATTTCTACAAGAGAAAAAATCTTTCCAGTGATGAATATTCATACACTATGTCCTGTAACAATGACAAGTCTACAGAAGAGAAGGACAAAGAGTCAAAATCTGTGGATTCAAGGAACGATAAAGAGAAAGATCACTCTGAATATTTCTACAGTGATATTTCGGATGTTTCTTTTGACATGTCTTTTGAAAGTGCTGTATCATTTCTCAAGAGAAAAAATCATTCCAGTGATGAATATTCATACACTATGTCCTCTGACAATGACAGATCAACAGAAGAAAAGGACAAAGAGTCAAAGTCTGTGGATTCCATGAAGGACGAAGACAAAGATTATTCTGAAGATTTATCCAGTGATCTTTCTGATGCAGATATTTCCCTTGAAAACAAGTCTACAGAAGAGAAGGACAAAGAGTCCAAATCTGTGGATTCCACGAAGGATGAAGAGAAAGATCACTCGGAATATTTCTACAGTGATATTTCTGATAGTTCGCTTGACATGTCTTTTGAAAGTGCTGTATCATTTCTCAAGAGAAAAAATCTTTCCAGTGATGAATATTCAGACACTATGTCCTCTGACAATGACAAGTCTATAGAAGAGAAGGACAAAGAGTCCAAATCTGTGGATTCCACGAAGGGTGAAGAGAAAGATTATTCTGAATATTTCTACAGTGATATTTCAGATACTTGTCCTGATATGTCTCTAGAAAGTGCTGCATCATTGTTCAAGGGAGAAAATGTTTCCAGCAAGGATTATTCAGACTCTACATCCTCTGACAGTGACAGTTCATCAGAAGATCTTTCCAGCGATGAATATTCAGACACTTCGTCCTATGACAGTGAAAGTTCATCAGAAGATCTTTCCTGTGATGAATATTCAGACACTTCGTCCTATGACAGTGAAAGTTCATCAGAAGATCTTTCCTTTAATGACAGCAGTGATGCCTCCACCTTTGAAAACAGCAGCTCAAAAGAGAAAAGCTCGTTTTGGGGTAAAATCTGCAACTGGTTTGGCAGAGTCTTTAGATGGGTGAAGCAAGCCTTCTCTTTCCAGGGCAAGAAGGAGGATTAAAGAAAGAACAATAAATATTTGAAACTGTAGTCACTATTGGTGGTTTCACAATCATTTGACAGAATGAATATCCAATGAATCATCTGCATTGTTCTATTCTAAGATAGAAACTGTTCAACAAAAATATTGAAAATATTAATAAAAAACATTTACATCACAAAGCATGTCCAAAGTCTGCAGCCTCTGTCATAAAATCTATTAATAGTGGCCCACCAGCACTGTTGGCCACATTAAAAAATACATGTGTAGTAAAAGAGCCTTTTTATATTTCAGCAGAGGGTGGCAGTAGTCCTCTGGACACCCTCCTGTGGTAACTTTGCATCTATTTTTAGCCCATTTAGAAAATGATGACTATCACTAAAATAATGAAAGTTGAAGGCAAGGTTTCCAGAACAAGTGGAAATTGGAGTATGTTCTTTTACTGAGGGCAAATTTATTAAAGACTGCATGATGAAAATTAGTCCTGAGAAAAAACAAGAGTCTGCCAAACACTTTTTTCCTTTCCTTTCTCCATGGACCAGAATGACACTCCAGACCACATAGTGTTGGAGCTCGTTGAGCAAAATGTTACACATGTCGATGCGGACTGTAACATTTTGTGTACATCAGTGTAACAGTCGGCATCAGAAACTACCTCGTTATTTGTTAAAACAGCTCCTTACCCTGGAGATGATGGCCATATGCGCACTGCTGGTACCAGGTAATTGTGGGAGAGCCCCTTCCTCCTGTTTAGAAGGTTTGAAGGAGTACTAAACCAAGCAGGGTTCACCTCAGTGCAGTTTTAACATGATTTAATGGGGTTCCTTGAGAGTGTCACTCCCATCAACCAACCTTGGACCAGGAGGAGAGGGCCTGCCAGAAACCCAGGGCTTCTGCTCAGGGGCGTGCCAGTACTCTCCATGGACAGCAAGTGTGTGGAGATCAGCATCCCCCCGTCATCACTCTGGTGCATCTAGAAGAGAAATACAGGGAATGAAACAATTAGTATGTGATTGTTAGAAGATATTTAAAAGCTGAAAATATCCCAACATGGAAGTCTTGGTGGAGCAGAGGATTCAGAGGATCAGAAAGATGTGATAGAATTGTGCGGATATACTGTCAGGGTCTGGGCACCTCCTTCCCCATAGGGGGCGCCAGACCCTGACATGGGACCAGCAGGAGGTCGCGCACCTGAGCTGGATCCCGCAATTACCTCCCCTTCTTAAGGCCCGGGTCCGACAGTGGAAGCTGTCGGATCGTACTGTTGTTTTGTTCTGTGGGGAGTTTTGTTCTGTTGGACTTTTGGATCGTCTCGTTATGGTTCCCGTCGTCTTTGCCTGGCTTTCTTATCTGTCTGGTCTGTTCCCCGTCGGACTCCCGTCCAGAATCCCGTGCCCGTCTACCCGGATCCCCCGCTTGTCGTTCGTGGGGAGGTAGAGTTCTTTTGTTTGTACTGTTTCCCGTGCGGGGGTTTTGTGGCCAAGAGCCCTCGTTCCCTCCCGTAGCGGAGCGCTTTGTGTTCAGTTGTTCTAAAATAAAACTTGAGTTCTTCACCCGCTACCCTGTGTCTGCATTTGGGTCCTCCGTTCTAAGTCTCCCCGTGACATACACACGTTGATTTCTGTCAGCTTGTGTCAAGTGCCGTCACAAACAACCAAATTATCGACCTATAGATGTACACGTGAGCAAGAGAAGAGTTGTTCTTAATGTCTTGCAGTTGAACGTTACAAAATCTGTCTCAATATCCGTAAAGTAACTTCTGAAGAAGGAGAATGTGGCGATAGGAGCCATTATGTCTTCTGTCCACTAGTTGACAGCCGAGACACAAGTTTTATTTGTGTGCAAATTATGTGGCATAGAGATACAAGAGAAAGTGGCTGAGGAGAACATGTGGTACTTGTTTATTTGGACATTAAATGACTCACACCACCAACCAGCAAGATTCACAGGTTTTAATGTTAAAAACATAAAAAATATTTTCCTAACTGGTCTCAAACATTTCCTCTTTTGAATTCAATCCAATTCACTTGGCTGGAAACAGAAGGCACGCTTCATCCATCTTGAGACATTCGCAAACCATTTGCAAATTTTACGCTTTATTGAGCTTTTCTTTTTTGATTATTATTTTTTTCTACAATAAGGAAGGCACTGTGATGAATGGCTGTCTTCAGAGGATGTAGCATCAGAACTTCTATTACAGGAGTGTGTGTTGGGAGCTGGCGGGGCTGCCTCAGATTTCCTGGTTTGGGTTGGCAACTGGCAGCCCCAACCGGCTCCTGCACACCTGCCTCCAATCGATGATTTAGCCGTCCATTTAAGGCAGGGGTGTCAAACCAGTTCCACAAAGGGCCGTGTGGCTGCAGGTTTGTGTTCCAACCAGTGAAACGCACCCAGCTTGACCAATCAGCTGTCTGAAGGCTCAGACGAGCTGATTAAATGAGTCCAGTCTGGTGTGCTGCTGCTGGGTTGGAACAAAAGCCTGCAGCCACACCGGCCCTTCGTGGAACCGGTTTGACACCCCTGATTTAAGGACCTCCCCTCCTCCCGGCCAGTCGCCGGATTATTATCCTGTTAAGCCACTCGTCCCCGAGTCTTTTGAAGGACCTTTCTGGTTTTTTGTGAACTCAATAAATCGCCGTGTGATTTTCTAGCCCTGTTGTGTCCTGCGTTTGGGTCCAGACACTGTGTCGCAACAGAATAAGAATCTGGTCATCATGGACCCAGCAGAGGCACAGCAGGCACTGACCGATCAGGGTCAGTTGCTCGGCCGTCAGAAACAGGACATCCAGGTTCTGCTGCAGAGTGTGAACGTGACGTCCCAGGCGTTGCAGGACCTGTGTCGGCAAGTTGCGCGGCTGGCGAGTCTTTCAGTGCTGCCTAGAGCCACGGCTTCCCCCGCACCACCGAGGAAATCGTACGCCTGCGACCCAGAACCGTTTGGCGGCTCCCTTGACCAGTGTCGGGGATTCCTGATGCACCTTTTTTAGCCGTCGTCTGACTCCCACGGAAGGAATCTACGACATGGGGAACCGCGAGCTACTGACGGTGGTGCTGGCGCTTCAGGAGGGGCGTCACTGGCTGGAGGGCGCTTCCGAGCCATTCGTCGCCTGGAGTGACCACAAGAGCCTGGCCTACTTGCAGGGAGCAAAGCGACTAAACTCGCAGCATGCGCATTGGGATCTCTTCCTGGGCCAATTTGACTTTTTGGTCACCTACCAGCCTGGCTCCAGGAACGTGAAGCCCAATGCCCTCTCCCGCCAGTTCACGGCCAGCTCTCCAGACCGCACACCTGACCCCATCCTGCTATCAGCCTGCATTCTCAGGACATTAACCTGGCAGGTGGAGGAGCAGGTGCGCGAGGCACAGCGCTCCACCACCGACCCCGGGGGATCCCCTCCCAACACCCTATTCATCCTGGAGTCTGTCCCCTCAGAGGTCCTGCAGTGGGGGCACTCCTCCCAGCTGGCTTGCCACCTGGGTGCAACCCTGCACCTGCTGCGCCAGAGGTTCTGGTGGCCATCCATGGCCCGTGACACCAGGACCTACATTGCAGCCTGCCCTGTGTGCGCCCGCGGGAAATCGTCACACCAACCTGCTGAGTGGCAGTGCCCCGACGCCCCTGGTCACACATCGCAGTGGACTTTGTGACGGGGCTCCCAGGGGACACACCGTGGTGCTGACAGTTGTGGACCGCTTCTCCAAGTTGACACATTTTGTCCCCCTCCAGAAGCTTCCCTCCACAGCAGAGACCAGAGAACTCCTGGTGCAGCACGTGTTTCGCCCCCATGGGATTCCCAAGTAGACATAGTAGTCCGACCAGGGCCCGCAATTCATGTCCCGGGTGTGGCGGTGCTTGTGCGCAGCTCTTGGGGTCACGGCGAGTCTCTCCTCTGGCTACCACCCGCAATCTAATGGCCAGATAGAGAGGGCGAACCAGAGCCTCAAGGGAGCGCTCTGGTGCGTGGTGGCGCGGCACCCCGTCACATGGAGCTCCTGCCTGACGTGGGTGGAATATGCCCACAACACCCTGGTTTCCGTTGCCTCGGGCGTCTCCCCCTTCATGGCGGCCCAGGGTTTCCAACCCCCACTGTTCGACTACCAGGAGGAGGAAGCAGCGGTGCCATCGGTTCGGGCGCACCTCCGTTTCTGCGGAGGATCGGCAACAGGTGCGTACGTCTCTGCTCCATTTCTCTGTGCAGTCCCAGCGCTGGGCAAACCTCCACAGGTCCGTAGCCCCCACCTCCCATCCTGAACAGAGGGGGTGGCTGTCCACAAGGGACCTCCCGCTCCATCAATCAATCAATCAATCAATCAATCAATCAATCAATCAATCAATCAATCTTTATTTCTATAGCGTCTTATACAATCAAAATTGTTTCAAGGCGCTTTACAGAATCCCAGGGCCTAACCCCAGACAAGCAACAGTGGCAAGGAAAAACTCCCCTTTAACAGGAAGAAACCTTGAGCAGGACCAGGCTCATGTAGGGGGACCTTCCTGCTGATGGCCGGCTGGGTAAAGAGAGAGGAGACGAGAGGAAGAAGAGGGAGACGAGAGGAGAGGAGAGGCACAGAACACAGAAACACACAAAAGATACAAAAATACACTATACAACAGGTCAGCGGGCCAGATGTTATCATGCAGCTCCGAAGGCGGCGATACCTGCAAATAAATAGAGGGGGGGGGGGCAGAAAAACTACACAGGAATCTGCATAACTAGTCTGCTTAATGAGGAGGAGGAGGAAAGGAGAGGAGAGGAAACCATCACCAGTGTGGTGGCAGAGGCCTGTCAGGTGATCATGTTTCTGGACCCCGGCAGCCTTGGCCTATAGCAGCATAACTAGTATCTTAACCTAGTGATTAGACGACCCCCAAAGTATGATCATTAGTCTGTCTGTGATAGTAACTGGAACTACAGAATTGATAACAATAAGCTTTTTCAAAGGTAGGTAGGTTTTAAGTCTGGTCTTGAAAGTAGCGATGGAGTCAGCCTCCCATACCAGGACAGGGAGCTGGTTCCATAGCAGGGGGGCCTGGTAGCTAAATGTTCGGCCCCCCCAATCTACTCCCAAAGACTCTGGGAACCACAAGTAGACCAGCGTTTTGAAGCGGAGTGGTCTATTGGGTTGATAAGGTATCACTAGCTCCTCCAGGTAGGATGGAGCTAGGCCTCTGAGGACCTTGTAGGTCAAGAGGAGGGTTTTAAAAATGATTCTGAATTTAACGGGCAGCCAATGAAGAGACGCCAGTACAGGAGTTATGTGATCTCTTTTGTCAATACCTGTCAGAACTCTGGCTGCAGCATTCTGGATCAGCTGAAGAATTCTTAAAGAGTTGTTTGGGCACCCTAATAGTAAAGAATTACAATAGTCCAGCCTGGAAGTAACAAAAGCATGAATTAACTTTTCAGCATCATGCTGCAATAATATCTTCCTGATCTTTCTGATGTTCCTCAGGTGAAGAAAGGCACTTCTACAGACTAATTTTCTGTGTGAGTTAAAGGAGAGGTTCTGATCAAAAGTTACTCCTAGATTCCTCACAGACAAACTAGTTTCTAAGGAGATACCATCTAGAGTGATAATGTGATCTAACCTATCCCTGAGAGGTTTAGGACCAAACACCATGACTTCAGTTTTCCCTGGGTTAAGGAGGAGGAAATTTGAAGACATCCAGGACTTTATGTCCTTAAGACAGGTCTGGAGCTTCACTAACTTCTCTGTCTCGTCTGGTTTCATGGATAAATAAAGCTGAGTGTCATCAGCATAACAATGAAAATTTATCCCATGCTGCCGAATAATGTTTCCTAAGGGGAGCATGTACAGGGTGAAGAGGATTGGTCCAAGTACAGAACCTTGAGGGACTCCGTGGCTAACCCTACTGTATGAAGAGGGAACACCATGGACAAGAGCAAACTGGTATCTATCAGATAAATATGATCTAAACCAGTCTAGTGCTGTCCCTTTAATCCCAACCAAGTGTTCCAGTCTCTGTAACAGGATGCTGTGATCAACTGTATCAAAAGCAGCACTGAGGTCCAGCAGAACCAGCATAGAAACCAGTCCATGATCTGAAGCTATAAGAAGATCATTGGTAACTTTAAGAAGTGCTGTTTCTGTGCTGTGGTGAGCTCTAAAGCCTGACTGAAACATCTCAAACAGACTGTTCCTCTGTCGGTGCTCCAGTAACTGAGTCACCACCACCTTCTCAAGAATTTTAGAAATAAAAGGAAGGTTGGATATTGGCCTATAATTTGCTAATACATCAGGATCCAGTGATGGTTTTTTAAGCAATGGCTTAATCACTGCCACCTTGTAGGACCGGGGTACATAACCTGTTACTAAGGAAGAATTGATCTGGTCCAGGATAGGACTGCCTATCAATGGTAGAACATCCTTCAACAGGTGTGTTGGGATGGGATCTAAAAGACACGTGGTGGTCTTGGATTTCTGAATCAGCGAAGACGCCTCAGAAAAATATATAGGGCTGAAGGTGTTTAAGGGCTCATTGGAGAACCTGTATGTTCCCACAGTCAGCACATCTGGTGATAGTCCAGATGTTGGGATGGCCTGCTTAGCTTTCTCTCTGATGGCTAGAACTTTATGAGTGAAGAAGCTCATGAAGTCTTCACCAGTAAGGGAGGAAGGGATACATGGGTCTAAAGCACTGTGACTCTGAGTTAATTTGGCCACGGTGCTGAAAAGGAACCTGGGGTTGCTCTTATTTTCCTCAATTAAAGAAGAATAATAGGCTGTTCTAGCCTTGCAAAGGGCCTTTTTGTAAACTAATAGACAGTCCTTCCAGGCTACATGATAGCTGTCTATTTTACAGGAATGCCACTTCCTTTCCAGTCTTCGCACCTTTTGCTTGAGGGTCCTGATATGTGAATTATATCAGGGGGCACGCCTCCTCTGATTTGCTGTTTTCTTTTTCAGTGGGGCAACAGAATCAAGTGTGATTCTCAGTGAGGCTGCTACACCTTCAGCAATAGAGTCAACCTCAGCAGGGCTAAGATCATAGTGAATGATCCCTGGGGAGACACACGGTGGTCCTGGGATTAGGCCAGGGATCACTTCCTTAAACTTAGCTACAGCATTATCTGAAAGACATCTGCTATAGTCAAAGCCCATAGAGGCTGCGGTGCCCCTGGTGGTCCAAGTTCCCACCCTTCTGCTCTCCTGCCTGCCTGGACAGCTCCAGGGGGACTAAGAAAGCTGGCACCACGGTTCATGGGACCCTTTGAGGTTGAGCGAGTGGTCAACCTGGTCACTGTGTGCCTCCGCCTCCCAGCTTTACTAAGGGTCCGCCCCCCATTCCACGTCTCCTGGATCAAGCCAGTGACAGAATCAGCCCTTGCCCTGCCAGCCGACAATCCTCCTCCCGTGAGGACCATTGAGGGTGCACCATCCTACACAGTGCGAAGGATCCTGGACGTCCATCGGCATGGTCGAGGCTTCCAATACGTGGTCGACTGGGAGGGATACAGTCCGGAGGAACGGATGTGGATTCCCCGCCGCCAGATCCTCGACCCGAGCCTGCTTTGGAACTTCTATCAGGCATACCCGGACAAGCCTGGTGGGGCACCTGGAGGCGCCTGTTAAGGAGGAAGTGATGTTGGGTTCTGGCGGGTGGCCTCAGATTTCCTGGTTTGGGTCCCAGCTTCCTCCACAGGGGGGCGCTGGCAACTGGCAGCCCCAACCGGCTCCTGCACACCTGCCTCCAATCGCTGATTTAGCCATCCATTTAAGGATCTCACCTGCTCCCGGCCAGTCGCTGGATTATTATCCTGTAGGCCGCTCATCCCCGAGTCTTTTGAAGGAACTTTCTGTTTTTTGTGGACTTTTCCAGCCCTGTTGTGTCCTGTGTTTGGGTCCAGACTAACCTGTGTCACAACAATGGGTTTCTCTGTCATGTGATGTAGCAGTTTTAGAAATCCTGGAGCAGTCTGCAGTGGGCTCATTCTTTGTCTTTTGTAGACTTGGTTTCTCTAGTAAGGTGGCACTGCTCCTTTGTGAACTTACTGGCCTCTTTTCTCTTGAAGGTTGGGATGTCTCTTTCTTTAGTGGGCTTCTTTGTCTTCTTTGTGGTCTTTTCCTCTTTCTGAGAACGCCCTCTTTTTGTCTTCGATGACTGACTTGCTTTTCTGTTCTCATTTAAATTAACAGCTGAATCCTTGTCAAAGGCTGAATTATTAATATTTTTGCAAATTTCAAAGCTGAAAAACAAACAAACAACATTTTGTTATTATTCTCTTCATTTGCTATATCCACAATTGCATGTTTTTATCACAGGTCATTTTTCCAATTTTAAAATTATAATGATATACGTAGGTGATAGGGAAGGTGTCAGTGACTTTGAGTTATTTTTCTCACAAGGGACAAAGACATAAACACCAGCTATCACATAACATCTTTGGCACAGGTAATTATGAAGCTTCCAGAACCAGTAAATCACAAGGCTCTGACGTGTCTCTTCAAAAGCCTTAAAAACTTAAACTCTCCCTGATATCAAATAGCAGAAATGATGCCACTTACTATTCTTTGCTGTCAGCTGTTCTCAGGTGCCTCATTGTCATGAAGTCATGCTGCAGCGCTTTCTCAGGAGACATCCTCAGACGGCCATCAAAGTGAAAACACTTTTTAAGAAGATCTAGAAGAGCACTGCGGTCCTTTCTTTCATTTTCATCAATTGATGAATCGACCTGTTGTTGGAAACGGTGATTAACACCAATTAATTAACAAATTAATTAATCAATGATTAAACATTTAATAAATTAGTTATAAATTATTTTAAAAAAGAGCACAGAAAATAATTGAGTGAGAGAATATTTAAAACTGCGGAAAATTCTTTGATTGTTTGAAGCCAGTGTCTTCATATTCCTTTGGTGTCTGAAAGAAGAAAACCAGACATTAGTGAATGTACATTATATCAACACAATTTGCCCGTCCACTCAGATAGAACACTATTTTAGATGTTACCTTCATACATCCTACTACACATCATAGGAAACTTTTCAAAATGAGGAGAACATGCTCACCTTTAGTCTCCATGAAGATCCAAGCCGGTCTTCTACCTTGACGAAATATTGAGTGGTATATCTCCCAGCATATAGTAAGTATTCTGGGGGCATTCCCAGTAAGTCTATGATGTGTCTCATCTGTAGAATGACAATGCATTAAAATTAGTAGTTACATTCACAGTACAGTACAGGCTCTAAATAGTTCTGGATGTTTTTGTAAGTATACTTACATTTTCATACGATGAGCAACCACACATGGTCTGAGGGTTGAATAAAAACAGAAGAATTTGGGCGACTCCCCACATATCTAGTGGATAAGAAAAAGGGAGGCCAAGCATAATTTCTGGAGCCCGAAATAACAAAAGTAAAAAATGGATGTTAGAAAAGAGAAAATAATTATGTTAGAAAACAGAAAATGTGAGAGAAAATAAAAGAATGAAGATGATCTCATAGTGATATTTCTGCAGGACAACTCACCTGAGGGCAGATGCCTGCATGATGGACTCCTGGCCTCATGGGTCTGAATTGCTAATCTAAACGCTATAACGCGGTTCACTTTTCGCTGCTTCGCATATTTTTTCCTACAGCATACAGCATGAACGCGTTCAGGTAGCAGTGTGACTGGGAAGTGCTATATGTTTTCTACCTGAAACCAAGTATTAAGATTTTAAGTTTTAAGTTGAAACCAAGCTTTTTTTGGCTTAGAAAAAATATGTTGTCGTGTCTCACACCCAGGTATATTATGGGTTGAGGGGCGTGGTTTTCCCATTGTTATTTAAGGCTGTGTTCATGCACCTTTTTCCAGTCTGTTCGGGCTTGGAATAAAATAAGTTAAAACCACCTTCTGTTGAGTCGTTCCTCGTCCTGCCACATTGGTGACCCCTTTTGAACATGTTCGAGGCAGTAGACGACGGCCACGTCGCCCCAACTCACGCATCCGACCGGCTTCACCGCGTCCGTGAAGCTGCCCGAGTTCTGGCAGAGCGACCCGTCCCCGTGGTTCCAGCATGCCGAAGCACTGTTCCACCTACGAGGAGTCACTCCAGATATTACCTGGTGGTCGCGGCCCTGGACCAACAGACCACCCGCCGCTGCTGCGGGACCCACCGGCGCGTGGCAAGTACGCCACACTCAAAGCGCTCCTGCTCTGGAGGTATAGCCTGTCTGTCGCGGAAAGGGCGGATAAACTACTTTCCCTGCCGGGTTTGGGTGACGGTTCGGCGGTGGACCTCATGGACAGGATGCTATCCTTGCTAGGCTCGGACGAGGGCGGTTTCCTTTTCCCGCACATTTTCCTGCGCCAGCTTCCACATCCGGTCCGCGCGGCCTTGGCGAACTCCCCGCAGGTGATTTCCACGCTTTGGCTGAGGAGGCAGATCGCGTGCGGCTGACCGCCAGGAGGACCTCCATGCAGGACGCCCAGCAGCTGGTGGCGGAGGACGGGGACCAGGCGATGGTGGCTGGAGTCTCCTCCCGGAGGAGGAAGAACAACCTGTGCTTCTTCCACCGCTGTGTCCCTCCATGCGGGTTTGAGATGCAGGGAAACGCCAAAGGACGCCAAAACGCCTGGCGGAGTTTCCACGTCCTGTCTCCGTGAAGGTTTTGCAGGAGTTCTTGGGGGTGGTGAATTTTTATAACCGTTTTCTCCCCAGGGCAGCCCACCTCCTGCAGCCTCTGTACGAGGCTCTGCAGTCAAAGAAGGCCACTGATCAGGTCGACTGGACTGCTGAGTGGATCCAGGCTTTTGAGGGTGCCAAGTCTGCCTTAGCCAAAGCCACACTGTTGGCGCACCCTGCACCTCAGGCGTCGATTGTTCTGACAACCGACGCGTCAGATGTGGCCGTCGGGGCGATGGTCGAACAGAGGGTCCGCGGCGAATGGCAGCCCCTCGCATTTTTCAGCCGCAAACTGCTCGCGTTGTACCTCGCCAGAAGTGCAGGTCAGGGGAGGGGAGATCAGAATAGGGAAGGGGGGCAGCTGAGGAACCGAGTTGCTGATGTATATTTGAGACCTTAAGGGTGAAAAACTGGAGGAGAGAGTTACAGGAGTCTGAGGAGTAGAGGTGGGCAGGGAGGGAGTCCGGTGGCTGGATGATACTATTAAATACAGAGAAGAGGATCTTTGTGTCCGTTGAATTGGAGCAGATCAGCCTGGAGTAGTATTGCGATTTAGCATGAGAAATGGAGTCCTTATAGAGAGACAGTTGGGTCGTGAGCATGTCCTTGTGGATGGTGAGATGGGATTTGTGATGGGATCTGCGAGAGAGTCGAGAATTATGGAGAGACTGGTATTGTAGTGGGAGACAAGATCATCGGGGGAGGAGGAGGAGTTTGTAGTCAGGTTGGCAATGGAGGAGAACAGGGAGTCCATGTTGATGTTCTTGATAAGAAGACCGAAGCAGATGTCGGCGGTGTCGCTGGTGGAAGAAGCATTAGCTGACCTAGCCAGGCGGGCTAACACACTGTGGTTGACAGTTCTGCCAGAGTGTCTGGGAGGGCGGCGAGCAGAGGACCAGAAGGAGGAAATCCCCTTGGAGCCGGAGAAGAGGAAACCCCGCCGGGAACCACGGTGGATGTACCTCGGGCGACGATAGAAGGTGATGTCTGGATGGTGGGCGAGAGTCCCCGTTGGAGAGCCGGGTTGCCGGGAGCGGAGCCTGAGAAGCTCAGCTGCCGAGTACTAGAGTAGTCCGTCCACAGGCAAGAGGAGGAGAAACAAGGCAGTCCAGGCCAGGAGGGCCCATACGTAGACCTTACAGGCCCACATAATAAGGCGTGAAGGTCGGGAGTGAATGGAAGCCGAGCGGTGAGCCGACCAGCGGAGCTAAGCTAGCCGAGTTAGCCTGGCGCCCCAGAGGGATGACGGCTGCTTCGATGGTGGTGGCAGAGATGGAAAAATTGAGTCCAAAAAAGACAAAAACCAGGAGCTGCCATTGAAATAAGGCTGGAAAACATAACGTTAGGATTCTGCCGGTGAGTAGCGGCAGCAAAACGCGCCAGCGTTCACTCAACTGGAACCGAAAGTGATGCTTGGTTTGCGCTCGGCTCTTAAGAAAGAGCTAGATGCTTCTCCTGCGGAATTGGTCTTGGGACAACCGCTTCGTGTTCCAGGGGAATTTTTGCCTGTGAACGTTTCCCCTCCTAACTTTCCCTCCAGGAGTTCCTCCTCAGCCGTGCCCCTTCTGGCTCCAGCCCCCGTGCACCACTGTCTCCTGCGGTCGTTTGTTCCGGCGGATTTGTCAAAGGCCCGTTTTGTTTTTGTGCGACACGACGCCCACCGGTCGCCCCTCCGCCCCCCGTACGATGGCCCAATCCGGGTCCTCGAGGCGGGGGCGAAGAGTTTCGTGATCGATATGGGTGGTCGGACGGAGCGGGTAACGCTGGATAGACTGAAGCCAGCGCATTTGTGGACTGGGGAAGATGTGCAGCTGGCCCAGGCCCCCCGTCGGGGCCATCCTCCTTCAAAGGTCCGGGACGATTTCTGTTCTGATTCTAATTCACAGCCCGTGGACATGGTCTCTCCTTCCTGTGTCCAGCCTGCGATTCCTGAAGATGGACGCCGCAGCCGTTACGGCAGGTTGATTAAACCAATTGTCAGGGACTGAATTTTTTTTTGAGTCCTCCTGGTTTCCCTTCTGGGTGTTCGGGGGGGGCTGTGTGGCGGACAGTTGGGGGCATGCCTCACACCCAGGTGTATTATGGGTCGAGGGCATGGTTTGCCCATTGTTATTTAAGGCTGTGTTCACGCGCCTTTTTCCAGTCTGTTCGCGCTTGGAATAAAAGAAGTTAAAACCACCTTCTGTCGAGTCGTTCCTCGTCCTGCCACAATGTCAGTGAAAAGGGGGAAAGGCACCTGCGGTCGCACACAAAAGGCGGAGAAAGAACTCCAACTTTGAGAGTGTTAAAATAAGAGAGAACTGTAAGAAAATGTTAATGCTGTGTGGTTAGGAGTTTTATGGTCTTAAAACAATTGTAAAAAATAAAGCTGTTTACTTCACAGATTTCATCTATTGCAGGTTATTTCTGGAACATAATTCCTGCGATAAATACAGTTCACTGTATTACAATAATAATAATAATAATCTAAAAGAAAATACGCCATCGCACACCTGCCCATCAAATATAACTATTCCGTGGATAAAGTTTCCTACTGAACTAGTAACTGACTCAGATACATTTCAGAAATATTTAATTTTGGAAAAAAACTGAAAAAACATTTTTGACAGGGCTAGTAGCCTTACTACCCCTGACTGCTTGTAGTTGTTCCTTCAAACCTGGGGACTTCTCTGTGTTTTCATATTCCATGTTCCACTGTAAATGGTGGCATCTTTAAAGTCACAATTTTTTAACTAATTTTGTTCTGATTTTTTTTCCTGAAAGTTTTAGCTGTAGTGTTGCAGATTGTTGAACCTCTGCTCACCTTTACATCCTCTGAAATGTTCATTTTATAGCCAATCATTTTATAGCCAATCAGGTCTTAAGAGCTTGTAGTTGAACAAACTACACAAATATTTAATTCAGAGTTGAAAGTGAATGACTATGAATCTTAAAAAAAATTCACATGTTGCACTTACAGCATTGATTCTTTTTTCTTTCACATTCTTTATGCTGATGAAGTTGGTCTTGAGGACATAATATCTGCACCAACATGTTTGAGAAAAACCTGAACATTTACTGGTGACCATTGTTTTTCCAACATTACTAAAAAAAAAAAACATCCTTGTATTTTTCAGTTAATTTTTTTTTACCCTGACTGTTTTCTGAGGAAGTTCTGCTTGTCTCATCGTTAGTCTTTTTCAGTTTCTCACAGCAAAGTCCAGGGTTGAACTGAAATAAAGAGGATTAAACAGAATAGAAACTGAAAATGTGGTTCCCCTCACATAATTATCAGATTCAATGATGAATTGAAGCAGATAAAAAATGAAGCTGATTTATTCTGATCATGAGAAAGATACACAAGACAATTACAGTCAGGTGTGGAAGAATAGATGTAGAAGTTCTCATTTTTGTCATTTCATAAATTTTTTCTGGTTAATTTAATCCAATTTAGCTGCTGTTAGCTTTCCAAATCAACCAATAATTACAATTAATAATCAAAGACATTAAAGATCAAAGTTACCAGAAGAGTACTTTCTTTCAAAGATAAAATGTTTTAGGAATATAAAATGAAAGTAAATTTAAAATTCAACACAGATTATTGCTATAAGGGGGAGTAGTAATAAACTAAATTATTAGTTTACTAACAGTTTCAACAGCATTCAAACAGCAAAATGGCCGAGCATATAATGAAGAGTGGGGAATATTCACCCCAGCATACAGGAGACCATGCTAACGTATTTGGAAAAGACCTTGAAATAATAAGTACTTTAGGAAAAGGCAGTTTTGGTGTAGTTTTCAAGTGTTTCAACTTGAAGACACAAGAGACAGTGGCTGTTAAGGTCATTAAAGTAGAAGAAATTGCCAACCACGAAATCTGCATCCTAACTCATCTGAGATGTCTGGATCCTGACACAAGCAACATTATCAGATTTAACAGCCATTTCATCCAAAACAATAACATCTGTCTGAGCTTTGAGCTGTTGGACACAGATCTGCATAGTTATGTTTCAGCAGTAAATCACAAGTCAAAGAAGAGTGGACTTCCTTTGTCAGAGGTCAGAGTCATCACAGAGCAAATGGCCATGGCTCTTCACGAGCTGAACTCAAATGGAATTGTCCATGGAGATATCAAACCAGGAAATATCATGATTGTGGACAGACATCAGCAGCCATTAAGAGTGAAGCTGGTAGATTTTGGTGGAGCACAGTTTATTTCTGATTTTGATTATACAACCTTTGTGGTCACTTTTTGCTACAGTTCACCAGAGGTGCTGCTGAGGTCCTTAGTTAATGAGGCTGCTGATGTGTGGTCCTTAGGGGTCACTTTACTGGAATTGGCTCTTGGAGATTATGTTTTTGTAAACAATGAAAAATATGATGTTCTCAAGTGCATTATCAAGCTTTTTGGGCAGCCACCAGACTATGTACTGAACACAGGGATCCGCACACAGTGCATGTTCAAGTTGAACAGTGAGAAACGATGGAGTCTTAAACCAGAAGAGCAGTTCCGCAAGGAACAGAACTTGTTCCCTTCCCTGACTCCCAATCATTTTGAAAGCTTCAAGGACATCATTAATGCATTTCTACCCAGAAATGAAGAGCTCACTGATGTGATGCTGTTTTTACAGCTGATCCTGACGATGCTGGATGTTGACCCAGAGAATCGTATCATGCCTCTGGAGATTCTGCAGCATCCATTCCTTGATGTTACAGGAGAAAAAGCAAAGCAAGCAACTGCAGAAATTGAGAAATTACTAGGCTTATTTAGTAAGGAGAAAGATACTTCTCAGCAGATCAACCATTTCTCTGCTTCAGAAGATGAGAACACAAAGGACAAGTATGTAGATACTCAGGTGGAGAGCTCAGATTATTATATTCCTGCAAAAATAAGATTGCTGAGCCATGACATGCTGCTAGAGCCTTCTTCTGATTTTGATTCCTTGTCACCTGTGGTACACCAGAGACCGAAAGAGGTTAAAGCGACCCTGCAGGAGAACCCTGAAGAAGGTGACATAGAGAACCATGATGTATCACTGGAGCCTTCTGCTGATGTTGATTCCTCATCAGCTGTGGTACCCAGCAAAAACAGTAAATCCTTGTTGAAGATAGAAACCACCAAGAAAGATTACTCTGAATATTTCTACAAGAGAAAAAATCTTTCCAGTGATGAATATTCATACACTATGTCCTGTAACAATGACAAGTCTACAGAAGAGAAGGACAAAGAGTCAAAATCTGTGGATTCAAGGAACGATAAAGAGAAAGATCACTCTGAATATTTCTACAGTGATATTTCGGATGTTTCTTTTGACATGTCTTTTGAAAGTGCTGTATCATTTCTCAAGAGAAAAAATCATTCCAGTGATGAATATTCATACACTATGTCCTCTGACAATGACAGATCAACAGAAGAAAAGGACAAAGAGTCAAAGTCTGTGGATTCCATGCAGGACGAAAACAAAGATTATTCTGAAGATTTATCCAGTGATCTTTCTGATGCAGATATTTCCCTTGAAAGCAAGTCTACAGAAGAGAAGGACAAAGAGTCCAAATCTGTGGATTCCACGAATGATGAAGAGAAAGATCACTCGGAATATTTCTACAGTGATATTTCTGATAGTTCGCTTGACATGTCTTTTGAAAGTGCTGTATCATTTCTCAAGAGAAAAAATCTTTCCAGTGATGAATATTCAGACACTATGTCCTCTGACAATGACAAGTCTATAGAAGAGAAGGACAAAGAGTCCAAATCTGTGGATTCCACGAAGGGTGAAGAGAAAGATTATTCTGAATATTTCTACAGTGATATTTCAGATACTTGTCCTGATATGTCTCTAGAAAGTGCTGCATCATTGTTCAAGGGAGAAAATGTTTCCAGCAAGGATTATTCAGACTCTACATCCTCTGACAGTGACAGTTCATCAGAAGATCTTTCCAGCGATGAATATTCAGACACTTCGTCCTATGACAGTGAAAGTTCATCAGAAGATCTTTCCTGTGATGAATATTCAGACACTTCGTCCTATGACAGTGAAAGTTCATCAGAAGATCTTTCCTTTAATGACAGCAGTGATGCCTCCACCTTTGAAAACAGCAGCTCAAAAGAGAAAAGCTCGTTTTGGGGTAAAATCTGCAACTGGTTTGGCAGAGTCTTTAGATGGGTGAAGCAAGCCTTCTCTTTCCAGGGCAAGAAGGAGGATTAAAGAAAGAACAGTAAATATTTGAAACTGTAGTCACTATTGGTGGTTTCACAATCATTTGACAGAATGAATATCCAATTAATTATCTGCATTGTTCTATTCTAAGATAGAAACTGTTCAACAAAAATATTGAAAATATTAATAAAAAACATTTACATCGCAAAGCATGTCCAAAGTCTGCAGTCTCTGTCATAAAATCTATTAATAGTGGCCCACCACTGTTGGCCACATTAAAAAATACATGTGTAGTAAAAGAACCTTTTTATATTTCAGCAGAGGGTGGCAGTAGTCCTCTGGACACCCTCCTGTGGTAACTTTGCATCTATTTTTAGCCCATTTAGAAAATGATGACTATCACTAAAATAATGAAAGTTGAAGGCAAGGTTTCCAGAACAAGTGGAAATTGGAGTATGTTCTTTTACTGAGGGCAAATTTATTAAAGACTGCGTGATGAAAATTAGTCCTGAGAAAAAACAAGAGTCTGCCAAACACTTTTTTCCTTTCCTTTCTCCATGGACCAGAATGACACTCCAGACCACATAGTGTTGGAGCTCGTTGAGCAAAATGTTACACATGTCGATGCGGACTGTAACATTTTGTGTACATCAGTGTAACAGTCGGCATCAGAAACTACCTCATTATTTGTTAAAACAGCTCCTTACCCTGGCAGATGATGGCCATATGCGCACTGCTGGTACCAGGTAATTGTGGGAGAGCCCCTTCCTCCTGTTTAGAAGGTTTGAAGGAGTACTAAACCAAGCAGGGTTCACCTCAGTGCAGTTTTAACATGATTTAATGGGGCTCATTGAGAGTGTCACTCCCATCAACCAACCTTGGACCAGGAGGAGAGGGCCTGCCAGAAACCCAGGGCTTCTGCTCAGGGGCGTGCCAGTACTCTCCATGGACAGCAAGTGTGTGGAGATCAGCCTCCCCCCGTCATCACTCTGGTGCATCTAGAAGAGAAATACAGGGAATGAAACCATTAGTATGTGATTGTTAGAAGATATTTAAAAGCTGAAAATATCCCAACATGGAAGTCTTGGTGGAGCAGAGGATTCAGAGGATCAGAAAGATGTGATAGAATTGTGCGGATATACTGTCAGGGTCTGGGCACCTCCTTCCCCATAGGGGGCGCCAGACCCTGACATGGGACCAGCAGGAGGTCGCGCACCTGAGCTGGATCTTGCAATTACCTCCCCTTCTTAAGGCCCGGGTCCGACAGTGGAAGCTGTCAGATCGTACTGTTTTGTTCTGTGGGGAGTTTTGTTCTGTTGGACTTTTGGATCGTCTCGTTATGGTTCCCGTCGTCTTTGCCTGGCTTTCTCATCTGTCTGGTCTGTTCCCCGTCGGACTCCCGTCCAGAATCCCGTGCCCGTCTACCCGGATCCCCTGCTTGTCGTTCGTGGGGAGGTAGAGTTCTTTTATTTGTACTGTTTCCCGTGCGGGGGTTTTGTGGCCAAGAGCCCTCGTTCCCTCCCGTAGCGGAGCGCTTTGTGTTCAGTTGTTCTAAAATAAAACTTGAGTTCTTCACCCGCTACCCTGTGTCTGCATTTGGGTCCTCCGTTCTAAGTCTCCCCGTGACATACACACGTTGATTTCTGTCAGCTTGTGTCAAGTGCCGTCACAAACAACCAAATTATCGACCTATAGATGTACACGTGAGCGAGAGAAGAGTTGTTCTTAATGTCTTGCAGTTGAACGTTACTAAATCTGTCTCAATATCCGTAAAGTAACTTCTGAAGAAGGAGAATGTGGCGATAGGAGCCATTATGTCTTCTGTCCAATAGTTGACAGCCGAGACACAAGTTTTATTTGTGTGCAAATTATGTGGCATAGAGATACAAGAGAAAGTGGCTTAGAACATGTGGTACTTGTTTATTTGGACATTAAATGACTCACACCACCAACCAGCAAGATTCACAGGTTTTAATGTTAAAAACATAAAAAATATTTTCCTAACTGGTCTCAAACATTTCCTCTTTTGAATTCAATCCAATTCACTTGGCTGGAAACAGAAGGCATGCTTCATCCATCTTGAGACATTCGCAAACCATTTGCAAATTTTACGCTTTATTGAGCTTTTCTTTTTTGATTATTATTTTTTTCCACAATAAGGAAGGCACTGTGATGAATGGCTGTCTTCAGAGGATGTAGCATCAGAACTTCTATTACAGGAGTGTGTGTTGGGAGCTGGCGGGGCTGCCTCAGATTTCCTGGTTTGGGTTGGCAACTGGCAGCCCCAACCGGCTCCTGCACACCTGCCTCCAATCGATGATTTAGCCGTCCATTTGAAGGACCTTTCTGGTTTTTTGTGAACTCAATAAATCGCCGTGTGATTTTCTAGCCCTGTTGTGTCCTGCGTTTGGGTCCAGACACTGTGTCGCAACAGAATAAGAATCTGGTCATCATGGACCCAGCAGAGGCACAGCAGGCACTGACCGATCAGGGTCAGTTGCTCGGCCGTCAGAAACAGGACATCCAGGTTCTGCTGCAGAGTGTGAACGTGACGTCCCAGGCGTTGCAGGACCTGTGTCGGCAAGTTGCGCGGCTGGCGAGTCTTTCAGTGCTGCCTAGAGCCACGGCTTCCCCCGCACCACCGAGGGAATCGTACGCCTGCGACCCAGAACCGTTTGGCGGCTCCCTTGACCAGTGTCGGGGATTCCTGATGCACCTTTTTTAGCCGTCGTCTGACTCCCACGGAAGGAATCTACGACATGGGGAACCGCGAGCTACTGACGGTGGTGCTGGCGCTTCAGGAGGGGCGTCACTGGCTGGAGGGCGCTTCCGAGCCATTCATTGCCTGGAGTGACCACAAGAGTCTGGCCTACTTGTTGGGAGCAAAGCGACTAAACTCGCAGCATGCGCATTGGGATCTCTTCCTGGGCCAATTTGACTTTTTGGTCACTTACCAGCCCGGCTCCAGGAACGTGAAGCCCAATGCCCTCTCACGGCAGTTCACGGCCAGCTCTCCAGACCGCACACCTGACCCCATCCTGCTATCAGCCTGCATTCTCAGGACATTAACCTGGCAGGTGCGCGAGGCACAGCGCTCCACCACCGACCCCGGGAGATCCCCTCCCAACACCCTGTTCATCCTGGAGTCTGTCCCCTCAGAGGTCCTGCAGTGGGGGCACTCCTCCCAGCTGGCTTGCCACCCGGGCGCAACCCTGACCCTGCACCTGCTGCGCCAGAGGTTCTGGTGGCCATCCATGGCCCGTGACACCAGGACCTACATTGCAGCCTGCCCTGTGTGCGCCCGCGGGAAATCGTCACACCAACCTGCTGAGTGGCAGTGCCCCGACGCCCCTGGTCACACATCGCGGTGCACTTTGTGACGGGGCTCCCAGGGGACACACCGTGGTGCTGACAGTTGTGGACCGCTTCTCCAACTTGGCACATTTTGTCCCCCTCCAGAAGCTTCCCTCCACAGCAGAGACCAGAGTACTCCTGGTGCAGCACGTGTTTCGCCCCCACGGGATTCCCAAGGACATAGTAGTCCGACCAGGGCCCGCAATTCACGTCCCGGGTGTGGCGGTGCTTCTGCGCAGCTCTTGGGGTCACGGCGAGTCTCTCCTCTGGCTACCACCCGCAATCTAATGGCCAGATAGAGAGGGCGAACCAGAGCCTCAAGGGAGCGCTCCGGTGCGTGGTGGCGCGGCACCCCGTCACATGGAGCTCCTGCCTGACGTGGGTGGAATATGCCCACAACACCCTGGTTTCCGTTGCCTCGGGCGTCTCCCCCGTCATGGCGGCCCAGGGTTTCCAACCCCCACTGTTCGACTACCAGGAGGAGGAAGCAGCGGTGCCATTGGTTCGGGCGCACCTCCGTTTCTGCGGAGGATCGGCAACAGGTGCGTACGTCTCTGCTCCATTTCTCTGTGCAGTCCCAGCGCTGGGCAAACCTCCACAGGTCCGTAGCCCCCACCTCCCGTCCTGAACAGAGGGGGTGGCTGTCCACAAGGGACCTCCCGCTCCATCAATCAATCAATCAATCAATCAATCAATCAATCTTTATTTCTATAGCGTCTTATACAATCAAAATTGTTTCAAGGCGCTTTACAGAATCCCAGGGCCTAACCCCAGACAAGCAACAGTGGCAAGGAAAAACTCCCCTTTAACAGGAAGAAACCTTGAGCAGGACCAGGGTCATGTAGGGGGACCTTCCTGCTGATGGACAGATGGGTAAAGAGAGAGGAGACGAGAGGAAGAAGAGGGAGACGAGAGGAGAGGAGAGGCACAGAACACAGAAACACACAAAAGATACAAAAATACACTATACAACAGGTCGGCGGGCCAGATGTTATCATGCAGCTCCGAAGGCGGCGATACCTGCAAATAAATAGAGGGGGGGGGGCAGAAAAACTACACAGGAATCTGCATAACTAGTCTGCTTAATGAGGAGGAGGAGGAAAGGAGAGGAGAGGAAACCATCACCAGTGTGGTGGCAGAGGCCTGTCAGGTGATCATGTTTCTGGACCCCGGCAGCCTTGGCCTATAGCAGCATAACTAGTATCTTAACCTAGTGATTAGACGACCCCCAAAGTATGATCATTAGTCTGTCTATGATAGTAACTGGAACTACAGAATTAATAACAATAAGCTTTTTCAAAGGTAGGCAGGTTTTAAGTCTGGTCTTGAAAGTAGCGATGGAGTCAGCCTCCTGTACCAGGACAGGGAGCTGGTTCCATAGCTGGGGGGCCTGGTAGCTAAATGCTCGGCCCCCCAATCTACTCCCAAAGACTCTGGGAACCACAAGTAGACCAGCGTTTTGAAGCGGAGTGGTCTATTGGGTTGATAAGGTATCACTAGCTCCTCCAGGTAGGATGGAGCTAGGCCTCTGAGGACCTTGTAGGTCAAGAGGAGGGTTTTAAAAATGATTCTGAATTTAACGGGCAGCCAATGAAGAGACGCCAGTACAGGAGTTATGTGATCTCTTTTGTCAATACCTGTCAGAACTCTGGCTGCAGCGTTCTGGACAAGCTGAAGACTTCTTAAAGAGTTGTTTGGGCACCCTAATAGTAAAGAATTACAATAGTCCAGCCTGGAAGCAACAAAAGCATGAATTAACTTTTCAGCATCATGCTGCAATAAAATCTTCCTGATCTTTCTGATGTTCCTCAGGTGAAGAAAGGCACTTCTACAGACTAATTTTCTGTGTGAGT
Source organism: Lagocephalus sceleratus (assembly GCA_911728415.1). Classification (NCBI taxonomy): domain Eukaryota; kingdom Metazoa; phylum Chordata; class Actinopteri; order Tetraodontiformes; family Tetraodontidae; genus Lagocephalus; species Lagocephalus sceleratus. Next base: position 28,747 of record CAJVRN010000004.1, read on the forward strand.
TAAAGGAGAGGTTCTGATCAAAAGTTACTCCTAGATTCCTCACAGACAAACTAGTTTCTAAGGAGATACCATCTAGAGTGATAATGTGATCTAACCTATCCCTGAGAGGTTTAGGACCAAACACCATGACTTCAGTTTTCCCTGGGTTAAGGAGGAGGAAATTTGAAGACATCCAGGACTTTATGTCCTTAAGACAGGTCTGGAGCTTCACTAACTTCTCTGTCTCTTCTGGTTTCATGGATAAATAAAGCTGAGTGTCATCAGCATAACAATGAAAATTTATCCCATGCTGCCGAATAATGTTTCCTAAGGGAAGCATGTACAGGGTGAAGAGGATTGGTCCAAGTACAGAACCTTGAGGGACTCCGTGGCTAACCCTACTGTATGAAGAGGGAACACCATGGACAAAAGCAAACTGGTATCTATCAGATAAATATGATCTAAACCAGTCTAGTGCTGTCCCTTTAATCCCAACCAAGTGTTCCAGTCTCTGTAACAGGATGCTGTGATCAACTGTATCAAAAGCAGCACTGAGGTCCAGCAGAACCAGCATAGAAACCAGTCCATGATCTGAAGCTATAAGAAGATCATTGGTAACTTTAAGAAGTGCTGTTTCTGTGCTGTGGTGAGCTCTAAAGCCTGACTGAAACATCTCAAACAGACTGTTCCTCTGTCGGTGCTCCAGTAACTGAGTCACCACCACCTTCTCAAGAATTTTAGAAATAAAAGGAAGGTTGGATATTGGCCTATAATTTGCTAATACATCAGGATCCAGTGATGGTTTTTTAAGCAATGGCTTAATCACTGCCACCTTGTAGGACCGGGGTACATAACCTGTTACTAAGGAAGAATTGATCTGGTCCAGGATAGGACTGCCTATCAATGGTAGAACATCCTTCAACAGGTGTGTTGGGATGGGATCTAAAAGACACGTGGTGGTCTTGGATTTCTGAATCAGCGAAGACGCCTCAGAAAAATATATAGGGCTGAAGGTGTTTAAGGGCTCATTGGAGAACCTGTATGTTCCCACAGTCAGCACATCTGGTGATAGTCCAGATGTTGGGATGGCCTGCTTAGCTTTCTCTCTGATGGCTAGAACTTTATGAGTGAAGAAGCTCATGAAGTCTTCACCAGTAAGGGAGGAAGGGATACATGGGTCTAAAGCACTGTGACTCTGAGTTAATTTGGCCACGGTGCTGAAAAGGAACCTGGGGTTGCTCTTATTTTCCTCAATTAAAGAAGAATAATAGGCTGTTCTAGCCTTGCAAAGGGCCTTTTTGTAAACTAATAGACAGTCCTTCCAGGCTACATGATAGCTGTCTATTTTACAGGAATGCCACTTCCTTTCCAGTCTTCGCACCTTTTGCTTGAGGGTCCTGATATGTGAATTATATCAGGGGGCACGCCTCCTCTGATTTACTGTTTTCTTTTTCAGGGGGGCAACAGAATCAAGTGTGATTCTCAGTGAGGCTGCTACACCTTCAGCAATAGAGTCAACCTCAGCAGGGCTAAGATCATAGTGAATGATCCCTGGGGAGACACACGGTGGTCCTGGGATTAGGCCAGGGATCACTTCCTTAAACTTAGCTACAGCATTATCTGAAAGACATCTGCTATAGTCAAAGCCCATAGAGGCTGCGGTGCCCCTGGTGGTCCAAGTTCCCACCCTTCTGCTCTCCTGCCTGCCTGGACAGCTCCAGGGGGACTAAGAAAGCTGGCGCCACGGTTCATGGGACCCTTTGAGGTTGAGCGAGTGGTCAACCTGGTCACTGTGTGCCTCCGCCTCCCAGCTTTACTAAGGGTCCGCCCCCCATTCCACGTCTCCTGGATCAAGCCAGTGACAGAATCAGCCCTTGCCCTGCCAGCCGACAATCCTCCTCCCGTGAGGACCATTGAGGGTGCACCATCCTACACAGTGCGAAGGATCCTGGACGTCCATCGGCATGGTCGAGGCTTCCAATACGTGGTCGACTGGGAGGGATACAGTCCGGAGGAACGGATGTGGATTCCCCGCCGCCAGATCCTCGACCCGAGCCTGCTTTGGAACTTCTATCAGGCATACCTGACAAGCCTGGTGGGGCACCTGGAGGCGCCTGTTAAGGAGGAAGTGATGTTGGGTTCTGGCGGGTGGCCTCAGATTTCCTGGTTTGGGTCCCAGCTTCCTCCACAGGGGGGCGCTGGCAACTGGCAGCCCCAACCGGCTCCTGCACACCTGCCTCCAATCGCTGATTAACCATCCATTTAAGGATCTCACCTGCTCCCGGCCAGTCGCTGGATTATTATCCTGTAGGCCGCTCATCCCCGAGTCTTTTGAAGGAACTTTCTGTTTTTTGTGGACTTTTCCAGCCCTGTTGTGTCCTGTGTTTGGGTCCAGACTAACCTGTGTCACAACAATGGGTTTCTCTGTCATGTGATGTAGCAGTTTTAGAAATCCTGGAGAAATCTGCAGTGGGCTCATTCTTTGTCTTTTGTAGACTTGGTTTCTCTAGTAAGGTGGCACTGCTCCTTTGTGAACTTACTGGCCTCTTTTCTCTTGAAGGTTGGGATGTCTCTTTCTTTAGTGGGCTTCTTTGTCTTCTTTGTGGTCTTTTCCTCTTTCTGAGAACGCCCTCTTTTTGTCTTCGATGACTGACTTGCTTTTCTGTTCTCATTTAAATTAACAGCTGAATCCTTGTCAAAGGCTGAATTATTAATATTTTTGCAAATTTCAAAGCTGAAAAAAAAACAAACAACATTTTGTTATTATTCTCTTCATTTGCTATATCCACAATTGCATGTTTTTATCACAGGTCATTTTTCCAATTTTAAAATTATAATGCTATACGTAGGTGATAGGGAAGGTGTCAGTGACTTTGAGTTATTTTTCTCACAAGGGACAAAGACATAAACACCAGCTATCACATAACATCTTTGGCACAGGTAATTATGAAGCTTCCAGAACCAGTAAATCACAAGGCTCTGACGTGTCTCTTCAAAAGCCTTAAAAACTTAAACTCTCCCTGATATCAAATAGCAGAAATGATGCCACTTACTATTCTTTGCTGTCAGCTGTTCTCAGGTGCCTCATTGTCATGAAGTCATGCTGCAGCGCTTTCTCAGGAGACATCCTCAGACGGCCATCGAAGTGGAAACACTTTTTAAGAAGATCTAGAAGAGCACTGCGGTCCTTTCTTTCATTTTCATCAATTGATGAATCGACCTGTTGTTGGAAACAGTGATTAACACCAATTAATTAACAAATTAATTAATCAATGATTAAACATTTAATAAATTAGTTATAAATTATTTTAAAAAAGAGTACAGAAAATAATTGAGTGAGAGAATATTTAAAACACTGCGGAAAATTCCTTGATTGTTTGAAGCCAGTGTCTTCATATTCCTTTGGTGTCTGAAAGAAGAAAACCAGACATTAGTGAATGTACATTATATCAACACAATTTGCCCGTCCACTCAGATAGAACACTATTTTAGATGTTACCTTCATACATCCTACTACACATAATAGGAAACTTTTCAAAATGAGGAGAACATGCTCACCTTTAGTCTCCATGAAGATCCAAGCCGGTCTTCTACCTTCACGAAATATTGAGTGGTATATCTCCCAGCATATAGTAAGTATTCTGGGGGCATTCCCAGTAAGTCTATGATGTGTCTCATCTGTAGAATGACAATGCATTAAAATTAGTAGTTACATTCACAGTACAGTACAGGCTCTAAATAGTTCTGGATGTTTTTGTAAGTATACTTACATTTTCATACGATGAGCAACCACACATGGTCTGAGGGTTGAATAAAAACAGAAGAATTTGGGCGACTCCCCACATATCTAGTGGATAAGAAAAAGGGAGGCCAAGCATAATTTCTGGAGCCCGAAATAACAAAAGTAAAAAATGGATGTTAGAAAAGAGAAAATAATTATGTTAGAAAACAGAAAATGTGAGAGAAAATAAAAGAATGAAGATGATCTCATAGTGATATTTCTGCAGGACAACTCACCTGAGGGCAGACGCCTGCATGATGGACTCCTGGCCTCATGGGTCTGAATTGCTAATCCAAACGCTATAACGCGGTTCACTTTTCGCTGCTTCGCATATTTTTTCCTACAGCATACAGTATGAACGCGTTCAGGTAGCAGTGTGACTGGGAAGTGCTATATGTTTTCTACCTGAAACCAAGTATTAAGATTTTAAGTTTTAAGTTGAAACCAAGCTTTTTTTGGCTTAGAAAAAATATGTTGTCGTGGACAGTTGGGGCTGTGTCTCACACCCAGGTATATTATGGGTTGAGGGGCGTGGTTTTCCCATTGTTATTTAAGGCTGTGTTCATGCACCTTTTTCCAGTCTGTTCGGGCTTGGAATAAAATAAGTTAAAACCACCTTCTGTTGAGTCGTTCCTCGTCCTGCCACATTGGTGACCCCTTTTGAACATGTTCGAGGCAGTAGACGACGGCCACGTCGCCCCAACTCACGCATCCGACCGGCTTCACCGCGTCCGTGAAGCTGCCCGAGTTCTGGCAGAGCGACCCGGCCCCGTGGTTCCAGCATGCCGAAGCACTGTTCCACCTACGAGGAGTCACTCGAGATATTACCTGGTGGTCGCGGCCCTGGACCAACAGACCACCCGCCGCTGCTGCGGGACCCACCGGCGCGTGGCAAGTACGCCACACTCAAAGCGCTCCTGCTCTGGAGGTATAGCCTGTCTGTCGCGGAAAGGGCGGATAAACTACTTTCCCTGCCGGGTTTGGGTGACGGTTCGGCGGTGGACCTCATGGACAGGATGCTATCCTTGCTAGGCTCGGACGAGGGCGGTTTCCTTTTCCCGCACATTTTCCTGCGCCAGCTTCCACATCCGGTCCGCGCGGCCTTGGCGAACTCCCCGCAGGTGATTTCCACGCTTTGGCTGAGGAGGCGGATCGCGTGCGGCTGACCGCCAGGACGACCTCCGTGCAGGACGCCCAGCAGCTGGTGGCGGAGGACGGGGACCAGGCGATGGTGGCTGGAGTCTCCTCCCGGAGGAGGAAGAACAACCTGTGCTTCTTCCACCAGCGTTTTGGCCACAAGGCTCGCCGCTGTGTCCCTCCATGCGGGTTTGAGATGCAGGGAAACGCCAAAGGACGCCAAAACGCCTGGCGTAGTTTCCACGTCCTGTCTCCGTGAAGGTTTTGCAGGAGTTCTTGGGGGTGGTGAATTTTTATAACCGTTTTCTCCCCAGGGCAGCCCACTTCCTGCAGCCTCTGTACGAGGCTCTGCGGTCAAAGAAGGCCACTGATCAGGTCGACTGGACTGCTGAGTGGATCCAGGCTTTTGAGGGTGCCAAGTCTGCCTTAGCCAAAGCCACACTGTTGGCGCACCCTGCACCTCAGGCGTCGATTGTTCTGACAACCGACGCGTCAGATGTGGCCGTCGGGGCGGTGGTCGAACAGAGGGTCCGCGGCGAATGGCAGCCCCTCGCATTTTTCAGCCGCAAACTGCTCGCGTTGTACCTCGCCAGAAGTGCAGGTCAGGGGAGGGGAGATCAGAATAGGGAAGGGGGGCAGCTGAGGAACCGAGTTGCTGATGTATATTTGAGACCTTAAGGGTGAAAAACTGGAGGAGAGAGTTACAGGAGTCTGAGGAGTAGAGGTGGGCAGGGAGGGAGTCCGGTGGCTGGATGATACTATTAAATACAGAGAAGAGGATCTTTGTGTCCGTTGAGTTGGAGCAGATCAGCCTGGAGTAGTATTGCGATTTAGCATGAGAAATGGAGTCCTTATAGAGAGACAGTTGGGTCGTGAGCATGTCCTTGTGGATGGTGAGATGGGATTTGTGATGGGATCTGCGAGAGAGTCGAGAATTATGGAGAGACTGGTATTGTAGTGGGAGACAAGATCATCGGGGGAGGAGGAGGAGTTTGTAGTCAGGTTGGCGATGGAGGAGAACAGGGAGTCCATGTTGATGTTCTTGATATTGCGGAAAGAGATGACACGAGGAGTCTTGGAGGTGGAGAGGCAGAGGGAAACATTAAATGAGAGGAGGAAGTGGTCTGTGATGTGAAGGTTGTCGGCAGCGCAGTTGGAGGGGGAGAGTCCTGAGCAGCAGATTAGGTCCAGAGTGTGGCCTTTTATGTGGGTGGGGAAGTCCGAAAACTGGTGGAAGCCGAAGCTGTCGAGTAGCGAGGAGAAGTCTTTGGTGAGAGGCAGAGCAGTATTGTCCATATGTATGTTGAAATCTCCCAGTAGAATGACGTTCGGAGAGGTGGGAGAGGAGAGTGGAGAGTTCATTCAGCAAATCGGCGTGGGGTTTAAGAGGACGGTAGACTGAGGCAATAACCGTGGGAGTGGGGCCAGAAATGAGACAGGCGAGGCATTCCAGAGACGAACCCGGAGGCACGGAGACTTGGACGACCTTCCACTTCTCGCGGTAAAGAATCGCGAAACCGCTTCCGCGACCAGAGCCGCGAGGTTTGCAGAGGTAAACAAACCCCGGAGGAGTGCTGTCGTTCAGATGGGAGAAGTTGCCGGGTAGTTGCCAAGTCTCTGTCAGGCACATAAAATCCAGCTTACGGTCCGTGAGGAGATCCTGGACGAGATGACCTTTGCCCGTGATGGAACAGATGTTCAGAAGACCGAAGCAGATTTCGGCGGTGTCGCTGGTGGAAGAAGCATTAGCCAACCTAGCCAGGCGGGCTAACACACTGTGGTTGACAGTTCTGCCAGAGTGTCTGGGAGGGCGGTGAACAGAGGACAAGAAGGAGGAAATCCCCTTGGAGCCGGAGAAGAGGAAACCCCGCCGGGAACCACGGTGGATGTACCTCGGGCGACGATAGAAGGTGATGTCTGGATGGTGGGCGAGAGTCCCCGTTGGAGAGCCGGGTTGCCGGGAGCGGAGCCTGAGAAGCTCAGCTGCCGAGTACTAGAGTAGTCCGTCCACAGGCAAGAGGAGAAACAAGGCAGTCCAGGCCAGGAGGGCCCATACGTAGACCTTACAGGCCCACATAATAAGGCGTGAAGGTCGGGAGTGAATGGAAGCCGAGCGGTGAGCCGACCAGCGGAGCTAAGCTAGCCGAGTTAGCCTGGCGCCCCAGAGGGATGACGGCTGCTTCGATGGTGGTGGCAGAGATGGAAAAATTGAGTCCAAAAAAGACAAAAACCAGGAGCTGCCGTTGAAATAAGGCTGGAAAACATAACGTTAGGATTCTGCCGGTGAGTAGCGGCAGCAAAACGCGCCAGCGTTCACTCAACTGGAACCGAAAGTGATGCTTGGTTTGCGCTCGGCTCTTAAGAAAGAGCTAGATGCTTCTCCTGCGGAATTGGTCTTGGGACAACCGCTTCGTGTTCCAGGGGAATTTTTGCCTGTGAACGTTTCCCCTCCTATCTTTCCCTCCAGGAGTTCCTCCTCAGCCGTGCCCCTTCTGGCTCCAGCCCCCGTGCACCACTGTCTCCCGCGGTCGTTTGTTCCGGCGGATTTGTCAAAGGCCCGTTTTGTTTTTGTGCAACACGACGCCCACCGGTCGCCCCTCCGCCCCCCGTACGATGGCCCAATCCGGGTCCTCGAGGCGGGGGCGAAGAGTTTTGTGATCGATATGGGTGGTCGGACGGAGCGGGTAACGCTGGATAGACTGAAGACAGCGCATCTGTGGACTGGGGAAGATGTGCAGCTGGCCCAGGCCCCCCGTCGGGGCCGTCCTCCTTCAAAGGTCCGGGACGATTTCTGTTCTGATTCTAATTCACAGCCCGTGGACATGGTCTCTCCTTCCTGTGTCCAGCCTGCGATTCCTGAAGATGGACGCCGCAGCCGTTACGGCAGGTTGATTAAACCTGTCAGGGACTGAGTTTTTTTTTGAGTCCTCCTGGTTTCCCTTCTGGGTGTTCGGGGGGGCTGTGTGGCGGACAGTTGGGGGCATGTCTCACACCCAGGTGTATTATGGGTCGAGGGGCATGGTTTGCCCATTGTTATTTAAGGCTGTTTTCACGCGCCTTTTTCCAGTCTGTTCGCGCTTGGAATAAAAGAAGTTAAAACCACCTTCTGTCGAGTCGTTCCTCGTCCTGCCACAATGTCAGTGAAAAGGGGGAAAGGCACCTGCGGTCGCACACAAAAGGCGGAGAAAGAACTCAAACTTTGAGAGTGTTAAAATAAGAGAGAACTGTAAGAAAATGTTAATGCTGTGTGGTTAGGAGTTTTATGGTCTTAAAACAATTGTAAAAAATAAAGCTGTTTACTTCACAGATTTCATCTATTGCAGGTTATTTCTGGAACATAATTCCTGCGATAAATACAGTTCACTGTATTACAATAATAATAATAATAATCTAAAAGAAAATACGCCATCGCACACCTGCCCATCAAATATAACTATTGCGTGGATAAAGTTTCCTACTGAACTAGTAACTGACTCAGATACATTTCAGAAATATTTAATTTTGGAAAAAAACTGAAAAAACATTTTTGACAGGGCTAGTAGCCTTACTACCCCTGACTGCTTGTAGTTGTTCCTTCAAACCTGGGGACTTCTCTGTGTTTTCATATTCCATGTTCCACTGTAAATGGTGGCATCTTTAAAGTCACAATTTTTTAACTAATTTTGTTCTGATTTTTGTTCCTGAAAGTTTTAGCTGTAGTGTTGCAGATTGTTGAACCTCTGCTCACCTTTACATCCTCTGAAATGTTCATTTTATAGCCAATCATTTTATAGCCAATCAGGTCTTAAGAGCTTGTAGTTGAACAAACTACACAAATATTTAATTCAGAGTTGAAAGTGAATGACTATGAATCTTAAAAAAATTCACATGTTGCACTTACAGCATTGGTTCTTTTTTCTTTCACATTCTTTATGCTGATGAAGTTGGTCTTGAGGACATAATATCTGCACCAACATGTTTGAGAAAAACCTGAACATTTACTGGTGACCATTGTTTTTCCAACATTACTAAAAAAAAAAAACATCCTTGTATTTTTCAGTTATTTTTTTTTACCCTGACTGTTTTCTGAGGAAGTTCTGCTTGTCTCATCATTAGTCCTTTTCAGTTTCTCACAGCAAAGTCCAGGGTTGAACTGAAATAAAGAGGATTAAACAGAATAGAAACTGAAAATGTGGTTCTCCTCACATAATCATCAGATTCAATGATGAATTGAAGCAGATAAAAAATGAAGCTGATTTATTCTGATCATGAGAAAGATACACAAGACAATTAGAGTTTGGTGTGGAAGAATAGATGTAGAAGTTCTCATTTTTGTCATTTCATTAATTTTTTCTGGTTAATTTAATCTAATTTAGCTGCTGTTAGCTTTCCAAATCAACCAATATTAATAATCAAAGACATTAAAGATCAAAGTTACCAGAAGAGTATTTTTTGTCAAAGATAAAATGTTTTAGGAATATAAAATTAAAGTAAATTTAAAATTCAACACAGATTATTGCTATAAGGGGGAGTAGTAATAAACTAAATTTTTAGTTTACTAACAGTTTCAACAGCATTCAAACAGCAAAATGGCCGAGCATATAATGAAGAGTGGGGGATATTCACCCCAGCATACGGGAGACCATGCTAACGTATTTGGAAAAGACCTTGAAATAATAAGTACTTTAGGAAAAGGCAGTTTTGGTGTAGTTTTCAAGTGTTTCAACTTGAAGACACAAGAGACAGTGGCTGTTAAGGTCATTAAAGTAGAAGAAATTGCCAACCACGAAATCTGCATCCTAACTCATCTGAGATGTCTGGATCCTGACACAAGCAACATTATCAGATTTAACAGCCATTTCATCCAAAACAATAACATCTGTCTGAGCTTTGAGCTGTTGGACACAGATCTGCATAGTTATGTTTCAGCAGTAAATCACAAGTCAAAGAAGAGTGGACTTCCTTTGTCAGAGGTCAGAGTCATCACAGAGCAAATGGCCATGGCTCTTCACGAGCTGAACTCAAATGGAATTGTCCACGGAGATATCAAACCAGGAAATATCATGATTGTGGACAGACATCAGCAGCCATTAAGAGTGAAGCTGGTAGATTTTGGTGGAGCACAGTTTATTTCTGATTTTGATTATACAACCTTTGTGGTCACTTTTTGCTACAGTTCACCAGAGGTGCTGCTGAGGTCCTTAGTTAATGAGGCTGCTGATGTGTGGTCCTTAGGGGTCACTTTACTGGAATTGGCTCTTGGAGATTATGTTTTTGTAAACAATGAAAAATATGATGTTCTCAAGTGCATTATCAAGCTTTTTGGCCAGCCACCAGACTATGTACTGAACACAGGGATCCGCACACAGTGCATGTTCAAGTTGAACAGTGAGAAACGGTGGAGTCTTAAACCAGAAGAGCAGTTCCGCAAGGAACAGCACTTGTTCCCTTCCCTGACTCCCAATCATTTTGAAAGCTTCAAGGACATCATTAATGCATTTCTACCCAGAAATGAAGAGCTCACTGATGTGATGCTGTTTTTACAGCTGATCCTGACGATGCTGGATGTTGACCCAGAGAATCGTATCATGCCTCTGGAGATTCTGCAGCATCCATTCCTTGATGTTACAGGAGAAAAAGCAAAGCAAGCAACTGCAGAAATTGAGAAATTACTAGGCTTATTTAGTAAGGAGAAAGATACTTCTCAGCAGATCAACCATTTCTCTGCTTCAGAAGATGAGAACACAAAGGACATGTATGTAGATACTCAGGTGGAGAGCTCAGATTATTATATTTCTGCAAAAATAAGATTGCTGAGCCATGACATGCTGCTAGAGCTTTCTTCTGATTTTGATTCCTTGTCACCTGTGGTACACCAGAGACCAAAAGAGGTTAAAGTGACCCTGCAGGAGAACCCTGGAGAAGGTGACATAGAGAACCATGATGTACCACTGGAGCCTTCTGCTGATGTTGATTCCTCATCAGCTGTGGTACCCAGCAAAAACAGTAAATCCTTGTTGAAGATAGAAACCACCAAGAAAGATTACTCTGAATATTTCTACAAGAGAAAAAATCTTTCCAGTGATGAATATTCATACACTATGTCCTGTAACAATGACAAGTCTACAGAAGAGAAGGACAAAGAGTCAAAATCTGTGGATTCCAGGAACGATAAAGAGAAAGATCACTCTGAATATTTCTACAGTGATATTTCGGATGTTTCTTTTGACATGTCTTTTGAAAGTGCTGTATCATTTCTCAAGAGAAAAAATCTTTCCAGTGATGAATATTCATACAATATGTCCTCTGACAATGACAGATCAACAGAAGAGAAGGACAAAGAGTCAAAGTCTGTGGATTCCATGAAGGACGAAGAGAAAGATTATTCTGAAGATTTATCCAGTGATCTTTCTGATGCAGATATTTCCCTTGAAAGCAAATCTACAGAAGAGAAGGACAAAGAGTCCAAATCTGTGGATTCCACGAAGGATGAAGAGAAAGATGACTCGGAATATTTCTACAGTGATATTTCTGATAGTTCTCTTGACATGTCTTTTGAAAGTGCTGTATCATTTCTCAAGAGAAAAAATCTTTCCAGTGATGAATATTCAGACACTATGTCCTCTGACAATGACAAGTCTATAGAAGAGAAGGACAAAGAGTCCAAATCTGTGGATTCCACAAAGGATGAAGAGAAAGATTACTGTGAATATTTCTACAGGGATATTTCTGATACTTGTCTTGATATGTCTCTTGAAAGTGCTGCATCATTGTTCAAGGGAGAAAATGTTTCCAGCGAGGAATATTCAGACTCTACATCCTCTGACAGTGACAGTTCATCAGAAGATCTTTCCAGCGATGAATATTCAGACACTTCGTCCTATGACAGTGAAAATTCATCAGAAGATCTTTCCTGTGATGACAGCAGTGATGCCTCCACCTTTGAAAACAGCAGCTCAAAAGAGAAAAGCTCGTTTTGGGGTAAAATCTGCAACTGGTTTGGCAGAGTCTTCAGTTGGGTGAAGCAAGCCTTCTCTTTCCAAAGCAAGAAAGAGGATTAAAGAAAGAATAGTAAATATTTGAAACTGTAGTCACTATTGGTGGTTTCACAATCATTTGACAGAATGAATAGCGAATGAATCATCTGCATTGTTCTATTCTAAGATAGAAACTGTTCAACAAAAATATTGAAAATATTAATAAAAAACATTTACATCACAAAGCCAGTCCAAAGTCTGCAGGCTCTGTCATAAAATCTATTAATAGTGGCCCACCAGCAATGTTGGCCACATTAAAAAATACATGTGTAGTAAAAGAGCCTTTTTATATTTCAGCAGAGGGTGGCAGTAGTCCTCTGGACACCCTCCTGTGGTAACTTTGTCTGCATCTATTTTTAGCCCATTTAGAAAATGATGACTATCACTAAAATAATGAAAGTTGAAGGCAAGGTTTCCAGAACAAGTGGAAATTGGAGTATGTTCTTTTACTGAGGGCAAATTTATTAAAGACTGCGTGATGAAAATTAGTCCTGAGAAAAAACAAGAGTCTGCCAAACACTTTTTTCCTTTCCTTTCTCCATGGACCAGAATGACACTCCAGACCACATAGTGTTGGAGCTCGTTGAGCAAAATGTTACACATGTCGATGCGGACTGTAACATTTTGTGTACATCAGTGTAACAGTCGGCATCAGAAACTACCTCATTATTTGTTAAAACAGCTCCTTACCCTGGAGATGATGGCCATATCCACACTGCTGCCATGAAGGTCAAGGATCAGATAAACATTCAACCAGCGGCCCATCTGGTACAACTCCCAAATTTGAGCATGCTGCTGAAGATTCACCAACCTCAGTAGACTTTCTACCTTGGATTCGACTGTCTGTGCAGACAGTTTGGGGTGGCTGTGTTAGAAAGCCCATGAACAGCAATTAGTGGAGTTTTTGCCTTTCATCCCATTCACCGGGTTTTCGTTGGTTTATTTCTGTGTGTGAATGACAGAAGAAAATACAAAAATAAAACATGTTAAAGGGAATATTTTTTGTACTTTAACGGGAACAACAACCCTTACATCTTGCCACTCTAAACCAGGTAATTGTTGGAGAGCCCCTTCCTCCTGTTTAGAAGGTTTGAAGGAGTACTAAACCAAGCAGGGTTCACCTCAGTGCAGTTTTAACATGATTTAATGGGGCTCCTTGAGAGTGTCACTCCCATCAACCAACCTTGGACCAGGAGGAGAGGGCCTGCCAGAAACCCAAGGCTTCTGCTCAGGGGTGCCAGTACTCTCCATGGACAGCAAGTGTGTGGAGATCAGCATCCCCCCCGTCATCACTCTGGTGCATCTATAAGAGAAATACAGGGAATGAAACCATTAGTATGTGATTGTTAGAAGATATTTAAAAGCTGAAAATATCCCAACATGGAAGTCTTGGTGGAGCAGAGGATTCAGAGGATCAGAAAGATTTGATAGAATTGTGCAGATATACACATTGATTTCTGTCAGCCTGTGTCAAGTGCCGTCACAAACAACCAAAATATCGACCTGTAGATGTACACGTGAGCGAGAGAAGAGTTGTTCTTAATGTCTTGCAGTTGAACGTTACTAAATCTGTCTCAATATCCGTAAAGTAACTTCTGAAGAAGGAGAATGTGGCGATAGGAGCCATTATGTCTTCTGTCCACTAGTTGACAGCCGAGACACAAGTTTTATTTGTGTGCAAATTATGTGGCATACAGATACAAGAGAAAGTGGCTTAGGAGAACATGTGGTACTTGTTTATTTGGACATTAAATGACTCACACCACCAACCAGCAAGATTCACAGGTTTTAATGTTAAAAACATAACAAAAAATATTTTCCTAACTGGTCTCAAACATTTCCTCTTTTGAATTCAATCCACTTCACTTGGCTGGAAACAGAAGGCACGCTTCATCCATCTTGAGACATTCGCAAACCATTTGCAAATTTTACGCTTTATCGATCTTTTCTTTTTTGATTGTTATTTTTTCTACAATAAGGAAGACACTGTGATGAATGGCTGTCTTCAGAGGATGTAGCATCAGAACTTCTATTACAGGAGTTTGTGTTGGGAGCTGGCAGGGCTGCCTCAGATTTCCTGGTTTGGCAACTGGCAGCCCCAACCGGCTCCTGCACACCTGCCTCCAATCGTCGATTTAGCCGTCCATTTAAGGACCTCACCTCCTCCCGGCCAGCCGCCGGATTATTATCCTGTTAAGCCACTCGTCGCCGAGTGTTTTGAAGGACCTTTCTGGTTTTTTGTGAACTCAATAAATCGCCGTGTGATTTTCTAGCCCTGTTGTGTCCTGCGTTTGGGTCCAGACACTGTGTCGCAACAGAATAAGAATCTGGCCATCATGGACCCAGCAGAGGCACAGCAGGCACTGACCGATCAGGGTCAGTTGCTCGGCCGTCAGAAACAGGACATCCAGGTTCTGCTGCAGAGCGTGAACGTGACGTCCCAGGCGTTGCAGGACCTGTGTCGGCAAGTTGCGCGGCTGGCGAGTCTTTCAGTGTTGCCTAGAGCCCCGGCTTCCCCCGCACCACCGAGGGAATCATACGCCTGCGACCCAGAACCGTTTGGCGGCTCCCTTGACCAGTGTCGGGGATTCCTGATGCGCCTTTTTTAGCCGTCGTCTGACTCCCGCGGAACCGCGAGCTACTGACGGTGGTGCTGGCGCTTCAGGAGGGGCGTCACTGGCTGGAGGGCGCTTCCGAGCCATTCATCACCTGGAGTGACCACAAGAGCCTGGCCTACTTGCAGGGAGCAAAGTGACTAAATTCGCAGCACGCGCATTGGGATCTCTTCCTGGGCCAATTTGACTTTTTGGTCATCTACCAGCCCGGCTCCAGGAACGTGAAGCCCAATGCCCTCTCCCGCCAGTTCACGGCCAGCTCTCCAGACCGCACACCTGACCCCATCCTGCTACCAGCCTGCATTCTCAGGACATTAACCTGGCAGGTGGAGGAGCAGGTGCGCGAGGCACAGCGCTCCACCACCGACCCCGGGGGATCCCCTCCCAACACCCTGTTCATCCTGGAGTCTGTCCCCTCAGAGGTCCTGCAGTGGGGGCACTCCTCCCAGCTGGCTTGCCACCCGGGCGCAACCCTGACCCTGCACCTGCTGCGCCAGAGGTTCTGGTGGCCATCCATGGCCTGTGACACCTGGACCTACATTGCAGCCTGCACCGTGTGCGCCCGCAGGAAATCGTCACACCAACCTGCTGAGTGGCAGTGCCCCGACGCCCCTGGTCACACATCGCGATGGACTTTGTGACGGGGCTCCCAGGGGACACACCGTGGTGCTGACAGTTGTGGACCGCTTCTCCAACTTGGCACATTTTGTCCCCCTCCAGAAGCTTCCCTCCACAGCAGAGACCGGAGAACTCCTGGTGCAGCACGTGTTTCGCCCCCATGGGATTCCCAAGGACATAGTAGTC
This sequence comes from Lagocephalus sceleratus, assembly GCA_911728415.1. Classification (NCBI taxonomy): domain Eukaryota; kingdom Metazoa; phylum Chordata; class Actinopteri; order Tetraodontiformes; family Tetraodontidae; genus Lagocephalus; species Lagocephalus sceleratus. The sequence goes on from CAJVRN010000004.1 coordinate 44,079, forward strand.
CCACCAGGGCCCACAATTCACGTCCCGGGTGTGGCGGTGCTTCTGCGCAGCTCTTGGGGTCACGGCGAGTCTCTCCTCTGGCTACCACCCGCAATCTAATGGCCAGATGGAGAGGGCGAAACAGAGCCTCAAGGGAGCGCTCCGGTGCGTGGTGGCGCGGCAGCCCGTCACATGGGGCTCCTGCCTGACGTGGGTGGAATATGCCCACAACACCCTGGTTTCCGTTGCCTCGGGCGTCTCCCCCTTCATGGCGGCCCAGGGTTTCCAACCCCCACTGTTCGACTACCAGGAGGAGGAAGCAGCGGTGCCATCGGTTCGGGCGCACCTCCGTTTCTGCGGAGGATCGGCAACAGGTGCGTACGTCTCTGCTCCATTTCTCTGTGCAGTCCCAGCGCTGGGCAAACCTCCACAGGTCCGTAGCCCCCACCTACCGTCCTGGACAGAGGGTGTGGCTGTCCACAAGGGACCTCCCGCTCCAGGGGGACTAAGAAAGCTGGCGCCACGGTTCATGGGACCCTTTGAGGTTGAGCGAGTGGTCAACCTGGTCACTGTGTGCCTCCGCGTCCCAGTTTTACTAAGGGTCCGCCCCACGTTCCACGTCTCCTGGATCAAGCCAGTGACAGAATCAGCCCTTGCCCTGCCAGCCGACAATCCTCCTCCCGTGCGGATCATTGAGGGTGCACCAGCCTACACAGTACCAAGGATCCTTGACGTCCATCAGCATGGTTGGGGCTTCCAATACCTGGTCGACTGGGAGGGATACAGTCCGGAGGAACGGATGTGGATTCCCCGCCGCCAGATCCTCGACCCGAGACTGCTTTTTACCAGGCATACCCGGACAAGCCTGGTGGGGCACCTGGAGGCGCCTTTTAAGGGGGAAGTGATGTTGGGAGCTGGCGGGTGGCCTCAGATTTCCTGGTTTGGGTCCCAGCTTCCTCCACAGGGGGGCGCTGGCAACTGGCAGCCCCAACCGGCTCCTGCACACCTGCCTCCAATCGCTGATTTAGCCATCCATTTAAGGATCTCACCTGCTCCCGGCCAGTCGCCGGATTATTATCCTGTAGGCCGCTCATCCCCGAGTCTTTTGATGGAACTTTCTGTTTTTTGTGGACTTTTCCAGCCCTGTTGTGTCCTGTGTTTGGGTCCAGACTAACCTGTGTTGCAATAATGGGCTTCTCTGTCATGTGATGTAACAGTTTTAGAAATCCTGGAGCAGTCTGCAGTGGGCTCATTCTTTGTCTTTTGTAGACTTGGTTTCTCTAGTAAGGCGGCACTGCTCCATTGTGAACTTACTAGCCTCTTTTCTCTTGAGGGTTGGGATGTCTCTTTCTTTAGTGGGCTTCTTTGTCTTCTTTGTGGTCTTTTCCTCTTTCTGAGAACACGCTCTTTTTGTCTTTGATGACTCACTTGCTTTTCTGTTCTCATTTAAATTAACAGCTGAATCCTTGTTGAAGGCTGAATTAGTAATAGTTTTACACATTTCAAAGCTGAAAAACAACATTTTGTTATTATTCTCGTCAATTGCTATATCCACAATTGCATGTTTTTATCACAGGTCATTTTTGCAATTTTAAAATTATGCTATACGTAGGTGATAGGGAAGGTGTCAGTGACTTTTTGAGTTATTTTTCTCACAAGGGACAAAGACATAAGCACCAGCTATCACATAACATCTGTGGCACCGGTAATTATGAAGGTTCCAGAACCTGTAAATCACAAGGCTCTGACGTGTCTCTTCAAAAGCTTTAAAAACTTAAACTCTCCCTGATATCAAATAGCAGAAATGATGCCACTTACTATTCTTTGCTGTCAGCTGTTCTCAGGTGCCTCATTGTTATGAAGTCATGCTGCAGCGCTTTCTCAGGAGACATCCTCAGACGGCCATCAAAGTGGAAACACTTTTTAAGGAGATCTAGAAGAGCGCTGCGGTCCTTTCTTTCATTTTCATCATTTGATGATTGACCTGTTGTTGGAAACAGTGATTAACACCAATTAATTAACAAATTAATGAATCAATGATTAAACATTTAATACCAAGTATGTTGATATGACTGATTAAATTAGTTATAAATTATTTTTAAAAAAAGAGTATTTACAGAAAATAATTGCGTGAGAGAATATTTGAAACACTGCGGAAAATTCTTTGATTGTTTGAAGCCAATGTCTTCATATTCCTTTGGTGTCTGAAAGAAGAAAACCAGACATTAGTGAATGTACATTATATCAACACGATTTGCCACTCAGAACACTATTTTAGATGTTACCTTCATACATTCTACTACACATCATAGGAAACTTTTCAAAATGAAGAGAACATGCTCACCTTTAGTCTCCATGAAGATCCAAGCTGGTCTTCTACCTTCACGAAATATTTACTGGTATATTTCCCAGCATTAAGCAAGTAGTCTGGGGGCATTCCCAGTAAGTCTAGTATGTGTCTCATCTGTAGAATGACAATACATTAAAGTTAGTACAGTTACATTCACAGTACAGTACAGGCTCTAAATAGTTCTGGATGTTTTTGTAAGTATACTTACATTTTCATACGATGAGCAACCACACATGGTCTGAGGGTTGAATAAAAACAGAAGAATTTGGGCGACTCCCCACATATCTAGTGGATAAGAAAAAGGGAGGCCAAGCATAATTTCTGGAGCCCTAAATAACAAAAGTAAAAAATGGATGTTAGAAAAGAGAAAATAATTATGTTAGAAAATAGAAAATGTTAGAGAAAATAAAAGAATGAAGATCATCTCATAGTGATATTTCTGCAGGACAACTCACCTGAGGGCAGACGCCTGCATGATGGACTCCTGGCCTCATGGGTCTGAATTGCTAATCCAAAAGCTATAAGGCGGTTCACTTTTCGCTGCTTCGCGGATTTTTTCTACAACATACAGTATGAACGCGTTCAGGTAGCAGTGTGACTGGGAAGTGCTATATGTTTTCTACCTGAAACCAAGTATTAAGCTTTTAAGTTTTAAGTTGAAACCAAGCTTTTTTTGTCTTGAAAAAAAAAATGTTGTGGTGGACAGTTGGGGGCGTGCCTCACACCCAGGTGTATTATGGGTTGAGGGGCGTGGTTTTCCCATTGTTATTTAAGGCTGTGTTCATGCACCTTTTTCCAGTCTGTTCGGGCTTGGAATAAAATAAGTTAAAACCACCTTCTGTCGAGTCGTTCCTCGTCCTGCCACATTGGTGACCCCTTTTGAACATGTTCGAGGCAGTAGACGACGGCCACGTCGCCCCAACTAACGCATCCGACCGGCTTCACCGCGTCCGTGAAGCTGCCCAAGTTCTGGCAGAGTGACCCGGCCCCGTGGTTCCAGCTTGCCGAAGCGCTGTTCCACCTACGAGGAGTCACTCCAGATATTACCTGGTGGTCGCGGCCCTGGACCAGCAGACCACCCGCCGCTGCTGCGGGACCCACCGGCGCGTGGCAAGTACGCCACACTCAAAGCGCTCCTGCTCTGGAGGTATAGCTTGTCTGCCGCGGAAAGGGCGGATAAACTACTTTCCCTGCCGGGTTTGGGTGACGGTTCGGCGGTGGACCTCATGGACAGGATGCTATCCTTGCTAGGCTTGGACGAGGGCGGTTTCCTTTTCCCGCACATTTTCCTGCGCCAGCTTCCACATCCGGTCCGCGCGGCCTTGGCGAACTCCCCGCAGGTGATTTCCACGCTTTGGCTGAGGAGGCGGATCGCGTGCGGCTGACCGCCAGGAGGACCTCCGTGCAGGACGCCCAGCAGCTGGTGGCGGAGGACGGGGACCAGGCGATGGTGGCTGGAGTCTCCTCCCGGAGGAGGTAGAACGACCTGTGCTTCTTCCACCAGCGTTTTGGCCACAAGGCTCGCCGCTGTGTCCCTCCATGCGGGTTCGAGATGCAGGGAAACGCCAAAGCCAGCTCTCAGTAGCAGTTGTGGGCGCTGGTGAACAAGAGGAGCTGCTTTTCGTGAAGGACTCCCTGTCAGGCCGACGATTCCTGGTGGATTCGGGCTTCCAGAAGAGCCTCCTCCCCCCAGGTGGAGCGAACCTGTCACCCTCGGGCGCCGGCCCCCAGCTGACTGCTGCTAATGGTTCCTCCATCGAGACATTTGGTACTGTAGTGTGAAGGCCAAAGTTAGATCAAGGAATCAAGGTGGTGAGCCATCGTATAGTGATAAGAACGAAGTTGGACAACATGTTTACGTTCTCGACATGAGCAAGGCATATGAATGGTCCATTCATGGCCTGTTTCCTGTTATTGCCATGTGTATGTGACGTATACGAACATCCCATCTATGTTTTATGGCCCATGACGATTCCATTTATGTTATATGGCCTGTTTCCTGCTATGACCATGTGCATATGACTTACACAAGTGTTCCATTTATGTTTTATGATCTTTTAGGAGTTGTGCATGTGACATACACGAGTATTCCATCTATATGTTCTTTTATGATTATTCTGCCTGTATCAACTATATCGTACATGTGTATTCTGTTTATGTTAGCTGAAAAAGCCCACCTACTGGTGGGCAGAGTTTTGACTTTGTTTTTAAAAAATCAACACTGATGATGTGTTCCACAGATAGAATGGTAAAAGAAAGGTATAACTGTGGAACACAGGGTACAGAATGACAAAATGAAAGGAGGAGCCCGGGGCGGGGTAGACCCAAGCTCCAAGATGTATAAAAGAAGGGGAAGTTCTTGCAGTTTTTCAGACTTAGCCCGGGCTACCTCTCATGCATGGTGAATTGTACTTTTTGTCAATAAACCATCGTTGGACCGTGACCCAGCTGAACTTGACTCATCATTCGACCCTGTTGTGGTGATTCTACATTGCGCATTTGTGCTGTAGCTGACCCAGTAATTCTAAGCGATATTGAGTGACGTTTTTAAACCTGAAGAAGTAGCTTTGACCTGAAGATATTCCACAACAGTACCAGGTCGGTGACTGTTTGGCAACGGCTAAGGAGGAATTCGCCACCATGGAGCGTTTAGAAATTGTGCGATGCTCTAAAAGCCCATGGGCCTCGCCGCTCCACATGGTGCCCAAGGCGGATGGCACTTGCCGGCCGCGATTTTCGTCGTCTTAACAACATCACAGCTCATGACCATTACCCCATTCCGCACATTCAGGATTTTTCCATTCGCCCGGCAGGCACTACTATTTTCTCTAAGGTAGACCTGGTGCATGGTTACTATCAGGTTCCAGTGCGTGAGGAGGATGTGCCCAAGACAGCAGTGATCACCCCGTTTGGGTTGTTCGAGTTCTTGCGAATGCCTTCCGGCCTGAAGGGGGCATCATCAGCAGAGGAGCACCTGACGCACCTTCGACAGGTTTTTCAGCGCCTGGCTGATCATGGCCTCATTGTAAACCCAGCAAAATGCCAGTTTGGTCTGCCCGTGATTGACTTCTTGGGCCACTGGATTTCTTCCCTCGGCGCAGTTCCATTGCCATCTAAGGTGCAGGTGGTGGCGGAGTTTCCACGTCCTGTCTACGTGAAGGCTTTGCAGGAGTTCTTGGGGATGGTGAATTTTTATAACCGTTTTCTCCCCAGGGCAGCCCACCTCCTGCAGCCTCTGTACGAGGCTCTGCGGTCAAAGAAGGCCACTGATCAGGTCGACTGGACTGCTGAGTGGATCCAGGCTTTTGAGGGTGCCAAGTCTGCCTTAGCCAAAGCCACACTGTTGGCGCACCCTGCACCTCGGGCGTCGATCGTTCTGACAACCGACGCATCAGATGTGGCCGTCGGGGCGGTGGTCGAACAGAGGGTCCGCGACGAATGGCGGCCCCTCGCATTTTTCAGCCGCAAGCTGCGAGACAATGAACGGAAGTACAGCGTTTTTGACCGTGAGTTGCTCGCGTTGTACCTCGCCACGCGTCATTTTCATTTCCTGCTCGAGGGCCGCTCTTTCACAGCCTACGTCGACCACAAACCTCTGACATTTGCTATGTCGAAGGTCTCTGAGCCTTGGTCTGCACGTCAGCAGCGTCATCTGGCATCAGTCTCAGAAGTCACGACCGACATTCGGCACGTGGCTGGGAAGGCCAATCCAGTGGCCGATTGTCTGTCGCGGGTGCTGGTTTGTCCCGTGCACCTCGGACTGGATTTTGCTGCCATGGCGGTTGACCAAGCTGGAGCAGGCGGTGGTGGAGGACGGTGGTCCTGCCCTCCTTTGCGACGTCTCCACTGGTCGTCCTCGACCTGTGGTCCCAGTGGCCTGGCGCCGTAAGGTCTTTGACCAGGTCCACTCCCTCTCACACCCAGGGGTTCGTGCGTCGGTGAAACTGGTGAGTGCCAAGTTTGTCTGGTCTGGCCTCCGTAAAGAGGTCAAGGAATGGGCAGCAGCTTGTATAGCATGCCAGCAGGCGAAGGTTCACCCGCACATCAAGGCGCCCCTTGAACCGTTCACGATCACGGCCAGATGGTTTGACCATGTGCATATGGACCTGGTGGGACCGTTGCCCCCCTCTCAAGGGTGTACTCATCTGCTCACCATGGTGGATTACCACCAGGTGGCCAGAGGCAGTCCCTCTATCATCCACAGCATCGGTAGACGTTGCCCGGCATTTCTCTCGGTGTGGGTTGCGCGTTTCGGCTCCTCTTCTGACATCACTTCGGACAGGGACCTCAGTTTGTCTCAGATCTCTGGTCGTCTATGGCTAGTTCTTTAGGCACACAAGTTCATCGTACCACGGCATACCATCCTCAGGCTAATGGCCTGTGTGAACGCTTCCACCGTTCACTCAAGGCGGCATTGCGCGCTGCGCTCTCGGACAGCAGCTGGGTGGATCGTTTGCTGTGGGTGATGATAATAATAATAATAATACATTTTATTTAATAGCGCCTTTCTGGACACCCAAGGTCACTTTACAAAGAATAAATAGACACTAAAATAAATAAAAACAGCAGACAATTAAAAGGCAACAATAAAATCAAAGGGAGAAGGCAGATATGAACAGCAGATAATTTGTACAGCAGATAATTAAATGACAACAGAAATCAGAAAATCAGAGGGAGAATGCAGATTTGAACAGGTGGGTTTTGAGACTAGATTTGAACTGGGGGAGAGAGGCAATAGGTAGGTAGGTCTGGTGGGAGAGAGTTCCAAAGTTTAGGGGCAGAGCGGCTGAAAGCTCTGCCCCCCATGGTGCTGAGACGTGAAGATGGTATGGAGAGGTGAAGGGAGGAAGAAGACCTGAGGGACCGAGAGGGGGTGGAGACGAGGAGAAGGTCAGTCAAATAGGGGGGGCAAGGTTGTGGATGGCTTTAAAAGTATATAAAAGAATCTTAAAGGTAATACGGAGATGAACCGGGAGCCAGTGAAGCTGCTGGAGAACAGGGGTAATGTGATGAGTGGAGGGGGTTCTGGTGATGATGCGGACAGCAACAGGAGTTTTGGACCAATCGGAGTTTCCGGAGGGATTTGTGGGGGACGCCGAAAAGGAGTGCATTGCAGTAGTCGATACGGGAGGTGACGAGGCTGTGAACTAGGATGGCAGTGGCGTGGGGGGAGAGAGAGGAGCGGAGACGATTGATATTGCATAAGTGAAAATAAGCAGATCAGGTAATGTTATTGATGTGGGATTGGAAGGAGAGTGAGCTGTCTAGGATGACACCCAGACTCTTGACCTAAAGGGGAGGGGGACACTGTGGAGCCGTCTATGGTGAGGGAGAAACTGTCAGCTTTGGAGAGGGAGGATTTGGTGCCAACAACCAGAAGTTCAGTTTTTTCACTGTTTAACTTGAGGAAGTTGATGGTGAACCAGGATTTAACTTCAGAGAGGCAGTTTGTGATGGAAGAGGGTGGGAGGGGGGAGTTGGGCTTACAGGAGAAGTAGAGCTGGGTGTCATCCGCAAAGCAGTGGAAGTGGATACCAAATTTGCGGAAGATATTGCCAAGGCGGAAGAGGAGGGGCCCAAGGACAGAGCCTTGCGGCACACCAGAAGTGATGGGGGAAGGATCCGAGGTGAAGGACTTGAGCTGGATGAAGTGAGTACGGCCGGTGAGATATGAGTGGAACCAGTGAAGGGGTGTGTGAGAGATGCCAATCGAGAAAAGACGGTGTGATGCTGCCGAGGTGACCTCCCCGTGAAGCCGAGAGGGTCCTTACCGGACTGGACTCAGGAGGGGGAAGCGTAATGAAGAAGCACGCCACACCCGGAAGTTTCAGTGAACCAAAACCCTTTATTTCTTTCCGCCAACCGCACTGAGGAGGCAATGGGGGAACTACTGTCAGCCCACGCTAGCCTCACCTCGTGCCCCTCTTCACTCCAAATGAGGGCCCTTAAATAGAGCGGCCAACGCCCCCAAGGACCAACCCACTACCCCGGGTAACACACCCCAGTCAAGTCTTTCCTCCCAGCAAAGAAAATACAACATCCCCAAACCAAAATAACCCAAAACCTCCCCCCAATCATAGTAAAACAGTTACATAACCCGAACAGTGATTCCCTCGCGCTTACACCTTAACTGTCCCCACGACACTCCCCCTACCGCGAGCAATGGACTGCTCCACTTAGGCCGGTGCGGGATAAAGCCCCACCCCTGCAGCGCTTCCGCTCAGGAGCCGCGGAGCTGACCGGAACCTAAGGTGGACGCAGGTAAGGTGGACGGGAGTATTATGCCCGGGTGGAAAGAAAAAAAAAGTCCAATAAAAGTCCTCTTTGATACCCTGTGTGGTTGCGTGACGTGTGTCGGTGGGTGTTTGTGGGCACCAAGAGTCTCCTCTGCTGGCGCCGCTGTGCATGCGCCGCTCCGCATGCGCCGCTCCGCATGCGCCGCTCCGCATGCGCCGCTCCGCATGCGCCGCTCCGCATGCGCCGCTCCGCATGCGCCGCTCCACGCCCCTATCTTCCCGGGGAGACCGTGAGAAGGGGTGGGAGTGCTCCCTCACCTTCTCACAGACGGTTGAGGAGGATGGGGTGAGAAACAGTGTCAAAGGCTGCTGTCAGGTCAAGGAGGATAAGAATAGTGAGCGAGCCAGAGTCAGATGCCATGAGGAGGTTGTCGGTAATTCTTAGCAGGGCTGTCTCAGTGCTATGGCGGGGGCGAAAACCGGACTGGAAAGGTTCATAGAGACTGTTATTGGAGAGATGAGTATGGAGTTGTGCTGCCACAGTTGGAGGTTGTTGAAGTTGTTGGGGTCCAGGCCAGGCTTCAGGATAGGGCTGATGGCTGCAGATTTGAAGGATACGGGAACGGTTCCAGATGAGAGTGATGAGTGGATAATGAAATGAGGGGGAGCAGGGCGGGGAGACAGGATTTGACCAGGGGGGTGGGGAGAGGATCAAGAGGGCAGGAGGAGGGTTTGGACTTGGTGACAAGCTCAAGGATGGCTGAGGGCGAGGGGAGATCAAAGGTGGAGAAGTGCAGGTCAGGGGAGGGGAGATCAGAATAGGGAAGGGGGGCAGCTGAGGAACCGAGTTGCTGATGGATATTTGAGACCTTAAGGGTGAGAAACTGGAGGAGAGAGTTACAGGAGTCTGAGGAGTAGAGGTGGGCAGGGAGGGAGTCCGGTGGCTGGATGATACTATTAAATAGAGAGAAGAGGATCTTTGTGTCCGTTGAGTTGGAGCAGATCAGCCCGGAGTAGTATTGCGATTTAGCCTGAGAAATGGAGTCCTTATAGAGAGACAGTTGGGTCGTGAGCATGTCCTTGTGGATGGTGAGATGGGATTTCCTGTAGAGTCTTTCCAGCTGGCAGTTCTTTGCTTTCATGGCCCGGAGGTTAGGAGTAAACCATGGAGCAGAACAGGAGAAGTGGACAGAGCGGGATTTGACCGGAGCGAGAGAGTCGAGAATTATGGAGAGACTGGTATTGTAGTGGGAGACAAGATCATCAGGGGAGGAGGAGGAGTTTGTAGTCAGGTTGGCGATGGAGGAGAACAGGGAGTCCATGTTGATGTTCTTGATATTGCGGAAGGAGATGACACAAGGAGTCTTGGAGATGGAGAGGCAGAGGGAAACATTAAATGAGAGGAGGAAGTGGTCAGTGATGTGAAGGTTGTTGGCAGCGCAGTTAGAGGGGGAGAGTCCTGAGCAGCAGATTAGGTCCAGAGTGTGGCCTTTTATGTGGGTGGGGAAGTCGGAAAACTGGTGGGAGCCGAAGCTGTCGAGTAGTGAGGAGAAGTCTTTGGTGAGAGGCAGCGCAGCATTGTCCATATGTATGTTGAAATCTCCCAGTAGAATGACGTTCGGAGAGGTGGGAGAGGAGAGTGGAGAGTTCATTCAGCAAATCGGCGTGGGGTTTAGGAGGACGGTAGACTGAGGCAATAACCGTGGGAGTGGGGCCAGAAATGAGAGAGGCGAGGCATTCCAGAGATGAACACGGAGGCACGGAGACTTGGACGACCTTCCACTTCTCGCGGTAGAGAATCGCGATACCACCTCCGCGACCAGAGCCGCGAGGTTTGCAGAGGTAAACAAACCCCGGAGGAGTGCTGTCGTTCAGATGGGAGAAGTTGCCGGGTAGTTGCCAAGTCTCTGTCAGGCACATAAAATCCAGCTTACGGTCCGTGAGGAGATCCTGGACGAGATGACCTTTGCCCGTGATGGAACAGATGTTCAGAAGACCGAAGCAGATTTCGGCGGTGTCGCTGGTGGAAGAAGCATTAGCCAACCTAGCCAGGCGGGCTAACACACTGTGGTTGACAGTTCTGCCAGAGTGTCTGGGAGGGCGGTGAACAGAGGACAAGAAGGAGGAAATCCCCTTGGAGCCGGAGAAGAGGAAACCCCGCCGGGAACCACGGTGGATGTACCTCGGGCGACGATAGAAGGTGATGTCTGGATGGTGGGTGAGAGTCGCCGTTGGAGAGCCGGGTTGCCGGGAGCGGAGCCTGAGAAGCTCAGCTGCCGAGTACTAGAGTAGTCCGTCCACAGGCAAGAGGAGGAGAAACAAGGCAGTCCAGGCCAGGAGGGCCCATACGTAGACCTTACAGGCCCACATAATAAGGCGTGAAGGTCGGGAGTGAATGGAAGCCGAGCGGTGAGCCGACCAGCGGAGCTAAGCTAGCCGAGTTAGCCTGGCGCCCCAGAGGGATGACGGCTGCTTCGATGGTGGTGGCAGAGATGGAAAAATTGAGTCCAAAAAAGACAAAAACCAGGAGCTGCCGTTGAAATAAGGCTGGAAAACATAACGTTACGATTCTGCCGGTGAGTAGCGGCAGCAAAACGCGCCAGTGTTCACTCAACTGGAACCAAAGGTGATGCTTGGTTTGCGCTCGGCTCTTAAGAAAGAGCTAGATGCTTCTCCTGCGGAATTGGTCTTGGGACAACCGCTTCGTTTTCCAGGGGAATTTTTGCCTGTGAACGTTTCCCCTCCTAACTTTCCCTCCAGGAGTTCCTCCTCAGCCGTGCCCCTTCCGGCTCCAGCCCCCGTGCACCACTGTCTCCCGCGGTCGTTTGTTCCGGCGGATTTGTCAAAGGCCCGTTTTGTTTTTGTGCAACACGACGCCCACCGGTCGCCCCTCCGCCCCCCGTACGATGGCCCAATCCGGGTCCTCGAGGCGGGGGCGAAGAGTTTTGTGATCGATATGGGTGGTCGGACGGAGCGGGTAACGCTGGATAGACTGAAGACAGCGCATCTGTGGACTGGGGAAGATGTGCAGCTGGCCCAGGCCCCCCGTCGGGGCCGTCCTCCTTCAAAGGTCCGGGACGATTTCCGTTCTGATTCTAATTCACAGCCCGTGGACATGGTCTCTCCTTCCTGTGTCCAGCCTGCGATTCCTGAAGATGGACGCCGCAGCCGTTACGGCAGGTTGATTAAACCTGTCAGGGACTGAGTTTTTTTTTTGAGTCCTCCTGGTTTCCCTTCTGGGTGTTCGGGGGGGGCTGTGTGGCGGACAGTTGGGGGCATGTCTCACACCCAGGTGTATTATGGGTCGAGGGGCATGGTTTGCCCATTGTTATTTAAGGCTGTGTTCACGCGCCTTTTTCCAGTCTGTTCGCGCTTGGAATAAAAGAAGTTAAAACCACCTTCTGTCGAGTCGTTCCTCGTCCTGCCACAATGTCAGTGAAAAGGGGGAAAGGCACCTGCGGTCGCACACAAAAGGCGGAGAAAGAACTCAAACTTTGAGAGTGTTAAAATAAGAGAGAACTGTAAGAAAATGTTAATGCTGTGTGGTTAGGAGTTTTATGGTCTTAAAACAATTGTAAAAAATAAAGCTGTTTACTTCACAGATTTCATCTATTGCAGGTTATTTCTGGAACATAATTCCTGCGATAAATACAGTTCACTGTATTACAATAATAATAATAATAATCTAAAAGAAAATACGCCATCGCACACCTGCCCATCAAATATAACTATTGCGTGGATAAAGTTTCCTACTGAACTAGTAACTGACTCAGATACATTTCAGAAATATTTAATTTTGGAAAAAAACTGAAAAAACATTTTTGACAGGGCTAGTAGCCTTACTACCCCTGACTGCTTGTAGTTGTTCCTTCAAACCTGGGGACTTCTCTGTGTTTTCATATTCCATGTTCCACTGTAAATGGTGGCATCTTTAAAGTCACAATTTTTTAACTAATTTTGTTCTGATTTTTGTTCCTGAAAGTTTTAGCTGTAGTGTTGCAGATTGTTGAACCTCTGCTCACCTTTACATCCTCTGAAATGTTCATTTTATAGCCAATCATTTTATAGCCAATCAGGTCTTAAGAGCTTGTAGTTGAACAAACTACACAAATATTTAATTCAGAGTTGAAAGTGAATGACTATGAATCTTAAAAAAAATTCACATGTTGCACTTACAGCATTGGTTCTTTTTTCTTTCACATTCTTTATGCTGATGAAGTTGGTCTTGAGGACATAATATCTGCACCAACATGTTTGAGAAAAACCTGAACATTTACTGGTGACCATTGTTTTTCCAACATTACTAAAAAAAAAAAACATCCTTGTATTTTTCAGTTATTTTTTTTTTACCCTGACTGTTTTCTGAGGAAGTTCTGCTTGTCTCATCATTAGTCCTTTTCAGTTTCTCACAGCAAAGTCCAGGGTTGAACTGAAATAAAGAGGATTAAACAGAATAGAAACTGAAAATGTGGTTCTCCTCACATAATCATCAGATTCAATGATGAATTGAAGCAGATAAAAAATGAAGCTGATTTATTCTGATCATGAGAAAGATACACAAGACAATTAGAGTTTGGTGTGGAAGAATAGATGTAGAAGTTCTCATTTTTGTCATTTCATTAATTTTTTCTGGTTAATTTAATCTAATTTAGCTGCTGTTAGCTTTCCAAATCAACCAATATTAATAATCAAAGACATTAAAGATCAAAGTTACCAGAAGAGTATTTTTTGTCAAAGATAAAATGTTTTAGGAATATAAAATTAAAGTAAATTTAAAATTCAACACAGATTATTGCTATAAGGGGGAGTAGTAATAAACTAAATTTTTAGTTTACTAACAGTTTCAACAGCATTCAAACAGCAAAATGGCCGAGCATATAATGAAGAGTGGGGGATATTCACCCCAGCATACGGGAGACCATGCTAACGTATTTGGAAAAGACCTTGAAATAATAAGTACTTTAGGAAAAGGCAGTTTTGGTGTAGTTTTCAAGTGTTTCAACTTGAAGACACAAGAGACAGTGGCTGTTAAGGTCATTAAAGTAGAAGAAATTGCCAACCACGAAATCTGCATCCTAACTCATCTGAGATGTCTGGATCCTGACACAAGCAACATTATCAGATTTAACAGCCATTTCATCCAAAACAATAACATCTGTCTGAGCTTTGAGCTGTTGGACACAGATCTGCATAGTTATGTTTCAGCAGTAAATCACAAGTCAAAGAAGAGTGGACTTCCTTTGTCAGAGGTCAGAGTCATCACAGAGCAAATGGCCATGGCTCTTCACGAGCTGAACTCAAATGGAATTGTCCATGGAGATATCAAACCAGGAAATATCATGATTGTGGACAGACATCAGCAGCCATTAAGAGTGAAGCTGGTAGATTTTGGTGGAGCACAGTTTATTTCTGATTTTGATTATACAACCTTTGTGGTCACTTTTTGCTACAGTTCACCAGAGGTGCTGCTGAGGTCCTTAGTTAATGAGGCTGCTGATGTGTGGTCCTTAGGGGTCACTTTACTGGAATTGGCTCTTGGAGATTATGTTTTTGTAAACAATGAAAAATATGATGTTCTCAAGTGCATTATCAAGCTTTTTGGGCAGCCACCAGACTATGTACTGAACACAGGGATCCGCACACAGTGCATGTTCAAGTTGAACAGTGAGAAACGATGGAGTCTTAAACCAGAAGAGCAGTTCCGCAAGGAACAGAACTTGTTCCCTTCCCTGACTCCCAATCATTTTGAAAGCTTCAAGGACATCATTAATGCATTTCTACCCAAAAATGAAGAGCTCACTGATGTGATGCTGTTTTTACAGCTGATCCTGACGATGCTGGATGTTGACCCAGAGAATCGTATCATGCCTCTGGAGATTCTGCAGCATCCATTCCTTGATGTTACAGGAGAAAAAGCAAAGCAAGCAACTGCAGAAATTGAGAAATTACTAGGCTTATTTAGTAAGGAGAAAGATACTTCTCAGCAGATCAACCATTTCTCTGCTTCAGAAGATGAGAACACAAAGGACATGTATGTAGATACTCAGGTGGAGAGCTCAGATTATTATATTTCTGCAAAAATAAGATTGCTGAGCCATGACATGCTGCTAGAGCCTTCTTCTGATTTTGATTCCTTGTCACCTGTGGTACACCAGAGACCGAAAGAGGTTAAAGCGACCCTGCAGGAGAACCCTGAAGAAGGTGACATAGAGAACCATGATGTATCACTGGAGCCTTCTGCTGATGTTGATTCCTCATCAGCTGTGGTACCCAGCAAAAACAGTAAATCCTTGTTGAAGATAGAAACCACCAAGAAAGATTACTCTGAATATTTCTACAAGAGAAAAAATCTTTCCAGTGATGAATATTCATACACTATGTCCTGCAACAATGACAAGTCTACAGAAGAGAAGGACAAAGAGTCAAAATCTGTGGATTCAAGGAACGATAAAGAGAAAGACCACTCTGAATATTTCTACAGTGATATTTCGGATGTTTCTTTTGACATGTCTTTTGAAAGTGCTGTATCATTTCTCAAGAGAAAAAATCATTCCAGTGATGAATATTCATACACTATGTCCTCTGACAATGACAGATCAACAGAAGAGAAGGACAAAGAGTCAAAGTCTGTGGATTCCATGAAGGACGAAGAGAAAGATTATTCTGAAGATTTATCCAGTGATCTTTCTGATGCAGATATTTCCCTTGAAAGCAAGTCTACAGAAGAGAAGGACAAAGAGTCCAAATCTGTGGATTCCACGAAGGATGAAGAGAAAGATCACTCGGAATATTTCTACAGTGATATTTCTGATAGTTCTCTTGACATGTCTTTTGAAAGTGCTGTATCATTTCTCAAGAGAAAAAATATTTCCAGTGATGAATATTCAGACACTATGTCCTCTGACAATGACAAGTCTATAGAAGAGAAGGACAAAGAGTCCAAATCTGTGGATTCCACAAAGGATGAAGAGAAAGATTACTGTGAATATTTCTACAGGGATATTTCTGATACTTGTCTTGATATGTCTCTTGAAAGTGCTGCATCATTGTTCAAGGGAGAAAATGTTTCCAGCGAGGAATATTCAGACTCTACATCCTCTGACAGTGACAGTTCATCAGAAGATCTTTCCAGCGATGAATATTCAGACACTTCGTCCTATGACAGTGAAAATTCATCAGAAGATCTTTCCTGTGATGACAGCAGTGATGCCTCCACCTTTGAAAACAGCAGCTCAAAAGAGAAAAGCTCGTTTTGGGGTAAAATCTGCAACTGGTTTGGCAGAGTCTTTAGATGGGTGAAGCAAGCCTTCTCTTTCCAAAGCAAGAAAGAGGATTAAAGAAAGAATAGTAAATATTTGAAACTGTAGTCACTATTGGTGGTTTCACAATCATTTGACAGAATGAATAGCGAATGAATCATCTGCATTGTTCTATTCTAAGATAGAAACTGTTCAACAAAAATATTGAAAATATTAATAAAAAACATTTACATCAAAAAGCCAGTCCAAAGTCTGCAGGCTCTGTCATAAAATCTATTAATAGTGGCCCACCAGCACTGTTGGCCACATTAAAAAATACATGTGTAGTAAAAGAGCCTTTTTATATTTCAGCAGAGGGTGGCAGTAGTCCTCTGGACACCCTCCTGTGGTAACTTTGTCTGCATCTATTTTTAGCCCATTTAGAAAATGATGACTATCACTAAAATAATGAAAGTTGAAGGCAAGGTTTCCAGAACAAGTGGAAATTGGAGTATGTTCTTTTACTGAGGGCAAATTTATTAAAGACTGCGTGATGAAAATTAGTCCTGAGAAAAAACAAGAGTCTGCCAAACACTTTTTTCCTTTCCTTTCTCCATGGACCAGAATGACACTCCAGACCACATAGTGTTGGAGCTCGTTGAGCAAAATGTTACACATGTCGATGCGGACTGTAACATTTTGTGTACATCAGTGTAACAGTCGGCATCAGAAACTACCTCATTATTTGTTAAAACAGCTCCTTACCCTGGAGGTGATGGCCATATCCACACTGCTGCCATGAAGGTCAAGGATCAGATAAACATTCAACCAGCGGCCCATCTGGTACAACTCCCAAATTTGAGCATGCTGCTGAAGATTCACCAACCTCAGTAGACTTTCTACCTTGGATTCGACTGTCTGTGCAGACAGTTTGGGGTGGCTGTGTTAGAAAGCCCATGAACAGCAATTAGTGGAGTTTTTGCCTTTCATCCCATTCACCGGGTTTTCGTTGGTTTATTTCTGTGTGTGAATGACAGAAGAAAATACAAAAATAAAACATGTTAAAGGGAATATTTTTTGTACTTTAACGGGAACAACAACCCTTACACCTTGCCACTCTAAACCAGGTAATTGTTGGAGAGCCCCTTCCTCCTGTTTAGAAGGTTTGAAGGAGTACTAAACCAAGCAGGGTTCACCTCAGTGCAGTTTTAACATGATTTAATGGGGCTCCTTGAGAGTGTCACTCCCATCAACCAACCTTGGACCAGGAGGAGAGGGCCTGCCAGAAACCCAAGGCTTCTGTTCAGGGGGGTGCCAGTACTCTCCATGGACAGCAAGTGTGTGGAGATCAGCATCCCCCCGTCATCACTCTGGTGCATCTAGAAGAGAAATACAGAGAATGAAACAATTAGTATGTGATTGTTAGAAGATATTTAAAAGCTGAAAATATCCCAACATGGAAGTCTTGGTGGAGCAGAGGATTCAGAGGATCAGAAAGATGTGATAGAATTGTGCGGATATACTGTCAGGGTCTGGGCACCTCCTTCCCCATAGGGGGCGCCAGACCCTGACATGGGACCAGCAGGAGGTCGCGCACCTGAGCTGGATCTTGCAATTACCTCCCCTTCTTAAGGCCCGGGTCCGAGCTGTCGGATCGTACTGTTTTGTTCTGTGGGGAGTTTTGTTCTGTTGGACTTTTGGATCGTCTCGTTATGGTTCCCGTCGTCTTTGCCTGGCTTTCGTATCTGTCTGGTCTGTTCCCCGTCGGACTCCCGTCCAGAATCCCGTGCCCGTCTACCCGGATCCCCCGCTTGTCGTTCGTGGGGAGGTAGAGTTCTTTTGTTTGTACTGTTTCCCGTGCGGGGGTTTTGTGGCCAAGAGCCCTTGTTCCCTCCCGTAGCGGAGCGCTTTGTGTTCAGTTGTTCTAAAATAAAACTTGAGTTCTTCACCCGCTACTCTGTGTCTGCATTTGGGTCCTCCGTTCTAAGTCTCCCCGTGACATACACACGTTGATTTCTGTCAGCTTGTGTCAAGTGCCGTCACAAACAACCAAATTATCGACCTATAGATGTACACGTGAGCAAGAGAAGAGTTGTTCTTAATGTCTTGCAGTTGAACGTTACAAAATCTGTCTCAATATCCGTAAAGTAACTTCTGAAGAAGGAGAATGTGGCGATAGGAGCCATTATGTCTTCTGTCCACTAGTTGACAGCCGAGACACAAGTTTTATTTGTGTGCAAATTATGTGGCATAGAGATACAAGAGAAAGTGGCTTAGAACATGTGGTACTTGTTTATTTGGACATTAAATGACTCACACCACCAACCAGCAAGATTCACAGGTTTTAATGTTAAAAACATAAAAAATATTTTCCTAACTGGTCTCAAACATTTCCTCTTTTGAATTCAATCCAATTCACTTGGCTGGAAACAGAAGGCATGCTTCATCCATCTTGAGACATTCGCAAACCATTTGCAAATTTTACGCTTTATTGAGCTTTTCTTTTTTGATTATTATTTTTTTCTACAATAAGGAAGGCACTGTGATGAATGGCTGTCTTCAGAGGATGTAGCATCAGAACTTCTATTACAGGAGTGTGTGTTGGGAGCTGGCGGGGCTGCCTCAGATTTCCTGGTTTGGGTTGGCAACTGGCAGCCCCAACCGGCTCCTGCACACCTGCCTCCAATCGATGATTTAGCCGTCCATTTAAGGACCTCCCCTCCTCCCGGCCAGTCGCCGGATTATTATCCTGTTAAGCCACTCGTCCCCGAGTCTTTTGAAGTACCTTTCTGGTTTTTTGTGAACTCAATAAATCGCCGTGTGATTTTCTAGCCCTGTTGTGTCCTGCGTTTGGGTCCAGACACTGTGTCGCAACAGAATAAGAATCTGGTCATCATGGACCCAGCAGAGGCACAGCAGGCACTGACCGATCAGGGTCAGTTGCTCGGCCGTCAGAAAAAGGACATCCAGGTTCTGCTGCAGAGTGTGAACGTGACGTCCCAGGCGTTGCAGGACCTGTGTCGGCAAGTTGCGCGGCTGGCGAGTCTTTCAGTGCTGCCTAGAGCCACGGCTTCCCCCGCACCACCGAGGGAATCGTACGCCTGCGACCCAGAACCGTTTGGCGGCTCCCTTGACCAGTGTCGGGGATTCCTGATGCACCTTTTTTAGCCGTCGTCTGACTCCCACGGAAGGAATCTACGACATGGGGAACCGCGAGCTACTGACGGTGGTGCTGGCGCTTCAGGAGGGGCGTCACTGGCTGGAGGGCGCTTCCGAGCCATTCATCGCCTGGAGTGACCACAAGAGCCTGGCCTACTTGCAGGGAGCAAAGCGACTAAACTCGCAGCATGCGCATTGGGATCTCTTCCTGGGCCAATTTGACTTTTTGGTCACCTACCAGCCTGGCTCCAGGAACGTGAAGCCCAATGCCCTCTCCCGCCAGTTCACGGCCAGCTCTCCAGACCGCACACCTGACCCCATCCTGCTATCAGCCTGCATTCTCAGGACATTAACCTGGCAGGTGCGCGAGGCACAGCGCTCCACCACCGACCCCGGGGGATCCCCTCCCAACACCCTATTCATCCTGGAGTCTGTCCCCTCAGAGGTCCTGCAGTGGGGGCACTCCTCCCAGCTGGCTTGCCACCCGGGCGCAACCCTGCACCTGCTGCGCCAGAGGTTCTGGTGGCCATCCATGGCCCGTGACACCAGGACCTACATTGCAGCCTGCCCTGTGTGCGCCCGCGGGAAATCGTCACACCAACCTGCTGAGTGGCAGTGCCCCGACGCCCCTGGTCACACATCGCGGTGGACTTTGTGACGGGGCTCCCAGGGGACACACCGTGGTGCTGACAGTTGTGGACCGCTTCTCTAACTTGGCACATTTTGTCCCCCTCCAGAAGCTTCCCTCCACAGCAGAGACCAGAGAACTCCTGGTGCAGCACGTGTTTCGCCCCCATGGGATTCCCAAGTAGACATAATAGTCCGACCAGGGCCCGCAATTCATGTCCCGGGTGTGGTGGTGCTTGTGCGCAGCTCTTGGGGTCACGGCGAGTCTCTCCTCTGGCTACCACCCGCAATCTAATGGCCAGATAGAGAGGGCGAACCAGAGCCTCAAGGGAGCGCTCCGGTGCGTGGTGGCGCGGCACCCCGTCACATGGAGCTCCTGCCTGACGTGGGTGGAATATGCCCACAACACCCTGGTTTCCGTTGCCTCGGGCGTCTCCCCCTTCATGGCGGCCCAGGGTTTCCAACCCCCACTGTTTGACTACCAGGAGGAGGAAGCAGCGGTGCCATCGGTTCGGGCGCACCTCCGTTTCTGCGGAGGATCGGCAACAGGTGCGTACGTCTCTGCTCCATTTCTCTGTGCAGTCCCAGCGCTGGGCAAACCTCCACAGGTCCGTAGCCCCCACCTCCCATCCTGAACAGAGGGGGTGGCTGTCCACAAGGGACCTCCCGCTCCATCCATCAATCAATCAATCAATCAATCAATCAATCTTTATTTCTATAGCGTCTTATACAATCAAAATTGTTTCAAGGCGCTTTACAGAATCCCAGGGCCTAACCCCAGACAAGCAACAGTGGCAAGGAAAAACTCCCCTTTAACAGGAAGAAACCTTGAGCAGGACCAGGCTCATGTAGGGGGACCTTCCTGCTGATGGCTGGCTGGGTAAAGAGAGAGGAGACGAGAGGAAGAAGAGGGAGACGAGAGGAGAGGAGAGGCACAGAACACAGAAACACACAAAAGATACAAAAATACACTATACAACAGGTCGGCGGGCCAGATGTTATCATGCAGCTCCGAAGGCGGCGATACCTGCAAATAAATAGAGGGGGGGGGGGGCAGAAAAACTACACAGGAATCTGCATAACTAGTCTGCTTAATGAGGAGGAGGAGGAAAGGAGAGGAGAGGAAACCATCACCAGTGTGGTGGCAGAGGCCTGTCAGGTGATCATGTTTCTGGACCCCGGCAGCCTTGGCCTATAGCAGCATAACTAGTATCTTAACCTAGTGATTAGACGACCCCCAAAGTATGATCATTAGTCTGTCTATGATAGTAACTGGAACTACAGAATTAATAACAATAAGCTTTTTCAAAGGTAGGTAGGTTTTAAGTCTGGTCTTGAAAGTAGCGATGGAGTCAGCCTCCCATACCAGGACAGGGAGCTGGTTCCATAGCAGGGGGGCCTGGTAGCTAAATGCTCGGCCCCCCCAATCTACTCCCAAAGACTCTGGGAACCACAAGTAGACCAGCGTTTTGAAGCGGAGTGGTCTATTGGGTTGATAAGGTATCACTAGCTCCTCCAGGTAGGATGGAGCTAGGCCTCTGAGGACCTTGTAGGTCAAGAGGAGGGTTTTAAAAATGATTCTGAATTTAACGGGCAGCCAATGAAGAGACGCCAGTACAGGAGTTATGTGATCTCTTTTGTCAATACCTGTCAGAACTCTGGCTGCAGCATTCTGGATCAGCTGAAGAATTCTTAAAGAGTTGTTTGGGCACCCTAATAGTAAAGAATTACAATAGTCCAGCCTGGAAGTAACAAAAGCATGAATTAACTTTTCAGCATCATGCTGCAATAATATCTTCCTGATCTTTCTGATGTTCCTCAGGTGAAGAAAGGCACTTCTACAGACTAATTTTCTGTGTGAGTTAAAGGAGAGGTTCTGATCAAAAGTTACTCCTAGATTCCTCACAGACAAACTAGTTTCTAAGGAGATACCATCTAGAGTGATAATGTGATCTAACCTATCCCTGAGAGGTTTAGGACCAAACACCATGACTTCAGTTTTCCCTGGGTTAAGGAGGAGGAAATTTGAAGACATCCAGGACTTTATGTCCTTAAGACAGGTCTGGAGCTTCACTAACTTCTCTGTCTCTTCTGGTTTCATGGATAAATAAAGCTGAGTGTCATCAGCATAACAATGAAAATTTATCCCATGCTGCCGAATAATGTTTCCTAAGGGAAGCATGTACAGGGTGAAGAGGATTGGTCCAAGTACAGAACCTTGAGGGACTCCGTGGCTAACCCTACTGTATGAAGAGGGAACACCATGGACAAGAGCAAACTGGTATCTATCAGATAAATATGATCTAAACCAGTCTAGTGCTGTCCCTTTAATCCCAACCAAGTGTTCCAGTCTCTGTAACAGGATGCTGTGATCAACTGTATCAAAAGCAGCACTGAGGTCCAGCAGAACCAGCATAGAAACCAGTCCATGATCTGAAGCTATAAGAAGATCATTGGTAACTTTAAGAAGTGCTGTTTCTGTGCTGTGGTGAGCTCTAAAGCCTGACTGAAACATCTCAAACAGACTGTTCCTCTCTCGGTGCTCCAGTAACTGAGTCACCACCACCTTCTCAAGAATTTTAGAAATAAAAGGAAGGTTGGATATTGGCCTATAATTTGCTAATACATCAGGATCCAGTGATGGTTTTTTAAGCAATGGCTTAATCACTGCCACCTTGTAGGACCGGGGTACATAACCTGTTACTAAGGAAGAATTGATCTGGTCCAGGATAGGACTGCCTATCAATGGTAGAACATCCTTCAACAGGTGTGTTGGGATGGGATCTAAAAGACACGTGGTGGTCTTGGATTTCTGAATCAGCGAAGACGCCTCAGAAAAATATATAGGGCTGAAGGTGTTTAAGGGCTCATTGGAGAACCTGTATGTTCCCACAGTCAGCACATCTGGTGATAGTCCAGATGTTGGGATGGCCTGCTTAGCTTTCTCTCTGATGGCTAGAACTTTATGAGTGAAGAAGCTCATGAAGTCTTCACCAGTAAGGGAGGAAGGGATACATGGGTCTAAAGCACTGTGACTCTGAGTTAATTTGGCCACGGTGCTGAAAAGGAACCTGGGGTTGCTCTTATTTTCCTCAATTAAAGAAGAATAATAGGCTGTTCTGGCCTTGCAAAGGGCCTTTTTGTAAACTAATAGACAGTCCTTCCAGGCTACATGATAGCTGTCTATTTTACAGGAATGCCACTTCCTTTCCAGTCTTCGCACCTTTTGCTTGAGGGTCCTGATATGTGAATTATATCAGGGGGCACGCCTCCTCTGATTTACTGTTTTCTTTTTCAGTGGGGCAACAGAATCAAGTGTGATTCTCAGTGAGGCTGCTACACCTTCAGCAATAGAGTCAACCTCAGCAGGGCTAAGATCATAGTGAATGATCCCTGGGGAGACACACGGTGGTCCTGGGATTAGGCCAGGGATCACTTCCTTAAACTTAGCTACAGCATTATCTGAAAGACATCTGCTATAGTCAAAGCCCATAGAGGCTGCGGTGCCCCTGGTGGTCCAAGTTCCCACCCTTCTGCTCTCCTGCCTGCCTGGACAGCTCCAGGGGGACTAAGAAAGCTGGCGCCACGGTTCATGGGACCCTTTGAGGTTGAGCGAGTGGTCAACCTGGTCACTGTGTGCCTCCGCCTCCCAGCTTTACTAAGGGTCCGCCCCCCATTCCACGTCTCCTGGATCAAGCCAGTGACAGAATCAGCCCTTGCCCTGCCAGCCGACAATCCTCCTCCCGTGAGGACCATTGAGGGTGCACCATCCTACACAGTGCGAAGGATCCTGGACGTCCATCGGCATGGTCGAGGCTTCCAATACGTGGTCGACTGGGAGGGATACAGCCCGGAGGAACGGATGTGGATTCCCCGCCGCCAGATCCTCGACCCGAGCCTGCTTTGGAACTTCTATCAGGCATACCCGGACAAGCCTGGTGGGGCACCTGGAGGCGCCTGTTAAGGAGGAAGTGATGTTGGGTTCTGGCGGGTGGCCTCAGATTTCCTGGTTTGGGTCCCAGCTTCCTCCACAGGGGGGCGCTGGCAACTGGCAGCCCCAACCGGCTCCTGCACACCTGCCTCCAATCGCTGATTAACCATCCATTTAAGGATCTCACCTGCTCCCGGCCAGTCGCTGGATTATTATCCTGTAGGCCGCTCATCCCCGAGTCTTTTGAAGGAACTTTCTGTTTTTTGTGGACTTTTCCAGCCCTGTTGTGTCCTGTGTTTGGGTCCAGACTAACCTGTGTCACAACAATGGGTTTCTCTGTCATGTGATGTAGCAGTTTTAGAAATCCTGGAGAAATCTGCAGTGGGCTCATTCTTTGTCTTTTGTAGACTTGGTTTCTCTAGTAAGGTGGCACTGTTCCTTTGTGAACTTACTGGCCTCTTTTCTCTTGAAGGTTGGGATGTCTCTTTCTTTAGTGGGCTTCTTTGTCTTCTTTGTGGTCTTTTCCTCTTTCTGAGAACGCCCTCTTTTTGTCTTCGATGACTGACTTGCTTTTCTGTTCTCATTTAAATTAACAGCTGAATCCTTGTCAAAGGCTGAATTATTAATATTTTTGCAAATTTCAAAGCTGAAAAACAGACAAACAACATTTTGTTATTCTCTTCATTTGCTATATCCACAATTGCATGTTTTTATCACAGGTCATTTTTCCAATTTTAAAATTATAATGATATACGTAGGTGATAGGGAAGGTGTCAGTGACTTTGAGTTATTTTTCTCACAAGGGACAAAGACATAAACACCAGCTATCACATAACGTCTTTGGCACAGGTAATTATGAAGCTTCCAGAACCAGTAAATCACAAGGCTCTGACGTGTCTCTTCAAAAGCCTTAAAAACTTAAACTCTCCCTGATATCAAATAGCAGAAATGATGCCACTTACTATTCTTTGCTGTCAGCTGTTCTCAGGTGCCTCATTGTCATGAAGTCATGCTGCAGCGCTTTCTCAGGAGACATCCTCAGACGGCCATCAAAGTGAAAACACTTTTTAAGAAGATCTAGAAGAGCACTGCGGTCCTTTCTTTCATTTTCATCAATTGATGAATCGACCTGTTGTTGGAAACAGTGATTAACACCAATTAATTAACAAATTAATTAATCAATGATTAAACATTTAATAAATTAGTTATAAATTATTTTAAAAAAGAGCACAGAAAATAATTGAGTGAGAGAATATTTAAAACTGCGGAAAATTCTTTGATTGTTTGAAGCCAGTGTCTTCATATTCCTTTGGTGTCTGAAAGAAGAAAACCAGACATTAGTGAATGTACATTATATCAACACAATTTGCCCGTCCACTCAGATAGAACACTATTTTAGATGTTACCTTCATACATCCTACTACACATCATAGGAAACTTTTCAAAATGAGGAGAACATGCTCACCTTTAGTCTCCATGAAGATCCAAGCCGGTCTTCTACCTTCACAAAATATTGAGTGGTATATCTCCCAGCATATAGTAAGTATTCTGGGGGCATTCCCAGTAAGTCTATGATGTGTCTCATCTGTAGAATGACAATACATTAAAGTTAGTAGTTACATTCACAGTACAGTACAGGCTCTAAATAGTTCTGGATGTTTTTGTGAAGTATACTTACATTTTCATACGATGAGCAACCACACATGGTCTGAGGGTTGAATAAAAACAGAAGAATTTGGGCGACTCCCCACATATCTAGTGGATAAGAAAAAGGGAGGCCAAGCATAATTTCTGGGGCCCTAAATAACAAAAGTAAAAAATGGATGTTAGAAAAGAGAAAATAATTATGTTAGAAAATAGAAAATGTGAGAGAAAATAAAAGAATGAAGATGATCTCATAGTGATATTTTTGCAGGACAACTCACCTGAGGGCAGACGCCTGCATGATGGACTCCTGGCCTCATGGGTCTGAATTGCTAATCCAAACGCTATAACGCGGTTCACTTTTCGGTTCACTTTTTTTGGCTTAGAAAAAATATGTTGTCGTGGACAGTTGGGGCTGTGTCTCACACCCAGGTATATTATGGGTTGAGGGGCGTGGTTTTCCCATTGTTATTTAAGGCTGTGTTCATGCACCTTTTTCCAGTCTGTTCGGGCTTGGAATAAAATAAGTTAAAACCACCTTCTGTCGAGTCGTTCCTCGTCCTGCCACATTGGTGACCCCTTTTGAACATGTTCGAGGCAGTAGACGACGGCCACGTCGCCCCAACTCACGCATCCGACCGGCTTCACTGCGTCCGTGAAGCTGCCCGAGTTCTGGCAGAGTGACCCGGCCCCGTGGTTCCAGCATGCCGAAGCACTGTTCCACCTACGAGGAGTCACTCCAGATATTACCTGGTGGTCGCGGCCCTGGACCAACAGACCACCCGCCGCTGCTGCGGGACCCACCGGCGCGTGGCAAGTACGCCACACTCAAAGCGCTCCTGCTCTGGAGGTATAGCCTGTCTGTCGCGGAAAGGGCGGATAAACTACTTTCCCTGCCGGGTTTGGGTGACGGTTCGGCGGTGGACCTCATGGACAGGATGCTATCCTTGCTAGGCTCGGACGAGGGCAGTTTCCTTTTCCCGCACATTTTCCTGCGCCAGCTTCCACATCCGGTCCGCGCGGCCTTGGCGAACTCCCCGCAGGTGATTTCCACGCTTTGGCTGAGGAGGCGGATCGCGTGCGGCTGACCGCCAGGAGGACCTCCATGCAGGACGCCCAGCAGCTGGTGGCGGAGGACGGGGACCAGGCGATGGTGGCTGGAGTCTCCTCCCGGAGGAGGAAGAACGACCTGTGCTTCTTCCACCAGCGTTTTGGCCACAAGGCTCGCCGCTGTGTCCCTCCATGCGGGTTTGAGATGCAGGGAAACGCCAAAGGACGCCAAAACGCCTGGCGTAGTTTCCACATCCTGTCTCCGTGAAGGTTTTGCAGGAGTTCTTGGGGGTGGTGAATTTTTCTAACCGTTTTCTCCCCAGGGCAGCCCACTTCCTGCAGCCTCTGTACGAGGCTCTGCAGTCAAAGAAGGCCACTGATCAGGTCGACTGGACTGCTGAGTGGATCCAGGCTTTTGAGGGTGCCAAGTCTGCCTTAGCCAAAGCCTCTGGTCGTCTATGGCTAGTTCTTTAGGCACACAAGTTCATCGTACCACGACATACCATCCTCAGGCTAATGGCCTGTGTGAACGCTTGCACCGTTCACTCAAGGCGGCATTGCGCGCCGCGCTCTCGGACAGCAGCTGGGTGGATCGTTTGCTGTGGGTGATAATAATAATAATAATAATAATAATAATAATAATAATAATAATAATAATAATACATTTTATTTAACAGCGCCTTTCTGGACACCCAAGGTCACTTTACAAAGAATAAATAGACACTAAAATAAATAAAAACAGCAGACAATTAAAAGGCAACAATAAAATCAAAGGGAGAAGGCAGATATGAACAGCAGATAATTTGTACAGCAGATACTTAAATGACAACAGAAATCAGAAAATCAGAGGGAGAATGCAGATTTGAACAGGTGGGTTTTGAGACTAGATTTGAACTGGGGGAGAGAGGCAATGTTGCGTAGGTCTGGCGGGAGAGAGTTCCACAGTTTAGGGGCAGAGCGGCTGAAAGCTCTGCCCCCCATGGTGCTGAGACGTGAAGATGGTACGGAGAGGTGAAGGGAGGAAGAAGACCTGAGGCACCGAGAGGGGGTGGAGACGAGGAGAAGGTCAGTCAAATGGGGGGGGCAAGGTTGTGGATGGCTTTAAAAGTATATAAAAGAATCTTAAAGGTAATACGGAGATGAACCGGGAGCCAGTGAAGCTGCTGGAGAACAGGGGTAATGTGATGAGTGGAGGGGGTTCTGGTGATGATGCGGACAGCAGAGTTTTGGACCAATTGGAGTTTCCGGAGGGATTTGTGGGGACACCGATAAGGAGTGCATTGCAATACTCAATACGTGGGGTGATGAGGCTGTGAACTAGGATGGCAGTGGCGTGGGGGGAGAGAGAGGAGCGGAGACGATTGATATTGCGTAAGTGAAAATAAGCAGATCGGGTAATGTTATTGATGTGGGATTGGAAGGAGAGTGAGCTGTCTAGGATGACACCCAGACTCTTGACCTGAGGGGAGGGGGACACTGTGGAGCCCTCTATGGTGAGGGAATAACTGTCAGCTTTGGAGAGGGAGGATTTGGTGCCAACAACCAGAAGTTCAGTTTTCTCACTGTTTAACTTGAGGAAGTTGATGGTGAACCAGGATTTAACTTCAGAGAGGCAGTTTGTGATGGAAGAGGGTGGGAGGGGGGAGTTGGGCTTACAGGAGAAGTAGAGCTGGGTGTCATCCGCAAAGCAGTGGAAGTGGATACCAAATTTGCGGAAGATATTGCCAAGGGGGAAGAGGAGGGGCCCAAGGACAGAGCCCTGCGGCACACCAGAAGTGATGGGGGAAGGATCCGAGGTGAAGGACTTGGAGCTGGATGAAGTGAGTATGGCCGGTGAGATATGAGTGGAACCAGTGAAGGGGTGTGTGAGAGATGCCAATTGAGAAAAGACGGTTGAGGAGGATGGGGTGAGAAACAGTGTCAAAGGCTGCTGTCAGGTCAAGGAGGATAAGAATAGTGAGCGAGCCAGAGTCAGATGCCATGAGGAGGTCGTCGGTAATTCTTTGCAGGGCTGTCTCAGTGCTATGGCGGGGGCGAAAACCGGACTGGAAAGGTTCATACAGACTGTTATTGGAAAGATGAGTATGGAGTTGTGCTGCCACAGTCTTTTCCAGGATTTTGGAGATGAAAGGGAGATGCGAGATGGGTCGGAGGTTGTTGAAGTTGTTGGGGTCCAGGCCAGGCTTCTTCAGGATAGGGCTGATGGCTGCAGATTTGAAGGATACGGGAACGGTTCCAGATGAGAGTGATGAGTGGATAATAAAATGAGGGGGAGCAGGGCGGGGAGGCAGGATTTGACCGGGGGGGTGGGGAGAGGATCAAGAGGGCAGGAGGAGGGTTTGGACTTGGTGACGAGCTCAAGGATGGCTGAGGGCGAGGGGAGATCAAAGCTGGAGAAGTGCAGGTCAGGGGAGGGGAGATCAGAATAGGGAAGGGGGGCAGCTGAGGAACCGAGTTGCTGATGGATATTTGAGACCTTAAGGGTGAGAAACTGGAGGAGAGAGTTACAGGAGTCTGAGGAGTAGAGGTGGGCAGGGAGGGAGTCCGGTGGCTGGATGTTACTATTAAATACAGAGAAGAGGGTCTTTGTGTCCGTTGAGTTGGAGCAGATCAGCCCGGAGTAGTATTGCGATTTAGCATGAGAAATGGAGTCCTTATAGAGAGACAGTTGGGTCGTGAGCATGTCCTTGTGGATGGTGAGATGGGATTTCCTGTAGAGTCTTTCCAGCTGGCAGTTCTTTGCTTTCATGGCCCGGAGGTTGGGAGTAAACCATGGAGCAGAACAGGAGAAGTGGACAGAGCGGGATTTGACCGGAGCGAGAGAGTCGAGAATTATGGAGAGACTGGTATTGTAGTGGGAGACAAGATCATCAGGGGAGGAGGAGGAGTTTGTAGTCAGGTTGGCGATGGAGGAGAACAGGGAGTCCATGTTGATGTTCTTGATATTGCGGAAAGAGATGACACGAGGAGTCTTGGAGGTGGAGAGGCAGAGGGAAACATTAAATGAGAGGAGGAAGTGGTCTGTGATGTGAAGGTTGTCGGCAGCGCAGTTGGAGGGGGAGAGTCCTGAGCAGCAGATTAGGTCCAGAGTGTGGCCTTTTATGTGGGTGGGGAAGTCCGAAAACTGGTGGAAGCCGAAGCTGTCGAGTAGCGAGGAGAAGTCTTTGGTGAGAGGCAGAGCAGTATTGTCCATATGTATGTTGAAATCTCCCAGTAGAATGACGTTCGGAGAGGTGGGAGAGGAGAGTGGAGAGTTCATTCAGCAAATCGGCGTGGGGTTTAGGAGGACGGTAGACTGAGGCAATAACCGTGGGAGTGGGGCCAGAAATGAGACAGGCGAGGCATTCCAGAGACGAACCCGGAGGCACGGAGACTTGGACGACCTTCCACTTCTCGCGGTAAAGAATCGCGAAACCGCTTCCGCGACCAGAGCCGCGAGGTTTGCAGAGGTAAACAAACCCCGGAGGAGTGCTGTCGTTCAGATGGGAGAAGTTGCCGGGTAGTTGCCAAGTCTCTGTCAGGCACATAAAATCCAGTTTACGGTCCGTGAGGAGATCCTGGACGAGATGATCTTTGCCCGTGATGGAACGGATGTTCAGAAGACCGAAGCAGATGTCGGCGGTGTCGCTGGTGGAAGAAGCATTAGCCGACCTAGCCAGGCGGGCTAACACACTGTGGTTGACAGTTCTGCCAGAGTGTCTGGGAGGGCGGCGAACAGAGGACCAGAAGGAGGAAATCCCCTTGGAGCCGGAGAAGAGGAAACCCCGCCGGGAACCACGGTGGATGTACCTCGGGCGACGATAGAAGGTGATGTCTGGATGGTGGGCGAGAGTCGCCGTTGGAGAGCCGGGTTGCCGGGAGCGGAGCCTGAGAAGCTCAGCTGCCGAGTACTAGAGTAGTCCGTCCACAGGCAAGAGGAGGAGAAACAAGGCAGTCCAGGCCAGGAGGGCCCATACGTAGACCTTACAGGCCCACATAATAAGGCGTGAAGGTCGGGAGTGAATGGAAGCCGAGCGGTGAGCCGACCAGCGGAGCTAAGCTAGCCGAGTTAGCCTGGCGCCCCAGAGGGATGACGGCTGCTTCGATGGTGGTGGCAGAGATGGAAAAATTGAGTCCAAAAAAGACAAAAACCAGGAGCTGCCGTTGAAATAAGGCTGGAAAACATAACGTTACGATTCTGCCGGTGAGTAGCGGCAGCAAAACGTCCCAGCGTTCACTCAACTGGAACCGAAAGTGATGCTTGGTTTGCGCTCGGCTCTTAAGAAAGAGCTAGATGCTTCTCCTGCAGAATTGGTCTTGGGACAACCGCTTCGTGTTCCAGGGGAATTTTTGCCTGTGAACGTTTCCCCTCCTAACTTTCCCTCCAGGAGTTCCTCCTCAGCCGTGCCCCTTCTGGCTCCAGCCCCCGTGCACCACTGTCTCCTGCGGTCGTTTGTTCCGGCGGATTTGTCAAAGGCCCGTTTTGTTTTTGTGCGACACGACGCCCACCGGTCGCCCCTCCGCCCTCCGTACGATGGCCCAATCCGGGTCCTCAAGGCGGGGGCGAAGAGTTTCGTGATCGATATGGGTGGTCGGACGGAGCGGGTAACGCTGGATAGACTGAAGCCAGCGCATTTGTGGACTGGGGAAGATGTGCAGCTGGCCCAGGCCCCCCGTCGGGGCCATCCTCCTTCAAAGGTCCGGGACGATTTCTGTTCTGATTCTAATTCACAGCCCGTGGACATGGTCTCTCCTTCCTGTGTCCAGCCTGCGATTCCTGAAGATGGACGCCGCAGCCGTTACGGCAGGTTGATTAAACCAATTGTCAGGGACTGAATTTTTTTTTTGAGTCCTCCTGGTTTCCCTTCTGGGTGTTCGGGGGGGCTGTGTGGCGGACAGTTGGGGGCATGCCTCACACCCAGGTGTATTATGGGTCGAGGGGCATGGTTTGCCCATTGTTATTTAAGGCTGTGTTCACGCGCCTTTTTCCAGTCTGTTCGCGCTTGGAATAAAAGAAGTTAAAACCACCTTCTGTCGAGTCGTTCCTCGTCCTGCCACAATGTCAGTGAAAAGGGGGAAAGGCACCTGCGGTCGCACACAAAAGGCGGAGAAAGAACTCAAACTTTGAGAGTGTTAAAATAAGAGAGAACTGTAAGAAAATGTTAATGCTGTGTGGTTAGGAGTTTTATGGTCTTAAAACAATTGTAAAAAATAAAGCTGTTTACTTCACAGATTTCATCTATTGCAGGTTATTTCTGGAACATAATTCCTGCGATAAATACAGTTCACTGTATTACAATAATAATAATAATAATCTAAAAGAAAATACGCCATCGCACACCTGCCCATCAAATATAACTATTCCGTGGATAAAGTTTCCTACTGAACTAGTAACTGACTCAGATACATTTCAGAAATATTTAATTTTGGAAAAAAACTGAAAAAACATTTTTGACAGGGCTAGTAGCCTTACTACCCCTGACTGCTTGTAGTTGTTCCTTCAAACCTGGGGACTTCTCTGTGTTTTCATATTCCATACTCCACTGTAAATGGTGGCATCTTTAAAGTCACAATTTTTTAACTAATTTTGTTCTGATTTTTTTTCCTGAAAGTTTTAGCTGTAGTGTTGCAGATTGTTGAACCTCTGCTCACCTTTACATCCTCTGAAATGTTCATTTTATAGCCAATCATTTTATAGCCAATCAGGTCTTAAGAGCTTGTAGTTGAACAAACTACACAAATATTTAATTCAGAGTTGAAAGTGAATGACTATGAATCTTAAAAAAAAATTCACATGTTGCACTTACAGCATTGATTCTTTTTACTTTCACATTCTTTATGCTGATGAAGTTGGTCTTGAGGACATAATATCTGCACCAACATGTTTGAGAAAAACCTGAACATTTACTGGTGACCATTGTTTTTCCAACATTACTAAAAAAAAAGAAAACATCCTTGTATTTTTCAGTTATTTTTTTTTTTACCCTGACTGTTTTCTGAGGAAGTTCTGCTTGTCTCATCATTAGTCCTTTTCAGTTTCTCACAGCAAAGTCCAGGGTTGAACTGAAATAAAGAGGATTAAACAGAATAGAAACTGAAAATGTGGTTCTCCTCACATAATTATCAGATTCAATGATGAATTGAAGCAGATAAAAAATGAAGCTGATTTATTCTGATCATGAGAAAGATACAAGAGTTTGGTGTGGAAGAATAGATGTAGAAGTTCTCATTTTTGTCATTTCATTAATTTTTTCTGGTTAATTTAATCTAATTTAGCTGCTGTTAGCTTTCCAAATCAACCAATATTAATAATCAAAGACATTAAAGATCAAAGTTACCAGAAGAGTATTTTTTTTCAAAGATAAAATGTTTTAGGAATATAAAATTAAAGTAAATTTAAAATTCAACACAGATTATTGCTATAAGGGGGAGTAGTAATAAACTAAATTATTAGTTTACTAACAGTTTCAACAGCATTCAAACAGCAAAATGGCCGAGCATATAATGAAGAGTGGGGGATATTCACCCCAGCATACGGGAGACCATGCTAACGTATTTGGAAAAGACCTTGAAATAATAAGTACTTTAGGAAAAGGCAGTTTTGGTGTAGTTTTCAAGTGTTTCAACTTGAAGACACAAGAGACAGTGGCTGTTAAGGTCATTAAAGTAGAAGAAATTGCCAACCACGAAATCTGCATCCTAACTCATCTGAGATGTCTGAATCCTGACACAAGCAACATTATCAGATTTAACAGCCATTTCATCCAAAACAATAACATCTGTCTGAGCTTTGAGCTGTTGGACACAGATCTGCATAGTTATGTTTCAGCAGTAAATCACAAGTCAAAGAAGAGTGGACTTCCTTTGTCAGAGGTCAGAGTCATCACAGAGCAAATGGCCATGGCTCTTCACGAGCTGAACTCAAATGGAATTGTCCATGGAGATATCAAACCAGGAAATATCATGATTGTGGACAGACATCAGCAGCCATTAAGAGTGAAGCTGGTAGATTTTGGTGGAGCACAGTTTATTTCTGATTTTGATTATACAACCTTTGTGGTCACCTTTTGCTACAGTTCACCAGAGGTGCTGCTGAGGTCCTTAGTTAATGAGGCTGCTGATGCGTGGTCCTTAGGGGTCACTTTACTGGAATTGGCTCTTGGAGATTATGTTTTTGTAAACAATGAAAAATATGATGTTCTCAAGTGCATTATCAAGCTTTTTGGGCAGCCACCAGACTATGTACTGAACACAGGGATCCGCACACAGTGCATGTTCAAGTTGAACAGTGAGAAACGATGGAGTCTTAAACCAGAAGAGCAGTTCCGCAAGGAACAGAACTTGTTCCCTTCCCTGACTCCCAATCATTTTGAAAGCTTCAAGGACATCATTAATGCATTTCTACCCAAAAATGAAGAGCTCACTGATGTGATGCTGTTTTTACAGCTGATCCTGACGATGCTGGATGTTGACCCAGAGAATCGTATCATGCCTCTGGAGATTCTGCAGCATCCATTCCTTGATGTTACAGGAGAAAAAGCAAAGCAAGCAACTGCAGAAATT
The DNA here is from genome assembly GCA_911728415.1 of Lagocephalus sceleratus. Lineage (NCBI taxonomy): Eukaryota > Metazoa > Chordata > Actinopteri > Tetraodontiformes > Tetraodontidae > Lagocephalus > Lagocephalus sceleratus. Next base: position 77,835 of record CAJVRN010000004.1, read on the forward strand.
GAGAAATTACTAGGCTTATTTAGTAAGGAGAAAGATACTTCTCAGCAGATCAACCATTTCTCTGCTTCAGAAGATGAGAACACAAAGGACAAGTATGTAGATACTCAGGTGGAGAGCTCAGATTATTATATTTCTGCAAAAATAAGATTGCTGAGCCATGACATGCTGCTAGAGCCTTCTTCTGATTTTGATTCCTTGTCACCTGTGGTACACCAGAGACCGAAAGAGGTTAAAGCGACCCTGCAGGAGAACCCTGAAGAAGGTGACATAGAGAACCATGATGTATCACTGGAGCCTTCTGCTGATGTTGATTCCTCATCAGCTGTGGTACCCAGCAAAAACAGTAAATCCTTGTTGAAGATAGAAACCACCAAGAAAGATTACTCTGAATATTTCTACAAGAGAAAAAATCTTTCCAGTGATGAATATTCATACACTATGTCCTGTAACAATGACAAGTCTACAGAAGAGAAGGACAAAGAGTCAAAATCTGTGGATTCAAGGAACGATAAAGAGAAAGATCACTCTGAATATTTCTACAGTGATATTTCGGATGTTTCTTTTGACATGTCTTTTGAAAGTGCTGTATCATTTCTCAAGAGAAAAAATCATTCCAGTGATGAATATTCATACACTATGTCCTCTGACAATGACAGATCAACAGAAGAAAAGGACAAAGAGTCAAAGTCTGTGGATTCCATGCAGGACGAAAACAAAGATTATTCTGAAGATTTATCCAGTGATCTTTCTGATGCAGATATTTCCCTTGAAAACAAGTCTACAGAAGAGAAGGACAAAGAGTCCAAATCTGTGGATTCCACGAAGGATGAAGAGAAAGATCACTCGGAATATTTCTACAGTGATATTTCTGATAGTTCGCTTGACATGTCTTTTGAAAGTGCTGTATCATTTCTCAAGAGAAAAAATCTTTCCAGTGATGAATATTCAGACACTATGTCCTCTGACAATGACAAGTCTATAGAAGAGAAGGACAAAGAGTCCAAATCTGTGGATTCCACGAAGGGTGAAGAGAAAGATTATTCTGAATATTTCTACAGTGATATTTCAGATACTTGTCCTGATATGTCTCTAGAAAGTGCTGCATCATTGTTCAAGGGAGAAAGTGTTTCCAGCGAGGAATATTCAGACTCTCCATCCTCTGACAGTGAGAGTTCATCAGAAGATCTTTCCAGCGATGAATATTCAGACACTTCGTCCTATGACAGTGAAAGTTCATCAGAAGATCTTTCCTGTGATGAATATTCAGACACTTCGTCCTATGACAGTGAAAGTTCATCAGAAGATCTTTCCTTTAATGACAGCAGTGATGCCTCCACCTTTGAAAACAGCAGCTCAAAAGAGAAAAGCTCGTTTTGGGGTAAAATCTGCAACTGGTTTGGCAGAGTCTTTAGATGGGTGAAGCAAGCCTTCTCTTTCCAGGGCAAGAAGGAGGATTAAAGAAAGAACAGTAAATATTTGAAACTGTAGTCACTATTGGTGGTTTCACAATCATTTGACAGAATGAATATCCAATGAATCATCTGCATTGTTCTATTCTAAGATAGAAACTGTTCAACAAAAATATTGAAAATATTAATAAAAAACATTTACATCGCAAAGCATGTCCAAAGTCTGCAGTCTCTGTCATAAAATCTATTAATACCACCACTGTTGGCCACATTAAAAAATACATGTGTAGTAAAAGAACCTTTTTATATTTCAGCAGAGGGTGGCAGTAGTCCTCTGGACACCCTCCTGTGGTAACTTTGCATCTATTTTTAGCCCATTTAGAAAATGATGACTATCACTAAAATAATGAAAGTTGAAGGCAAGGTTTCCAGAACAAGTGGAAATTGGAGTATGTTCTTTTACTGAGGGCAAATTTATTAAAGACTGCGTGATGAAAATTAGTCCTGAGAAAAAACAAGAGTCTGCCAAACACTTTTTTCCTTTCCTTTCTCCATGGACCAGAATGACACTCCAGACCACATAGTGTTGGAGCTCGTTGAGCAAAATGTTACACATGTCGATGCGGACTGTAACATTTTGTGTACATCAGTGTAACAGTCGGCATCAGAAACTACCTCATTATTTGTTAAAACAGCTCCTTACCCTGGCAGATGATGGCCATATGCGCACTGCTGGTACCAGGTAATTGTGGGAGAGCCCCTTCCTCCTGTTTAGAAGGTTTGAAGGAGTACTAAACCAAGCAGGGTTCACCTCAGTGCAGTTTTAACATGATTTAATGGGGCTCCTTGAGAGTGTCACTCCCATCAACCAACCTTGGACCAGGAGGAGAGGGCCTGCCAGAAACCCAGGGCTTCTGCTCAGGGGCGTGCCAGTACTCTCCATGGACAGCAAGTGTGTGGAGATCAGCCTCCCCCCGTCATCACTCTGGTGCATCTAGAAGAGAAATACAGGGAATGAAACCATTAGTATGTGATTGTTAGAAGATATTTAAAAGCTGAAAATATCCCAACATGGAAGTCTTGGTGGAGCAGAGGATTCAGAGGATCAGAAAGATGTGATAGAATTGTGCGGATATACTGTCAGGGTCTGGGCACCTCCTTCCCCATAGGGGGCGCCAGACCCTGACATGGGACCAGCAGGAGGTCGCGCACCTGAGCTGGATCTTGCAATTACCTCCCCTTCTTAAGGCCCGGGTCCGACAGTGGAAGCTGTCGGATCGTACTGTTTTGTTCTGTGGGGAGTTTTGTTCTGTTGGACTTTTGGATCGTCTCGTTATGGTTCCCGTCGTCTTTGCCTGGCTTTCTTATCTGTCTGGTCTGTTCCCCGTCGGACTCCCGTCCAGAATCCCGTGCCCGTCTACCCGGATCCCCCGCTTGTCGTTCGTGGGGAGGTAGAGTTCTTTTGTTTGTACTGTTTCCCGTGCGGGGGTTTTGTGGCCAAGAGCCCTCGTTCCCTCCCGTAGCGGAGCGCTTTGTGTTCAGTTGTTCTAAAATAAAACTTGAGTTCTTCACCCGCTACCCTGTGTCTGCATTTGGGTCCTCCGTTCTAAGTCTCCCCGTGACATACACACGTTGATTTCTGTCAGCTTGTGTCAAGTGCCGTCACAAACAACCAAATTATCGACCTATAGATGTACACGTGAGCAAGAGAAGAGTTGTTCTTAATGTCTTGCAGTTGAACGTTACAAAATCTGTCTCAATATCCGTAAAGTAACTTCTGAAGAAGGAGAATGTGGCGATAGGAGCCATTATGTCTTCTGTCCACTAGTTGACAGCCGAGACACAAGTTTTATTTGTGTGCAAATTATGTGGCATAGAGATACAAGAGAAAGTGGCTTAGAACACGTGGTACTTGTTTATTTGGACATTAAATGACTCACACCACCAACCAGCAAGATTCACAGGTTTTAATGTTAAAAACATAAAAAATATTTTCCTAACTGGTCTCAAACATTTCCTCTTTTGAATTCAATCCAATTCACTTGGCTGGAAACAGAAGGCATGCTTCATCCATCTTGAGACATTCGCAAACCATTTGCAAATTTTACGCTTTATTGAGCTTTTCTTTTTTGATTATTATTTTTTTCTACAATAAGGAAGGCACTGTGATGAATGGCTGTCTTCAGAGGATGTAGCATCAGAACTTCTATTACAGGAGTGTGTGTTGGGAGCTGGCGGGGCTGCCTCAGATTTCCTGGTTTGGGTTGGCAACTGGCAGCCCCAACCGGCTCCTGCACACCTGCCTCCAATCGATGATTTAGCCGTCCATTTAAGGACCTCCCCTCCTCCCGGCCAGTCGCCGGATTATTATCCTGTTAAGCCACTCGTCCCCGAGTCTTTTGAAGTACCTTTCTGGTTTTTTGTGAACTCAATAAATCGCCGTGTGATTTTCTAGCCCTGTTGTGTCCTGCGTTTGGGTCCAGACTAACCTGTGTCGCAACAGAATAAGAATCTGGTCATCATGGACCCAGCAGAGGCACAGCAGGCACTGACCGATCAGGGTCAGTTGCTCGGCCGTCAGAAACAGGACATCCAGGTTCTGCTGCAGAGTGTGAACGTGACGTCCCAGGCGTTGCAGGACCTGTGTCGGCAAGTTGCGCGGCTGGCGAGTCTTTCAGTGCTGCCTAGAGCCACGGCTTCCCCCGCACCACCGAGGGAATCGTACGCCTGCGACCCAGAACCGTTTGGCGGCTCCCTTGACCAGTGTCGGGGATTCCTGATGCACCTTTTTTAGCCGTCGTCTGACTCCCACGGAAGGAATCTACGACATGGGGAACCGCGAGCTACTGACGGTGGTGCTGGCGCTTCAGGAGGGGCGTCACTGGCTGGAGGGCGCTTCCGAGCCATTCATCGCCTGGAGTGACCACAAGAGCCTGGCCTACTTGCAGGGAGCAAAGCGACTAAACTCGCAGCATGCGCATTGGGATCTCTTCCTGGGCCAATTTGACTTTTTGGTCACCTACCAGCCTGGCTCCAGGAACGTGAAGCCCAATGCCCTCTCCCGCCAGTTCACGGCCAGCTCTCCAGACCGCACACCTGACCCCATCCTGCTATCAGCCTGCATTCTCAGGACATTAACCTGGCAGGTGCGCGAGGCACAGCGCTCCACCACCGACCCCGGGGGATCCCCTCCCAACACCCTATTCATCCTGGAGTCTGTCCCCTCAGAGGTCCTGCAGTGGGGGCACTCCTCCCAGCTGGCTTGCCACCTGGGCGCAACCCTGCACCTGCTGCGCCAGAGGTTCTGGTGGCCATCCATGGCCCGTGACACCAGGACCTACATTGCAGCCTGCCCTGTGTGCGCCCGCGGGAAATCGTCACACCAACCTGCTGAGTGGCAGTGCCCCGACGCCCCTGGTCACACATCGCGGTGGACTTTGTGACGGGGCTCCCAGGGGACACACCGTGGTGCTGACAGTTGTGGACCGCTTCTCCAACTTGGCACATTTTGTCCCCCTCCAGAAGCTTCCCTCCACAGCAGAGACCAGAGAACTCCTGGTGCAGCACGTGTTTCGCCCCCATGGGATTCCCAAGTAGACATAGTAGTCCGAACAGGGCCCGCAATTCATGTCCCGGGTGTGGCGGTGCTTGTGCGCAGCTCTTGGGGTCACGGCGAGTCTCTCCTCTGGCTACCACCCGCAATCTAATGGCCAGATAGAGAGGGCGAAACAGAGCCTCAAGGGAGCGCTCCGGTGCGTGGTGGCGCGGCACCCCGTCACATGGAGCTCCTGCCTGACGTGGGTGGAATATGCCCACAACACCCTGGTTTCCGTTGCCTCGGGCGTCTCCCCCTTCATGGCGGCCCAGGGTTTCCAACCCCCACTGTTTGACTACCAGGAGGAGGAAGCAGCGGTGCCATCGGTTCGGGCGCACCTCCGTTTCTGCGGAGGATCGGCAACAGGTGCGTACGTCTCTGCTCCATTTCTCTGTGCAGTCCCAGCGCTGGGCAAACCTCCACAGGTCCGTAGCCCCCACCTCCCATCCTGAACAGAGGGGGTGGCTGTCCACAAGGGACCTCCCGCTCCATCCATCAATCAATCAATCAATCAATCAATCAATCAATCAATCAATCTTTATTTCTATAGCGTCTTATACAATCAAAATTGTTTCAAGGCGCTTTACAGAATCCCAGGGCCTAACCCCAGACAAGCAACAGTGGCAAGGAAAAACTCCCCTTTAACAGGAAGAAACCTTGAGCAGGACCAGGCTCATGTAGGGGGACCTTCCTGCTGATGGCTGGCTGGGTAAAGAGAGAGGAGACGAGAGGAAGAAGAGGGAGACGAGAGGAGAGGAGAGGCACAGAACACAGAAACACACAAAAGATACAAAAATACACTATACAACAGGTCGGCGGGCCAGATGTTATCATGCAGCTCCGAAGGCGGCGATACCTGTAAATAAATAGAGGGGGGGGCAGAAAAACTACACAGGAATCTGCATAACTAGTCTGCTTAATGAGGAGGAGGAGGAAAGGAGAGGAGAGGAAACCATCACCAGTGTGGTGGCAGAGGCCTGTCAGGTGATCATGTTTCTGGACCCCGGCAGCCTTGGCCTATAGCAGCATAACTAGTATCTTAACCTAGTGATTAGACGACCCCCAAAGTATGATCATTAGTCTGTCTATGATAGTAACTGGAACTACAGAATTAATAACAATAAGCTTTTTCAAAGGTAGGTAGGTTTTAAGTCTGGTCTTGAAAGTAGCGATGGAGTCAGCCTCCCATACCAGGACAGGGAGCTGGTTCCATAGCAGGGGGGCCTGGTAGCTAAATGCTCGGCCCCCCAATCTACTCCCAAAGACTCTGGGAACCACAAGTAGACCAGCGTTTTGAAGCGGAGTGGTCTATTGGGTTGATAAGGTATCACTAGCTCCTCCAGGTAGGATGGAGCTAGGCCTCTGAGGACCTTGTAGGTCAAGAGGAGGGTTTTAAAAATGATTCTGAATTTAACGGGCAGCCAATGAAGAGACGCCAGTACAGGAGTTATGTGATCTCTTTTGTCAATACCTGTCAGAACTCTGGCTGCAGCATTCTGGATCAGCTGAAGAATTCTTAAAGAGTTGTTTGGGCACCCTAATAGTAAAGAATTACAATAGTCCAGCCTGGAAGTAACAAAAGCATGAATTAACTTTTCAGCATCATGCTGCAATAATATCTTCCTGATCTTTCTGATGTTCCTCAGGTGAAGAAAGGCACTTCTACAGACTAATTTTCTGTGTGAGTTAAAGGAGAGGTTCTGATCAAAAGTTACTCCTAGATTCCTCACAGACAAACTAGTTTCTAAGGAGATACCATCTAGAGTGATAATGTGATCTAACCTATCCCTGAGAGGTTTAGGACCAAACACCATGACTTCAGTTTTCCCTGGGTTAAGGAGGAGGAAATTTGAAGACATCCAGGACTTTATGTCCTTAAGACAGGTCTGGAGCTTCACTAACTTCTCTGTCTCTTCTGGTTTCATGGATAAATAAAGCTGAGTGTCATCAGCATAACAATGAAAATTTATCCCATGCTGCCGAATAATGTTTCCTAAGGGAAGCATGTACAGGGTGAAGAGGATTGGTCCAAGTACAGAACCTTGAGGGACTCCGTGGCTAACCCTACTGTATGAAGAGGGAACACCATGGACAAGAGCAAACTGGTATCTATCAGATAAATATGATCTAAACCAGTCTAGTGCTGTCCCTTTAATCCCAACCAAGTGTTCCAGTCTCTGTAACAGGATGCTGTGATCAACTGTATCAAAAGCAGCACTGAGGTCCAGCAGAACCAGCATAGAAACCAGTCCATGATCTGAAGCTATAAGAAGATCATTGGTAACTTTAAGAAGTGCTGTTTCTGTGCTGTGGTGAGCTCTAAAGCCTGACTGAAACATCTCAAACAGACTGTTCCTCTCTCGGTGCTCCAGTAACTGAGTCACCACCACCTTCTCAAGAATTTTAGAAATAAAAGGAAGGTTGGATATTGGCCTATAATTTGCTAATACATCAGGATCCAGTGATGGTTTTTTAAGCAATGGCTTAATCACTGCCACCTTGTAGGACCGGGGTACATAACCTGTTACTAAGGAAGAATTGATCTGGTCCAGGATAGGACTGCCTATCAATGGTAGAACATCCTTCAACAGGTGTGTTGGGATGGGATCTAAAAGACACGTGGTGGTCTTGGATTTCTGAATCAGCGAAGACGCCTCAGAAAAATATATAGGGCTGAAGGTGTTTAAGGGCTCATTGGAGAACCTGTATGTTCCCACAGTCAGCACATCTGGTGATAGTCCAGATGTTGGGATGGCCTGCTTAGCTTTCTCTCTGATGGCTAGAACTTTATGAGTGAAGAAGCTCATGAAGTCTTCACCAGTAAGGGAGGAAGGGATACATGGGTCTAAAGCACTGTGACTCTGAGTTAATTTGGCCACGGTGCTGAAAAGGAACCTGGGGTTGCTCTTATTTTCCTCAATTAAAGAAGAATAATAGGCTGTTCTGGCCTTGCAAAGGGCCTTTTTGTAAACTAATAGACAGTCCTTCCAGGCTACATGATAGCTGTCTATTTTACAGGAATGCCACTTCCTTTCCAGTCTTCGCACCTTTTGCTTGAGGGTCCTGATATGTGAATTATATCAGGGGGCACGCCTCCTCTGATTTACTGTTTTCTTTTTCAGTGGGGCAACAGAATCAAGTGTGATTCTCAGTGAGGCTGCTACACCTTCAGCAATAGAGTCAACCTCAGCAGGGCTAAGATCATAGTGAATGATCCCTGGGGAGACACACGGTGGTCCTGGGATTAGGCCAGGGATCACTTCCTTAAACTTAGCTACAGCATTATCTGAAAGACATCTGCTATAGTCAAAGCCCATAGAGGCTGCGGTGCCCCTGGTGGTCCAAGTTCCCACCCTTCTGCTCTCCTGCCTGCCTGGACAGCTCCAGGGGGACTAAGAAAGCTGGCGCCACGGTTCATGGGACCCTTTGAGGTTGAGCGAGTGGTCAACCTGGTCACTGTGTGCCTCCGCCTCCCAGCTTTACTAAGGGTCCGCCCCCCATTCCACGTCTCCTGGATCAAGCCAGTGACAGAATCAGCCCTTGCCCTGCCAGCCGACAATCCTCCTCCCGTGAGGACCATTGAGGGTGCACCATCCTACACAGTGCGAAGGATCCTGGACGTCCATCGGCATGGTCGAGGCTTCCAATACGTGGTCGACTGGGAGGGATACAGCCCGGAGGAACGGATGTGGATTCCCCGCCGCCAGATCCTCGACCCGAGCCTGCTTTGGAACTTCTATCAGGCATACCCGGACAAGCCTGGTGGGGCACCTGGAGGCGCCTGTTAAGGAGGAAGTGATGTTGGGTTCTGGCGGGTGGCCTCAGATTTCCTGGTTTGGGTCCCAGCTTCCTCCACAGGGGGGCGCTGGCAACTGGCAGCCCCAACCGGCTCCTGCACACCTGCCTCCAATCGCTGATTAACCATCCATTTAAGGATCTCACCTGCTCCCGGCCAGTCGCTGGATTATTATCCTGTAGGCCGCTCATCCCCGAGTCTTTTGAAGGAACTTTCTGTTTTTTGTGGACTTTTCCAGCCCTGTTGTGTCCTGTGTTTGGGTCCAGACTAACCTGTGTCACAACAATGGGTTTCTCTGTCATGTGATGTAGCAGTTTTAGAAATCCTGGAGAAATCTGCAGTGGGCTCATTCTTTGTCTTTTGTAGACTTGGTTTCTCTAGTAAGGTGGCACTGTTCCTTTGTGAACTTACTGGCCTCTTTTCTCTTGAAGGTTGGGATGTCTCTTTCTTTAGTGGGCTTCTTTGTCTTCTTTGTGGTCTTTTCCTCTTTCTGAGAACGCCCTCTTTTTGTCTTCGATGACTGACTTGCTTTTCTGTTCTCATTTAAATTAACAGCTGAATCCTTGTCAAAGGCTGAATTATTAATATTTTTGCAAATTTCAAAGCTGAAAAACAGACAAACAACATTTTGTTATTCTCTTCATTTGCTATATCCACAATTGCATGTTTTTATCACAGGTCATTTTTCCAATTTTAAAATTATAATGATATACGTAGGTGATAGGGAAGGTGTCAGTGACTTTGAGTTATTTTTCTCACAAGGGACAAAGACATAAACACCAGCTATCACATAACATCTTTGGCACAGGTAATTATGAAGCTTCCAGAACCAGTAAATCACAAGGCTCTGACGTGTCTCTTCAAAAGCCTTAAAAACTTAAACTCTCCCTGATATCAAATAGCAGAAATGATGCCACTTACTATTCTTTGCTGTCAGCTGTTCTCAGGTGCCTCATTGTCATGAAGTCATGCTGCAGCGCTTCCTCAGGAGACATCCTCAGACGGCCATCAAAGTGAAAACACTTTTTAAGAAGATCTAGAAGAGCACTGCGGTCCTTTCTTTCATTTTCATCAATTGATGAATCGACCTGTTGTTGGAAACAGTGATTAACACCAATTAATTAACAAATTAATGAATCAATGATTAAACATTTAATAAATTAGTTATAAATTATTTTAAAAAAGAGTACAGAAAATAATTGAGTGAGAGAATATTTAAAACTGCGGAAAATTCTTTGATTGTTTGAAGCCAGTGTCTTCATATTCCTTTGGTGTCTGAAAGAAGAAAACCAGACATTAGTGAATGTACATTATATCAACACAATTTGCCCGTCCACTCAGATAGAACACTATTTTAGATGTTACCTTCATACATCCTACTACATATAATAGGAAACTTTTCAAAATGAGGAGAACATGCTCACCTTTAGTCTCCATGAAGATCCAAGCCGGTCTTCTACCTTCACGAAATATTGAGTGGTATATCTCCCAGCATATAGTAAGTATTCTGGGGGCATTCCCAGTAAGTCTATGATGTGTCTCATCTGTAGAATGACAATGCATTAAAGTTAGTACAGTTACATTCACAGTACAGTACAGGCTCTAAATAGTTCTGGATGTTTTTGTAAGTATACTTACATTTTCATACGATGAGCAACCACACATGGTCTGAGGGTTGAATAAAAACAGAAGAATTTGGGCGACTCCCCACATATCTAGTGGGTAAGAAAAAGGGAGGCCAAGCATAATTTCTGGAGCCCTAAATAACAAAAGTAAAAAATGGATGTTAGAAAAGAGAAAATAATTATGTTAGAAAATAGAAAATGTGAGAGAAAATAAAAGAATGAAGATGATCTCATAGTGATATTTTTGCAGGACAACTCACCTGAGGGCAGACGCCTGCATGATGGACTCCTGGCCTCATGGGTCTGAATTGCTAATCCAAACGCTATAACGCGGTTCACTTTTCGTTGCTTCGCATATTTTTTCCTACAGCATACAGTATGAATGTGTTCAGGTAGCAGTGTGACTGGGAAGTGCTATATGTTTTCTACCTGAAACCAAGTATTAAGATTTTAAGTTTTAAGTTGAAACCAAGCTTTTTTTGGCTTAGAAAAAATATGTTGTCGTGGACAGTTGGGGCTGTGTCTCACACCCAGGTATATTATGGGTTGAGGGGCGTGGTTTTCCCATTGTTATTTAAGGCTGTGTTCATGCACCTTTTTCCAGTCTGTTCGGGCTTGGAATAAAATAAGTTAAAACCACCTTCTGTCGAGTCGTTCCTCGTCCTGCCACATTGGTGACCCCTTTTGAACATGTTCGAGGCAGTAGACGACGGCCACGTCGCCCCAACTCACGCATCCGACCGGCTTCACTGCGTCCGTGAAGCTGCCCGAGTTCTGGCAGAGTGACCCGGCCCCGTGGTTCCAGCATGCCGAAGCACTGTTCCACCTACGAGGAGTCACTCCAGATATTACCTGGTGGTCGCGGCCCTGGACCAACAGACCACCCGCCGCTGCTGCGGGACCCACCGGCGCGTGGCAAGTACGCCACACTCAAAGCGCTCCTGCTCTGGAGGTATAGCCTGTCTGTCGCGGAAAGGGCGGATAAACTACTTTCCCTGCCGGGTTTGGGTGACGGTTCGGCGGTGGACCTCATGGACAGGATGCTATCCTTGCTAGGCTCGGACGAGGGCAGTTTCCTTTTCCCGCACATTTTCCTGCGCCAGCTTCCACATCCGGTCCGCGCGGCCTTGGCGAACTCCCCGCAGGTGATTTCCACGCTTTGGCTGAGGAGGCGGATCGCGTGCGGCTGACCGCCAGGAGGACCTCCATGCAGGACGCCCAGCAGCTGGTGGCGGAGGACGGGGACCAGGCGATGGTGGCTGGAGTCTCCTCCCGGAGGAGGAAGAACGACCTGTGCTTCTTCCACCAGTGTTTTGGCCACAAGGCTCGCCGCTGTGTCCCTCCATGCGGGTTCGAGATGCAGGGAAACGCCAAAGGATGCCAAAACGCCTGGCGTAGTTTCCACATCCTGTCTCCGTGAAGGTTTTGCAGGAGTTCTTGGGGGTGGTGAATTTTTATAACCGTTTTCTCCCCAGGGCAGCCCACCTCCTGCAGCCTCTGTACGAGGCTCTGCAGTCAAAGAAGGCCACTGATCAGGTCGACTGGACTGCTGAGTGGATCCAGGCTTTTGAGGGTGCCAAGTCTGCCTTAGCCAAAGCCACACTGTTGGCGCACCCTGCACCTCGGGCGTCGATCGTTCTGACAACCGACGCATCAGATGTGGCCGTCGGGGCAGTGGTCGAACAGAGGGTCTACGGCGAATGGCAGCCCCTCGCATTTTTCAGCCGCAAGCTGCGAGACAATGAGCGGAAGTACAGCGTTTTTGACCGTGAGTTGCTCGCGTTGTACCTCGCCACGTGTCATTTTCGTTTCCTGCTCGAGGGCCGTTCTTTCACAGCCTACGTCAACCACAAACCTCTGACATTTGCTATGTCGAAGGTCTCTGAGCCTTGGTCTGCACGTCAGCAGCGTCATCTGGCATCAGTCTCAGAATTCACGACCGACATTCGGCACGTGGCTGGGAAGGCCAATCCAGTGGCTGATTGTCTGTCGCGGGTGCTGGTTTGTCCCGTGCACCTCGGACTGGATTTTGCTGCCATGGCGGTTGACCAAGCTGGGGACTCGGAGACACGGTCTCTGGAGTCCACCGGTACGGGCCTGCAGCTGGAGCAGGCGGTGATGGAGGATGGTGGTCCTGCCCTCCTTTGCGACGTCTCCACTGGTCGTCCTTGAACAGTGGTCCCAGTGGCCTGGTGCTGTAAGGTCTTTGACCTGGTCCACTCCCTCTCACACCCAGGGGTTCGTGCATCGGTGAAACTGGTGAGTTCCAAGTTCGTCTGGCCTGGCCTCCGTAAAGAGGTCAAGGAATGGGCAGCAGCTTGTATAGCATGCCAGCGGGCGAAGGTTCACCGGCACATCAAGGCGCCCCTTGAACCGTTCACGATCCCAGCCAGACCGTTTGACCATGTGCATATGGACCTGGTGGGACCATTGCCCCCCTCTCAAGGGTGTACTCATCTGCTCACCATGGTGGATTACCACCAGGTGGCCAGAGGCACTCCCTCTATCATCCACAGCATCAGTAGACGTTGCCCGGCATTTCTCTCGGTGTGGGTTGCGCGTTTCGGCTCCCCTTCTGACATCACTTCGGACAGGGGACCTCAGTTTGTCTCAGAGCTCTGGTCGTCTATGGCTAGTTCTTTAGGCACACAAGTTCATCGTACCACGGCATACCATCCTCAGGCTAATGGCCTGTGTGAACGCTTGCACCGTTCACTCAAGGCGGCATTGCGCGCCGCGCTCTCGGACAGCAGCTGGGTGGATCGTTTGCTGTGGGTGATAATAATAATAATAATAATAATAATAATAATAATAATAATAATAATAATAATAATACATTTTATTTAACAGCGCCTTTCTGGACACCCAAGGTCACTTTACAAAGAATAAACAGACACTAAAATAAATAAAAACAGCAGACAATTAAAAGGCAACAATAAAATCAAAGGGAGAAGGCAGATATGAACAGCAGATAATTTGTACAGCAGATACTTAAATGACAACAGAAATCAGAAAATCAGAGGGAGAATGCAGATTTGAACAGGTGGGTTTTGAGACTAGATTTGAACTGGGGGAGAGAGGCAATGTTGCGTAGGTCTGGCGGGAGAGAGTTCCACAGTTTAGGGGCAGAGCGGCTGAAAGCTCTGCCCCCCATGGTGCTGAGACGTGAAGATGGTACGGAGAGGTGAAGGGAGGAAGAAGACCTGAGGCACCGAGAGGGGGTGGAGACGAGGAGAAGGTCAGTCAAATGGGGGGGGCAAGGTTGTGGATGGCTTTAAAAGTATATAAAAGAATCTTAAAGGTAATACGGAGATGAACCGGGAGCCAGTGAAGCTGCTGGAGAACAGGGGTAATGTGATGAGTGGAGGGGGTTCTGGTGATGATGCGGACAGCAGAGTTTTGGACCAATTGGAGTTTCCGGAGGGATTTGTGGGGACACCGATAAGGAGTGCATTGCAATACTCAATACGTGGGGTGATGAGGCTGTGAACTAGGATGGCAGTGGCGTGGGGGGAGAGAGAAGAGCGGAGACGATTGATATTGCGTAAGTGAAAATAAGCAGATCGGGTAATGTTATTGATGTGGGATTGGAAGGAGAGTGAGCTGTCTAGGATGACACCCAGACTCTTGACCTGAGGGGAGGGGGACACTGTGGAGCCCTCTATGGTGAGGGAATAACTGTCAGCTTTGGAGAGGGAGGATTTGGTGCCAACAACCAGAAGTTCAGTTTTCTCACTGTTTAACTTGAGGAAGTTGATGGTGAACCAGGATTTAACTTCAGAGAGGCAGTTTGTGATGGAAGAGGGTGGGAGGGGGAGTTGGGCTTACAGGAGAAGTAGAGCTGGGTGTCATCCGCAAAGCAGTGGAAGTGGATACCAAATTTGCGGAAGATATTGCCAAGGGGGAAGAGGAGGGGCCCAAGGACAGAGCCCTGCGGCACACCAGAAGTGATGGGGGAAGGATCCGAGGTGAAGGACTTGGAGCTGGATGAAGTGAGTATGGCCGGTGAGATATGAGTGGAACCAGTGAAGGGGTGTGTGAGAGATGCCAATCGAGAAAAGACGGTTGAGGAGGATGGGGTGAGAAACAGTGTCAAAGGCTGCTGTCAGGTCAAGGAGGGTAAGAATAGTGAGCGAGCCAGAGTCAGATGCCATGAGGAGGTCGTCGGTAATTCTTTGCAGGGCTGTCTCAGTGCTATGGCGGGGGCGAAAACTGGACTGGAAAGGTTCATACAGACTGTTATTGGAAAGATGAGTATGGAGTTGTGCTGCCACAGTCTTTTCCAGGATTTTGGAGATGAAAGGGAGATGCGAGATGGGTCGGAGGTTGTTGAAGTTGTTGGGGTCCAGGCCAGGCTTCTTCAGGATAGGGCTGATGGCTGCAGATTTGAAGGATACGGGAACGGTTCCAGATGAGAGTGATGAGTGGATAATGAAATGAGGGGGAGCAGGGCGGGGAGACAGGATTTGACCAGGGGGGTGCGGAGAGGATCAAGAGGGCAGGAGGAGGGTTTGGACTTGGTGACGAGCTCAAGGATGGCTGAGGGCGAGGGGAGATCAAAGGTGGAGAAGTGCAGGTCAGGGGAGGGGAGATCAGAATAGGGAAGGGGGGCAGCTGAGGAACCGAGTTGCTGATGGATATTTGAGACCTTAAGGGTGAAAAACTGGAGGAGAGAGTTACAGGAGTCTGAGGAGTAGAGGTGGGCAGGGAGGGAGTCCGGTGGCTGGATGATACTATTAAATACAGAGAAGAGGATCTTTGTGTCCGTTGAGTTGGAGCAGATCAGCCCGGAGTAGTATTGCGATTTAGCATGAGAAATGGAGTCCTTATAGAGAGACAGTTGGGTCGTGAGCATGTCCTTGTGGATGGTGAGATGGGATTTCCTGTAGAGTCTTTCCAGCTGGCGGTTCTTTGCTTTCATGGCCCGGAGGTTGGGAGTAAACCATGGAGCAGAACAGGAGAAGTGGACAGAGCGGGATTTGACCGGAGCGAGAGAGTCGAGAATTATGGAGAGACTGGTATTGTAGTGGGAGACAAGATCATCGGGGGAGGAGAAGGAGTTTGTAGTCAGGTTGGCGATGGAGGAGAACAGGGAGTCCATGTTGATGTTCTTGATATTGCAGAAGGAGATGACACGAGGAGTCTTGGAGATGGAGAGGCAGAGGGAAACATTAAATGAGAGGAGGAAGTGGTCCGTGATGTGAAGGTTGTCGGCAGCGCAGTTGGAGGGGGAGAGTCCTGAGCAGCAGATTAGGTCCAGAGTGTGGCCTTTTATGTGGATGGGGAAATCGGAAAACTGGTGGAAGCCGAAGCTGTCGAGTAGCGAGGAGAAGTCTTTGGTGACAGGCAGAGCAGCATTGTCCATATGTATGTTGAAATCTCCCAGTAGAATGACGTTCGGAGAGGTGGGAGAGGAGAGTGGAGAGCTCATTCAGCAAATCGGCGTGGGGTTTAGGAGGACGGTAGACTGAGGCAATAACCGTGGGAGTGAGGCCAGAAATGAGACAGGCGAGGCATTCCAGAGACGAACACGGAGGCACGGAAACTTGGACGACCTTCCACTTCTTAAAGAATCGCGATACCACCTCCGCGACCAGAGCCGCAAGGTTTGCAGAGGTAAACAAACCCCGGAGGAGTGCTGTCGTTCAGATGGGAGAAGTTGCCGGGTAGTTGCCAAGTCTCTGTCAGGCACATAAAATCCAGCTTACGGTCCGTGAGGAGATCCTGGACGAGATGACCTTTGCCCGTGATGGAACGGATGTTCAGAAGACCGAAGCAGATGTCGGCGGTGTCGCTGGTGGAAGAAGCATTAGCCGACCTAGCCAGGCGGGCTAACACACTGTGGTTGACAGTTCTGCCGGAGTGTCTGGGAGGGCGGCGAACAGAGGACCAGAAGGAGGAAATCCCCTTGGAGCCGGAGAAGAGGAAACCCCGCCGGGAACCACGGTGGATGTACCTCGGGCGACGATAGAAGGTGATGTTTGGATGGTGGGCGAGAGTCGCCGTTGGAGAGCCGGGTTGCCGGGAGCGGAGCCTGAGAAGCTCAGCTGCCGAGTACTAGAGTAGTCCGTCCACAGGCAAGAGGAGAAACAAGGCAGTCCAGGCCAGGAGGGCCCATACGTAGACCTTACAGGCCCACATAATAAGGCGTGAAGGTCGGGAGTGAATGGAAGCCGAGCGGTGAGCCGACCAGCGGAGCTAAGCTAGCCGAGTTAGCCTGGCGCCCCAGAGGGATGACGGCTGCTTCGATGGTGGTGGCAGAGATGGAAAAATTGAGTCCAAAAAAGACAAAAACCAGGAGCTGCCGTTGAAATAAGGCTGGAAAACATAACGTTACGATTCTGCCGGTGAGTAGCGGCAGCAAAACGTCCCAGCGTTCACTCAACTGGAACCGAAAGTGATGCTTGGTTTGCGCTCGGCTCTTAAGAAAGAGCTAGATGCTTCTCCTGCGGAATTGGTCTTGGGACAACCGCTTCGTGTTCCAGGGGAATTTTTGCCTGTGAACGTTTCCCCTCCTATCTTTCCCTCCAGGAGTTCCTCCTCAGCCGTGCCCCTTCTGGCTCCAGCCCCCGTGCACCACTGTCTCCCGCGGTCGTTTGTTCCGGCAGATTTGTCAAAGGCCCGTTTTGTTTTTGTGCGACACGACGCCCACCGGTCGCCCCTCCGCCCCCCGTACGATGGCCCAATCCGGGTCCTCGAGGCGGGGGCGAAGAGTTTCGAGATCGATATGGGTGGTCGGACGGAGCGGGTAACGCTGGATAGACTGAAGCCAGCGCATTTGTGGACTGGGGAAGATGTGCAGCTGGCCCAGGCCCCCCGTCGGGGCCGTCCTCCTTCAAAGGTCCGGGACAATTTCTGTTCTGATTGTAATTCACAGCCCGTGGACATGGTCTCTCCTTCCTGTGTCCAGCCTGCGATTCCTGAAGATGGACGCCGCAGCCGTTACGGCAGGTTGATTAAACCAATTGTCAGGGACTGAGTTTTTTTTTGAGTCCTACTGGTTTCCCTTCTGGGTGTTCGGGGGGGGCTGCGTGGCGGACAGTTGGGGGCGTGCCTCAAACCCAGGTGTATTATGGGTTGAGGGGCGTGGTTTGCCCATTGTTATTTAAGACTGTGTTCACACACCTTTTTCCAGTCTGTTCGCGCTTGGAATAAAAGAAGTTAAAACCACCTTCTGTCGAGTCGTTCCTCGTCCTGCCACAATGTCAGTGAAAAGAGGGAAAGGCACCTGCGGTTGAACCCAAAAGGCGGAGAAAGAACTCAAACTTTGAGAGTGTTAAAATAAGAGAGAACTGTAAGAAAATGTTAATGCTGTGTGGTTAGGGGTTTTATGGTCTTAAAACAATTGTAAAAAATAAAGCTGTTTACTTCACAGATTTCCTCTATTGCAGGTTATTTCTGGAACATGTATTACAATAATAATAATAATAATCTAAAAGAAAGTACGCCATCGCACACCTGCCCATCAAATATAACTATTCCGTGGATAAAGTTTCCTACTGAACTAGTAACTGACTCAGATACATTTCAGAAATATTTAATTTTGGAAAAAAAAAGAAAAAACATTTTTGACAGGGCTAGTAGCCTTACTACCCCTGACTTCTTGTAGTTGTTCCTTCAAACCTGGGGACTTCTCTGTCTTTTCGTATTCCATGTTCCACTGTAAATGGTGGCATCTTTAAAGTCACAATTTTTTAACTAATTTTTTTCTGATTTTTTTTCCTGAAAGTTTTAGCTGTAGTGTTGCAGATTGTTGAACCTCTGCTCACCTTTACATCCTCTGAAATGTTCATTTTATAGCCAATCATTTTATAGCCAATCAGGTCTTAAGAGCTTGCAGTTGAACAAACTACACAAATATTTAATTCAGAGTTGAAAGTGAATGACTATGAATCTTAAAAAAAAATCACATGTTGCACTTACAGCATTGATTCTTTTTTCTTTCACATTCTTTATGCTGATGAAGTTGGTCTTGAGGACATAATATCTGCACCAACATGTTTGAGAAAAACCTAAACATTTACTGGTGACCATTGTTTTTCCAACATTACTAAAAAAAAAAAAACATCCTTGTATTTTTCAGTTAATTTTTTTTTACCCTGACTGTTTTCTGAGGAAGTTCTGCTTGTCTCATCGTTAGTCTTTTTCAGTTTCTCACAGCAAAGTCCAGGGTTGAACTGAAATAAAGAGGATTAAACAGAATAGAAACTGAAAATGTGGTTCCCCTCACATAATTATCAGATTCAATGATGAATTGGAGCAGATAAAAAATGAAGCTGATTTATTCTGATCATGAGAAAGATACACAAGACAATTACAGTCAGGTGTGGAAGAATAGATGTAGAAGTTCTCATTTTTGTCATTTCATAAATTTTTTCTGGTTAATTTAATCCAATTTAGCTGCTGTTAGCTTTCCAAATCAACCAATAATTACAATTAATAATCAAAGACATTAAAGATCAAAGTTACCAGAAGAGTATTTTTTTTCAAAGATAAAATGTTTTATGAATATAAAATTAAAGTAAATTTAAAATTCAACACAGATTATTGCTATAAGGGGGACTAGTAATAAACTAAATTATTAGTTTACTAACAGTTTCAACAGCATTCAAACAGCAAAATGGCCGAGCATATAATGAAGAGTGGGGGATATTCACCCCAGCATACGGGAGACCATGCTAACGTATTTGGAAAAGACCTTGAAATAATAAGTACTTTAGGAAAAGGCAGTTTTGGTGTAGTTTTCAAGTGTTTCAACTTGAAGACACAAGAGACAGTGGCTGTTAAGGTCATTAAAGTAGAAGAAATTGCCAACCACGAAATCTGCATCCTAACTCATCTGAGATGTCTGGATCCTGACACAAGCAACATTATCAGATTTAACAGCCATTTCATCCAAAACAATAACATCTGTCTGAGCTTTGAGCTGTTGGACACAGATCTGCATAGTTATGTTTCAGCAGTAAATCACAAGTCAAAGAAGAGTGGACTTCCTTTGTCAGAGGTCAGAGTCATCACAGAGCAAATGGCCATGGCTCTTCACGAGCTGAACTCAAATGGGATTGTCCACGGAGATATCAAACCAGGAAATATTATGATTGTGGACAGACATCAGCAGCCATTAAGAGTGAAGCTGGTAGATTTTGGTGGAGCACAGTTTATTTCTGATTTTGATAATACAACCTTTGTGGTCACTTTTTGCTACAGTTCACCAGAGGTGCTGCTGAGGTCCTTAGTTAATGAGGCTGCTGATGTGTGGTCCTTAGGGGTCACTTTACTGGAATTGGCTCTTGGAGATTATGTTTTTGTAAACAATGAAAAATATGATGTTCTTAAGTGCATTATCAAGCTTTTTGGCCAGCCACCAGACTATGTACTGAACACAGGGATCCGCACACAGTGCATGTTCAAGTTGAACAGTGAGAAACGATGGAGTCTTAAACCAGAAGAGCAGTTCCGCAAGGAACAGAACTTGTTCCCTTCCCTGACTCCCAATCATTTTGAAAGCTTCAAGGACATCATTAATGCATTTCTACCCAAAAATGAAGAGCTCACTGATGTGATGCTGTTTTTACAGCTGATCCTGACGATGCTGGATGTTGACCCAGAGAATCGTATCATGCCTCTGGAGATTCTGCAACATCCATTCCTTGATGTTACAGGAGAAAAAGCAAAGCAAGCAACTGCAGAAATTGAGAAATTACTAGGCTTATTTACTCAGGAGAAAGATACTTCTCAGCAGATCAAGCATTTCTCTGCTTCAGAAGATGAGAACACAAAGGACATGTATGTAGATACTCAGGTGGAGAGCTCAGATTATTATATTTCTGCAAAAATAAGATTGCTGAGCCATGACATGCTGCTAGAGCCTTCTTCTGATTTTGATTCCTTGTCACCTGTGGTACACCAGAGACCAAAAGAGGTTAAAGCGACCCTGCAGGAGAACCCTGAAGAAGGTGACATAGAGAACCATGATGTATCACTGGAGCCTTCTGCTGATGTTGATTCCTCATCAGCTGTGGTACCCAGCAAAAACAGTAAATCCTTGTTGAAGATAGAAACCACCAAGAAAGATTACTCTGAATATTTCTACAAGAGAAAAAATCTTTCCAGTGATGAATATTCATACACTATGTCCTGTAACAATGACAAGTCTACAGAAGAGAAGGACAAAGAGTCAAAATCTGTGGATTCCAGGAACGATAAAGAGAAAGACCACTCTGAATATTTCTACAGTGATATTTCGGATGTTTCTTTTGACATGTCTTTTGAAAGTGCTGTGTCATTTCTCAAGAGAAAAAATCTTTCCAGTGATGAATATTCATACACTATGTCCTCTGACAATGACAAGTCTATAGAAGAGAAGGACAAAGAGTCCAAATCTGTGGATTCCATGAAGGATGAAGACAAAGATTATTCTGAAGATTTATCCAGTGATCTTTCTGATGCAGATATTTCCCTTGAAAACAAGTCTACAGAAGAGAAGGACAAAGAGTCCAAATCCGTGGATTCCACGAAGGATGAAGAGAAAGATGGCTCTGAATATTTCTACAGTGATATTTCTGATAGTTCTCTTGACATGTCTTTTGAAAGTGCTGTTTCATTTCTCAAGAGAAAAAATCTTTCCAGTGATGAATATTCAGACACTATGTCCTCTGAAAATGACAAGTCTATAGACGAGAAGGACAAAGAGTCCAAATCTGTGGATTCCACAAAGGATGAAGAGAAAGATTATTCTGAATATTTCTACAGTGATATTTCTGATACTTGTCTTGATATGTCTCTTGAAAGTGCTGCATCATTGTTCAAGGGAGAAAGTGTTTCCAGCGAGGAATATTCAGACTCTACATCCTCTGACAGTGACAGTTCATCAGAAGATCTTTCCAGCGATGAATATTCAGACACTTCGTCTTATGACAGTGACAGTTCATCAGAAGATCTTTCCAGTGATGAATATTCAGACACTTCGTCCTATGACAGTGAAAGTTCATCAGAAGATCTTTCCTGTGATGACAGCAGTGATGCCTCCACCTTTGAAAACAGCAGCTCAAAAGAGAAAAGCTCGTTTTGGGGTAAAATCTGCAACTGGTTTGGCAGAGTCTTCAGTTGGGTGAAGCAAGCCTTCTCTTTCCAAAGCAAGAAGGAGGATTAAAGAAAGAATAGTAAATATTTGAAACTGTAGTCACTATTGGTGGTTTCACAATCATTTGACAGAATGAATATACAATGAATCATCTGCATTGTTCTATTCTAAGATAGAAACTGTTCAACAAAAATGTTGAAAATATTAATAAAAAACATTTACATCACAAAGCATGTCCAAAGTCTGCAGCCTGTCATAAAATCTATTAATAGTGGCCCACCAGCACTGTTGGCCACATTAAAAAATACATGTGTAGTAAAAGAACCTTTTTATATTTCAGCAGAGGGTGGCAGTAGTCCTCTGGACACCCTCCTGTGGTAACTTTGTCTGCATCTATTTTTAGCCCATTTAGAAAATGATGACCATCACTAAAATAATGAAAGTTGAAGGCAAGGGCTGCCCTTTCCAGGACAAGTGGACAGTGCACATGTTGATGGAGAGACTGAGTCAGTGTGGAGTCCTCCTGCCTACTACCCAGCACAGGAGCCGTTGTTGACTGAAGCTTTAACGCTGCACAGGGGATACGTGGCCGTGTAGACAGCGGGGGCTCACGTTGAGACAGCGTGGCTGGTCCAAGCTGAAGGTTGGATGTCTGTGGCAGAGGGGAGCTGTGAACCAGCTGAGAGCCTGGATGGTTCTGATGGTTCACTTGCATCTTTGATGTTTTCATGTTGACCAAATGTTTTCTCTCCATGTTTCTCCACAGTTTCAGTTGGTGATGTTCTCTACACCAAAAAGTCTAAATGTATTGTCCAGGAAATTATAGAGGAAGGATCATTTGTTCAAGTGGCTCAAGGCCAAAACACAAATACAAAACAGATGGTGGCACTGAAGTTTATCAAAAATGAAAAAGATTTCAAAAGTGCCCAAAGAGAAGTAAGGAATTTATTTATTTAACCTTTCTGATCATTATTTTCTGAAATTGAGCACACCCACCTCCTTGAAACAACTGTGCTCTATCCCAGATTTTGGTCTCTAAACTATATTCATGTCTGTCCTCCACAGAAAACCATCTGAGAACACATCCAGGGGAGTCACCGTGTGAACCAGGAACATTTTGTGGAGCTGCAGGACCATTTTGAACACAACAATCAGCTCTGTCTTGTTTACGAGATGCTGAGCCTCGATTTCTTTGCCATTTTAAAATTATGAAGATTTAAACCACTGAGTTTGTGTAAAATCAGTCAATATCCAAGCAGGTAGGCTATTTACTTTAGTTTTAAGTAACTTTTCTGGGAAAATAGGTTACAAGTGTTTAGTGAAGCGGGGGGTGATTCTGTATGGTTCTGATGGTCCAGTTGTATATTTGATATCCAAACATGTATTTTTGTAAATATAGTTATATATAGTTTTCTTTCTCAGCAGTTGCTTTATCTTTGTTTTTCTTGTATTGTGTCAACTACTGATGGGCATTTCTGTTCAGGAGAGGAGCTTCTTTCATTGACATTAGAGGTCTGAAAGATTCCTCCCCGTTCCTGCTGGTGCAAAGTTAAAGGCTTGGAGGAGAAAATGGAAGTCCTTTCTCCTGTCTGCCATCATGGAACATATCAAGTCTGTGTCCAACAAGAGTGACATGGAGATCTCATTTGTGTTTCCCTGATGGACTCACTGGGGGATGTGGTGGAGAGATGTCCACTGAAGATGGTGGAGTCCATTCTCAACTTAAACGTTCATGGCACGATGGGAAGATATAGAAGATCCTTTGTCCCTACAGTCATCACTCTTTTTCATTCTGAGCTGACAGACAAATTAATTTCCCTTTGTATCTTAATTCCTATCTCATCTTTCTGGAAAGCATGTGGGTTATCGGGGCTTCAGTGAACGCCCCGGGCTCCTCCTTTCATTTTGTCATTCTGTACCCTGTGTTCCACAGTTATACTTTTCTTTTACCATTCTATCCGTGGAACACATCACCAGTGTTGTTTTTTTTAAAAACAAAGTCAAAACCCTGCCCACCAGTAGGTGGGCTTTTCAGCTAGCATAAACAGAATACACATGTATGATATAGTTGATACAGACAGAATAATCATAAACGAACATATAGATGGAGTACTCGTGTATGTCACATGCACAACTCCTAAAAGATCATAAAACGTAAATGGGACACTTGTGTCAGTCACATGCACATGGTCATAGCAGGAAACAGGCCATATAACATAAATGGAATCGTCATGGACCATAAAACATAGATGGGATCTTCGTATACGTCACCTTCACATGGCAATAACAGGAAACAGGCCATGAATGGACCATTCATATGACTTGCTCATGTCGAAAGCGTAAACATGTTTTTCAACTTTGTTCTTATCACTATACGATGGTTCACCACCTCGATTTCTTGATCTAACTCTGGCCTTCACACTACGAGAGGAGGAAACAAAAATGTTGGACCTGCAGAAACACAAGGAGGTGGAACTGCAGATGAAGATAGAGGAAGAGGAGAAAAAGTAAAAGACAAATCTGAAGAAACAGCAAAGGAGGAAGAGATTTACAGTTATTTCATGCAACTTCAGTCTCACCGCCACCGGGTTGATGATCTTCACGACTTCAAACGGCCCGATGAATCTGGGTGCCAACTTGGGAGACTCCACCCGGAGTGGGATGTCCCGAGTGGAGAGCCAGACCCTTTGGCCCACCTGGTACACCGGAGCCGGGGAGCGACGGCGGTTGGCAGCTGCGGCGTACCGGTCGACCGTACGGCATATTGCTAAAACGGTCAACGACCGAGAGGATGACCGTGTTGCCCCTTGACGGGGGAAGGCCGGTAACAAAGTCTAGAGAGATATGAGACCAGGGACGGTGCGGAACCGGAAGGGGTCGAAGAAGGCCAGCCGGAGCCTGCCGTGGAATCTTATTTTGGGAGCAGGTACGACAGGCCCTCACAAATTCCTGTGTCCCCTCCACCAAGGTGGGCCACCAGAACCATTGTAGTAGAAATTCCTGAGTTCGCTGGGTTCCTGGGTGGCACGTGAGTCTGGAATTGTGGGCCCACTGAAGCACTTCCGACCTAAGAGAGGAGGGCACAAAAAGACAATCCGGAGGGCATGCACTGGGACCCGCTTGTCCCTGTGTGGCTGCCCTCACCTTTTCCTCAATCTCCCAGAAAAGCGAGGCCACCATGCACGAAGGAGGAAGGATTGGTGCAGGAGCGTCATCCTGCCCCTCCTCCTTCTTGAACTGCCGGGACAGGGAATCGGGCTTGACGTTGCGGGAGCTGGGGCGGTAGGACAGGGTGAAGTTGAACCTTGTGAAAAATAATGCCCAGCGGGCCTGACGAGAATTCAATCTCTTGGCGGTGCGAATATATTCCAGGTTTTTGTGATCAGTCCACACAAGAAATGGAACGCTGGACCCCTCCAGCCAGTGTCGCCATTCGTCCAGGGCCATTTTGACCGCCAACAGCTCATGATTCCCAATGTCATAATTGCGCTCGGTTGGCGAAAGGCAACGAGAGAAGAAGGCACATGGGTGGAGTTTCTGATCCGCTGCTGCCCGTTGTGAGAGCACAGCCCTAATCCCCACGTCGGAGGCATCCACCTCCACAACAAACTGACGCGTGGGGTCTGGAACCTGGAGAATCGGAGCCGAAGTGAACCTGTTCTTTAGGGCTTGGAAGGCTTGGTCGGCGGGCGAAGACCAAAGGAAGGGAACCCGGGTCGAGGTGAGAGTGGGGAGCGGGGCTGCTATGGAGCTGTAGCCACGTATGAACCTTCGATAAAAATTGGCAAAGCCAAGGAAGCGTTGTAGCTGCTTTCGACACTCCGGAACTGGCCACTTAGCGATGGCCGACACCTTGGTAGGGTCCATTTGGAGGTCCCCCTTGTTAATAACAAACCCCAGAAAAGACACTGACTCCGCATGAAAAAGGCACTTTTCAGCTTTCACAAAAAGGGAGTGTTGCAGCAGGCGTTGGAGGACTGTCCGAACATGAGAGATGTGCTCCTCAAGGTTGCGAGAAAAAATCAAGATATCGTCCAGGTATACAAAAACGTAGCGGTGTAAGAGATCCCGGAGCACATCGTTAACAAGGCCCTGGAAGACGGCTGGAGCGTTGATAAGTCCGAACGGCATCACCAGGTACTCGTAGTGACCAGAGGGCGTGTTGAAGTCTGTCTTCCACTCGTACCCTTCTCGAATGCGGACCAGATGATACGCGTTGCGAAGATCCAGCTTTGTGAAGATGGTCGCCCCTTGTAACTGGTCGAAGGCGGACGACATGAGCGGCAAGGGGTGGCGGTTTTTAATGGTTATGTCATTCAGGCCCCGATAGTCGATACAGGGCTGCAAGGTCTTATCCTTTTTCTCCACAAAAAAGAATCCCGCCCCGGCGGGAGAGGAAGAGGACCGGATTAAGCCAGCAGCCAGGGAGTCGTTGATGTAGGTCTCCATAGCTTGTCTCTCTGGACCAGACAATGAATACAATCATCCCCAAGGGGGGGGTTGTGCCAGGCAGAAGATTAATGGTGCAGTCGGAGGAGCGATGAGGTGGTAAGGAGGTAGCCTTGATTTTGCAGAACACCTCCCTTAGGTCGTGGTATTCTGGGGGAACCCCTGAGAGGTCGGGGTTGGGGAGTGGAACCCGGCTGGAGGAACTTGCTGAAGATCGGGCTAGGTAGGTTTGCTGACAGGACGCCCCCCAAGCACGGATGGTGCCGGTGTTCCAGTCTATATGGGGGTTGTGTCTCTGCAGCCAGGGATGTCCTAAGACCAAGGGAACCCGTGGTGACGGCAGGAGCAGGAACCGAAGAGTCTCGTCATGTGACCTGGCTAGTCGCACGCGCACCAGCCCCGTCTGGTGTGTGACTCTTCCCAGGGAGGCCCCATTCAAGGCGCGAACAGCAACAGCCTCTGGGAGAGGGACTCGGGATATCCCTAGTTGTGAGGCCAGGTTCTCGTCCAAAATGTTCCCATCAGCCCCAGAGTCGATCATCGTGACGAGAGTTTGAGAACCGGTTGGTAGGAAAAGCTGGGCATGAACCAGCGGACGGCTGATGGGGAACCCGGGACAGGAGATGGGGCTCACCACTACTTCCCCTCCTGGTGGTGAGCCGTGTCTTTTAACGTGCATGTGGCGAGAAAATGCCCCATCTCGTACAAGCACAGCTTCGGATCCAGGTGGCGTCGACGCTCCTGAGGGGTGAGCCGGGAGCGGCCCACTTGCATGGGCTCGGGGTCCCCCTCCGGTGTTCTGGCGCGGCGATCGCGGGTGACTGTGCCGGCTTCATGTCGTGAATAGCCGGGAGGGGTGCGTCCTGGCGGCTGTCGACCCCGCTCCCGCCGGCGTGACTGGATCCGAAGATCAACCCGTGTAGCTATCTCAATTAGACCCTCCAGGTTAGAGGGAAGCTCGTAAGATACCAACTCGTCCTTAACATAATCGGCAAGGCTGAACAAAAAGGCGTCGCACAGTGCAGCAGTACTCCAGCTGCTCTCCCGGGCTCGAGTACGGAAGTCAATGGAAAAGTCGGCCACCGAGCGGTTACCTTGACGCATTCCCATCAGGGAGCAGGAGGCGTCAGGACCTCCCTCGCCAGGCCGAAAACGCTGCGTAATTCCTGGGAGAAGGCGTCGAATGAGGCACAGGCCGGAGTCTTCTTCTCCCACTCCGCCGTTCCCCACAGGTGAGCTCTCCCAGTCAGATGATTAACTACGAAGGCTACCTTTGCTGCCTCCGATTGGAATAAGTGCGGTTTTAATGAGAAGACCAGGGCGCAGTTGACCAGGAAGGGACGACAGAACTCCGGTTCTCCGGCAAAGCGTTCCACTGACCCTACGGGTGAGTCCCAGGAGACCATAGGTGGCGCCAAAGACTGCCCCGCTGCCGCTGATGACTGAGGCGGATCCGCTTCCGCCTGCGGCTGCGCAGAGGGCGAAAGACACGAAGGGGCTGAAGCGGTGGAAAGTTGCATCACTGCAGTGGTGAGCTGCTGCAGCTGCAGCTTGATCTCCGTCAGTGTTTGATCAGACGCGGAGATCTGCGCCTGATGTTGATGTTCCTCGATGCACTGGAAGCGGTTCTGAGGCGTGCGCGCTGGGTCCATGACTGGCCAGATCGTACTGTCACGGGTCGGGTTTCGGACCCAAATGCAGCACACGAACACAGAACTCCAATCTTCGTCTTCATTGACGCGTACAGATGACACAGGAATGAGACGCACAGTCTTACACAGTCCGGGGATGCAGACGCAGGTGACACAGCTCCGTACTGCGTGATTAGTCCAGGCCGATAATCTACCGGAGTGAAGTCTCGTTCCGAGGAGAGACTCCGCGGCTTTGCTCGAGGGGGATAAGTCCGAGGAACAGCGGGCAGAGGCAGAAAAAGTCCAGAAAAGGAGTTGAAAACCAGGGGGACGCAGATGGGGACGCAGATCGGGACGGGTCGAGAACGGGCCGGGTCGAAACCGAGAAATCTGTCCGGAAAGAATTGCTGGAAAGGCAGGCATGGAGCACAACACGATCTGGCAAGGAGAGCACCCCAGGGCGAGGCTTAAATAGCCAGGTGACCAGGTGTGCCAGATTACCTGTAGTCAGGTGAGCGTGAATCCCAGGTGTGGCAAGTTGCCCTGATTGCCAGCTGTGACACTTAAGAACATTTTACAAAGATTGGGCCTCATTCACGAACCGTTCTTACGAACAAATTTGTTCTTAAGTCCCACTTACGAACATTTTACGAAGATTGGGCCTCATTCACGAACCGTTCTTACGAACAACTTTGTTCTTAAGTCCCACTTACGAACATTTTACGAAGATTGTGGCATTCATGCATTTCTTCGTATCCTGGATTTATGCGTAGGTAAGAACAAATCCTACGAACACTCAGGAGTACTCTTACGCACATTTCAGTGCCGACATGTTGGCATGGTTGTGTTTTCTTCTCTTGTGCAGTTCAATAAAATTCAATACAGTGAACCCTCGTTTATCACGGGGGTTACGTTCCGGAAATATCCCGCGATAGACGAAATCCGCGAAGAAAACAGCTTTATTTTTTACATTTATTTTACAGGTTTTAAGGCCGTAAAACCCCTAACCACACACTTTTATACACTTTTCTCACAGGCTTTAACATTTTCTCAAAATTAAACACTTTCAAAGTTCAAACTTCTTCCTCCGCCTTTTGGGTGCGACTGCAGGTGCACTGCTGCATAATACTGATGCACTGGAAAAAAAAATCCGTGAAGGCGCGAAAAGTGAACCGCATTATAGCGAGGGCTTTAGGGGATCGAGGATATGCCCTGGCTCCCTGGCTGTTGGAAATTTTAGTCAATCAGGAAATTTTAGTCAATCAGATGCATGCGCGCAGGCGCTCCACCATTGAACGCACCATTGGCATTTTAAGGGCCGCTGGATGTGTTTGGACACAGCAGGTGGCAAATTGCTGTACAAACCATCCATCCATCCATCTTCTACCGCTTGTTCCTCCACTGAGGGTCGCGGGGGGACTGGAGCCTAGAGCAACGGGCGGAGGCAGGGTACACCCTGGACTGGTCGCCAGCCAATCGCAGGGCTAACACAGAGACAAACAACCATTCTCTCTCACACTCACACCTACGGGCAATTTAGAGTATTCAATCAGCCTCACCCCAATCATGCATGTCTTCTATATCTTCCCATTGTGCCATGAACCTTTAAGTTGAGAATGGACCATCTGAACCATACAGAACCACCCCTTCCTATATGTGTATGGGAGAGAGCAGAGCGCTGCTCTCCTGGGCTGCTTGCTGTAGCTTCCTCTCTTTTTTCCTTCTTATTCTCTCCTTTCAAGGCAATTATGCTACAATTGGTAAATAAAAACAGAATTGGTTATTGCTTGTTTTGAATTTAACAAATAAAATGACCACCACTGCACCACTGCAGATAGAATTATATGAGCAGGTTCCAAATATTGATATTGATCATTTATTATTTTTTTCATGACAGGTAAAATAAAGAGGGTGCTCTGAAGAGCACCACAACTGATCAAATTACAGCTAATGTGTTCAAAATGGTCCTGCAGCTCCACAAAATGTTCCTGGTTCACACGGTGACTCCCCTGGATGTGTTCTCAGATGGTTTTCTGTGGAGGACAGACATGAATATAGTTTAGAGACCAAAATCTGGGATAGAGCACAGTTGTTTCAAGGAGGTGGGTGTGCTCAATTTCAGAAAATAATCATAATAAAGGTTCAATCAATAAATCAATAAATTAATTCCTTACTTCACTTTGGGCACTTTTGATTTTGTAGCTTCACGTTGATACACTTGAAAACTACACCAAAACTGCCTTCTCCTAAAGTACTTATTATTTCAAGGTCTTTTCCAAATAGTTGCGAATGGTCTCCTGTATGCTGGGGTGAATATCCCCCACTCTTCATTATATGCTCAGCCATTTTGCTGCACAGTTGTATGAAGGGGGAGGGTGAAAATAATCGTAATAAAGGTTTAATAAATGAATAAATAAATTCCTTACTTCTCTTTGGGCACTTTTGAAATCTTTTTCATCTTTGATAAACTTCAGTGCCACCATCTGTTTTGTATTTGTGTTTTGGCCTTGAGCCACTTGAACAAATGATCCTTCCTCTATAATTTCCTGGACAATAGATTTAGACTTTTTGGTGTAGAGAACATCACCAACTGAAACTGTGGAGAAACATGGAGAGAAAACATTTGGTCAACGTGAAAACATCAAAGATACAACTGAACCATCAGAACCATCCAGGCTCCCAGCTGGTTCACAGCCCCCCTCTGCCACAGACATCCAACCTTCAGCTTGGACCAGCCACGCTGTCTCAACGTGAGCCCCCGCTGTCTCCACGGCCACGTATCACCTGTGCAGCGTTAAAGCTTCAGTCAGCAACGGCTCCTGTGCTGGGTAGTAGGCAGGAGGACTCCACACTGACTCAGTCTCTCCATCAACATGTGCACGGCCACCTCAGCTTCCACGTGCTCTCTGTCCTATTGGGAGGGTGGTCAAGCTGAATGTGAGTGCTGATGGATGCATATGAATATTGTTTGGAGGCGGTTGTGCAATAGTTTTTCTGGCAGCATGGTGGATTAACTTACTGGGCCACAATTGTGTGCATCTTTCTGTTGTACAGTAACTCACATGTTGACACTCCTGTGGTGCTGTGTGGAGCTTTACACTATGTGAGCAGGAACTCCCATATGAAGGGTTTCCACGGTTTCCCCTCCTGTTCCACTGTGAGAAGTGTTTCTTTAAGAAGATGGTCCCAGCTCTAAAGGATGATACAGAAACTCTTTGCTGTGTGTGATGTCTCTCACTGCCAGAAATTCTTCCAACTCACTTGAGGTGAATTCTCATTCACTTATGAGCTCTGCTGGGTTTCCAAACCTGGAGAATACTGTAGACAGGAGTGTGGGGATCGCTGTGGTTGCTGACTCAAATGGACTGATGATGTCAATTCCCACCTTCTGCCATGGGCCATTGAACAGAGGAACTGGCTGATGTGGTCCAACATATGTTTTATATCACTTTTTTCATTCACAGCTAATGCTGTCCTGCACATGCATGTCCATGCTCGGCCACCAGGCAAGTTGCTTCCTGAGGGCCACAGGAACCAGTCATGGCTGAGGGCCCAGGCACACTGTCACGGCGTGGACGGAGAGTGCATGTCTGGCAGCAAAGTAAGACTGAAGCCCTGCAGGTGAAGACTTTGCTGTTCTAGGCCATGCTTTTCTCTGGACACACCTCACATACCACCGTGAAGTCCTTCACTGAGAGCTTTCAGTTCTGTACTCAGCGCTGCCACCAACTCAGGTTCCATCACTGCCTCTGCATTCTCTTCTGATGGGAGAGGCAACCCGGAGAGACAGTCAGCAGCCTGATTCTGTGCACCAGCACCATACCCCACATCATATATAAAGCGCAGGAGTCAGGCTGACCACCGTGCAGCACACATTCCTGCACGTCCCAGTCCTTTTGTAGCTAGCAGTATGGACATCACCGAAGTGCTCTCAGGAGAGGTGCTCAGGAGAAACACAGCAGAGCCTGTGTTCACCACTAGCGTCACTGGGCAGGAAGTTGTCTTTGCATTTAGGCACTGCACATGTAATCTTGTCATCTATCTGTCTGTTTTGTAACACCAGCACTGTATTCATTTCAAGGGAAACTACTTCTCCCACTGTGACTGTATCTTTCTTGGACCTGCATATATATATACACAATATTCCTTGTTTTCAGTTTAATTGGGCGTTTAATCTTTATCTTAACTACCTGCATGAATGCTTGTGGCTCCAATGTGAGACTCTGTGTGTCCAATTGCCGCTTCCACTTTTGTTGACTTTCCACTTTCCATCCATTTTCTACCGCTTGTTCCTCCACTGAGGGTCGCGGGGGGACTGGAGCCTATCCCAGAGCAATGGGCGGAGGCAGGGTACACCCTGGACTGGTCGCCAGCACAGAGACAAACACAAACAACCATTCACTCTCACACTAACGGGCAATTTAGAGTATTCAATCAGCCTAACCCCAATCATGCATGTCTTTGGACTGTGGGAGGAAGCCCGAGTACCCAGAGAGAACCCACGCAGGCACAGGGAGAACATGCAAACTCCACACAGAAAGTCCCCAGCCTCCATCCCAACCGGGATTCGAACCCGGCCTTCTTGCTGTGAGGCGACAGTGCTAACCACTCTTTTGCAATAATAGCTTTTTATATATATGCTGAGTATAAAAAGCCCTCGCTTTTTATATATATGCTGAGTTGGTCACGTATGATTTCATCTGTGTTTCCAAAGTCTCATGTTGCAGCCAGCTCGCACAGTGCACCCACATATTCAGAAACAGTCTCATGTATTCAGAAACAGCCTCTGCCGTCTTGGTCTCTCGCTCTACCACGACATTTGTTGCTGGATTGAAATGTGCATGCAATGAACACAAAGACAGTCTCGAGACAATATGGAGGTTTCAGAAGCTATATAGATAGAAATTAAATTGAACGGAATTGAATGAATTCTGAAAAGTAGTTCTTACTTCTCTCAGACATTGTCTGTCCTGGTGTCATTTAAATTATCACCTCGTTAAAGGCCAAACTGTTAAATTGTTTCACATGTGCTTTGAAGCTGCAAAAAAAAAAAAATTCTGAATTGCGAAGAAATAATATAATTTTCCTCATTTGCTATATCCTCAATTGCATGCTTTTGGCCCAGGTAATTTTTAGAACTTTCAAAATTATAATGCCATATGTAGGTGATCGGAAGGTTTTAACTAGTACAAATATACCATCTTATTTATCTGTTCCTTGTTCCATTTCCTGAAATGTTTCCTTAAAACATTATTAAAATCCATCAATAACTTTTTGAGTTATTTTGCTAAGCTACAAAGAGACAAATGCTGGCTTCTTCACAGAGGTACTTTTAGACCTTGCTTGCAGAGCCAGGAGAACCAGTAAATAACAAGGCCCTTACGTGTCTCTTGAAAGGCCAATCTGTTTTTACAAATTCTAGGTAATAGTCGCTACATACAGGCTCATCAACACTTTAGTGTACTCGCTTGCTGTCATTTCCAGTTATTGTTCTCCACTCACAGCCCTCCATTTGAAGTTTTCATGTCATTGGAATCACATGACTGCAAAACTCCTATATGTACTAAATGGGGGCATCAAAAAAGGGCAATAGGTGTGGGACAGAAGGGACAGGACAGAGGCTTAGGCACACAGTCACAATTTGTTTGGGATTGTTTTTTTTTTGTTGTCACAGAGAAACGCTGTAGCCAATGCCCTCAACTGGATAGAATAGTCATGACAGACAGACAGACAGACAGACAGACAGACAGAAACATAACCTCCTTGGCGGAGGTAACAATGGAGAGGAAAGCACTTCCTTGACATGTGGGACTGTGGTGGGTCTGTTCCCCTGTCTGTAGCAGTACCGGCTCTTACCAGCAGGCGGGGCGCTTTTATTCTTGAATGCGAGGTGGAAATGACAGCGGAATGTCCCTCCGCAGCGGAACCCCCCAGTGACGCCTCCACCCTTCCTTTTTCAAGAGGAGTCGGGGGCCCCAGCACACTGGTACGTTTTAAAAACTGGGTTTCCTTCATGCAACAGTAGAGATAACAGAGGAAGGGAACCCAGAACAGCCCACATGAGGATTCCACTGAAATGTCACTTTGGGTTTTTTTTTTTTTTTTAAATTTCCTGTTGACATTCAGTTAAAAGGAACATTATCTCTATGTCTGTAGGAGAATGCTTTGACTGCTGGCAATTATCTACACCATGTAATACTTGTTCTATCAAGATCTAAATTAACACAACATGGATATATTGTAGCTAATAAAGTTATAATGTTGGGTTTTTTCATCACATGTTTTGACTTTATATTTTTAGACAGACAAATTCTAAGTGCATAACAACAACATTTATGCTACAATGAGTTTTATCTATACATATAATGTTCTTTAAGAGATATAATAAATATAGGATAGCAAAAATAAACAGGGATTTGTATTTACACATTTCTAATCTGCAGTCTACTAATTTGGTTTGGCTCCTCCTGCAGGGGTTTTAAATTAAAGATCCTCCTCCAGCGCTGAAGGACAGCCATGACCTTCAACGCTCCTGGTCCGGTGACTTATTGTGACATCACCATCCAGTTCAGACTGGTTCTAGTTCATGTTTCTCTGCAGAGCCTGAAACAGACAGTTAATGTCTGGGTGAAGGGGGATCTTCAACATTTGCAGAATGCTCGAAATAGAAGGGACTGGATTTATAAAGCAGCTTTCTTGTCATCAGTATGGGGATTTGTGGTACAAAAGTCATATTGTATGACTGTATGTCAGTTGTCTCCATTCATGATTTTATTCAGCCTAATTCACCCTACATTATAATAGTTCTGTTCAAACAAAATAATTTAGAATAAAACAGACAGACAGAAAAGGATTTGAATATTATTGTTTTTATTGCAAAATGACCAGCACATTTCCATGTTCTGTGGAATTTATAAGAAAACTGAAATATATAAGATACTCATTTTAAGTAAAAAGGCCCTGCCCTTAGGTTTTAAGATATACAAAACATAAAGCAATTACCACATGCATTCCAGAAGTATCCATTGCGCAGCATTGTAATGCTCTTACTATTCCACGGGAATCAAACAGGAAGAGAAGTCCTTATAGAACTATGGATTACACATTTGCATTGAGCATATCTGGTTCATCACATAGCTTAGATACTTTTAGTAACTACTAGTAACTGTTGAAAATATATTCAATTGTTTTAACTACAAAAGAAAAAGAAGCCCATTACTGTTTTAGTTACCATTAGAAAATATAAAATATCCAGTACCAGTACCCAGCAAAGAGAAAGAAGCCAATCAATGTTACTCAGAAACAAATTAATGCTTAATGCCTATTTGGCCACAGTTCATCTCTTCTGACCACTGACCTGCAGTGTTGAGCAGCTCCGGCTTCAGCATCAAGGGAGCACAAACCTCATTTAGAATCACTTGATGAAAGCTTCCCTTCAGTTCATCGGTGAGCCTGCAACTCTGAACTATTCATCTGCTTAAGTCTGTCTGAGCCTTAGAAGGTGGTTTCATCTGGTTCTAGCCGTATTCTGAAGAAGGGGGGCCTGTCACCATTGACAAAGCCCCTAGGTCGATGTATAGAGAGCCCTTCCTCCTTATGTGGCCAGAGTCCTCCGAACACAGCGACGACTCTGCAGCAACAGGAAGGGGAAAATGTATAAGCAAGAAAATGTCTCTTATCATGAGTTCGACCTCAGCAGCAGCATACCTTGTGTGGCGCTGTGGTTCTCGCTCTGCTGCCGCAGAAGAGTGAGCGTGACCTCCTCCAGCGCCGAGTCCAGGCTCCAGCAGCGAGGCTGATCCTCCCTGGGTGGGTTGATGGCCTCGTCCTTCAGGAGCTCGGACGCCGAGCTGCGTCGAGACGGGTTCCTCTCCAGAGCTCGCTTCAGGAACAGACGCATGGTGAGGCTGCAGTCCTCAGCTATGTCCTCCAGAGGGGGGGCCTGCTTGTGGATCTGTTGAGACAGAGGTAATGGACCTGAATGAAACAAAGCTTTAACCAAAACATCCCAAGGAGGAGAAGAGGCTAATGAACCTGGCTAATGAACCCCATTGTGTCAGGGATAGTTTCAATGACCCACATAATGAGGGGTGGAGCCAACAACAATCAGGTGACTGAAACTCCAAAGGTGTTCTGGCCCTTGGAGGGTACAAGAATCTGGTATTCCCAAACAGTTGGTTAGAACTGATGAAGCCTCTTGGATGAGAGGCGAAACCATCTTCGTGAAACTCAACCAGTCCAGTTGCTACAATTCAACTACCAGAACAAAGCTTTAACGATTCCAAACTATGAAGCCACCTATCAGTCAGGGGATGTGGCTTCACACAGGCTCAGCTGAACAAAAGGGGAACTTTGACACTCAACATTGCTTCTCCACAACCCAGTTTCAAGAGGAAGTGAGCAGCGATGAAGCGGATGATCATTTTAAAAACAGAAACAGGACTTCTTGAACGCAAGCCCCTTTCATGGAAAGTCGAGAAAGAAATAAGCAGAAACAGCCCGAGGAAAATGTTAGGTTTATCCTTGAAGACTATTGCTGTCAATTTTGTCGAGAAAAGAAAACCACTGAAGTGTGTCACATCAGTTTAGCAGAGAGATAAAAGATGGTTTGATATAGCACCTATGTGTTATATGAGCTATCGTAGTAAACAATCTTGAGATTCCATCGCGAAAATGTGATATATGTAAATATTCACAGTATACCTCCATGACGTGTGTTTCAGATTTATGTACTCTTATTTCCACCATTATACCATCAACGATTCCATTTATCCGTGACAAGATAATTGGACAGCTTTGCTGCCACGATACCTCTGACAATATTAGCCGTTAACTGATCTGAGTTGTCAACGACATGAAAAAGAGCACGGTACTCACAATATAGAGGTAAGACGGGTAAGCGGTGCGCGGGTATCTGCGGACCCAGGGAGGGCTGCCGGTCTGCATGTGGATGATGGTGGTCCCCAGACTGTAGATGTCTGCCTTGGTGTTGTGCCCTCGACACAGAACCAGCTCTGGACTCATGTACATCTAAAGGACAGTACAGGGCTCAGGTAATGCAGCCGCAGCGAATAAACCCACGAGCAACTTCCTCATATTTTAGTGTTTGCATTACGGTTGTTGGAACAGGAAACAAACATATGCAGTTTAAAGGATTAGATTTTGACGCAAGGACTGTCGCAATATGGGGCCCCTGCAGGCAGTAGAGTTGAAAAGTAAACACCAGCGCCCTGCACACACTCTGCATGTCTTACTGGAAATTCCAGGCTGCTCTCCTGCGTTAATGTCAGCCTGAGCAGCAGCACATTCTCTGGTTCTTTCGCCGCCGGGACTTTCCAAAAACTGAAGCTATACGAGGTCAGAATGTGGGGCAAGAGGGGAGGCACATGACAGGGCAAAGGTTTGTGCTTATACCTGCAACTACTGACTACCCAGAAAAAAGATAATCAATTCTCAGAAGGAGAAAGGGTTCCATCAGTTTGCTAGTCTGACTTTTTCTGTCCACGTTGGAGACAACAAACACAATATCTAAATGTTCCGTTCCTCAGTCCCTGGGGAAATCTGGGCTGAGTCATACAAGGGCCTGCCTCTAAAACACACACTGCGGGTCAAACACAGGCCGCACTTAAACACTGGCTCATTTGTGTGCCCTTTGAATTTTCTCTCTTCTCTCACCTCTGTCCCTCTCAGGTCTCTGGGAATGTACACGTCCTCGGTCATCTGCACGGACAGGCCGAAGTCCACCAGCACAGCCTTGTCAGACATCAAGACGATGTTGCTGGCTAGAAAATGAGAACAGGAAACTGTTAGTTTATAAATGCTGTTGTGTTTGTGGGGTTTTTTGGTACAGGTTGGTAATGTTTACAGACTGCTAAACTGTTGAAGAAGCATCAGGAAAGAGATTTGACAACCAAACTACCAGTGTAAAGGCCCACGCCCGACCGTCTGACTCTGATCTTTGTCATAAGTGCTTCACCTCTCTGGACCCTTTATTTAGGCCGAGAAGTACTAATAATTCCAGGAAGTCGGCGGCCTTGGGCCATGAGAGCAGTTCAGTAATGCTTTGATCCCTGCAGTGGCTGTCAGCTAACCACTGTGAGTCTGTGTCATTGTTCCAGAGACGCACCTCCTGCACATACCAGCGCTTTCTGACCAAACTTTTCCATAGAGTCATAAACACAATCAGGATTACAGCCCATCTATGTACAAAAGCATGAGGACATTTGACCCTCACCTGAAATCATTCAATTCATTAATTCTGAAAATTAATAATTACAATAATGCTAATAATCGCGCACAGACACACAGTTAATGTGCAAAGTTGTCTCAGCAAAGCTTAACCTGGATTTTGTCAGTGAGAAACATCGTTTCAGTAGGTTGAACAAAGGAGCTCTCTGGGTGAGGATGTATTACGTTTGATGTCGTGGTGGATGATCTTGTGGGAGTGCAGGTACTCCAGCCCCCGCAGGACCTGCTTGGTGACCCAGATGATCTCGAACTCCCTCATGGGTCCGCAGCTCTCCAGCTTCTCCAGGACCGAGCCGCCCTCGCCCGCCTCCATGAACAGGTGGATGCATTGGTCATACAGCAACACGCCGTAGAGTTCTGCGATGTTCTCGTGGCGGAACTGGGCTTGAAATTCCACATCGGCTGCTTTAAAGTTCTCCATGGAAATCTGTGGAGATGATGACGGGTTGTAAATGTAAGGGCCTTTGCAGACAATTTTTAGATTTAAAGGATAACTACTGGAAACCCTGCTTATTTTCATTGATTAATAGTTCATGTAAACTTAAACCCCCTCTATTATATAATAGACATAAAAGTGACTTTCTTCTAATTATGCAGCTATTATGTAAATGTTCTGCAGCAATATAATGTTAGTCAAAACATATCGATGACACATTTAAAGAAGAACACACACAAACTTCAACTATAGCTGCTTTGTTCTGTGACAGCTGCCAGATTATTATTACTTTACAGGTCATATGTTTTTGTAGATAGATGAGCCATAATCTTTTATATTACCGTCATCCCTCTCTCTGGGAAGACTAATTTTGGTTTGGACACTGTGTGTTTCCACA
Source organism: Lagocephalus sceleratus (assembly GCA_911728415.1). Lineage (NCBI taxonomy): Eukaryota > Metazoa > Chordata > Actinopteri > Tetraodontiformes > Tetraodontidae > Lagocephalus > Lagocephalus sceleratus. Next base: position 116,504 of record CAJVRN010000004.1, read on the forward strand.
CTACTCACTGTGTCAACATAACAATGATGACAAGAGGGACGGGAAACCCTTCACCATTTGTCAATATTTTTCATGCAAGAGAGAGTAAACGCTGCAGGGAAAGAAGGCTTCTGATAAGAACATAGCAGGATGTGCCGTAAAACGTGTGCACGTTATTTCAATGACCTCTTAAATTTTACATTTTGAAGACATGACCTGCCAATAAAAAAATGATTCATCTTATTTATGAATGTAAGAGCCTGGATGAGTCATTTATTTTAAACCTTCTTTTTTTTGTCATAAAACTACACATTTGGAGTTTTAAATGAAAATGAAGGGGTGCATGTATTTCTGCATATCTGACTCCTACTTGGACAGAAATCCTCAGCAAATATGTAAACTCATGATGTGGCCCATGATATATGTCACCAAAAAGGCACGGCCATTGAAACGTGCACGAGTGAGATGTGAGAAGTAAAGTGCTTTGTCATTCTAACACATTTCTTCTTTTAAAAGAACATCTGGTGTTCGGTTTCGCATCTCCGAACAAACGCGCAACAGGTGTTGGGTTGACATTAGGCTCATTAACACTTGTGGTTCAAAGGTGTAGCTCTTGCATGAATAAACAGGACCCGGCAGGTGTATGCAAATGTACTTTGTCCCAGGGAGGAATCGGGAATCACGCTGACAGGATTCCAGTCGTCCTTACTCACCAGCTTGCAGGCCATCCTCTTCCTGCTTGCTGTATCCTGAGCCAAGTGCACTTTTCCAAATGAGCCCTTTGGTATGAGACCAGACCCTGGATTTTTGTAGGTCAGTTTCCATGGAAACAGCAGTACATCCATGTTGAGCTGGTAGCGGCCATTTTTCATGACCATGTACTTCTGCCAACATACATAAACAATTTGGGATGTGATTATCAACATCTGGATGAAGTGTTCTTTGTATTAGCACACAGACCCAGGCACTATCAAGACTCATAAATCAGGTTCCAGAGGACACTTTAGATAATGGTTTGTTTGCTCTTCTCACCTTGTTTAGCAGCACTCCCGCTTCCTCAGACGAGTGCTTCAGGGCTGCTGATTGCATGTCAGACAGACGGTTGACAAAAGACAAAAGGTCTGTCACCGTTCCGTACTGAACTCCGTCAGCCACCTTTACAAAGTCATTTGGTTCGCTCCCTGAACCTTCTGAATCCGCCAGTTCTTCATTGTCATCCATGTCCTCCGGGGACAGCCCCCTGTCCTCCTGCTCTTCCTCCAGTCGATACAGCCTCTCTGTAGCTGTGATGATATCTTCTATGTTCATGTGAGCCAGCAGAAGTTCTACTCCATGATCATAGCTGTAGTCCATGGTGATGCTCGGTTTGAGCTGCTCGCTCTGAAAGTAAACATCTGCAGTCACTGTGTGTGATCAGTCCTCGGTCATCTACTGAGCCTGACTGAGCTGTGTGAGCTGTGATCAGCTCTTTAACAGCGGAGGAGGAGCTAAAAACTGTTTTTCCTAGCAAGTGAAGGAAGTTGCTTTATCAAGGTGGGAAGCCCCGCGGCGTTATTGTTTACAGATGTAAAAGGAAAGAGCGAAAAAAAAAAAAAAACCCTCAGGCTTAAAATCGCAACAGTTATCTTAAACGGGACTATTGGGTCGCTATTTGACGTTGAAGTTTTTCTTTGACGCATCACATCAATTCTCGTGTTTTTTTCCCTCATATTTTAACAGCCTTTCCGAGCCATGAAAATGCGAAATTTTTGTAAACCGCAAGATATTTTCTTACACACACGCACATTGGACATTTAACCGCGGCTTTAAAATAGTTATAGCATCTCGAAAAAGGAGATTCTAAAGCAACTGTCTAAACTAACCAGCTGTTCTAAAGATGGGAAAGATGAAAGGTGTGGTACAGCTGTCAGAGGTCTCACCGTCATCCTCACATCCAGATGTTCTCCCCGTCACCCTCACATCCAGATGTTCTCGCCGTCACCCTCACATCCAGATGTTCTGCCACCTCTGACGGGTCCCACTGACCCACGTGACGTCCGGTCTGGTGATGAGCCGGAAGTAAACACCGGAAGCGAGGGGCGGGCTCGCGCCCTCCCCAGAGTTTCGTTTTCCTTTTGTTTTGCGTCGCCAAAATGTCATTTCGCTTTGTATCGAAAACACAGAGCACTTTCGACGAAGCCCTGGGTGTTTTCCCTGCGCACAATAACAGTTTTGTTTTGCTTTTTATTAAATTGTTATACAAGTAACTAGGGTATGGGAAATATATTTAACGAAAAAATATTTCAAATAAGCCAAACTGTAAATAATATTGGTGTTTTCACCTCGGTAGATATAGTCATGTGATAAAAGAATTCCGACTCGTCCCGTTTGGGCCCTGGCAGCACCCGTACATACGTCGCGCATGCGTCGTGCGCCCTCCTTGAGGCAGTGATGGCGGCCCCCACCGTGTGTGCCCGGCTCCATGTGAGGGTCCTGCTGAAGGGTCCCCACGGGGCCCTGGGGCCCCCCAGGCCCCGCGGGCTCCTGGGCCCCCCCAGGCCCCTCAGCACAGCCCCGCCGCCCGCTGCATCAGCCCGAGCAGAGGCGCTCCGAGCAGGTCAGCTGGGCCGCTGTGTGTTCGGTGTAACTGCCGGGTTTACTCACCTTCAGTTTATACGTGGTAACACTAATAAGTCCACTTTTAGGGGGGCTGGCGCCTTAAATCATCAGCATTTAATCACACCTTTCCCATAATCTTTAATTATTTGTTGTTGTTATATCACAGATTAAGTGATTAATCTACTATTATGCAAGTTATGCTTGCTTTTTTCCTGATACTTTTAAGTTCAACTAATAGTGTTTTTTTGGTGGTTGTGACCTATCTCCTAATAAGATGACAAAATATTTTAATTGCTCCTACTATCTAATGAAAGAAAATCAGTGTTATCCCTAATGAATTGCCATGTTATTACTCCTCAACAGGGAGTCACAAATCTTTACGTGCTCTCCAGGAAGAGGGACTACGACAGGCAGAAAGGTCTGTTCTCATTAGTTTCCATTCTGGAATCAACGAACAGAAGTTCCTCAAGAATTTATCAAGCCATGGTGACATCAAAAAGTACTTTTTCTATGAAAGCTATGTATGTAACCCACAGATCTGTGATAGGTGAATGTGGCATTGATCTGCTGGGGTCATGGTGTGGCTGTGTTTATGTCGTGCAGGGAGTATACGCTCTGGTGGAGTTCGCTAACAGAGAGGGCGTCGCCTCTTTACTCGACACGGCTGTCGTCCCAACATACAACCATGAAGACACGGTGCCATTTAAATCCAGGCTGCTGTCCCTGAAGAGTCTTAGCTCAGCTGATCAATCCAACCTGCAATCAAACCAGCAGTTCCAACCACAAACCAGTATGCCCATTAACCAGCTTATAAGCAGACTGGCGAAGGAGGAAACCGTAAGTGAACCATTAGGGCAGGTTGAGATATTCTGTAGGCAAGTTTGACCGGGCTCTTCTCCTTCAGATCGAACAGCAGCTCATCTCTCTAACACAAGCGTATCAGCTCACAGAGGAGAACAGCCGACTGCGTTTCCTCGTCTGCTCACTGCTCAGCGACCTTGCTGCCACATATTTCCCAGAATGCACCATCAAGCCCTTTGGCTCTTCAGTAAATGGCTTTGGGAAGCTGGGCTGTGACCTGGACATGATTCTGGACCTAGATGGCGTTGATGGCGCCAAAACAAAGGTAGAGAAAGGAGAGTTTGGTGTCAGAAGAACTCGTATGTATTCTGTTATGCAGCTACATTTTTCTCTGTGTAAATTTCATATTGAAGCATTTGTAATTGGTGTCCAACAGTCCAGTAGCAGTAATACTCAAAGGTCAACACAAGATTTATTAGGGAGCAATCAGTGTACAAAATGAAGGAGGATAAGACAATTGCAACATATCTTGTGTTGTCATGTTCTTAGTTTTTCTATGTTTGGCAATAAAGGCCAAACACATAAAGGAATCATCTGACCGCTTTGTGTTTGCAGGGAAAGTCTGGGTTGTCTCTGGAGTTCCAGCTGAAGAGGGTCTCATCAGAGCGGGTTGTCACACAGAGCGTGCTGTCGGTCATCGGAGAGAGTCTGGACAAGTTTGTGCCTGGTTGTGTTGGTGTTCAGAAGATTCTAAATGCCCGGTGCCCCCTGCTGCGCTTTGCCCACCAGCCCTCGGGGTTCCAGTGTGACCTCACAGCCAACAACAGGTAAAAGTAACATCTTGCCTCATTTTCTGTTGGAACTCTGGAATAGTTGCTGTTGAAACTTGGGCATTAAAATGTCACAGTGTTGCTCAAAGGCTCTTTCCGAAAATAAACTGTTGGGTGATGTAAACATCTTCTCTTGCTGTTAAACCAGAAAACAAAACATTTCAGAGAAACTGAGTCGCACATTCAAGTTTCACTTCTTCCTTTCTGAATCTCAATATTTTCACACCAGCTATTTTTCCACCCTAAACGCCATTTCTGAGGAAGTGGTGAACCTTTGTGGCAAGGAGCGGAACGTCTTGGTCCAAAAGTGGCTGTGCTTCCCTCTGGTGGTCAGAGGGGCTTTGACTCACCTAGCTGTTTGATATATTTTATATAACTTGGTTCTTCCTTGGTTTACACTTTGGGAAAAAAAACTAAAATCCACGAGTAACAATTTCCTGACCTTTTATATGCTGCTTGTAAATCAATGACTGTTGTTTGTAAATCGGTGTACTTCAAATCCATCCATCCATCCATCCATCCGTCCTTCTCCCGCTTATCCGAGGTCGGGTCGCGGGGGAAGCAGCCTCAGCAGGGAAACCCAGACTTCCCTCTCCCCAGCTACTTTGTCCAGCTCCTCCAGGGGGATCCCCAGGTGTTCCCAGGCCAGCCGAGAGACATAGTCTCTCCAGCGTGTCCTGGGTCTTCCCGGGGGCCTCCTACCGGTGGGACGTGCCCTGAACACCTCACCAGGGAGGCGCCCGGGAGGCATCCTAACTAGATGCCCGAGCCACCTCATCTGGTCATCAGATCTCCTTTCGACATGGAGGAGTAGCGGCTCTACTCCGAGCTCCTCCCGGATGGCAGAGCTTCTCACCCTATCTCTAAGGGAGAGCCCAGCCACCCTGCGAAGGAAGCTCATTTTGGCCGCTTGTACCCGCGATCTTGTTCTTTCGGTCACGACCCAAAGCTCATGACCATAGATGAAGGTAGGAACGAAGATCGACCGGTAAATTGAGAGTTTTGCCTTTCGGCTCAGCTCTCTCTTCACCACGACGGACCGGTGCAGAGTCCGCATTACTGCAGACACCGCACCGATCCACCTGTCGATCTCCCGCTCCATCCTTCCCTCACTCATGAACAAGACCCCGAGGTACTTAAACTCCTCCACTTGGGGAAGGGTCCTCTCACCGACCGGAGAAGACACTCCACCTTTTTCCGGTCGAGAACTATGGCCTCAGATTTTGAGGTGCCGATTCTCATCCCGTCCGGTACTCCAAATCAACATTTAAATTTTCATTCTTACCAGAGCTGAAACATTTTCATGCTCCGGGGGCACCGGAGGAGGTGCAACAGGCAGCGACGCAGGAAGTAGCGTCTACCTGTACTTTAACTCTGAGTCACGTTAATCCGATTACATAGTTTTGAGAAATTCTTTAGTCCATAAACGAGGGCGTTCCTCTTAGTGTCCTCCGTCCAGCACCCGCTCGATGGCCTGAAGCCACAGCCACCTTCAGTGTCTCTGGAACGGTCAGGAGCGTCTCAGTATGCGGCAGAACTTCAGTCCCTGTTGACAATGTCGGTTCATACAACCGACATTTTGATGCCAGATGCTCAGCGTTAGAGTTTTCTTTTGCTTGCTTGTGTATCAAAACAATGGCGAGTACAAGATCTGCCCCAGTTCTTCTTTTTTTTTTTTTTTTTAAGAAATTGTTTCTTTAACGGCCTTTAAATTCAATCCAATTTTAAATTGAATCAAAATTGTAATGCTCATTTTAACAGTACTATTTTGACTACTACCGTTTTAATTCAATTCAATTCATTTTATTTGATAGCACATTAATGAACATCAGTATAAAACCAATGTAAATATGCCAGATTATAGCTACAGAGCTAGTTTTCATCCGCAGTCCCTAGATAGGCAAATACATACGGTAACAAATTTCAACAAACAATACAAACAGCACAAGAGAATGTTAACAGTCTAGTGGTCACATGAATGGTTTGTTTTCAGCCATAGTTTGAGTTGAGTTTTGAAGGTGAGCAGTGTAGGGCTCTCCCGTATGTGCAGAGGAAGACTGTTCCAGATGTTTGTGGCCTTCACAGAGAGAGTGTTCTGTCTAAAGGTTGTTTTTCTGAAGGGGACCTCACAGTCTCCTCTGGAGGAGGCTCTAGTTCTCAGACCACTCGAGGTCTGGGTTTGAAGAAGGCAGACATGGGAGGTGGGGCTACATACTTAAAATTTATAAAATTGTCAAAATTTATAAGATTGTGCTTGTTTAAAATATTACATATACGAAATGAGTTAGGTTTTTGGTCAAAAATGTTAAGAGATTTTTTTATACAGTGATTCAATTATTTTTAAATTTGTGACAGTGGTGAGAGACCAACTTGTGATGCAATATTCGATGTGGGATAAAATCATCGAATGGAGATACATTCGAGCTTCACCTAGTGTTAAAAAAGGCCTGATTTGTTTAAAATTTTTAAGGTTAAATTTGACGGTTTTGGCAAGGTTTTTACTGTGATTTTTGAAGGATAGAGTGGAATCAAGTGTCACATCAAGATACTTGATTCAGTGACAAGCTGTAATTCTTCTCCCCTCAAAAATACTCTGGAACTTTTTATCTGTTTTGATTGCTTTGAGAACATCAAACAGACCGTTTTTTTGGAATTTAGAAGCAAACATGATTTGATTAGCCAGTCATTTACCTTCTCCATGGCTGAGGTCAGGATGGAAGCTGCCTCTTTAATGCTCTTTGCATGCATATAAATTACAGCGTCATCAGCATACATTTGGAAATTCACATTATCACATGTTTTGGGAAGATCATTCATGTACAGTGAGTATAACAGTGGACCAAGTATTGATCCTTGCGGCACACCGACAGAGACATCCAAGACCGATGATTTTACACTATTAATTTGTACACATTGTTTTCTTGAAGCTAAATATGATTTAATCCACGGAATTGCCTCTAGCGAGAAGTTAAAATCTGTTAGTTTTGTTAAAAGAATTTCATGGCTGACAGTGTCGAAAGCCTTTTTAAGATCAAGGAACACTGCACCAACACAGGGATATGCATCCAATTTACTTGTCAGTAAGGGGTTTATAAATTTAGCTTGTAGCATTTTTTGTTTATTGATATTTATTCACTGAATGTTAAGATAAAAAATAGAAAAAGAAGATATAATCCATATGCACTGCCTGGCCAAAAACCACCTGGACTTAATAAAGCCAATAGGTAGGGGTTGCTGCAGTTGGTCAGGTCCAGGTTCAGCAACAGTCTGTGCTGAGGTATGAGGTCAGCTGACTACCTGAAGATACTGAATGACCAGGTTACTCCACCAATGGAGTTTTTATTCTCTGATGGCACGGGCGTATTCCAAGGTGACAATGGTATCATTTTCACACATGGGGTCCAGATCTTAACCCCACTGAGGGTATTTGGGATGTGCTGGAGGAGGTCAGACTCTCCCATCATCAAGTCAAGATCTTGGTGAAAAATGAATGCGACACTGGGTGGAAATAAATCTTGTGACATTGCACAAGCTTATGGAAACAACGGCATGCAGGAAATGTATGCCGTAATCAAAAATAAAGGTGGCGCAATGGAATATTAGAGTGTGTGACCTTCCTTTTTTTAGTGGCGACTCTTTTTTGGCCAGGCAGCGTGTTTGCGTGACACCCTTCACCCTGATCTGAAACGGTAGCAACAGTTGCGTTTGTTGTCCACAGGGTGGCAGTGAAGAGCACAGAGCTGCTGTACCTGTATGGAAAGCTGGACCCCCGTGTGCGCTTTCTGGTCTTCACCGTGCGCTGCTGGGCCCGAGCTCACAACATCACCAGTAACATCCCTGGAGCCTGGATCACCAACTTTTCCCTCACTGTAATGGTGCTCTTCTTCCTGCAGAAAAGGGACCCACCCATCATTCCCACCCTGGACCATCTAAAGCAGCTCGCAGGTAACGCTCCCTCTGTGTTACTAACCAATTAGTTACCCTTCTCTTTCATCAAAAAACCCTGTTGTTCCAGCTTGATACATAACTAAATAGAGTATCGGTGAATGTGAAAATAAAACAAATTTATCTACAACATTGCAAGGCCACAAAGAACAACACACAAATCTGTTCTTGTATTCTTGTGATATTATATGGACACAAAAGACAAATAAGGGGATGATATAGAATTTAGATAGTAAAGACTGGATGAGGTAGATGTAATTTAAGTTCTGACCTCTGTAGATATGTACTCTGCTCTCTGATTAGATGGTAACTCACCATGACACAAAATGAACTTAAAGAGAAGATGGCTACATTTAAGACTCGACCAATCACCTCCGGGGACGAATCTGAACCTTTTGTTTTGTTCAGTCTGAATGCTTTTCTTCAGTGTTTTCAAAACGACTGCTGTGATTTATGTTGGGCTGTGGAAATACGTAAATGTGTTTAATTTGAGCTATTCCGATTGAAGTGTTTGTCATCCCTCAGGTGAAATCTTGATTTCTAATCAACTCTGCTTTTACTAAAAGATAACAATTAAACAGTGAGAGTCAAGAAGAAATAAGGACACCATTGTTTTACCTGTTTATGTTCTGTGACAACTGAACTCAGATTAAGACTATATTATCTTCCTTCTTAACAAAATGCTTCAAACTAGGTTTTTCTTCATCTGCCAGTTGACTCCTTGTCCTCTTCTTCCTCTCTGTTAGTAGATGCTATCACACTGTTGTTACAGTACTCACAGGACAATAAAAGATTCATCAGTGCAGGAAGGTTGATGACCCCACTTCCTTCTGACTCTCTCTTTCTGTCTTACAAACACACACACACACACACACACGACCACTATCACTACTCGCTCACAATGGTGAAGGAGACAGAAATAAGAACATTGCTTTAGAAGTGAACCAGCCAAGCAAGGACTTGATCTATGTTTGCTTTTATTGAATGCACGCACACGCACACACACGCACGCACACACACACACACACCACTGTCTGTCGTTGCCTTGTATACAGCACTCACAGGTCTGTTCTTCTCTTCCCACCTTACTAGGCCCTGCAGACACGAGCGTGATCGAGGGGAACGACTGCACATTCGTCAGCGACTTCAGCAAAATTCAGCTGCAGAAGAACTGCGACACACTCGGTGAGAACAGAAACCATCACGCAGCCTTGGCGTTTATGAGAGCGCAGTCACGCCGCAGCCCACTAACGACTCTGACCGACTCTTTCTGCCTTTTCAGAAGATCTGTTCCGAGATTTCTTCAACTTCTACTCCACGTTTAATTTTAGTAAGATGTCCATCAACATCAGAACGGTAAGTGTGACTCAACTCAGTCTCAGATATTTGACCCAGTACAGGAGTCTGCTGGCAATTCAGCTGCCTGCTGGGTTGACTGGGAGGTGAGTGGTGATCTGGACCTTCTGCTCGGAGCCCAGTTGACCCATCATCTCAACACCAAATCTTAAATTGTGAAACCAGCTTTCAACAGTCAAGTCAAGTGTGTTGACATGAAAGCAGTCAGTGCCAGTGTGTTCACGATATCAGAAATATTACCCGCTAATGACCAACCTGTTGTGATGTTGGCAGACTTGTAGGAGTGGCTCAGTCCCTTCATAAAGGTCAAAATCCTGCCGTAGATGCTTCACACTGAATAAAAGTTTCATTTTCTTAATTAAAAGCACTTCTATCTTGGCCAAACCATGTGTAAGTAGAACAGCAGTATTGTGGCTTTATGAGATTAGTGAACAAAAGAGCAGTGCATAAGGATGAATAACGCTTCCATCCTGTGATCTACATTTAGTTCCATTACTGAGAGACTTAGACCCTAAAAATTGCAGCGCAATAAATGAAACAAGGTTTCACCGGAACCTGCAGCCAATATAAAGAATGTGGGTAGGCGGTGTCTGCACCACCGTAACATCTGTCCTTGTCACCTGAAATTGATGATGGCCTTGCAGAGCCCGGTGTCAGCGACTGGAAATGACTGGTTTCAGTAGATTTCCTATTTGTTGCTGCGCTGGGCCGAGAGTAAACAAATTCAGATTTCAGTGAAAAAAGGAGTTGGACTTCTGCATCGCCATCGTGTTGTACGTCAGGTGACCTGACAGGGAGGATCCAGGATCCAGGGTGAAGGAGGAGGGTTTAGACTGAAGCCACCTCTGGATTCTTACGATGTTAACATCGGAGGCTCATAAACTCTCTGTTCCAAGACTGCTGCCTGACTTTTAATGCACTGATGGCTATTAAAGAGGGGGGGGGGTGCTGCAACCTAATACATGAGGCTGATATCAGGCTGGATGCAGCAGTAGAGGTCTGCAGATCCACTGTGGCCCTGACCCGTAGCTGCAGGCTTTCACCAGAGGAGCAACAATCATAAATCTGCTTTACTGTGCTGCAACTGTGCACTTGTCTCCTCTCCCTCTGACTGATGGCTTAATGCTGCCATCTTCATCTCCCCATACCCTTTACTGTCTCTGCACCTCATGCACTGTACAGCAGGAGGCTCTTGACTTTTTTTTGACCTGGCAGATAGACATTGGTGGGCCGGCCTTGGCTCTAAACAGTCGTATCAATCATGTATGCAGCCGCGGCTAACGCGTTTGGTATGCTCAAAGGCTTTTCCCATCAATCATTCCTAAATTGCCTTTTATTATTCTTTTTTGTTCTCCTTTCATCCTCATTTTCCACAAGTTAAATGTCTTCAAGGGCCGCGCCCACGCCTCTGCCCTCCACTGAGGTCTTCAGACGCAGATACAACAAAAAGAGCAAAACCTCTGATCAAGATGATATAAAATACACTACTCACAGTTCTAAATGATTTTGATCTGCTAAGTTTGTCTCTTTTTTTTTCTATGTCCAGGGCAAAGAGCAGCACAAGCCAGAGGTGACTCCATTGCACATCCAGAACCCGTTTGAATCCTCTCTGAACGTCAGCAAGAACGTCAACACGGCGCAGTTGGACCGCTTCGTCGCTTTATGCCAGGAGATGTCATGGCTGCTGCAGCAGAGCAACGCCATGATGCCCAGAGCCGGTGACCAACACGACAATCGGACACCATGGGGACTCGCTATGCTCCTGCAGCCCTCACATGTAGTAGGGGTCAAAGGTCGCAAGAAGAGAAGACGGGAGCCAGCCAGCGAGAGGATCAAAGGTTTACTGGAATCTTTAAAGAATAATAAATCAATCAAAAGCTAAAACAGCTTGTGTCAGTGAAGCTGTGCATCTTTTAGGACAGGGCTGTCAAACCAGTTCCACAAAGGGCCGTGTGGCTGCAGGTTTTTGTTCCAACCCAGCACCACACCAGACTGGACTCATTTAATCAGCGCGTCTGAGTCTTCAGACAGCTGATTGGTCAAACTGGGCGTGCTTGACTGGTTGGAACAAAAACCTGCAGCTACACCGGCCCTCTGTGGAACCGGTTTGACAGCCCTGTTTTAGGATGTACATCGTTTTCCTCAGCCTGCCCGGTCAGGGGCAATGTTGACTGAACTGTAGTTCCACCAATGAGCACGTGGGGGCGCTGTGGAGCCTGGAGAGTTCGGCCTTTCTGCTCGAAACAGATTTGCGCCACATGTTTATTTATCTGGAACCTCTTTTTTCCACTTTTGTTTTTAATATTGTTTTTAATAATAAATATTCCCCATCCACACTTCAGACATTTCGTTGTAATAATATTAAAATACGAGTGTCATATTCTAGGTTTTTATCACAAACACTGTTTTAAGATGACTTATCCAAACTAGAACTGGGGAAAGATAAAACCTAATGCTGAGATATCAAGAGCGTGTTTTTATTTGTCCTTAATGCAGAAAGTAGCTTAACTTAATTCTTCAAAGAGTGACAACAGCATTTTTCCTTATCAATACATTATACTTTTTAATTCATGATGTGGATAAGTTCAGTATTATTACGTGACTGAAATGGATTTCCAGGGTGAAGTCATTAGATTTAAATGAAATTAGTTTATCCATATAGCTAGCTAACTTGATGGGCATTAGTAGTTACATGATAAATATCTTGCAGGCTGCCATTTCCCTTAAAGGTTACATCTGAAGGAAAGGTTTTTGCTCCAAAGATGTTAAAAAATGTCTCTATTGTATTAGCAGGCACCAGGTGGATTTTTTTTCAACAAGTATATGCAGAAGTATGACAAATGGATTTAAAACAAGTATGTTAGTTCGCATGTTGTCAGAGTGCATCTGCAGGTTCAACATGATGGCCTGCTTGAGTTCGCAGACACGAGAATTGGGCCCACGGGAGGCTGTTAGAGGTGGAAGTGTGCAGCCCACAGCTGTTTTTCCATTCATTGCCGTGGGAGGTCAGGAGGTGACACGATAAGCTTTTAACTACTCCCCACCCCCTCCTTGCCACCGGGGCGCAGCACTGATGGGAGGAAAGCCTCACATCGCCTCACCTCACCCTGTTTTTGAACTTCACTTATTCTCCCTGCCTCTTCGCTTCCAGCCTGACACTTCGCTTTCAAGTTCAGCGTGCCCCCCCCCCCCTTATCGGAGCCATCTTTTTCCTCTCAGAGTGGCAGCGTTCTTTGAGGTTTGTTTATTTGCAACAGTGGAGTTTTGAAGCATGCAAGGAATGGGAAAATCAGCCGCTCAAGAGAGTTAGATGAGATATGCTTGCTGGTATTTGCAGGGTTCATTAATATTTAGGTGAAAGAATCGAGGAACCTGATTGGTCGTTGGGGAAGCTCTGGACACTTTCTTCATATCTCATGTTAGAAATTACAGCGCCAGAGAAATTTGAATCAATCCTTTGCCCGCAAAATGAAATCTGGAAAAAGAATCAGAATGGTCTTTTTTTTAACCAGTTCAACTTTGACTATCCAGGCTGTTTAAAAGCCGTAGGCACTGATTTATTAGCAAAACTAATGAATGCTCCAAGATTGATTGCCCCTTCCTCAGTAAGTTGAGTGAGACTCTGGTCGGAGTTTATGCTGCTGCCTTTTCCTGGCTCCTAGTGGGCCTTCAGAGTCTAGAAGAATGCAAAGACATAGCTTTGGGAATTTGAGGAAATGCACTGCAAGAGAAGGAAAAAAGACTACATAATGAAAAAGATCTTGCCATGACTTTCATGTTGATTGCCTCTAGGAATGGTCAGGAGTAGCTGTGTTGAGGGATTTAAAAAAAAAAAAAAAAAAAAAGGTTTTAGCTCCTGGAAAATAGCCTTGATGTGGAAGTCACATCAGCTGGAGCGCTTTCAGAAAGCAGCCTTATCATCACGCCAGCCTTCCACTTACCTCTGCTCACGACAAACATGCGATAGCAGTGTGGGGTAACATAATCTCAAAATACTTCCCCCTTCAGTTCCACCTATTGTCCCGACAACATTGTGAAAAGCCATTAGGGTGTTTTCCATGGTTAAGACAGACGTGGAGGGCCTTACAGCCCTTCTGTTTTCCCACTCATCGACACTACTGCAGCCTTTTAGGAGCTGTGCTGAGAAAGGACAGGGGACGCTGGAATGCCTGTCACCGTACAAGGTCCCTGATGTTATCTCAGCGTGTGTCCGTGGCTGGAATGTCGAGGTGCGTCCTAGCTGGAAAATGTCCTTATTGATGGCTGCGTTCAAGTGACCCTGGCCAAACCTCAGCTGCCAGCACTTCATGTCTCCAGCTTGAGATACAGTGAGAACATGAGGTAAACTCTTGGCCGGGTTCCTGTTGATGGAAGCAGTGTGTGTGTGTATGGGAATGGCTGGGACCGGCTGTACCCATTGTTTCTGTGGCGATCACGTGGCCGCGTGTGTAATTAGCCTGCCACACTCGCCAGCCACCGGAGTCTGAGTGTCGGGCACCGTGGCGGTCTGTGCATCTTTCCGACAGTAATGATGCTTCCCATCATCTTCTGTGAAGGCACGCAGACATCCGTTGTTAACCTGGTGTTTGAGTGGGCAACATGAGAACGTGCACACGACGCCACATATTGTCCGTGTTGATTGATTTATAGTTAATTAAATAAATATTACAATTCTTCAGTTGGAAAGAGTGATCGATATGACTTTATGTTTAAGTAGAGTTGAGGTATTTTACATTAACTTTGTGAGACATTGTATAAATAATTTGCATGGGATCTGCAGGAGAGCTATTTTTAGCTGGCTGTGTAGGATAAGGCTATTCCAGGAAGGCTTGGATTGGAGAGTCGGTTCAGGGTGCAGCGTTGGGACTGTGAGATAATAATGCTGGCCTCTGCTGATCACTAACATCCTCGCTCCTTCCTCATCCTCGCGAGCCAGATTTCACCTCCCTTTTCTATAAGAGCTTAATCTACAGTCTGCACCACAGCCAGAGAGGCCTTATCAGCTGTGAGAGCCTGCATGTCAGCCTCGTCCTCGACTCTCTTCTCATTCACCCCACGAGGCGAGTTCACGCGCTGCAGCACTGTCTCAGTCAGTCCACTCAGCAAAAGTTTGATGGCTTTAGTAGCAGAAACATCAGCTCTAATTATTGCGCACTACATCACAGTCAGTTAGATCCAGTAGTGTTACAAAGAGACACTTATGAATAAACTATTACTCTTTTGGATGCATATAGTAGTCCTTATTAAACTATGTTTTTGCTTTTCACTGACCACTACTACATTAATGTCTGGAGCAAAAACGTCGGGAAATGAAAACCATCCTTATTCCTTTCTGGCTGGATGCCTGCTGGAAGCGGCCCCAAACCCCCCGACCTTTATTAGTAATAGCAGGAGTTGGGAGAAGATGAATAAATCTTAATGGTGATATGCATATGCATGCATTGAGGGTCAAAATGTGCGTTTCACTAGCATAATGTGAACATTTTGAGGAAGTGAGGCTATTTTGTTGAGTCATCGTGATGTCAGAGATCTATCTGAGGGTTTAAGCTGGGCTAAGATTGAGTTAGGAATTATTAGGGTATTGGGGAATTTGTTATATCTGAATGTCCTCACAAAGACAGAGTTACAAGTGTAGACGTGCGCATCATGCCTGTAAGTAGAAGCTGATTATTTTTATCATACACAAGTTTTATCATACATGAATTGAGCTGACCTCCTGGAACTGTACAAGGGAGGTTTTTGGGAACTTTGTTAGTGTTTATTGTGTACTGTTTTTGAGTTGTTGCCAACAAGAAGATAAATGGATATATCATGAAGGAATGTATTATTGTGAATATTGTTCAGCTGGAAAAATGTCCAATAATAAAGTTGCATACAAACATTCTAGTAGGATGAAGCCAGAACTCTTGAGCAAAGGAACTCTAAATCTTTTTGACTTTACTAGATGTACATGTTGGAAAATCTGTCTTCACATATCAGAGGTTATATCTGCCCCAGACAAATATACATGGCATCTGTGTTCCTGGCTGTTTCCTGGTGCCTGCTGGAAGAGGCTCCGCCCCCACCCCATTATTTGTAATAACAGAAGACGGATGAATAAATACATCCTGATTGTGAAACGCAATAGCTGGACTGCGGTTTTGTTGAGAGTCTTTAGGTTTACGGAGCAGCGCCGTGGCTCTTCAGTGCTCTCAAACAGTGTGTCATCTCGGGGCCTTTGTGTGTTTTGTGCAGATTGGGGTGAATTCCACAAAAACTGGACCAAAGTGAGCTGAATCAGCACCTTTAATCAGCTGAAGGAAGAAGTTCACGGTCAGTTTGTTGAGATGGGAGGACTTTCAGCTCCCTGTATCTGTCCAGGCAGACATTTCTCATGGAAAACGTTGCTGCCTTTCACCGTTTTGTCTGAATCAGCACTAACTCCTTTTTTTCAATACTTCAGTGTTGAATAAACTCTTGTGAATGTCCCTCCATTTTTACCATGCCCCAATACCCCTCCCTAATCAGAGAAATGGTCACAGTCAGTGTGAGCAGTGGCAGGTTGAGAGGGAAGAACACACACTAGACAGCTCACACATGTTCTCTCACATCGAGTGTTAATTGAGCTTTCCGGAGGAACCCCCTGCAGATATAGAGAGAACATCTTCAGCTGTGAGCTTATTTCTGACTTTAACTGAAATCATGTCCAGATTCATGATGTTAGAAGTGCAGGTTTTATTAGCGCAGCCGAAATAATGCACAAGTTTATTAATACATTTCAAGCTGTTTGGGTTACCTTGGCGTGCGTTTGTAGTTTATGGCATTTGTTCTAAGTCATCGTCTGTTTTTATCATCAGTCTAAGGGCTGCCCCTTTTCTATTTTCTTCTTTTTCCAATCAAAGCGGCAGTATTTCATCTCTCCCTCGGTGTGGAAGATTGTTTTTCTTTGGTGGTACTGCTGATGCAGCGTCGAAGGCGAACTCAACACATTTCACTTATACAGAAAATATTTTCCTCCCTCCACTCCTCCATGCACAATTAATTTCAGATGTCGCTTGTAGGTGGCTGCTGAATTCTTGAGTGTTGTTTTCTTTCCCCACCTCACTGTGTTCCAGTAAGTACAAATTGGAGATCTGTGCATCAGAGAAATAGACGGAAATAAAAAGAGACAGACTGAAAACAAGCCTTGTGCTGCTGCTGCTGGGACTTATTCAAAATGTCGTGCTCAACTTCAAGCTACATTTGACATTATTTTCCAGATGCCACCAGATTAAGAGTCACTGTGACACGCTGGTCAGATCTTCACGCTCCCCTCTAAATGTGAAGGTTTCGGCCTGACAAACATCATTAGACAAAGTTAAATCAGAGCGGTAAACCTTTTGACTATAACCGGAAAACAGTAAACAGTGGCTCCTTCATCTTCATCTTCATCACGGAGAAGCCGTTGAACTCTGAAACAGATCCTGCCGATGGTCAGACACTGTGCATGGTCGTGCTCAGGAATTTTAGAGTCTTTGTTTAGTTTGCGGCCATATGAGCTGCCTATATGGTGAGAACACAGAGCTGCCAAGGCCACATTCTGCTGTCTGTAAAGTAAAAATAAATACGGTATATCACTCAGATTGTGCAGAAAGGTTTCGCTTCAGATTTCAGATGTTTGTTTTCAGACCACCCAGACTGCCCGAGCCTCCTGTGAAGACATGTTCTTAATCTGGTAAATTCATGACATGCTGTTCTTCTATTGCCCCATTTGGTTTTTAGATATTGAAACTTTAGTAATCCATCAACACAAAGAGGTTTCGCAACCTAAAACTGTTCATCTCGTCTTCAAGATGGGGGACTTCAGCCAACCGTCCTTCATGTCGCACAGCCTTCAACTTTGAAGCCCTCGCTGTTTGGTTGTAGCAGTCAACAGAGCAGTCCAACACAATCATCCAGCCTTACCCCACCAAAGCTGCAGTTCCTCGGCTGCAAGCATGACGTAATCACTGCCCATGGTAGATCACTCTAGTACATGAAAATGATGGTAATGAATATCAAATAGAGGTGGAACACAAAACGATATGCTACCAGAAAACACACCCAGAGAGTGACCAGAGTGATGTTAGTGTGCCAAAACTCCCTCCTGGACAGACAGAGTTGCTGGGCTAGTTAGGGTTAGTGGAAGTGTGGATGTGAGGGTGGAACCCACACTGGGAGCTCTGTTCCTGATCTCTGAGCAGCTCTTATGGCAGCACACTGTCAGCATTGTGTAGAGGCACTCGATGTCACTCCCACGTTGTCACGTGAACTCATGCAGACATTTTGACTTGTGTACATCACAAACAGGCGCATGTGTGCTCAAAACAATAAGAAATAAAGAAGTATCATCACCGAGAGTCTACAACCGTTGCAGGCAGTGAGACCAAATATTTGTCTCTGCAGCTAAAATTGGCTGAGCATCTCATTTCACCTACTGCACTCTGACATGAAAAAAAAATCTACACTAAGATGTTGTTAAATATAGGCTGGGAACTAACTATAGAGGTACCCATACTTAGATTCAACCCAAATTCATAAAACATCTGAAAATATGCAGCTGGTTTCTGTCAGATGCCTGAAACAGTTTGAGATGCCTGCCACCGCCACAACAGGATTGAGGTTAGCTGCAGGAGTGAGGGAAGAAGCAGCAGACACAAATTCATCCTCAGGAGTATTATCCTATTTCTGCGGCACATTTTCATTTATCTCCCGCTTTTGCCTCCACCTCTGATTTTCTCGGGATGAGGAAACGAGGGAAAAACAGCGATGCGTTCCACCTCTGCTCGCTGCCTCATCCCACCATCTCCCACCTTCTTCGTAGGTTCCAATTAAAATGGCCCCAGTTCCTCTTGCGTAATATAACCCTAATAAAACCCCCTATCGGCTTCCTGTGCAAGTTCATGGTGTGGTTAATGAAGTTGCTATCAGCTCACAGAGCGGGAAATGGTCTTATTAGAGCCAGTGGAATGTAGCGAGGCCCACTGGATCAGAGGCTCCCAGCTCATTAGAGATCAACTGTTGCAGCCCACTTACTGTACATGGGAGACTGATTCCCTGATTGGCTGACAGACCAACTGGCTGACCAGACTGATTGACCTGAACATTTTTTTTTTATGCCTCCATGTTCGCACAGTGTGATCTGCTGTTTCTCTTCTAAATGAGCTATAATATGATCAGAAGTTTCTATATACAGGGAGTGTTCTAATTGCAAAACATTGCAATTACGCAGATTATAGTTTGTACATGAAGAATCAAAACCTAGGAATTTACAATATTTAGAATCAAAAGGGTTCACCACATGTGTAAGAGAAGTGAAGCAAACAGTAGAGCTGGGCAGTAATTCTGTTCATATTAAAGAGAGTGTCTTCATTCTGAGCATTGATTTTGCAGTGTTGTGATAGTGGAGCATTTGCGGTAGAGTAGCCAATGTCACCTTCAACGTGTTCTTCATCTAGCAGGACAAACCTTTGTGTCAGCAGTATCTTCCCATCCATTCTCCTCACACGTGAACATTAAGGGGACAGTGCAACAAACCATAAAATTACAATAAAACAGCACTTAATCAAAATACCACTCGAGCACAATACCAGAAAACCTTTTGTGGCCATCAAACCCAGTTCTAACACTTAATCTTGGCAAAGTGATTTCTCATCATTTAATCCACTTTCTGCTGTGTGTGCCTAGAGTCGGCTAGTTGACCTTGAAATGTGACTATCTGCACTGAGGGAGGTGAAACACTGAACATCCAGTCCTGTCTGTCTGCTTCAATCGTATATATCCTCCTGCACTTGACAATACTGTTTCCACAGCGGCAATATCAGCTATTTTGATGGATCCTCAACCATTGTGGATGCTGTGGAGAGTGATTTTCCCCTTAAGCTCATTGATGTGAATGAAACTGCCTTGCAACAACCAAGAGTTCAGAGCTCCAGTGCAGAAATGTTGCTTTTAAAAGATTATGCCTCAGCGATGAATCACACACTGAATCACTAGTTTATGTGCTTGGAATTGCCACCATAAACCTTTAAATCCAGCTTTAATATCACTGTACACTAACACTGCACTCCACTCTCCAGTGTTTAATAGTACCAGTCAGGCTCAAGCGTTACTCAAACTCACAAACTCCTTCAAGTTAAGTCAGTGGGTCACATCGACAGTCAAGCTCTTCAGGGCTTTTATGTCAAATAAACCCATTACCAAGCATCTTATTGTCCATTTCAGATCTTGCCTTTGCATTATGTTTGGGTTTTGCATGTCTAATATATTTTACCTAGTAGCCCTTTGCAGGAGGACCCACCATTTCATCCTTCATTATCTCTCCAAAGGGGTTCCTGAAAGAGCATCTTTGTGTAGAGGACTGGAGCAAGCCTTTCCTTCTGGAGATGTTGCATTTCTTGATGTATAGGCTTGTTTTTTTTATTAGAGGTGTTTCCTGAGCAGGAACTGACACAGTAAAGCAGGGAAGTGCAAGGGGGGGGACTGAAAAGTGAGAGTCAGGATCAGAGTCTGACTGGTGCCTTTCCTCTACAGGGACTCATTATGGTAAGATGATAGCTCTGTCTGGAATAATGGAGAGGAGAAGAGAGGCCACGCAGGCGTGATGCTGTTTTCCTGGATAGAAGCCACTCTCCACAGAAATCCAGCCTCAAAGACCCTGAAACAAGACCTGTGGTGTGGTCGCAAGAAAGTCCACAATGCTGTTGAGTTAAGAATAGAATAGAGTAGAGTAGAGTAGAGTAGAGTAGAGTAGAATAGAATAGAATAGAATGGGAAGAGGTTTGTGCATGGGATGCAACAGATTTTTTGTGTTATATTTAATCCTTCCACTTGTTTGGTGACCAAAAGTTAACCTTGTAAAGCTATTTGTTTCGAGTGTTCCTGGATAAGAATGTGAGTGTTTGTGTTCCTTTCCTCCAGCTTAACACTGGGCGTGCCGCCCTCTGATGTGTTTAGGTAGCAGGCGTGGAGGTAAGGAGACTCCACACTCCAACAGCAGGTTTCAATTCTCCACCAGGGAGGGAGGTTAACCCACAGAGACACCAATATATGAATTTGGTCAAGTTTATTTTCTTTTGATTAAATAGGCATTTGGGGCATGTGCAGCCAGACTTGAGCCTCTGTAATGCCTTTATTCTCTGACTGAGGGCAGGAGGAGAAGTCTCAGTGAAGGAAGACGTGGTGCTAGACTTCTCTTCTGTATTGCTTCTGACACCCTCGTCTCAATCATCTTTTCTCCCATGTCAGAGCCCTGACAGCAAATTCCACACATGCCTTTAATTTGGATGGACGCAGCTCAGTAGTGATCGGACTTTGTGGAATTTTCCACTCTTGCCTCCAACCTTAGTCCAGTAAAGGTTGAGTTAAAAAAAAGGAAAAAACAGTTTCATTAATCGGGTTTGAATCACTGCTCCTGTTTACTCAGGCTGGATTTACCAGAGTGTGAGTGATGGTTGCGAGATAAAAAGGTGAGAGGTGATGGACGGAGAATTACCCACAAGGCCACTGGGCCATGAGCAATGAGGAGGAATTGATAGAAGATGGTGCAAGAATATTTATTTTTGCCAGTGACATAAAGATGGATGACAAATTGGCACTTACTCCCACTGAAGTGCAGTGAAGAGTGGAAACTGAGATGGGGCACAACAACCACTGCTAACTCATACATGCAATAGCAGATGTACAGTTTACTGTTCCTTTTCACAAATGAATAAGTTGGTATTTTCCATGTGTAAGTTGAATATTTTTCCTCACCCCTGGTCATAATGTTATAGAAAAATAACCATCCACTCACCTAATGAGTCATGCCTGAAACAAAACCACTTACTAGAAACAACAACTGCTTTTACATTTAAAAAACAAACACTATAAAAATCCTAATTTGATGCCTCTACATGAGCATTAACAAACCAGATCTCTGATGATGAGGGGGAGATCTGTGGTTCTGGGTTTGACCACTTTGCCTGCTTTTGTACTCATGTCCTTGGTTCGGTTTCTACTCCTTTTGTGCGACTGCTGGAGAAAGGAGTGGGTTATGAAAAGAACAGTGACAGAAGGCCTTTGAAGTTGTCTGCAAGAAACTGTGCTGATGAGCGGGGAAGCATTTGGGTCCCTTCTACTTGAAATAGTAATTATGCTAACACTTTGATATTTGGGATACTGGGAACATGCGTTCAAGACTTCTATTCTCAGTTCAGTTATAAAAAAAGAATATTCCCTATTCTCCTGAATAATAACCATATTACCAGAAAAGATTGTTATTTCACTGCCTTCTGAGACAAACAATGGCTTTTGTCTTTCCTAAAATCTGAAACAAAACCTTGTTTTCAAATACTTGCTATGTAATCTAATGGCCAGTTTCTTCTGTATCTCTGGATCCTCTCTAGTCCAAAAGAGAATTCACAAATCAGCATCACATGAAATGTAGGCCAAGCTCATGCCCTGCTCTAGTTTCTGTTTGTCTAAGTCACAGGGTGAGAGCAGCTCTGAGATAGTTGGGATCAAACACGTTTTATCTTGACTGATACAGGAAGGGTGCAAAACATCTTTGGCATTCACCTGTCATTTGTCAGCTTTTGTCAGGGAAGACATGCAACTGGGCTGCACACATCTACGTTAGCAGGAACTCCAAACCATTTTCAGCAAAGCCTCCTTTTTTCTCAGGCAAGGTCCACATCTCCGCCCTCTAATGCAAATCAAAATATGGGTGTGTGTGGCAGAAAAAGGAAGCAAGGGAAAAATAGGTCCAATTTTCTGAATCGCCCCTTTTTCTTATTGTTACGTTATAAAATATGTAGTCATTCAAAACAGGCTTATGTAATCAACTCTGGTGAAATGTTTCAGTCACATATGACACCTGAGACTCAGAAAGGGGTGAAGAGTAGTAAGAAAAGAAAGTGAAGGAAGAGAAAGTTGACAGAGGAATGTTGGGAGTAAAGGCTAAGGGTGTGTTTTCTAGGTGTCCTCTCCATGAACTCCAGATGGAGGTGACACTGCTGCCTGAATCCCAACAGTCAATATCAATAACCACATCAGACGTCACAACCGAGGGATGGAGGACGGAGGACAGCGCACTCTTTATGAGATGGTAATGGGTGTGAAAGCCACTTTTCCTGTTCATCTGAAGAGGTGAGGAGGAAGTGTAATGTTAGATCAAACTGGTTAAGGGGATCAAAAATGCCTGCAATGTCCACATATGTAAAAGACTCTCTTAAAATCTTATTTTTTGTTATTTTGAAGTAGATTGAGTTAGTAAAGATTTAGTTCAGAGACCAGAAGTGGAGATGGATTATGACCATTAATTGTGCATCCATTATAATTCCAAATACATAATAACTGATGTAGTTTTTTTTTTTATAAAGCGACTAAACTACACTAGCTAGGTCAGCAAAGCTTAACAGTGTTCATTCAGTAACATTACCAGCTGTGTGTAATGCTACAGCTTCAACCTGAAAACCCTGAAAGCTGATGACAACACAACCTCAAGGGTATTGCGCTAAAAATATAAATGTAGGTATAGATAATGACTGAATAAAAGCAGACCCAGGATTTTATCAGCCAGTAAGTGTGAGATGCTGGACAGGAGAGGGGTGCTGTGGTTGGTTAGGAGAAGACAAAGAACAATATAAGGAAATATTAGAGGCCTTATTATACAGCCAAGCTTTTTTATTTCTTTAATTCAGCAGCTGTATCATTAGTTAATCAGTTCTCTTACACACCTAACCTCAAACAATAGGAGGAGCAATCCCAGAGTTTAACATATCTGTGGAGGTATGTAGGCAGTCTAAACCAACATCGTCCACATATGAAATGAATCAGAGCTGAACCAGAGCCGTTCATCTCACTATCAGACGACCATCTGAATGGCACCATTTAGAACTCAGGACTGAGGTTCAAGACTATGAAATGAGTAACACGTTGTTGCTCTTGGAGTCCAGTGTGAACTTGACTGGTTCAGTCCAGACTGGACCTGCTGAGCCATGTTGTGGCTGTCTCACTAGAACCAGAGTATGACCTGCTGGGCTTCCTGAGTTGGAACAGAGCCAGAAACCAGCCAGAAAGTGTGTGTGTGTGTGTGTGTGTGTGTGTGTGTGTGTGTGTAAGGGTTTGATGTAGTTGCAGCACTTGAGTTAAAAAAAACATATTTTGAGGACCAAAGTCATAGGATATAAATAGGAAGACACAAAGTAAGATACAGATTTTACACTTGTGCACACAAAACAGATGTTTTATATACAGTAATATTAACATATTTTGTAATATTTGTGCTGAGAAGAACCGATCAGAAGTCATTAGATAAACTCAGATAAACTATTAGAAAAACAGGTTATTATAAATTAATCTTAAACCTTTGGATTGGATCATGAATAAACCAAGTTTTTCCCCCTAAATGAGCTTGTCATATAACCCTCTGTCTTAACCTCATATCACCTTCTCCAATATGGAGTATTACATAACAAAGGGTTAAATTAAAAGACACTGCACACTGTTTTTGACTTCATCCTTTTTTCTTATTAATGACCTCCCAGCTTCAAGTAAAACTGCATCCTGTTAGGACTACTGATCTCCATTTATCTGCGTTGAACTTCAATTTTATTGTAGTCTACTATTGCACAAGGTCAAGTTCAAAAACTACAGTGGTCCAATCTGCGGTAGTCTGAAGGAGAGGCACATTCCAAAGAAAAGAAGTAGAAGGTTAAGTTTTTACTTCTTCATCAATGTTAATCTTTGTTTAATCTTTCTATCCCTGAGTTGCACCTTGGTTGATACGTTATAATAATGGACATTAGTGGCACTGGTGATAAGGACAGAAATCCTCAGACATGATGGGTATTTACGGTAGTTACATGTTTCCACACAGAAATTGTTTTTCTCTCTGAGAACATTGTTTGTTGGTTTCTGAAAAGCTGTTCTTGATTAGTTCACAATTATTGTGTAACCAACTGGGCACGGTGATCTTCCAGCCCTCCCGTCACCAACTCCACGGCCTTTCCAGCCACCGAGTCCTGATCTGACTGCCCAGCCCTCTGAGATTAACCTCTGACCTTTCCTTTCACTAATATGTGACCCTGGTCCGACCTCATAGAGACCCAACAGAGACCCATTCAGATGATGAAGTTCCCAGCTACTCATTAGACCAACACACTCTCTGGGCTTATGTTTGGGCCAGACATGGCCGTTCATCTGAGACACACACAGTAACCTTTCCTTCAGCATGCACAAACTACAATGTCTGAGACATGACTCACAGCAGTTTATTAATATAATTTCCCTTCCACCTCTTAAATGACAGCCTCTCTACTACAGCTTGTTGTTGTTGTGGACACTGACTAACTCTGAGTGATACATACAATCAAGTTCTGCTTTGTTTAGAGGAGGGAGATGAGCTGTAAGTTCCAAGACCTAAAATTAAAACTTAAATACTGTGTTACAACTCAGTAATAATACATATTTATGACCATCCAGGTTGGCCAATTGTTAACCAATATTCTACATTGTTGGTAGTTACAGAGTTCTGTGTATTACCTCAGTTAAAAAAAAAGAAGGAACACGAACACAATATAAAAAGGAAACTTTATCTTATCAAACAATACTCATGTATTATTTTCTGTATGTTCTTGGTCATGTGGGTCAATCAAAGGTGAAAAGTGAACCATCTCTTACTAAGGTGGGTGTTGGCAGAGTTTGGATACTCACCATAGAGTCTCTAGAACAGTGCCCCTCCCCATGCACACACAAACACGTCACTCACAAGGCACACCACCAAAGAAAACTATCAAAAAAAGAAGAACAAAGTTTCTATTTGTTCGTTGAAATATAATGAAAACCTGGTCTCAATTTACTTAGCCAATATGAAAACTGGGCTTGTTAAGTTCAACATTTTTACTTATATTTAGTTATTTTACACATCTTCCTTTTTTTCTGTTTGTATTTTTGTACAACAAATGTGTGGTTTAGTATAAAATATTTCCACTTTAATCATCAATTTCTTCTTGTCCCTCTTTTCTCACTTTTACAAATGTGATTGAAAATAAATAATAAATTAAGAGTTTGTAGTCTGTAGTTCATACCCTGTCATATCAAACTTTAACTTAAAAAAATTTAAAATTACCAGCTAACATGTTGGTTTGGTTCAATGTGAGCAATGTGTCGTGGAAACGTCGAAAACATTTCATTATGGAGCATATTTTGCTACATAGAGCAAAGGCAATGCAGTCACTGAGTTAGAGGGACTCTGGCTCAATCGAAGTCTGTTTGTTCAAAAACAGTCAATTACAAGGAGGTCAAATTATCAGGCAGCAGTGCAAATCCAAAAAACGATCTGGCACAAAAGAGAAAGGATACACAGATTATATATTGAAATTGATATAACATGTAAAATGGATACATACTAAATATATAATATGTATAATCCTAGACCTTGTCTGTAAATGCAGCTCATTTTGGCCAACAGTATAATTGGATTTTAAGTGCTACTTGTGTACATAAGGACACTCTGTGTTGGTAAAGTTCAGACTGTAGCATCCTTTTTGCCTAAAAATTACTGTATAAGTGCTACATTCTTTAGTGGTGAAGACTTCATGAGCTTCTTCACTGATAAAGTATTAGCCATCAGAGAAAAAGGTAACCAGGACATCCCAACATCAGGACCATCACCAGATGTGCTGGCTGTGGGAAGAGACAGGGTCTTCAACAAGCCCTTAAACTCCTTCAGCCCTATATATTTTTTCTTCGTCGATTCAAAAATCCAAGACCACCACGTGTCTCTTAGATCCCATCACAACACACCTGTTGAAGGATGTTCTACCATTGATAGCCAGCTCTATCCTGGACCAGATCAATTGTTCTTTAGTGACAGGTTATGTACCCTGGTCCTACAAGGTGGCAGTGATTAAGCCTTTGCTTAAAAAACCATCACTGGATCCTGATGTGTTAGCAAATTATAGGTCGATATCCAACCTTCCTTTTATTTCTAAAATTCTTGAAAAGGTGGTGGTGACTCATTTACTTGAGCACCTGCAGAGAAACAGTATGTTTGAGATGTTTCAGTCAGGCTTTAGAGCTCACCACAGCACAGAAACAGCACTTCTTAAAGTTACTAATGATCTTCTCATAGCTTCAGATCATGGGCTGGTCTCAAGCTGGTTCTGCTGGACTTCAGTGCTGCTTTTGATACAATTGATCACAGCATCCTGTTACAGAGACTGGAACATGTGATTGGTAATAAAGGGACAGCACTAGATTGGTTTAGATCATATTTATTAGATCAATACCAGTTTGCTCATGTCCATGGCATTCCCTCTTCATACAGTAGGGTTAGCCATGCAGTTCCACAAGGTTCTGTACTTGGACCAATCCTCTTCACCCTGTACATGCTTCCCTTAGGGAACATTATTCGGCAGCATGGGATAAATTTTCATTGTTATGCTGATGACACTCAGCTTTATTTATCCATGAAACCAGAGGAGACAGAGAAGTTAGTGAAGCTCCAGACCTGTCTTAAAGACATAAAGTCCCGGATGTCTTCAAATTTCCTCCTCCTTAACCCAGGAAAAACTGAGGTCATGGTGTTTGGTCCTGAACCTCTCAGGGATATATTGAACCATATGATCACTCTAGATGGTATGTCATTAACATCTTGTCTCTCTGTGAGGAATCTTGGAGTAACTTTTGACCAAAACCTCTCCTTTAACTCACACATTAAAATAGTCTGTAGAAGTGCCTTTTTTCACCTGAGGAACATCACAAGGATCAGAAAGTTACTAACACGGCATGATGCCGAAAAGTTAGTCCATGCATTTGTTACCTCCAGGCTGGACTCTTGTAATTCTTTATTATCAGGGAGTCCAAACAACTCTTTAAGAAGCCTTCAGTTGATCCAAAATGCTGCAGCCAGAGTTCTGACAGGTATTGACAAAAGAGATCACATAACTCCTGTACTGGCGTCTCTTCATTGGCTGCCCATTAAATTTAGAATAATTTTTAAAACCTTCCTCTTGACCTATAAGGTCCTTAGAGGCCTAGCTCCATCCTACCTGGAAGAGCTAGTAATACCTTACCAGCCCAATAAACCTACTTATGGTTCCCAGAGTCTTTGGGAGTAGATTGGGGGGCCGAGCATTTAGCTACCAGGCCCCCCTGCTATGGAACCAGCTCCCTGTCCAGGTACGGGAGGCTGACTCCATCGCTACTTTTAAAATTAGACTTAAAACCTACCTCTTTGGAAAGGCTTATAGATACTAACCTTGTCGTTCCAGTTACTATCATAGACAGACAAATTATCATACTTAGGGGCGTCTAATCACTAGGTTAAGATATTAGTTATGCTGCTATAGGCCAAGGCTGCTAGGGTCCAGAAACATGATCACCCGATAGGCCTCTGTCACCATCATGGTTTGGTTTCCTCTCCTCCTCTCCTCTCCTCTCCTCTCCTCTCCTCCACTTCATCAGTAGACTAGTGATGCTATTTCCTGTGTAGTTTTTCCCCCCCTTCTGTATTGATTTACAGGTATCGTTGCCTTCAGAGCTGCGTACCGACCTCCAACCCTGCTGACCCACTCAACCGGCTGCTTGAAACAATTTTTGATTGTAAAAGACGCTATATAAATAAAGATTGATTTGATTTGATTTGATTTGATTTGATTTACATAAGAGTGCAGAAATGTTCCTGTTTTGGAGAAGAAGCAAAAAACTATTTTTATTCCAGCCTCATGGGCAACAGTGTTTTACTGACATACAGATCCGTGGTCATCTTGAATTTCCCATGACTTCGATAGAAAATGTAAACACAAATATTGCTATGTGAGCAAAATATTTTACTTACTTGTTCACTTGGAATCAACCAATGATTCATCTCCCCTTATTCCGACCAGGTTAATACGTTAAGGATCATTTTCACATTGACACACAAGGGCTTTTTAGAGTTTCAAACAAACCTAATACGCTTGTTTTTGAAAGAAACTTGTTCATAGAGAAGACCCGCCACATACAAAGGTTGGAAGTTAACCCAGAAGCTTCTGATGTGATCTGATTGTAATAAAATGGAAAATAAATTCATTAATAATGAATATTTGTTTATTTTAAAATGGTAATTATAGTACAGTATTGTGTGATACAGAGGCAGCTCGATTATGTGTAATATATGTTTATCTAAAAGGCAATGGTCCTGATGCTGATGTCATGCAAAGAATTGTGAATCATGTGGCTTTAGTGTGTAGTATGGCTGTAGTGTAGCTGTATGGGGAGCTGAAACCCATCAGTCAGTATGCATGTGAGTAATGTTTGGAGTCCTCGTCAGCTCCCTCCTCCAGCCTACATGGTAGCCTATTAAACTGACATGACAAATGGAATCTCTTTGCTCTACAAATAATCAGTATGTGGGTGTAGACTTATAAGCTGCTGCTATAATTATGATGGATGCCTTTTGTTGCTGTTCTTATGTCAGTGTAATGCTCCAAGGCAAAAAAGTGCCTATTGATGGAATCAAGCTGCCTTCATGTTTTGTATTTATAGTTTGTTATCATGGTTGTCTTGGAGTGCAATCATAGGGACTTGCAATCGGTTTTCCCCCGCCGTTATCTCCTGGAGGAATGTGGACCATCACTGGCTGGGTTCCCACAGAGAGACTGATGGGTGTGTCTCCCAGCTAAGACACTGTGCAGAGTTCTGCAGAAGAGAAGCGCTTCTGGCACATGGATGCAGCTCTGAGTGTTAAGAGAGAGAGGAGTCCCTCCACAATGGAATGAATCTTTCATTAAACAAAATAATATGTTGAATTACACACACTCTGACAACAGTAAATCACTTGAAGATGCTGCCATAACAAGAACATTCAATAATTTAACAGTCATTGAAAAAACTAACTGCCTTGGTATAAACAACAGTCCCCAAACCCCCTCATACACTAATTTACCAGCAGACCAAAAGAGATGGGTTTCTAAAACTCTCTTATTCCCCACATGTAATTACCAATGACAATAAAATGAGTAATAAATAAAATTAAAATTCCTGTCTTGTGTTGGACTCACAACCTGTAGCTCAGCATGTATACCAACTCAATGGCTGTATGGATAATAGAAATACTTCCTTCTTCCATAATTCCAACAATTCCTTGGAAGTGCAGTCATTTTCAGATATACTGTCTGGCATTGACTCCTGAAACGTCTTCCTCACTAAATTCATGAGTTAGTTTTTCTTTTCTTGACTGCTTTGCAGTGGGTGCACACCTTGCTCAACGGTACCTAGGCGATGGTGGTATAATGGTGAGCATAGCTGCCTTCCAAGCAACAGCTTAAATTCCCGGCCATCGCGTTCACTGGATCATGTTTTTATGGAAAACCACTTCCACATGAAACGGCATGAATAAAGTAATCACGCTGAAAAATTTATACAAATCTTGGAGCATCCTAGATTCTGGAAAACTCATTTGGATGAAGCTTTTAATCTAGTGAGCGATCTCACAATGCTCATGGTGCTTTTCTTACCTAGTTTCAGATATTTGCACTTTTTCTTTTTGACATCCGCCAAGGAGGTAAAATGTGACAGCTGTGCTTGTCTGGATGTTTATCAGCAGAATACCTCAGACAGTTATAAACAGATTTGAATGACATTTTCAGGAAATGTTGATATTAGACCAAAGAAGAGATGATTAAATCTTGGTGATGTTCCAGATTCCATAGAAACTTTGGCCATTGATCTTCCACACATCAAAGCCAAGGACCTTCAGAAACCTTACAATGTTTTTTTTTCTTTCTACTGGCACCATGTGCTTACTCATAGGTGGAATGTTTGGTCTCTGTATGTAGACGCTTTAGAGATTGGTCTTTCCCTGTTCTATCTTGTAAAGCATCTTGAGATAACTGCTGTTGTGATTTGGCACTCTACAAATAAAGTTTTATTGAATTTAATTTTATATAACTGTGTATCACCACAGCCTGTAATATTACACTACGGGTGTAAGTCACAATATGTGGTGAAATGGCCTACTTGTCAGAGGTCTGCACTCTCTGAGGGCTTTTCTATTTGTTTGTTGTCATCATTTAAAGCACACACACATTTCCTTCAACTGTATAAAAGTGAAGTGGTAGAACACCAATACTGAAACTTTCCACAAGTGCATATAGCACATTTTTTCCACAGCCTAATGTGTATATACACATATACACATTACACACACACAGAGATCCTATTTATTTAAATAGGACGGAGGCCAAACTGAAACACACAGACACCCACGCACACATGTATATATATATATATATATATATATATATATATACACATACATATATACATACATATATACATACATATATATATACAGTTTGGCTTCAGTCCTATTTAAATAAATAGGGGTGGTACAACCAGACTGCAACCAGAGGCTTTTTATTTTTTTTCCCTCACTTTTGAAAAATTGTTTCCCCATTCATGGTTTATATGATAAACACAGGAAAATTATTGTAACGTCATTAATGACAGTATTAGGAATTTGTTCTTTAAGTAAAAAAAGTAATTGTGAATACACCTTGTGAATTCTGAATTTCTTTTTTCATTGTAGTTACTGAAATTATAGGCTTGGAAACTTTGAGTTTCAGTCTGAAGTTGATGAGAAACAAAGAAAAGAGCAGATTAAATCCTACAGAAGAGCAGGTGTCCAAGCATTCCTTTCTGCAGTTCCAGTTATTCCCCTCGAAACATTATCACTAGATCTACACCAATACTGACTTCTTCTCTGTACAACTTGAGTCAATATTTTCAAACCCGTCTCATTCCTTGTTTGATTTCGCAGACATCAATGGGCCCTATGGTTTGCTGGTAAAGCCCTGTAATACCCACTAACTGGGAGGAGCTGGGAGGTGGTGGAAAAACGACCGGGAAACTAGCCCTCTGAAGGGTCTTTTGCTATGTTGGTGGTCTTCCCACCCTCCGATTTTATGGCACAGTCTAGTCTCTATATACTTGCGGGGTTTTCTTGGACAGCAAAAGCAGCCAGTAGAAGTGGAATGCTGTAATGTCTTGCATGTGGGGAGGAACCCCAGCATGATGGTCTATTCTTCTGTTAAACAAAGACAGTCCTAGAGCTCAGGGTGAAGTAAATACTGTCTTAATAGGTTTAAAACACAAAAGGAAACTGAATCCCATTCTTCAAAAAGTCCATCTTCCTCCACAGTGTGAGCATCAGGGAGGCCTAATGTTAGAGACACTGTCCCTGAGCTGCAGCTGGACTGCACATTACTGCTTTTTACAGAGGAGCAGGGAGGTGGTGGAGGTGGCAGCTGGGAGAGTTGGTTACTGGCTTCAGATCACAGATTGTGTTCACAGAAACCTCAGAGCAAAACAGAGCGTGCTAAGCAGCTCAATATCTACCCTGCAACATGAAGCCATACTGCTCCAGTCATGCCTTCACTGAGGGTCCCTGGACCAGCACTGACAAGCAGTGAACATTCACATATTCTCATCCAAATATTAAAAGAAAATGTTGCTCTTCTGCTCACACACATTTTAAATGTCACAGTAACAACAAACAATAATGAGATGTGCCTTGGTAAATAGCACAGACTTTGTGACATGACACTGACAACTGGTGTTGAATTCTGACGCTTATTGTGGCAGGTTAGATCCAAAAAAAACCTGGACAGTGTCCAGAGTGGTTAAGTCAATTTGCACATCAGCTCACAAAAGGCCAATATGACATATGCCAAGGCCCATATCTTCAGAAGCTGCGTGTTGAGGCATCACCTACCACACTTTCTACCGCTTGAGCGTTCCTCCCTGTACATTATGTAATAACTCTGTTTTCAGAACATGGAGCAACACGCGGCACAGCGAGTGTTCAGCTGAAGGAGCAGTGAACACATTCATACTGAAACACCTAGATGCATACATTTACATACTAATGAAAGCACCGTCTGCTTTTAATGATGTAAGAACCATTTATTTTAATAGCGGTCATGTCGAGAATGTTGACTCGTCCTAATTATCACATTAATTTGTGTTATCTCTCTCTCTATGTCTGGCGTACTGTGTTCTTAATACATGCTGTGAGGAAGATGACAGCTATCAGGTGTGTCATATACATGCTACTATTATTGCATAATGTATGCATTAAAACTAAATGTTGCCTGTTATCATTTTTAGGGCAGTTAGGGCAGCACTAATTGAATCATTATTATTCCACAGTCTTGGTTTTATGGTGAGGATGAATGATTCAGTGGAGGAATCATTCAATGATGCACTGTGTTTGACTGAGCATGCTGCCTCCAGTCCTTGTCAGTGGACTCACACTGAACTGGGAAGTAGCTGTAACGTCAATAAATGACTTGCTGGAAGTCAGGCTTGAATTTTGCATGTGCATCATAGGAGGTCTGCTGATTCTGACTGGAAGCAGAGATGATTGGGTGGAGCACGATGGAACATACAGGCTTCCTCCACGAGCTTCCTGTGTCCACTGTCATGTTGTTTACAGGAGCAAGAAGCGCTGAAGAGATGCATGAATTATATATCTGACGCAGACAACCTCCATGGCTCCGTCTCATGGTGAACAGAGCAGAAATAATGAGGACGGGGGACTGGCCCTTTGAGAGTTGTGGACTGAGTCTTTAAGTCACTGCAGACCTCCAGAGTTGCAGCTCAGAGAGGTTAGATTCCACCCAGGATCAGAACAATCAAAAACAACAAACTACTCACTCCTCTTGGCACAAATCTACAGTGGGACTTTACCTCCACAGAAACAATACTGTCTTATATTTCTCTTGTCCACACTGATTGATGTTTTGGGCTTAAAACTTTGACTACTTTTGATATTTTTTCACTCATGATACACATCTCCTGCTTTGTCCTCCCTTTTTCTTTCCCCTTTGGTTCTTTTGCTCTCTTTCTGGCTCCATCGCTCTTAAAATTTTACATCTGTTCAGGCAACATTTGCCAAGAACTCCTAATAATATCCTTGAGCAGAACATGCAGGTAAACATTTCTAAAGTGCTTGTCATGCCGATGGCTCTCACTCCACTCCTACAGAAGCATCCATTAAAATAAAGTAAGCCAAAAACTTTTTTCCTGTGTCAAAGAGTCAAGTTTTCTCTCTGCAGACAGAGGTCAGAGAATGTGCAGCAGCTGTGACATGTTTACACAAAGCCTAATATTCTGATTAAAGTCAGTTTAAAATCCCAACCTGAAAGGAAATTCTCCATATAAACACTTCATTTGGAATAAAATAAGATTTCAGCAAGATGGAATAAACCTTTTCATAACCTCAGAAGAAAAACTGCACCATGCGATCACATGACCTGTAGGTAACCTGGCTGCTTTTTATCTGCTTGCTGTCTTGCTTTCAGCAAAAGAAAATTACCAAAACATGTAAAAAGGTTGCTTTGCATATTTGGATTTATGGTGTAAGGTAATGTGTTCAAGAAAGCCACACCATATCACAAAATATGGTCATCAGTACTTCACTGGGAAGGATTGAACCAGTTTTATTGGCAAGATCCAGTAAAAGAATATATTGAGACAAAACTGATGTTTCACCTCCCGAATGCTTCAAAGCTGAGCTGCAGATTGTTTTAAATAGAAACTTTTGTGTCTGCTTCAGTCTACATTGACTGTCCTTTGTGACACTGAACCCTGCATTTGATTGACAGTCAGTCACCACTATGTGACAACACTTTAAACATCATGGCAGAGGATCTCCAGCATCTAAGCCCCTACCCCCACACACACACACACACACACACACACACACACACACACACACACACACACACACCAGGAAAGGGTAGAGGTTTGATGTCTCTATAACTGAGACACAGTTTGGGGGGGTACCAGCATTTTAAGTAAAGAATTTGTGGGGAGAGTTATAATCTGTTGTTTTCTGATTTAAAAATGAGAAATTAATGATTGACAAGTTTCAGAAAGGAAAAATGAAGCTAACAGTGTAGCTCAGCAACACTGACAGCCAATCAGAGCCAAGAATAACAAAGTGATGAAACAGAAATATGCGAAAAAGAAACAAAAAAGACAAAACATGGTCATATTGAAAGAAATCATTTAATTATTGTGAAGACAACATGTGAGCAAATCTGTGCATTTTAGTTAAAATTAAGCAGAAAAATGTCCTTCCTCTTCTTGGTGTTGTCAGCGTTGCTGAGACACCCTCACATAGGGCCAATAGACTTAGAAACTCTCTGAATCTAGTCAAAGTTTTGAGGTCAGTAATCAGTCCTCAAAGGGAAGGTGCCAGAAATTTGACAGACGCTGTGAAAACACTTGTTTGATTAATTTTTACATTCCTCCTGCACCAGTGGTGACAGAACAATTGTGTCTATACTGTCAGATGCAATTTGAAAGTAAGAAATTTGGAAAAACAGTCAAAACTTAGTTATTTGTTATGCACTGTCCTGCTGACCTCTGACCCCATCCCTCCTTCTCCTCCTCCTCCTTTACCGAGCCATCTGCAGGAGTGTTCCCATATGATCCTGGTCCTACTCAAGGTTTCTTCCTGTTAAAGGGGAGTTTTACAATTTTGATTGCAACAGACTGTATGAATAGCATAAGAAAATGCAGTGAATTGAATCCAGCTTATATCAGGAAATGAAATGAAAGCAGTTTTCACCAGTATACTAAATTCATGATAGCAAAAATGAACATGCCTCTCCTAACTATTGCTTTATAAAACATATGTCTATCCTTAGGTCAGCCAGCAGAAAATAACACGTTCATCAATACAGTAATTATAGTAATCCAGTTGCTTGCTGTGTAAACAGCTTTAATCAGAAACCAGAGTGGGTCTGCTGCAGGTTTTAGTCAAGTAAATACATTCTCATCACCCTAAGTTATTTTGGTATTTCGTTTTGATAGCAAGGTCTGAGCAGACATTCTGGAATTCTGTGGTTTTGGTCAGTTTTAACATTCCAACATTCTGCCTGTCATAAACGGAACCTCTGCCCCGAACATTTGCAGACTGGACGGAGAGTTTTTAGAGGTGCTCTCAGATAATATATGTTTTAAAGTGGGCTAAAGTGAGCATTAATGTCCTCTCTGTGGTTTATTAACAGCTTTGCGCTCTCTGTGTGTCTCCAGCTGAGTTTTCAGACTCCATGTCAGTGGTGTAGCCATCACCCGCCTGCTGGATTTACTAACTTGGAGGAGGAGGGTGAAGCAGTGCTTGATAGGTAAAAATTGGTGCCTGGTACTAGTTCTCCTCCCAGTACAAAGACCAAAGATCATCAGCATTTAAGCAGTTATTTTTCAAACTCCAAACAAAAAGGACTTTTGCAATAAGCATGTTTAAACAACATTTTAACAATACATTCAAGCTATATTGAATGTTTGCTTATATTTTACATTTATATGGAAGATTCTTTTGTTTTGCCCACCAGCACACGAAGAGAGACTAAAACACAGGTTTATGACTTCCTGGTTGACTCTTGAGGAAACACTAACTTGTTAAAAGGCGTGCTATTTGTACTCCCACATTTCCTGTACCTATCAGCCTTCCACCACAGCTGGGAATATATATTTGGCAGCTAAATGTTACCAGAGTGAGTGGTGGGATGACTGGCCTGTAAAAACAGTGCGAGATGAAGTAACAAAATGAAGCTTTTTTTTTAACAAAAGACAACAGTGAGTGGCAAAGATAACACAAGAACAGAATGTACGGACTTGTGAAAACAACAAACTGCGTGCTGCAGCCAGTGCCAGCCTGAAAACCTTTTCTTTGTTTCCCTGACTTTTTGTTATTAGTTCTTGAAAATAGCAGCAAACTTCAAAAATCCAGATAAAGAAAAGTGATGAGTGGAACCAGCGCAAATTCTGGGCTTCTCACAATGAAAATATCTTAAGTGATGAAACAACCCCGCCACCATAGAGGGACACAGAGCAGAGTTAGGGACTGCCTGCTGTGTAGCTTTATTCTTATCTCTTTATTTCTGCCTTTTTTACTCCTGTCCTCCCTGCATCTGCCTTCCCTGCTTCCTTCTCCGCCTGTCTCCTCCCTACCTCCCTTAACCCTAATTCCCCTCATATGGCTCACCTGTATCCAATTTTCCCCAGTCCGTCTCATGGATTTAAACCTGCTTCTCCTGCCCTCCTGTGCCAGACTGTCTTTTGAGAACGTGTCCAGCTTTACCGCTCTTGTCCAGGTTCCAGGTTTTTGGTGAATATTGCTTGGAATATTGACCTGATTCTCTTTCTCCATTGGATTTTGAGTTGGTAGCTGGATTGGGCTGTTTATGTGTACAAACACTGTTCAATAAAATATTAAAACTTTCCCACTGGTTGTCTTGTGTTCCACATTGGAGTCTAGCCTAACTGCTTCTGACAGGAATTTTATGGAATTGGGTTGTAGAGAAGTGGCACACCATGTCTGTAATAAAAGTTAAATAAGAAAAATAGGAAAAAACAAACCCTCTGAAAGTGCTTTAGTCATCATTTTATCATCCTGAAATTACACACTTTCTCTGCATTTTCAGACTGATAATTGGGCTAGCTGTGCTATAATTACATGTAACTTCTGGAAACAGTGGGACATCTACACCATAATCTGCATTTCCCCTCTGGCAGTCTTCACTTTTCCATGTCTGGATTATTGGAGCTGTCTGCTGTTCTACTCTCAGATCCAAGAAGAATCAGGATGCCCTCTGACCGTGTGTTTTTATACTTCCTACATAGTGAGGATGCTTGTAGGTTTTCCCTGCAAATGGAGGTCATTTTTGGGGGAGTGAACACTTTGAACACTCACAACATCAAAACGCTGGTGAAGGGTGGAGACTTTTAGGGTTAACGTTAGTTTGGGTTTACCTAAAGTTGGGTTTAAGGACCTGGGGAATGGATTACGTCTATCAAAGTCCTCACAGTGATAGGAGTACGGGGATATGTGTGTATGTCTGCAAGAAAAACAAGTGAACACGCTGATGATAAAATGCACACTGAGTAGAGTTTTGGCAGTATTTGCTGACAGAGTCTGCGTGCTCAAACTCTGACGTCCACATAATTTGTGGCAAAGCGGCGGAAACATGATTTATGAAGGATCCCGTAGCGCAGGCATGTGTGTGTGTGTGTGTGCGTGTGTGTGTGTGTGTGTTTGGCTAATGTGTGTAAGATCACCATGACATGACAATTACCCTCCTATATCTCATTTGTACGATCACAGAGGGTGACAGCCATCAATCAGTCTGACTTTCTCTTGTAGTAAAGGGAAGAGTTATGATGTCATTGTTGGCATGTGTACATATTAAATTAGTGATGTTGACATGAAAGCAATTCTGAATGATTCATATATCAAACTTGTGTCGTAAAAGCCGTCTGTGCCGGCCTCCCTGAACAACTCTCTTATCAAAGAGAGAAAATGGATGGCATTGTTTTCAGGGTGTGGTGACATACATAAAGCAGCAGGCCAGTTTTTTTCTGGATTTCATCTCGTGTGTCCATGTTGGTGCACCAGACTGCTGAGCCTCAGCAAAAACTGAGAAAATGAGAACCAGAAGTTTCTCCCGTCTGGATGACCTTGCAGGCTCCTGCAGGAGATTTCAGGCAGGCAACAGCAAAAAAGGAGACATATTAATTTCATTTACCAATTAGTACAAAGAGAGAGAATGGGTATATCAGTACTTGATTGGTTCCCCTCCCACCAATTAATTCACTACTTCTAGAGAAGCGGCTTAAACCAGATTAAATGAAATCTGAGTAAAGAATAAAAGAGAGTCTGCTGCAGTCCACAGCCTGTGATTTTACAGCTTAGCTAAATATCCAATAAAACAACCAATTAAGTCCGAGGATTGTATTTATGTGAAGTGTTTCCTCTCGGGGGACTAGCCAAGTTCAAAGAGATTCATCTATCAGAAAGTGGACCAGACTGAAATTTCACAACAGTTAATTCACCACGTTCAAAGAAAAATGTGCCGTGTATTTTAAGTAGCAAAGCAGTGATTGTTTCTCCAAATATGAAGTACGTATGAGTTATGCTGCGTCTTCACTTCCTCTTATTTAACAAGTCATTTCCATGACTTGAGCGACTGTAGATGGGCCTCAGGTTGGAATGTTGCTTTGTATGTTTGTGTACCGTAAACGTATAAGGTGACACCGTCTAAACCTATACACCTTCTGTGTTGTAGCCTTGAGGTTAATAAGAACTCCAGGCCAACAATCCATCATCATGGAGTGCTGATTGATTTTATTAATTTTATGACTGCTTTCTTTGACCCCCCCCACCCACACACACACACACACACACACACACACACACACACACACACACACACTGCCATTTACATCACAATCTTAATAATAAAAAATAAGTTCATTACGTTAGTGCCACTTTGACTCCAATTTAAATTTTCCATCAAGATTGAAGTCAACTGAATTATATTTCTTATTGTTATGTGGTTACTTTGGTTTATAACTCTAATGTTTAAGTGGATGGTCAGTGCTGCGTAAATGGACACTCCAGGGCACAGAAACAGGCCACAGCCAGGATCTGAACCTGGATCTCTGCTCTTGTCATTTCCTCTCTGTGGGAAGTAAAGAGTTCTTCATGTTCCTGTTCTGCATGTACCCCTTTCAGGAATGAGTTGTGGGTCTTTGTCCCTGGCTTCGACTGCACTCGGGATGCCTGGTCCACGGTGAGGTGGGGGTATGCAGTCATTAATCGTCTAGCACTCGTCTATGACCGTGGGGGGTTACAGATGGTCCTGTGCTACATCGCTTGGGTGGAATTTTGTTTGTCTTTGGGAGGGTTGGTCTTTAGCTCTATCGCAATCTACCTATAATCTATCTGCACCCCTGGCTGCCTGGTTAAATGTCCAGTGTGGCGTCTCAGTAATTCTAAGATAATGACAGCAACAACAATGTGATTCTAAGTTATTTTTTAATTGATAGCATATTTTATAATGAATAAAGAATTACACTGTGTAGAAAAAGGTTTTCATTTTAGATCCTAGATTTCACAGTTCTACAACAAGAACATGGTGATGAAAGCAGCTAGATGAAGATGAAATGGTCAAAAGTAACTCCAAAACAACATGAACTCGAGTTTGTCTTCACAAATCCAGATGAAGGTGGATCAAAGTGAAGCCATGTATCAACACAAAGCAGCTGTGCACATTGCAGGTTCAGAGGCTAGGGGCTTTACATCACCCTCAAGCCCTCCTCATCACAGATATCTTACGTTGCAATAATAACCACCATCTATGACCCGACTGGCCGGTCTTTCAGATCAGATCCCTGGTGGATACTGTCGGACTTCATACAGATTTGTTCTTTCCACATGTGTCCCCGGTTAGACCAGCTGGATAAGACTTTGCTACTGTACGCTGGTGCTGAGCTGGTCAGATCACAGCTGTGTTGTTGTGTGATCAGATGTGGAGGCAGGAGACTATCAACAGTCCCACTTTGCTGTTTCAGCTAGTTGCTTCACCATTTCCGTGAGACAGCATTCTAGAAAAGTAAAAACTTGCCAGAGGAAAAAACTGAGTAAATGAGATAAGCGGCGGTGTGATGATGAAATGCCCTTTTCTTTTGAAAAGTTTGAAAAAGAATCCTCTCACACTGTGGGACACACTTTGTTGTTCTTGTTGACAAACACAGCGTCACTGGCCATATGTTAATGATCACCTCCCAGCATGCACAGCTGCCTGCTGTTGATTCAGTTCGATTGGAGGGGGTACGGAGGAATGTAACAGAGTCAGGTCTGTGTTGACCTCACACTGCGGTGCCGTTGTTTGGGTCCAGGGCAGCTCTGTGAGGTAGATTCATCTCAGAATGCAGTGACCACTGCCTAAAATTATCCTAATTATAGGTCTGGAGTTGGACTCTGATGGGAAATGGACCGTTTCAACCCACGAGGCCCACAAATGTAGACATTTCAGCTGAGCCAAGTAAGGCGCATTCCTTCAGTATGAAAAAGCCTCCGAGTTTGAAATGTGCTCAACAAATGAGATGAAGGAGAGAAAGGCATCAAGGTGAAGTTAAACAAAATCCATCTGGAAAAGGTTTCAGCACTCCTTAATCTTCCTAATGGCCCGGTGTGTTTTCTTTTATTGTCACCATAAATTAAATTGAAATCACGATCGCTAATTTGTCAAGCGAGGACTCAGAGCTGAGCTCCTGGGAGACTGTTGGGTGTAAATGAGGATGGTGTTTGCCAGACGCTCTGATGGCCTGATAATCTGTGTGGTCATGCCAAGCTTTAAAAGGTGGCCACATTAGCGCTGCCACCATTGTAGCCTCCGAAAGCCCATTAGCTGCTCATCTATTTAAAGCTACTTCATAGTGAGCCTCCCTTCACAGCTCACTTCACTGCATTAAATTAAAACACGGACGCTAAGGTTACTAATACCCACTTTATGATGACAGCTTCGAAAGTAGAAACAATTTTGCTTTTTCGGCTTTGTTAACGGAGGTAGTTATAAATGACCGTGCCTACCTCTAAAGAATGAAAAAAATGCTGATTCTCTGAATGGATGTGATGCTTCAAATTAAGCAGAAGTGAAAAACATAGTCAAATGTGGTTCACCCTGACTGTACAGTAGCTCAATCAGATTATCTCACATGTTTTCCTGCATATAAACTACAGCTACGCAATCATCAGTGCTGCCTGCGCCCTGTTTCTGAGATGACCGACGCCATCCTGAGATGACTGGAGGGGGATTGATGACTGACCAGACTTCTGCAGCAGATTTCACCAAAGTCACAAAGACTCAAGCCAACAACTGGTAATATGGAGACATGACATCATCCTCCCTGCCCCACATTTGATGGTGGAAGCATGCAGCAGTAGTGGTTCTGACACTGAGCAGAGGCCAAAGCCAATGATATACCTTCTCCAAGCTCGCGCAGACACTTCGCTCCCTTCTATCGTCATTGTTCTTCCTCTCTCCCCAGCTTCTCCTCGCTACAACAGGTCAGCTCGTCCACTGAGCTAATTTCCACATTTCATTCAGTCAGACTTTATGGCACAGGAACTGCAGCTGTTTCTTTGACTCGATTAACTCATTACGGATGTTTCCTGCTTATTTGTGGCCACAGGGAATTTGAACTCAACAACAGGAGCAACACAGAGGTTTGCAGCACAGGAAACAATGGTCAAGCGATTCAGTTGTGACTTCATGCAGACATGATTTTAGTTACCAAGGTAAGGTGTTGACAGATGTGATCAGGTGAAGTTGACAAAAAAATGTAGCGATGGATGTGATTTATGTCACTGCAGCAAAAGGAACTGAACAGAATAGAGAGTTCTTGTCACACGTTCATGCCCAAAGCTGAATAATTACACTATTTATGTCGTAACATTGGATGAAGAAAACAAAAAAATGCAAAGGAGGGCATGTGTTAAATGAGACTTTGAGTGGCCTTTAAAATAATTCCTGCTGTGCGACCGCTCTCTCCTGCCAGCCGTCCGCTAGTTTGAGGGGTTCTGCTGATATTCAACATCTGTGTCAATATTATGGAACGTTTAAGGACCTTTGTTCTTTTCAAGACTGAACAGCTCTCAGCACCGCAGCCCCACAACCACATGGAGGGAAAGTTGCAAACCTTTCATGTACACGCACACACGCAATCACACACACACACACACACGTATATACACACACATGTTATGTGGCAGTTTTCATTCTAAACTTCACTGAAATCAATTCATTGTTGTTGACTTAAAGATATGTTCCACCAAAGTAAAGGACGTTCCAGTATTTGTGTTACTGTATTTGTGTGTAATGTTGTGAATGTTTTAATAGAAATCCTCTCAGGACTCACTATCACAGCTGAGACGAATGCCTGGTTTTACACTCAACCTGTCAACTCTGTATGACAGACTGGGACAGAGGTTTGTTGTCAAATACCATCCATCCATCCATCATCCATCCATCAATCATCTATCTATCCATCATCCATCCATTATCCATCTATCCATCAGTCCATCCATCCATCCATCCATCATCCATCCATCAATCAACCATCTGTCCATCATCCATCTACCCATCAGTCCATCTATCAATCATCCATCCATCATCCATCCATCATCCATCCATCATCTATCTATCCATCATCCATCCATGAATCATCCATCCATCCATTCATGATCCATCCATTCATCATCTATCCATCCATCATCCATTCATCATCTATCCTATTCATCCATCCAGCTAAACAAATAAACTTTTAGTCAGTGTCAGTGTGGTGAAAACTGTTTAAATGTAAACTTTAGACCATCACAAAATAAATAAAGTATATTTAAGTACAAAGTTGCAGCTGCAGACCCAAACAGATCAGAGGAGGGCCTGAAAAAACCATCCTCAAGTCACTTTAGGGCCATGCATGTATGACCATAAACATATAGAAACAATAATGTATGATATCAGGACAACACATTCAGTTACTGATGGAGACAGACAGAGAGGCAGAGAGACAGACACACAGGGAGACAGACAGAGAGAGACAGGCAGGCTGGATAAGTGTGTGTTGAAATGTGACGCTGAGCAGGGTCCAGCTGATGTTTCCTCCCCGCTGTGTGGTGCTGAGGGCTGTTCTCTCAGCAGATCTCAGTCCGTCGCAGCAGCAGCAGCAGCGGGATGAGGCTGCGGACTCCGCGTCGACGCAGCGACGCATTTTCTCAGGTAAGAGCGGCTCCAGGTCGGCCGACACACAGCCTGGAACCACCCCCTCCACCACCCCCCCCTCACCCGTCCGTACGTCTGTCAGCGGACTTTCTGACTGTTCTGACATCCGCCTGTCGCAGGCTGTGAGCGGCTGCTGTGAGGAGCACACCGCGGCGGGGGGAAGCGTCTTACCCGCCTTCACCGTTTCCAGCTCGGCTCAACTTCACAAGCCAACCAGCTCGGAAGTCTTCCTGCTCCCTCCATCCCCTCCGTGCAGGCTGTCGGACGGTTACTCTGGCTATCCGAGGACGCGCCATTCCAAGGTGAAGCCGCGGGAGAAGGCTGCGTTTTACCCGTTAAGTTGACGCGTGTGCGCTGCGCGCCGCGTTTGCGGACGCGCTCCAAGCTGAAGGTTACAGATGGAGCTAGCCGGGGCTAGCGCTAGCCCTCAGAGGCCAAACTCCAAATTACGCAGTTGAATATGTCAGAGAGCGCGATGAAGGAGCGGCTCTGGGGCTGGAGCCAGCTTCCCTGTGAAGTTACCTCCAGCCTTCACCTTCCTCTCTGCGAAGAGTTCCCAGATGGAGTTAGAAAACAAAACCCCTCATCTTCCTCGGTCCTCCTCCTCCTCCTCCTCTGTCTGTCGAACCGTTCAGCGGACACATGTTGAACGGTACCAGTTGTGACCTGATGTGTGGGCGGCTGCAGGTTTGTGTGATGTGCAGCGGAGGGGGCGGCTCGGGCCCGTCGGTCCGGACCGGTCGGCGTCAGCCCGGGGGCGCACGGCGCGGTTCAGAACGGTTCGATCTGTCCTCTGCCTCCACGATAACGATGATGATGATGATGATGGGGTACTGGTAAGGAACGTTGATGTTTGATGCCCCCCCCCCACACACACACACACGCACACGCACGCCCCTCTCTCCCTTCGTGCATCCTGCTGCACGTGTTGCCTCATAACCTGACACGATGAAGACGCGTCTCGGTGCATCCGTCTGCTCACATCAACGCTGTAGCACGGACCTTGTTTTTTTTTTCTTTGCCTGTAGTAATATTTGATAAGTGAGATGAATATTGAAGAGGCTGTGGGTGTGTGTGTGTGTGTGGCGTTGCCCCACATGTAGCCATTGAATGGGTTTAATTTTAGATGGTAGGAATTGTTCCAGTCACTGGAGGCTTCTGCACTTTGGCCTGATGAGTTCAGGTTCCACATTGAGCTGGTTATTTAGCGCTGGAGGCCTGGAGAGAGCAGAGCTGCTCTTCTTTTAGAAAGGTTTCACTCAAGGACAAGTTAAAACTCTTGAAAAAACTTTAGCGTCTGTTTACAAAATGAAGATCATCTTGAGACATTTTCCACAATCTGTAGTGAATGATTTAACTTTTGGCATCACTTTTTAATTGTGTTATTTCAAGGCACTACTAGGCTTGTGCCTTCATTCAGATTTTGCGGTTTGATGTGAGCAGACACTGATAATACAGAGGAGCTTTGATCACCGCTCAGTGACGAGCATCAGTCCTGTTTTAGCTGATGTGCGCTGGGTTTGTTGGAAACCAGTGTCAAAAAAACCACCAAACAAAACAGGCGAACAGCAGCTAGAGGCGGAGAGCTTGCTTGCACATGTGTTGGCGTATGATCACCAGACTCTGCTGGATGCCCTAAGGAGGGGGTGGGGTGGGTGTTCAGAAGGAAGCGGCTCATTAATTCCTTCAAGCCGTGGAGGAAAGGGCTGGTCAGGGAAAACTGAAGGGGATGAAGTGAGTCACACCAGTTCAACTTTCCCCA
This sequence comes from Lagocephalus sceleratus, assembly GCA_911728415.1. Taxonomy (NCBI): domain Eukaryota; kingdom Metazoa; phylum Chordata; class Actinopteri; order Tetraodontiformes; family Tetraodontidae; genus Lagocephalus; species Lagocephalus sceleratus. The sequence goes on from CAJVRN010000004.1 coordinate 161,377, forward strand.
GCGCTCCACAGTGATAAGAGCCCCTGGGAGGAATTCCTGGTGTTGCAGGCAGTGCGCTGGTTAACCAGAGGCTGCACTTTTCCTTTCCAGCAATCGCGCTCTGTGTATCTTTGCGCGTGTGTGTGTGTGCGCGCGCACGTGCGTGTGCATCTGTGTTGATTTCCTCCAGGCCACGTGCATAGAGGCAGATCAGTCGTACTGAAGCCTTTGAAAGTCTTGCCATTTTTGCCCAGCTACAGGGATCCCCCTCGGATCTCCTGCATGACGTCACAGGTGAGGCAAGGCGGGAGGAGGCAGCAGCCGGGAACCTGTGAAAGCCAATGACGCATGTCAGCGTGTCAGAAAGGGAGAAACTGCCCCGTCCTCCGTCTTTTGGTCCGGCTGCAGCTGCCGTCAGCTCCCTTCCTTGTGATCTCTGACATTTCATCGCTCTCGTCTGAGATAACCTTGATTATTTCTGTCTTTACTTTTCCATTACTTTTACCCTGTGTGAGAAGCCTGTTTCATCCTAATCCATCCAACATAAACGTGATGTTGGCTCTGACAGCTTTACCTAATTTATTAATAAATTATAAAGATAAAAGCCTTCTCCGTGTAGCGGGGTGCTTGGGGGTTTTGTATGTTTATGTAAGCTTGTGCCTTTTTTAAATTCCATGTGATTAGAATGCAACTAGAGTGTGCTAACACTTTGATCACTGTGTTCCTGGCTGATAAACCAGCCTCTGTCATCTCTGGTGAGTCCCGGGCCTTGACAGACACTAATTAACACAGTTTGGTTGTTGTCGGGACGACCACGGCTTAAAAATAACCGCGCGCAGGTGATGCCTACGGTATTTCAGATCAGCGCGGAGTTGGGTTTGCACTTTTCATTTTTCAGCTCATGATGGCAAAGTGCTACATTCCGACGAGTTTAGCAACTGACACAAAAGAAAAGGAGTCCACTGATGTGATCAGCCTCGCATACCGTTTGTCTTTGCGGCTGCTGCATACGTTCTCGTGGAGCTGTACGTTCTCGTGTCTCAGCCAGCTCTAATGGAACTGGATTTTCTTTGGCTGTGCTACTTTTTCTTTGTGGCAATGTGAAATTCTGAATACTGTACTGTACAGGTTCAGACGGCTGTTGGAATACATTTAATAGACCCCCCCCCCCACACACACACACCCATTCCCCCGCCCCTCCTGCCTTTGATTCTGCTGCCAGTGGAGGCAGACTGTAATAAGTTTTGGGCTGAAGCAATGCAGCAGGAATAAACCTTAACCCTGCGCCATCTGCGTGCTGTTGTCCGTGAGCTGCCATTCACAAAACAACTGTTGCTGTGGGAGACACTGGACAGAATAACTCACTTTGTTGGCTTCAGTTTTCCACGTTGGCTCAGACACACACAATGTACAGTGTTGACAGGGCGGGTGTGGACAGTGAGGGAACACGTGTCAGCCTTACTGTTTACTCCTTAAATGCTCAGTATTGTGCCAGGTAGATGTTTTGGGAAAATAAACAGATAAATACGTAATAGGCCTTTTATCCTCACTGTCAATGGTGAATGTCCAGAGGGCAGATAAAGGCATCGTCTTTGTGTGGCTGAGTTATCATCTACCTTTACTGTGCTTTCTGGGGTCAAAGTGGGCTAAAATGTGGCTGCAGGCTGTTTAGATGTTTATTCCTCTAAAAACAGGCCCGCTGATGACAAACAGGAGCCCACAGAGTGCCTGATTGGAAACAGTTGCGACACTGTCGGCTCTCCTCCGTCTCCCGCGGCGACGCACTTCCTCAGGAAGAGAGACGGCCCCTCTGCTGGATGCAATGATGTCAGATAGATAAACAGTGTGGACTGCCGCTGTTTGCTGAATGTGATGGGATGTCATCCCTGAGAAATTCCTGTGCGTGCAGTCTTAGCAGATGCAGGCCAGCGACCAGCCAAATGCACTCCCACACGGGTCGGTTGTTGTAGATCTGACGAGACTGGGAACAATGTGCTGGAGAGGTGCGGCTCTGGTGGAATATTTTAGGAAGCAGGGTAATCGTCGTCTTGGTTCAGGGCTCTCTCTTGACATTCTTTTGTTCTGCTGGAGGTTCATCCAGCTTAATTTTGTGTGTTATTTCACCACGTGTTGAATTGTTCTGAATAATTCATAACCATATTGTTGATGTGATGGTATTGATGACAGGATTCAACTGTGTTTTTGTTTTTCGGGATCAGATTTTTTTGCTGGATTTTTGCACAGTTTTGCAAAAAATAAATTAAACTGATGTTAAACAGTATTGCGCTATCCTTTATCCTTATAATTCTTAGTCTAGAGCTTTCAAATGAGTCCATCTATCTATCTATCTATCTATCTATCTATCTATCTATCTATCTATCTATCTATCTATCTATCTATCTATCTATCTCTATATGTATATGTGTGTGAGTGCGTGTGTGTTTGTTTGTGTGTACCAATGTGTATACACATATGTATATATAGCAGACCTGTTTTATGTATATGCGTATACATACAAAAGGTGCTAAGTGAATACCTCAAAATGCAGAAACCAGATGGGGAACAACAGCTGGAACCATCATGGGAAGATAAGCCCCTGCGTGGCATGTACCACCACCAAAATGAGGAAGTGGCTAATATCAGGAAATCCTACCAGTGGCTGGAAAAGGCTAGACTGGAAGACAGCACAGAGGCCCTGATCACAGCAGCACAAGAGCAGGTTCTGAGTACCAGAGGGGAGGAGCTGGGTCTACCACACCAGACAAGATCCAAGGTGGTGGAGAACGACCAAACTAAACTCCTGTAGGACTTCCACATACAGCCTGACAAGCAGGTGATGGAGAACCAGCCAGATATTGTGGTACACGAGAAACAGAAGAAACACCAGGGTCTGAGAAGATGCGAGTGAAGAGATCAGTGGTCCCTGTGGTTGTCGGAGCACTTGGAGCTGTGACCTCCCCCCCCAAGCTGGAGGAGTGACTCCAGCTGATCCCAGGAACATCTGAGATCTCTGTCCAGAAGGCCACAGTGCTACGAACAGCTCAGATCCCGAGCAGAACCCTCTAGCTGCTGATCCTGGACCCCAGCTTGGTGGAGGACCAGACCACTTCATTCAATTCAGCATTAATATTATGCTCAAATACTATCTTTAACACACCCACAATATGTCGTCACTTGGATTCAAGTATGAGATGTGGAAATATCTTAAATATTTCAGAGAGGCTAGCACAGCTGTTGTGTAGACTGGAGCAGCGGTATGGACTCAGTGATGTAATCATGACGTGGGTCTGGAGGCTGTCATGGTCGTCAGAGCTAACCAGCGGTAGGGGACCCGTCTCACACAGCTGCAATAAAGCTGTTTTTAATAAACAAGGCGTGGTTGTGTCAAGCTGCGGTCTGACATATTTTACTGAACAGTAAATGAGAACGATGTTTCTCGAGAATGTGGAGGCTGCTGAGAGGGTTGTCTGTGGGGAAATGCCACCTCTCTTGTGTTTCTCTTTATTTTTAGCTTACTTTGCAGCATATGCTTTTCACACACTGTATCATTAATTTGCTTCTCTGCGTGAGCTACGTCATTAAAATGAAGTATACAGTGTCTCTCCTTTTTTCTGGTTGCACATCCGAGGGCCTATAATGCCAAGCCTTCTTCTTTTTTTCACACAGGAAAGCATTGTAGTGAAACACAATGCCGTTGTGTTTTGGGGGATGAAAGCCATCCATTGTTGTATACCGGTGCTTGAATCCAAGTTTTTATTTGATATAAATGGGTAATTCTGTTGCATAAGAGCATTAGCAGTAAACTGAGCTTGTCGTGGGAAGGAAGGGGCTGGGAGGGGTACCGTATGAGGGTAGGTGACTTTACATAAGGAAATCCTCACTTTTTTTCCAGAGATGATGGAGATAATCCTCATTTATGATGACACTAAGAGCAAGTGCCTCAGATTAAAGGTGTAGCTGGATTAGACAACATATGGCAGTAAAGAAGGTTTAAATGGTCACAAAAATGAGTTATCATGATAGCTTACATAGGTTTTTGACCTTGTTAGTATGACTGTATGATAGTTTTTATATATACTGACAGCATCATGGATGGGGATTTTTGCACTGCTCAGATGGAATTAGAATTAATTCCATGCCATATAAAGTCCTGACATGAAAAAAATCCAGATGAGTAATTTTATCACTTAAATTTCAATTTGAAGGATTCAGTCAATGCTTCAATAAAATTCATTCAATGGCTGTATTTTATTGAAGCATTAGGTAACTCCAGCCGCCTTTATCTGGAGCAAGATACAGTACCTGGTGTCGCTCCTTAATTTATAGAGAAAAGATATGTATGATCGAATCACCTCTCCTGACAAATGCTCACTTGGACATTTTGCTGGCATTAATTCAGAGACATATTGAACATCACTGTCCTTCTGCCCAGCAGAGGTTCAGCTGCAGTTTGAGAAAAAAACCTTGTGTGTCTGAATCCTTTCCTGTTCCCGAAGCAAATATTAATGAACCAAAGTTATTTTTATTGACGTTGCATGAGAAGTGGGTTTTTCTTCATTAGATTGTGCCAAATGAAAATGGAACGAAGTAGTCAACTAAAGTAATAACTGGGTAAGTGCCAAGAGGCAATCCTCCACAACTAACAGGTTTAAGGTTTTAAATGAAAAAGATAATCGCATTAGAGAGCCAGACATACAGAGAGAGTGGTATTTCATGCTCTTGGATCCTGTTAATCACCTAGTCAGCTGTCCCAGTGTTCAGGTAAAAGGAGACAGACAGCAGAGGAAGTGGAGCAGAGAGAAGACTCTGCCCATGAGTCAAGATCCCTTTCTCATCTCTGAGCTTCAGGATCACAACTAAACGAATGTTAAGTCTCAAAACAAATGCTAATCAGTCTTCCACTGAATACATTGTGGCGGAGCTGCTTATGCTGCTCTGTTGTTCAGGAATGAAACGTTTGCTGCTGCCTTTACGCCACGACGCGGCGATTGACTTTTGAAGAGGCTGACCCGCGTTTGTGTCTCAGAAGCTGCTCCTGAAGCCATTTCTTATTAAGGTCCTCCAGGTTGGTGGCAGTCTGCTTCAGTGAACAGTATTGAATGTGTGGGCTGCAGCAGCATCCGTCCTGTTGACAAGGCAGCAAGCATGACTTCATCAAGGGCATTAGACTAAGGGCAGATGCACCTTGGGAATTCCTCAGTCCTTCGAATTGTTACAGTTTTGCATTGCCCTTTGGCTTCCTTTAGACTTACATTTTTGCCCATTCTTAGTTTCCAGTGTTGATGTGGCAGTGTCATTGGTACCTATTTACCGTGTGAACCACAACGGAAGAATTGGTGTGACAAATGGTCAGAAAAGTGCTAATTTTGTAAAGATATTGTGCACATTGAATTATTAGTAGTGTCACTTCTTGTCCAGGTTTCAGAGCTATCTTGGATATATCACTGTCATATATCAGCAAATTATCTCTGGTTTTTATGGGTTTCATTTCAGGGACATTTTTATGTGTTTCTCAGATCAAATTGCAGTTTAAACATCTGCACTGTGAGAGCTCACCTTCATGTCAGCTCTGGGTCTTTAATGTTGTTTTCCATGATCGGTCTGAAGGTCCAGTGCAGAAAATGTTTTCATGTTGCATGTGAACCAAACCATTGTTCATATTCCTCTATGACTTCTGCAGTCCGGCCCCTATTTTGGTACACCGGTTCAGAGCATGGTCAAGGGCCACTTCCACACCTACCATTGTTTTTCAGGCCAAACTTTCTCCTCTGGAATATTCTGAAAGGTTCTCTTGCCATTCTTGCCAAGTCTTGAACACAGTCCTTTAAAAAGATGCGGTAATTTGTTACTTTGTCTTGCTGCCAGATAATAGCTTGCGACAGATGTGTGCAGGAAATACCCTGACACATGACCTTGTCTTCACAGTTTGGATGCTGTTAGTGTGTCCATATGGTGTTTTTATGTAATACACACTAGAACCCTTACTGCAACTTAATTACAGTGTCAACTGCTGTCTGTCTGCAGGTATCTGAGAGTGTGACTGCCCAGGCCAAAAACACAGGAAAATAAAATGCTTGCAATTCTCAAAAAAAAGCCACCAAAAAATACTTCTCAAATTAGAAAAAGAGAATGATGTGGAGGCAAGAGGGAGGGAATAAAATACCCACGTTGTTACAATGACACACTCCAGTGTTAGCTGGCTGTTAACAGATAGCCTTCAGTGAGACTGTATGGGCCTCCACAGGGAGAATGTGGTAAACAGCATCATTTTTCTGCTGCAGCAACCATCAGCAGTGATCTGGTTGGCTCCTCACTTCTGGCATGGATGGGCTCAGTGCTAGAGAATCATTGCAAGGATTGGTTCAGAGATTGGGTTCTTTTTTCCCTCTTTCATTCAATCCTGTAAATGGTTTTACTCTCTCTGTTTTTTTTTTTGTTCCCAGTGATGGCCTCAGCTGAGCTGCTGTGCCAGTGATCTGGCCGCTGCATGTAGAGAGAAGAAGAGACGCCTTGACAACCAACCTACCTTCCTCTCCTGAAAACATCAGCCAGAGAACGGAGACAAAAGTAAAACACCAGCATAAACAAATGCGACCATGTACAGTGTGGAGGACCTCCTCATCTCTCATGGATACAAGGTGCCCAAGCATACAACCTCCACCACCCCCACCCCCGCCCCCACGTCCTCGTCTCTCCAGGCTCCCTCATCGTCGCAGCCCTCCTATAGCAAACACCACGAACTCTTGGAAAACGCACCCAGCCCCAGGACAGTGAACGGCTATGAACGAGGTCCATACGGAAACAGCGGTGGAACCAGGCAGCCTCAAGCGTACCACTGTCCTAATAACAACAACAACGTACCCAGGGTCAGGAGCCAGTCCAGACAAGAGGGCGAGTGCCGGACCGACACCCAGTCGCTGACCTCAGACAGCGGGTAAGACATAAATCCACAAGCGCTCCTTCGTCATTGCGAGGGTGCTGTGGTGATGAGGATTAATGAAATTAATTTGCAGGCGAATCAGCTTTGCCCTTGTGCATAACTTCCTCATTTTTCATCGCTCTCAATCCTCTTCTGAGTCAAAGTTAGATGCTTCATATATTCCTGTGTGGGTTTCCCCCTGGTGCTCCCATTTTACAACATGTCTGCAGCTTAAAAACATGGAGGAGAAGAAAGGCTCGTAGATGTCTTTCGTCATTTTGGGGACACGCAAGCAGTTTAATAATTATCGGGGTTGCATAGTAAACATTTTTTCCATAAGTAGGTGATACGGTCTGAGCTCTCGCTGATATAATGTGAGGGGTTTCCGAGCTGGAGCCACTGGAGCGTGCACAGACTTGATGCATACAGAGCCAGTTCTGTCTCTGCTGGTTCTTCATCCTTTCTCCAAACCTGACCAATATGCCCATTATTAGCATTACTGTTTCACAAGCCTTTTAACTGCCAGTGCAGTTGTGGCACATCAATAAAACAGGGCTCATGTAGGGTTTATTTAAATATGTATATGGAGAAAAGGCTATATTTAGCTCTGTCTGAAATTATGCAACTGAACCCCTCATGAGTTAAGATGGTTGTAACATATGATACTATCAGAGATATCGCCGGGCTGTAGTCAATCTGTTGTTTCCTGAAAATAGGATTGTTTATTCTCCCTATTTGCAGCAGTTCATGGGGGTTAGTGTGGTGTAACTGAGACAAAGTCAATACAGCTGTTCCCGTGTCCACACAATTAGGTGGGCCTGTCAGCCTTTTTCATTTTATTTTGTTTTGCTGACTTCCATTTTTTCTTTCCACTAATCCTTTTTGCCAGCAGCCAGTACAGAGCATCTGAAAATAGTCGGATGACCTTGAATAATGTCAGTGATTGCAAGCGTGTTTTTTTTTATTTCATTTTTCCTTTTTTTTTTATTCTTTGAGACCAGTAATCCTCATTTTAATGCTGCAGCTCTGCCTGTAGTATCAGGGCATTCTGTTGGGAATGTGGGGTTTGCTGAGACATATGTTCTGCGATTTTAGTCTGTTGTTTGTTCATCCCTCTTTTTTCCTCTCATCCAAATCCGTTTTGCCTGGCAGCTTTAGTTTAGATAAAGAACGGGCCTATCACAGTTCTCCCATTAGGCAGTGCTTCTTAGATCCAATTAGACTAATGATGGCAACTCATCTTACATGAGATGCCCTCAAATTTAGCACAATGACAAGGCTAGCCTGCCTTCCTCCTCTGTAGCCAGTGATGCTCATGGATTGAAATGTCAAGGACACTCAGTGGCCTCAGCCTCGGGGGTGTACACATGTGCTTGCGTCTTATTTGCGTTGTCACTCACTCAGTCACTCCACAAATAGAATGAAATGACTGGGCAGTGTGCAGAAACCTATTTTCTCTCGTTTTCTCCATGTGATTGGAAAAAAGATATTTTGCAAAGATGCAAAGAGTGCATTATAACCTAATAATGGTGGATTTGTGTTAATGACGTGTTGTTGATCTCTCTTGAAGGACAAACAGTCACAACGTCATTGTGTAACGTGTTCATGTCCCATTAAAATTCACAAATCCGAGCCCCTGTTGTCCTGTTGATGATCCTCTGTCTCCATCTAGTGGTACACCACTCACATTGTTTTTTAATCTGTTTTCTGTCGTTGCAATGCAGTGTAAGGCGTTAAATTCATATGCTCTTGTAGCGTTAATAGTGGAAAAGTCCATTTTTACTTCATTTTATTGGTTGATTATATTGCAAGCGAGCAAGCACTTTTGTATTTTTTTTGTGTATTGTGTAAAACTGAGACATCAGCAGAAAATATGTCACTACTACTTTCACTGCTACTACAAATCCTTTCTCTGACTCCAACAATATTTACATACATTTTCTTTGCGTTTTTTGGGTTATTTTATGTGTGTGAGTTTGTGTGTGTGTGTGTGTATGTATTGTCTAACAATTACTGATTTCCCCCTGTTGTGTTGCTACCACTAACACTGAGGAAAAAACTCTAGAGTGCAGTGTTAAAATATTCTGTAAATTTTATATTTTTCTATATTATATTATATTATATTATATTATATTATATATAATTATATTTCTTGTCACAGGTTCTGCGATGGCACCAAAGGTCTGCACTCACAGGCCAAGGATGTATCTTACTGGAGGAGGAAAGGTCAGGACTTCACGGTGCTTCTGGACTACACTGATTTTAGAGAGTCCCATCGTGGAGAGCAGGGGGATTACTGTAGGCCAGAGGGGTCTCAACAAGCTAGAGGCCAAGAGTTGTCTGCCGAGGAACATCAAAGGGCAGCTCATGAGAGGCGGCGCTGGGCAGCCCAAGTCCAAGGTCAGGCCCCAGCCAAGAAACAGCTACACTCTAGAGAGAGGGAAGCTGCTCTTCATCAGTGGAGGATGGTGACCGAGAGGAAATGCCAGAGTCTGGGGAATGACGATTGGCGACCAGCTGTTAACTTTGGTCGGCAGCTGTCACAAAGTGAGGGTGAACGGTGGACGCAGGAGCAACAGCGGCTCCATGTCAGGACACCAGAGGGCGTGGTCGTTCACTCCAGGACCAAAGCAAAATCCCAGTCCTTGCCCAGGATGCTGCAACCTGAGAGCCTGCAGTATGTGGACATATCATCTGGTCCAGATGTGTACAGGCGGGTCAATGGCCACCCACTGACACACCATGACTTTTATCGGGCATCACGTTGGCCAGAGAATGGAAGGCCAGCTAGTGCCACTCAGCTCTCAGTAACACCAAAGCCCCGCTTCACCCGACCCCCAAGACCTCCCTCTTATGAGATGCACCAGCAGATTAGGGGAAGCTGTGAGGTGTTGTCTGGGAGAGACTCAGTTATTCCCCTGGCCAGGGAAAGAACACCGATACCCATGTCAAGGACAGGTGATGCACAATTCGACTATTTTGCACAGGACTCTGGACCTCCAGGATACATCCCTCCTCCATCTTATAAAAGAGCACCTGTTATGGGAGGTGGGCACCGGGGATATGGTGAAATTCCTGTTGACTACAGGTACGCTGTTGCTTTTTGCCTTCCTTTCACTCCAAAACACAAAGAGTATGGAAGCACTTTGTTGTACATTTTTCTTTCTAAGTTAAATGTTTATTAACATAATTAAATTAATTCTTATTCATGGGTGAAATTGATATCTCTGTTAATTTTTAAAGCATTCATGTTTTTTTCTTGATCTTGTTAATTTAACTTACATTGAATTTAATGTTAACTGTTTAGGTACAAAGGAGGTGTATACCAGCAAATTCACATGGCTCCAGATGGTTCCCACTGGTTCACCAGGCATCCAGTTGGCTTCTGGCCAGATGTGCAAAGAGAAAGGAGCACGTCTGGCCAGAAGCAACTTTACCCAGTATATACTTCCCAGGAGCACCATGGTGGGGGGATCCAGTATATTCCCTTTGATGACCCACGCATTCGTCACATTTCATCAGCCCTAGGTGGCAACTCTTTGACGGATGCTGACAAGATCCGCCACATTTGCAACGAGCTTCCCAGCGTCACGGTGTCAGAACCTTCATCCATCAACAGTGCCTTTTTGCCCCCACCATTGGCGCCTTCCATCGCTGCCAAACTGGCTGGTGATGCTGCCCAGACATCTTCTAGTAACCTAGACAATGACAGAAACAGGTGGCACAGTGATTTGCACAATGAGACTGTTGATAACTTCCCAGCAATTGACCAAAACTGCAACAACAGATATCCCAAAAACCGCCGTCCTCCTTCCTCTCCCTCATCTGCCTTCCAGGCACCGCTCACAAGGATTTCGTCCCACCAGGGACCAAGTCTAGATCAGGTCTTTGCAGAAACCATCACCCAAGTGAAGAAAATTGTTCCAGATTCAGGACCAGAGAACAACAGCAACACCAAGAGAAGAGTGAGTGAGACCATCTTCTGCCTTGTGTCTGTACCTGTTCACACACCTACTAATATCAACAAAGACCTAGCAGCAGATCAGAATAACAATGAGACTATCCCAGGCCTGACTGTCACCACAGACACGTTTGCTGTGGGTCTCAAAGAGAGCCTGAATGTAAGGAGCAAGTCTGTGAATGAGATGCCCATGAAATCCCACTACTCTCACTTTCACACCAGCAGCACATCATCGTTGAAGAACTACAAGAGGGCTCCTCTAAGAAAGGAGATAATAGATGCTTGGATACTTCAAGCCAATGAAGACAAAGAGATGTGCTATGCTGGTTCCTGGCCTGGAAACCAGTACCGTAACCAGGAAACCCAGACTGGCTCACCTTTGACAGTTCTGAAAAGCCCAGAATCCCAAAGTCCGCCTCCAGAACAAGAACCTGTTCACTCTGTTTCAGGCACAACCACAGAGATTGGCCCCAGTACAGAAAATTGCTCCTCTTATGGTTATCCTATGGCAGGGCAGAAAAACCTTCAGCTTTCTAGTAATAGCGCCTTTTCTCGTCTTAGTCTGAGCCCAACACATCTTTCATCAACTCAAGGCTCCCAACCATCCCCGTTATCCCCTTCTAAGACACAAAATCAAAGGGACCAGCAGCTGTTGTCTACCAAAAGGGACGATTCCAGCCCCCAAGAGAGTGCAGAGCAAGTAGCCTTTGGCCAGTTTCTTTTGAAGCCTGTAAACCGGAGGCCCTGTGATGCCATTGGTGAGCTGGAGAGTATTAACAAAGAAATGGAAGACACAATCAGCAAGAGACCCAATATTGTGAAACATCACGATGGATTGAATGGGCTGAATGAGAGATTTCAACAATTTAAATTAGGAGCTCATTTCACTGTTGGTCTAGAACTGGGTAGAGAAGCAATTAGCCTTCCTCCAATGCACACAGTCAAACCCAGTAACCAAAAAGTCAGATCAAAGTCTTTTGCTTCTACTGCAGATCTGGCTTTTATGGACACAGAGATTGTTTTCTCAAAGCCGCAAACTAACAGCGTCCCACCATCAAATGAACTTTCTCGACTCAGAAACCAAGGTGCCAGTGACAGCTGCCTCTTGCCTTTGCATTCTCCTCAAAATGAGTCAAATCATCTCTATAGACAGGATATCCCCGTCCCTCAAGAGTCTTTGTTGAGGGATGTAGGGTTAACAGTCTACACAGAAACTCCTGGTGGCCCCGGGGAACCTATTAAGCGCTCACTTTCAGTCCCGTCTCCACTAGATGTGAAGGAGCTTAGTCAGTCTGTACAGGAACTGTGGGAGAACACAACAGCACAAGTTCCAAATAGTGGTAGCCCCAAAGACACTTCCAATAAAGAGCTTCCAGCTATGTTACAGCCTGAAAGAAAGGCTAAATCAGACAGTGACGCCCCAATCAGTGGTCATGTGAATTTAAGGATCTGTCGAAGTAAAAGTGACACCTCACATCAAAAAGATATTTCTTCACCCACCGCAAAAACCAGCAGAGAAGTCGGTTTTGTTTTTAAGAAGAACCGTGATGAAAGGTCCACCATTTCTGAGCCTCTGATATATAAGAACGAGTCAACCATGGCAGATAAGCACCTGCAGAACTTACTGATCTTGGAGAAAGCAAATTCTTTACCTGCCCAAGACCTCAGCAACCTGTATGAAGTCAAGTGTGCGAAGGGTATTCCTGAAAATGAATCTATCGAGCAAAGGGCTGCCAGAATCTTGGGTATATCTGTCCCAGTAGAAGCCTTGGGTGTTCAGTCAGAGGACAAACAGGGTGATGATGAGGATGATGATGATGAAGATGATGATGATGTTGATCCCAGTTTAAGTAACAAACTCAGAAATCCACCTCAGGAGACAACAGAGGTAATAGAAGAGGAGAAGAAAGTCAAGGAAGACACTCTTGACCTGGAGGCAAAATCAGAGGAGGTAAGTGAGACTGATGCAAAAGCGAACTGTGAAGAAGTCACACAAAAGCACAGCAATGATGATGAAAGCAACAAGAATCAGGATACTGACGTTCAGTCACTGCTGGTACTGGACCTGCCTGAGTTTCCACCCAATAAACTTCCCCTTTCCCTGCCGGTCCCCCCTAATGAGAAGGTAGTCCTTGGCATGTGCACTGTAGAGAAGAGGGGCCGAAGTGGGGCCTGTAAAGTCATTGAATCACTGCAAGATAAGCTAAACTGTTCTTCATCTGCTGCATCTCTGGGCAGGTCAACCACAGACAGAATGGCCCGTCTAAAAGAGTTGGGCTCAGTGTCCAGAATAAGACAGCTCAGCCTCAAAGGTCCCCAATCTGAGAAAAAGGACACTATGAAAAACCCAAGTGACATCCAGAAACAGAATGAAGAGGTTGTGGATGATGGAAAAGCAGAACTGGAGAGACAAGAAAAGCAGGAAATAAATGAACCAGAAAGTGCTCCAGTGGGATATCATGATGCAGCCTGTACATCTAAAGAACCAAATAAAGAGACTGATGAGAAAGAGCAACGAAAAGAAGAGGAGGCCAAAGAACTAAAGGATATATTAAAATCAGAAAATGAAGGAAGTGTGAAAGTAGATGTCGATTTTAAATCAAAAGAAGTAGAAGGATTCATAGAGTTAAGTCGTGTGGAGGATAGCAAAGAAAAGCCTGTGAAGAAGGAGGGAAAGAAAACATCCAAGGTCCAGAGAGTTGAGGATGCTTATAGAGAAATGTTGCCCAAACCAAGGCAGCGCACTAAACTTCAAAAGCCTCCATTGCTTCCGAAACCTCGCAGTGTTCCAAAGAGAGAAATAACACTGCCCCTCAGCATCAGCACTTCCACCTGCGGCCCCTCCAAGAGGGAGGATGAGGAAGTGCCCTCTGTCTCAGGTGGGTGTACAGCACTAAGGTGCATGCTCTTTGAGAAGTTTGGGGCTGAAATTATTCTGTCACATGAAAATCACACATAACATTTGATGAGTTTAAATGGGAATTTGTTAAAGTAACACATTCTTTCTTTGGAGGAATGCCATTTTCTTAGCTCTCTGTTTTCTGTAGGTGACACTCTCTGTTGTAATACTCTGATCAGAAGGCTCTGAGGAGATGATAATGGTTCAAATTCCAAGTAAACCTATAGTTCTCGCCCTGTGGGGACAAATAAACTATAGTAACCTGTTTTTAATTGCATTGCTTTATCTTTGTCTCATCTCTCTCTTCTCATTAGACTCCTATGACCCCAGTCGAGTGGAGCGAGTGTAACCTCCGACACAGCCTCCATCACTGTGCAAACCCATTTTTCTGAAGTTAACAGCTTTTTCCAACAACAAAAGGCTTTCAACTCACCTCACGGCTGTGTCGGCAGTGACCCCCCTATCGTGATTCCACTCGAAACTGACTGTCCCAGTGCTGCAAGAGCATTTTTTGCAGCCACATAAAGGTGCTGCCAGTGCCAATACTCCAGGTCTCCTTGGAATTATCTTCCCATTTTTCCCTCCTTTCAAAAAATTTATTTCTCCAATTCTGTTTTTGGTTTAAAAGTAATGCATGTCATTATGCTTGTCTGCACTCAGGCTCCTCCTTGGAACTTGAGTGTTGATACATGAATGTAAAAGTGCTTCTGATCAACAAAAGAATTGTAAAAGGAAAAAAAAAAGTAGTCAACAGTATTGCATAACAATCAGTATTAATCTACACCAAATGTACATAAGAAAGATTTTATTAACACAAAAAATCATTTAAAACATTTAAGTACTGGAAATGTATATTTTCTTACATATATTAAGAAAATACTAGATTTTTGGAAGTTTAGTGTATGAGTGTATTACTAATGAAACCCTGTGCTCTTTATTCTTATACTTGTTTAATAGAGAATGTATTCGGAGAGCCTGGATTGCAATGACAAACACTGTGGTCCTTGAATTGTTTAACTCAAGAGCAATATAGCTGTTATATATATGATATTTGTGATATGAGCAGTTTGTCTCACGTTGAGGAGCTCACTGCAGTTATACATTATGGTTCAAAGCTCCACTTGTTGGTACTTGTTTGCTTTGCACTGTTGAGATTACGGGCTTTATGTTGCCTGATAATCTCTTCAAAAACTCAGACTACAGTTGGAATGATTTGTGTTCTCCTGTCCCCATGGTTCCCCCATGCCATAAATCCAATCAGCGATTGGCCCCTGAGTCTGAATGTCTGAGTGATATTTTTCCTTACTATTATACTTTAGAAAATCATTTTTCTACCATTAACAGAAGTATATATCTGCCGTCGTTCTGTGTTCATGTATGTTATGTGTGATTGTGGATAGGACAGATGTAGCTACAGTAAAACTGAATGCAGTGTGCCTCGTTCACACTGGTTCTGTGCAGAAATTCATGTGTGGGTAAACCATCTCATATTGTCCTGGACAGTAACAATTCATTTTAAATTTTCTGAAAAAAGTTGTGGCAATAATAATGACAGTAATAAAGTATTAGCTGAA
Organism: Lagocephalus sceleratus; assembly: GCA_911728415.1. Lineage (NCBI taxonomy): Eukaryota > Metazoa > Chordata > Actinopteri > Tetraodontiformes > Tetraodontidae > Lagocephalus > Lagocephalus sceleratus. The sequence goes on from CAJVRN010000004.1 coordinate 176,709, forward strand.
GAAGCTTCATGTTGATGCTGTACAGAACTTTGCTGTTAGGATACTAATTGCAGTATCTAAATGTGTTCAATAATTTTATATTGACATATCAGTGCTTTATAGTTGTGGGAAGAACTGGCAATTGGTTTACACTTGTTTCACTTATGGGAAAGCAATACGGCAAATAAAAAAAAAAAAACATACCAAACTAAACTTTATGCTATGCATTGGAACTCTACATTTCCTGGGTTGAATACATTTAAAGCTAAATCTTGCAGGTGGCTGTCAGTCGTTGATCCGTCTGTATTTGCGGTTGATGTTGGATCTCGTTGTAGATTGAAGTGATTGGAGTTCATTACACCAGGTTTCATTTCTGTCCTGTTACCAGCTCAGTACTCGTACAGTACCTCCATGTTCCAGGTAATGTGTTATCTGGTTGTTCTTCTAGGTCTTTTTGTACTTCAAGTTCTTTGTAACATGATATAGACTCTTGGTGCACATGTTGCTTTGATATTTTCTATTTTCATACTGACTTTATGTACAGCTTGTTTTTATGGCAGCACAGTTTCTTTTCTTTTGTGTGCATGAAATGTGTAAATCACAGAGCATAGGTGTATTTGCATATAGTTGCATTTGGTACAAAATAGTCTATCCAATAAACAACTGTTATTTTTCATATAATGTATATTTTATTTTCAAAGAGGTAAGCAACATATTTAAAAACAGAACAAGGTATTTTTCAGATTATTGTGAAAAGGGAATTGTTTGTGAAGGCACAATGTTTGCAGAATATTAGAAATGATGGTTGAAATGGTCAGGAATGGAGAAGTGTGTGCTCCTGTACAGTATTACAGACTATTCATAAATAAAAGTCTTCGCATGAAATGTGTTTGTTGGTTCATAATCAAGAATAATATAAATGTTTTAGAGAAAAGTCTAAACACTATCTTATTATTATTATTATTATTATTATTATTATTATTATTATTAATAATAATAAACACTATCTTCACAGACAGTGTTTAATAAAGTACAAGAAGGTTTCAGCTGGCTCTGATGCTGCAGCCCCAACATCTAGCAGCTAAGATGATGGCACTGGCAACAACAGACTGGTTGAAGATCTCTAACATTTTACTGCAGATGTCCAGCAATGTCCTCATCTGTGGCCTAAGCTGGACTGAGTCTGTCTGTTGTACCATCAGAGCCAGCGACACTCACAGACTCACCAAGAAGGCTGCATCTGAAGTGGGTCTCAAGCTGGTGCCTTCTGGCAGCATGAAGAGGAGGATGTTCAAGAATCAATCTGTCTGTCTGTCTGTCTGTCTGTCTGTCCACTCAAAGAAAGAATTGAATAAAAAGTGAATGCTCAATTACTATAATTTATTGAATAAAGTGTTTTCACCGTCAGTGTCGATGTGTCAAATTAACATGAATATGAGGTTTCGTGGACTTCCGTGACAAGGTTTTCTATAATGTGATGTGTTTTAGAATGTGATATGCAAATAAATGTGTCTTTATAATTTGCTCAACACGTAGCTGAAATAATTATCCCCTTTACCTCCATCGAGATCTTGGAATCACGATGCGTAATGACGCACAGCTCCTGACTCCCCTCTTCCCTTTCCTCTGTGTTTCACTCATGAAGTGGAGCTGAGCGCACGCTGACGTGGTGAGTGTGAGTCAAAGAGGGTTCTACTCCCTGATTTATATCAAGCAATGACAATAAACTAGAGTTGGATGTACAAATGTGAGAACAGCCAGAATCTGTGGATGAAGAAAAAAGGGCTGTGCTGGTCTGTCCTGTCTCCCGACTTCCAGATGTGCAACAGAAGCATCCATAGTTGCGATGGTGGTATAGTGGTGAGCATAGCTGCCTTCCAAGCAGTTGACCCGGGTTCGATTCCCGGCCATCGCATTCACAGTGTTTGTCTCTACATTCAGACAAACTACTTTTTCAAGGTCTTACTTGTGCCGTGTCATCAGCTGACTCACTGGATTCATCGTTGACTTCATCAATTAGTGACACCATCAAACAATAATGTTGACTAGCTCCTGATGGTGAAGATCTCCTCCAAAGTGCTTACTTCGGTAGCCCCCTTTTATATGGTTAAGTACACACATTCTTCTCTGATGACCTCATAACACAGTATAGTGAACCAAATGGTATAGAGTCCAGTCTTTTGAGAAGGGAGTCCAGGAACCTGTGGGCCTCTGCACTTAACAAGACGTTAAATCACGAGCACAGAGAACACCAGTAACAGGACACACATGAAACATGTCTGAGATAGTGTCAGAATGGCTGTAAAACAAGTTAAGGCCTTACAGTGGCCAATGCCTACAGAGAACAGATACTAACTGATATTTTATATGGAATGTTATTTGAATACATATGTTAAAGACAATGGTACAGCGGTTAAAGCCTGTAGAGACCAGGTACATGTGCTTCAGACACTACACTGCCTTCCAAACAGTGACGTGGGTTCAATTCCAGCTGTCACATGTACAGTGTCCAGTTCATGGAGGTCTGTGTCCCTGCACTCAGCCCCTGCTGTTGGGCTCATATCTCTCTCTGTTAAGTAAATTTAGAACTACTTTTGGAGCATGATTGTGTCTGTTATAAAATTTGATTTTTATTAGTGAAGTGATTTAGAAGTTTCCTCTGAGGGTTCAGAGCAGTCGTGCTGTTTGTGAAGTTTTGTGATGGTATGTGCTTTGTAAAGTCAGGGGGGTAAGTGAGTGTTTTGTTTTTGGATTTTGGTGCTGGCCCTGACTGGAACACTACCACATGCAACTGCACACCACACGACACATTTAGCTCCTACAGTAACCTTTAGTGGCTCCTTCACGTGTCCATCACAGATTAAATAAAATAATCCAACCACCCCGGGGGACAAGGGGCCAGATGTTGAAACAAAGTTTAGAAGAAAATATCTTAATTCTGGAATAAAAGTGATGTTGTGAGTGTGTGTGGTCCTAAAGTAGCCGTGTTCATGAGCACATGTCTGCTAGAATACTGTTGACTGTCAGCAGTCACACATCCAGGTTTCATTTAAATACATGTAATTCAAAGTGTGTCCACTAGAGGGGGCGCTTTGTAAAAGACAACGGTATCTAAAGTGTTACAGGATAAAAAGAAAACTAAAGAAAACTTAATGAAGTATTGGGGGTTTATTTAAAGTATTTTATAGAATCACATATTTTACATTAATACGCTTTCAACATTGAAGAGAATGTCATATTGCTAAAAAAATTAATTACATGTTAAAACAACTGCTGATTCCATTAGAACATTGATACAACCCATAATCTCCTGACATATACATACAATATATGTCAGGAGATTAAATCTGGACAAGTAGAAAAAGGTTTCCTCCTCTTCCACCTCACTGTTCTTCACCTCATTATCTATTCTACATTTCTGAAGTGTATTTCTCTTTAAACTCTTGTCATTTTCCATCTCTTCCTCTTTTGCTGTTTCTTCATATCCGTCTTTTTCTTTTTCTCCTCTTCCTCTCTTCATCTGCAATTCCACCTCCTTCTGTTTCTGCAGGTCCAACATTGTTGTTTCCTCCTCTCCTCTTTTCTCTGTTTCTTGTGTTCATGTTCTTTCCTGTTCCTCAGCTGTTTCTTGATCTTTCTTTTTTCTTTGTCTGCTTGTACCATCAACTTCAGATGTTTTGTTTATTTAAACTTTTACCAAACTGGACACAAACTGATGGTTTTTCTTCTTCACTGTTCACCATTTGAGATAATCATCTCTGGTCAGGGACCCCTTCTGGAAGAGAAGACGCAGAAAGACCTCCACCCGTTCTCTGCTGAGACCACTGCGCTTGATGGAGGACTCAGTACCGCTCCGCACAAACAGATAGAGCAGGGATGTCCAAACTATTCCACAAAGGGTCGCATGGATGTTGGGTTTTTGTTCACACCAATCAAGCACACAAGTGTAACCCTGGTTACTGATGCAATAACCGAGCACAGGTAAGTATAAGGTTATGATGATGAATGGGCCGGTCCAGAAGATTACAAATTCGGAAGAACCCTTATTATTTAGTTCCCAACACACGACCAATAAGACTTAGACGTTTTCTCAGGTAACTTATTATTACATAATCAATAACATTGTAAACATACAAATATTCATGAACCTTTATGCAACAGTAAATGAAAAATAACAAACTAAAATAATAAAGCCGGCAAAAATAAAACCCCTTTCTTTCCCAAAGTCAACGTTGGGGCCCTTGCTGCTTATTTCCCTCCAACAGTGTTTATGTGTAAGTGTATGGGTCTCTCCTACCACACCATCCGTGAGAAAGGGGAGGGGTCAGGAATCATTCGAATTGCTAGGAATCGAATGCGGCTCGCCACCCAGCTCTCACTGGGAATCCTGGGTTGGTTCCTGGGAGCCTATCTTGAATCCACAGGAACACTAATGGTTGACAAAATGTGGATGCAGCCTCTTCCATCCAATATTATCCAACCAGGGAAAAAACCTGACCTATGACCAGGTCAAAGGAAATTCAACCATATTATTACATTCAAAACCATATTCAATTTCTAATTCTTCATGTATTATTATTAAGTAACAATACAGACTGGCATCAACTGACTCAATCATTGCCTCAAAAGGTTTAGTTGTACAACAAATCTTAGTTTTAGTATTCTTCCATTTATGATTGTGAAATCACAAATGTGTTCAAATTATTTCTTGTAATCATGTTTAATTATTCAATCTACATTAATAATCACTTCAAAACCATAAAGTATTATTGTTATATTAATAAACAAACCAAAAATAGACATTTTCTTTCTTAGAAAAATTAAATAGTGCACTTTTAAATTAAATAAAAAAATATACACTCAGTACAGTTAACTATCATAGTAATTCTTGAGGTAGTATGACTTAACGTGCTAATTTTCCTCCCCTTGCACCGGTAACAGTGAGAGAATGCACTAAAAATTAACCTCTTTCATTACCACAATCATGAAATAAACAAAATCAAATAATTTCACCAATACCTTTGTTTCTTTTCAACACATAATAAACACATTTCAGAAAAATAACACGTCTTTTGTAAACAACAGATTAGCAATTAGCATTCAATAAATTGCAAGCAATCATTGCAGCTTAAGTGGCTACATCTAAGCTAGTAGGCCGCTAGTATCATAAAACAAGTTCCAGTGATTAGCAACATTAGCCCCTTTTGCATAGCTCTTGGTAAGCCACCGCCGCTTTACAACAATGCTTAACGGTTAAACCTGAATACGAGCTGCTTTAAATCATTTCAAAATGCTTCCGAACTCACCGCTGAATCCCGTTATGCACTCGCTTAGCTCTCTCAGCTCACACGAGGCAGCACGAGGCACCAGCACGAACACACCCTGAACGCGGAAGTCGCGACAGGACGTCAGACCACCGAGCTGCACACCTGAGCTAACGCAGCTCGGTGATTGGCTAAACAGGGAAACCCCGTGTATATTCCATTTAATTATACAAAAACATTTTAAATGTTTTTTTTTTCATTTTTTCACTTTTAACCAACTTTTAACAGTTTTTAATGTATGTAAATAAAATAAGTTATCTAAAGGAACATTTTAACAAAACAGGTTATTTCGGGACCTGGGTTACACAAGGTCTGACCAATCAGCTGTCTGAAGACTCAGATCAGTTGATGAAATGATTCTAGTCTGGTGTGCTGTTGCTGGGTTGGAACAAAAAGCTGCAGCCACACGGCCCTTTGTGGAAGAGTCTGGACGTCCATGACCCGGAGCATTGAAGCTCTGTCAAGCTCTTCAGCAGACAATCTTATGCTGCCTGAAGCAAAACAGGGACAAGATGGTGGCAATCAGATAGAAAACTGTGACTTTTAAATTATGCTTTTTAATGTTGGTGTCACTTATCTTTCTTCAAGGTCCTGGTTATCCAAACCTTGATCTCAGTGAGCAACTGACCTTGGTCAAGGTTTTTGAAGATGTTTTGCCTCTTCTTCAAAAGTTTCTTCAGTCCTAAAATACACATCATAAATGTACATATTGTGATTGGATAATGACTCCAATCAGGAAGGATGCCACCAGAGGTTACTATAGGAGCTAAATGTGTTGTGTGGTGTAACGTTGCATGCGCTGGAGTTTCAGTCAGAGACACACACCTCCATGAACTGGACACTGTGCATGCGACAGCCAGAATCAAACCCTGGTCAACTGCTTGGAAGGCAGCTAAGAAAATGGTACTGGCAACAACAGACTGGTAGAAGATCTCCAACATTTTGCTGCACATGTTGAAGGATCTCAGCCTCCTCAGGAAATCAAGTCTGCTCCTCCCCTTGTTGTGCACAGCCTCTGTGTTAGATCTCCATTCCTTCCACGAAAACATTGAATGTAGTAAATTCCTGGTTGACTGGAAATATCTTTGTAAAAGTGTACAAAGCAGCAGTTTCCAAGTTTGATATGTGCACCGACTGTATTTATTTCTCTTTTCTGACTTGGATAGGATTAAGAAGAAATGAGCATTTGATGCCTGCAGTATGGGCTCCATGACAGAGGAGCCAGTCAACATTATTGTTTGATGGTGTTACTAATTGATGAAGTCAACGATGAATCCAGTGAGTCAGCTGATGACACGGCACAAGTAAGACCTTAAAAAAGTAGTTTGTGTGAATGTAGGGACAAACACTGTAAATGCGATGGCCGGGAATCGAACCCAGGTCAACTGCTTGGAAGGCAGCTATGCTCACCACTATACCACCATCGCAACTATGGCTGCATCTGTCGCACATCTGCAAGTCGGGAGACAGGACAGACCAGCACAGCCCTTTTTTTCTTCATCCACAGATTCTGGCTGTTCTCACATTTGTACATCCAACTCGAGTTGATTGTCATTGCTTGATATAAATCAGGGAATAGAACCCTCTTGGACTCGCACTCACCACGTCAGCGTGCGCTCAGCTCCACTTCATGAGTGAAACACAGAGGAAAGGGAAGAGGGAAGTCAGGAGCTGTGCGTCATTACACACAGTATTCTGGGTGGATGGTAAGACACTATCAGCTCTTGACACTATCAGCTCTTGAATCAGCTCTTGAATATATAATGGTGCGGAGGAGAAGAGTTTAACATTCTTTTCTAGATCTTACAGGCAGCCAGTGCAGTGAAGCTAGCACGGGAGAAATGTGATCTCTTCTCTCAGTTCCTGTCAGTACACGTGCAGCAGCTTTCTGGACCAGCTGGAGAGGCTTCAGAGACTTGTTGCTGCAACCTGATAAGAAGGAGTTACAATAGTCTAACAACAGTTGAATCCACACTTTATTTGTCTGTACACACTGTTTTCACTGCACCGTCTGCTTATTGCACTACAACCAACTCTGCAACATTTGTATACTGCATGTACACAGTATTTAAATAACTATTTTCATACTCTTCACTGGTTTCACTCATATCTCACCGGCCATACTCTTTTCATCCAGCTCAAGTCCTTCACCTCGGATCCTTCCCCTGTCATTCTGGTGTGCCGCAGGGCTCTGTCCTTGGGCCCCTCCTCTTCATCATCTATATCCTCCCCCTTGGCAATATCCTCCGCAAATTTGGTATCCACTTCCACTGCTTTGCGGATGACACCCAGCTCTACTTCTCCTGTAAGCCCAACTCCCCCCTCCCACCCTCTTCCATCACAAACTGCCTCTCTGAAGTTAAATCCTGGTTCACCATCAACTTCCTCAAGTTAAACAGTGACAAAACTGAACTTCTGGTTGTTGGCACCAAATCCTCCCTCTCCAAAGCTGACAGTTTCTCCCTCACCATAGACGGCTCCACAGTGTCCCCCTCCCCTCAGGTCAAGAGTCTGGGTGTCATCCTAGACAGCTCACTCTCCTTCCAATCCAACACTAATAACATTACGCGATCTGCTTATTTTCACTGACACAATATCAAACGTCTCCGCTCCTCTCTCTCCCCCCACACCACTGCCATCCTAGTTCAGAGCCCCGTCACCTCCCGTATCGACTATTGCAATGCACTCCTTTTCGGTGTCCCCCACAAATCCCTCCGGAAATTCCACTTGGTCCAAAACTCTGCTGCCCGCATCATCACCAGAACCCCCTCCACTCATCACATTACCCCTGTTCTCCAGCAGCTTCACTGGCTCCCGGTTCATCTCCATGTTACCTTTAAGATTCTTTTATATACTTTTAAAGCCATCCATAACCTTGCCCCCCCCCCATTTGACTGACCTTCTCCTCGTCTCGTGGTGAGTGTGAGTCCAAGAGGGTTCTATTCCCTGATTTATATCAAGCAATGACAATCAACTAGAGTTGGATGTATAAATGTGACAATAGCCAGAATCTGTGGATGAAGAAAAAAGGGCTGTGCTGGTCTGTCCTGTCTCCCGCGTTCCAGATGTGCGACAGATGCAGCCATAGTTGCGATGGTGGTATAGTGGTGAGCATAGCTGCCTTCCAAGCAGTTGACCCGGGTTTGATTCCCGGCCATCGCATTCACAGTGTTTGTCCCTACATTCAGACAAACTACTTTTTCAAGGTCTTACTTGTACCGTGTCATCAGCTGACTCACTGGATTCATTGTTGACTTCATCAATTAGTAACACCATCAAACAATAATGTTGACTAGCTCCTCTGTCATGGAGCCCATACTGCAGGCATCAAATGCTCATTTCTTCTTAATCCTATCCAAGTAAGAAAAGAGAAATAAATACGGTCGGTGCACATATCAAACTTGGAAACTGCTGCTTTGTACACTTTTACAAAGATATTTCCAGTCAAACAGGAATTTACTAGATTCAATCTTTTCGTGGAAGAAATGGAGATCTAACACAGAGGCTGTGCACAACAAGGGGAGGAGCAGACTTGATTACCTGAGGAAGCTGAGATCCTTCAACATGTGCAGCAAAATGTTGGAGATCTTCTACCAGTCTGTTGTTGCCAGTACCATTTTCTTAGCTGCTTTCCAAGCAGTTGACCAGGGTTTGATTCTGGGGTTTGACATATACATACCGGCAGGGTGGTATGGGGTTGTACAAGATTTTTCGACCCCATAAAGAACACAAAGTTGCTGGACGAGAGAGCTTTCAAAATTTTGGCCTTGATCAGAGTGAACCTGTGCAGGGACACCAAACTTAGAAAACCACTCTGAAACTAGCACCTGGGCCACAGTGGAGGCCCGCTGATCCCGAGTGGGATGGCCAAGGTGTACTTACTGAAGACGTCGGTCATAATGAGGACATTTTCTAACCCATTATGGCTGGGTTCCAGTAAGGTAAAGTCAATGGCCAAGACTTTGTTGGGGCAGGAAGCCAGCAAATGCCCCATAAAGCTAGGGGAAGCAGTCTGTGTGACCTTGGATACTTGACACCTCTCACACTCCCTACACCACCGAGCCACATCTGAGGACATGCCAGGCCAGTAGATGATGCACCCAGCAAGTACTCACGAAACTTTTCAGACATGGCCCACTTAAGAGCCAAGAATTCCAGTTTCATGGAACTATAATTGGCCATATTTCTCTCTGTTGGCCTCAATCCCCTACTAGCGTAAGCTATGAGCCTAGCCTTCCAAAGCACAGCCCCAAGACCACCATGGCTAGCGTCATCCTCCAGAATAAATGGCAGAGAGAAATCAGCATAGGCTAGCACTGGGGCCGTGGTGAGTTTGACCTTAAGTGCTTCAAAGTTCCGCTGGCACTCTTCCAACCAGTTCTCAAACACTGCTTGCCCCCTCGGCCTCGGTTTCTTGTTGGCTAGCTCAGCCACAAGCCTATGCAAGGGGGCCGCCAGTTTAGCGAAACCTTCAACGAAGCGGCGGTAATAGCTTGCGAACCCCAGAAACGAGCGTAGCTCAGAGATGGTGGTAGGAACCGGCCAATTTGCAACCGCCTCTACCTTGCTGGGATCAGTGGAATAACCCTAATCAGAGACCACATGACCCAAATACCTCACCTCCTGCTAGAAAAACACACACTTTTCCAGGTTGACCTTAAGACCCTGCCCCTGCAGCCTCCGCAGCACGACTTCCAGCCTCTCTAGATGTCGTTCAACGGTGGAGGAGAAGACTACGATGTCATCGAGGTAAAGGAGCAACGACTGACACTGTTGATCACAGTCGCTGCATCAACCTTTTTAAATGTGCTTGCGGCATTACAGAGACCAAAACGCATGCGGTTCCATTCAAAGAGGCCGAATGGAGTACAAAAGGCGGTCTTTGGCCTATCAGCTTCGATGACTGGGACCTGATTGTTCCCGCTGGCCAAGTCGAGAGTGGAAAACTCTCGACTTGGCCAACGGGCGCCTGTCAAGGCATCCAAGGATTCCTCGATGCGTGGTAAAGGCAAAGCATCCTTTCTGGTCTTGCTGTTAATCTGACGGTAGTCTACACACAAGCGGAGACTACCATCTTTCTTCTTGTCCAGAACGATTGGAGAACCATAAGGACTGCTACTCTCCCTAATGATCTGACTTTCTAGCAGCTGGTTTATGTGCTCCTTGACCAATTCATATTCTGCCGGTGGAATGCGCCTGTAGCGCTGCCGAACAGGCACCTCATCCAAGAGTGGGATGTCGTGACCGATCAGGTTGGTACAGCCCAAATCTCCCGAATGGGAAGAGAACACTGAAGCATAGTGCCCAAGAAGAGATCTCGCCTAACCTTGGTCTTCCTCCGACAGTATGGACAAGTCTATTGAACCGATCTGTGGTGGCAGAGCCTCAGACGCCGCTTGAGAGGCCATAGTGGCGACACCAGTGGCTGTCCCAGTGACCCCTGCGGGCATGCTAATAACTCGAACCTCTTTCAGGGTGCCGACAGTGGTCCAAGGGTAGAGCAAAACGCCATTGGAGCTGACATTGACAATCGGGATGTATGCAGTGCCTCGCACCACTCGAACCAATGCAGGCAAAGCCAATAATCCACAAGGCAAACCAGACTCTTGAGGCTCGAACAATACACTGGATTGCGAGTATCGCTCTGAACAGGTTTCTGCAATGATTTTCATGGTTTCACCCGCGATGCGACATGCCTTTTTACCACGAACCTTAACTAGGCCTGGAGTGCCCTTAGAGGCTTGTCCGTTAGCTTGATGGCACCTCTGTAGAGTCTGCATAAACTCTGGCACCCCGCACACCGAGGGCAAATTGAACAACGCCAATCCATGTTGTCCAAAAAGCACGTGATAACACCTCCGGATGATGTTCATCCCCAAAATGCCAGGGACCTGTGGAGACACACCTCTAGGGGGATCTTTGACAACAAGGACCCCACATTGTGGTACAGAAATGTCACAGAGGTCCACATCCAACTCAAGGTACCCAACTTAAGGGATGGCCAGCACGTTAGCTGCTCTGAGCGTCAGCCAATTGCAAGACTGGAGCCTCTCTTGGCCCCAAGACTGTTTCTTCCTTCGTGAGGAAGAAACTTTCGGTTACAGTGGACACCATCGACCCAGTGTCCACCAAACACGACACTTGAACTCCACCCATACTTACGTTAACATGTGGGCAAGGAGACATCAGCTCACGACCCCCGCCTGAGCCAGTAGCCAGTAACCCCCCGCGAACTGTGGCTCTGCAGCCTGGTGGGTGCTAGTTTTCCGATTCTCTGGCTGGCTGATTCTGAGACTGCCTGTTGGAAGGCTGGCGAAATGACAAAGAGAATTGAGTACGAAGAGGAACACATTCTCCATCGCACTCGCTGGCGTAGTGACCTGGCTGTTGGCAACGTCGGCAAACAATTTGACCACGAGGGGGCGGGGGCGGTGTGAGCGCGAGATCTGCATTGCAGAAAGGCTATGGGTAAGTTGGTTCAGCTGTTCCTGCTGCAACCTCAGCATCTCCCTCAGCTCAACTAGCTCCGATCCCCGAGGAAGGAAGGCCGCCTCCCAAGAGCCCTGTACTCCATACTGGAGACCAAAAGCTGAAGGGACCGAATGACTTTGACCCCTCCCGCCTCCAGGCAAACCCTCACACTCCCACCGAATCACCTCAACCCGGACGTCAAGCAGGGTGGCAGTAGGCTGCCTGCTTACCATCTGCTTTAGTTTGTGATGCAAAGCACCATCCAATACATACTCAACAAACTGGTCACGCAACAACACCTCTGCATTTGTCGTACCACTAGGAGCACGTTCCCTCAGCGGTGCCATTATGTTCAGTAACCCCAGGGAGAACTCATGTAGCGTCTCCCCTTCCTGTTGCCATTGGGAGAAAAATGCCTCCTGTAGGGCAACATAAGACTTAGAACACCCATACAGTTCTCGCAACGCAGAAATAATTTTATCGGGGTCTTCCCTCTCATCCCTGGGCCGATATTTAATCTCATTGCGAGCCTCACCTTCAAGATGATCAAACAGGAAGAAGGCCTGATCGGATGCTGACAGATGACGCACTCTCACGTACACCACACAACACATTTAGCTCCTATAGTAACCTCTGGTGGCATCCTTCCCGATTGGAGTCATTATCCAATCACAATATGTACATTTATGATGTGTGTATTTTAGGACTGAAGAAACTTTTGGAGAAGAGGCAAAACATCTTCAAAAACCTTGACCAAGGTCAGTTGCTCACTGAGATCAAGGTTTGGATAACCAGGACCTTGAAGAAAGATAAGTGACACCAACATTAAAAAGCATAATTTAAAAGTCACAGTTTTCTATCTGATTGCCACCATCTTGTCCCTGTTTTGCTTCAGGCAGCATAAGATTGTCTGCTGAAGAGCTTGACAGAGCTTCAATGCTCCGGGTCATGGATGTCCAGACTCTTCCACAAAGGGCCGTGTGGCTGCAGCTTTTTGTTCCAACCCAGCAACAACACACCAGACTAGAATCATTTCATCAACTGATCTAAGTCTTCAGACAGCTGATTGGTCAGACCTTGTGTGCTTGACTGGTGTGAACAAAAACCCAACATCCATGCGACCCTTTGTGGAATAGTTTGGACATCCCTGCTCTATCTGTTTGTGCGGAGCGGTACTGAGTCCTCCATCAAGCGCAGTGGTCTCAGCAGAGAACGGGTGGAGGTCTTTCTGCGTCTTCTCTTCCAGAAGGGGTCCCTGACCAGAGATGATTATCTCAAATGGTGAACAGTGAAGAAGAAAAACCATCAGTTTGTGTACAGTTTGGTAAAAGTTGAAATAAACAAAAACATCTGAAGTTGATGGTACAAGCAGACAAAGAAAAAAAGAAAGATCAAGAAACAGCTGAGGAACAGGAAAGAACATGTACACAAGAAACAGAGAAAAGAGGAGAGGAGGAAACAAAAATGTTGGACCTGCAGAAACAGAAGGAGGTGGAACTGCAGATGAAGAGAGAGGAAGAGGAGAAAAAGAAAAAGACAGATTTGAAGAAACAGCAAAAGAGGAAGAGATGGAAAAGGTGAAGAACAGTGAGGTGGAAGAGGAAGGAAACCTTTTTCTACTTGTCCAGATTTAATCTCCTGACATATACTGTATGTATATGTCAGGAGATTATGGGTTGTATCAATGTTCTAATGGAATCAGCAGTTGTTTTAACATTTAATTCTTTTTTTTTAGCAATATAATGACATTCTCTTCAATGTTGAAAACGTATTAATGTAAATATGTGATTCTATGAAATACTTTAAATAAACCCTCAATGCTTCATTAAGTTTTCTTTAGTTTTCTTTTTATCCTGTAACACTGTAGATACCGTTGTCTTTTACAAAGCGCCCCCTCTAGTGGACACACTTTGAATTGCATGTATTTAAATGAATCCTGGATGTGTGACTGCTGACAGTCAACAGTATTCTAGCAGACATGTGCTCATGAACACGGCTACTTTAGGACCACACACACTGGGGGGGGGGATTGTCTTCCCTTAGCTCAGGCCTGGGAGTTTCAGAATCTGCTCAGTATTTAAGCTGTTCCGAGAACTGCACTCTTCTGGATTGAGACTTTGGATGTTGCAGGGCCAGCACAACACCCCTCACCCCCCCCCTCCCCAACATAGGCCTGTATGGACACATACGGGCCTCTGTCTGACAATACATACATATTCCAAATGCAATGGAAGGCCTTTATTATGCAACAGTACTTAATGGACACCAACATGACAGCGGATTAACACCTACAACACATCAAGACACCACTGTGCAGCATCACTACCACATCATCTTTCCCTGAGGTCACTCCCTACTTTACAAAGCACATACCGTCACACAACTTCACAAACAGCACGACTGCTCTGAACCCTCAGAGGAAACTTCTAAATCACTTCACTAATAAAAATCAAATTTTATAACAGACACAATCATGCTCCAAAAGTAGTTCTAAATTTACTTAACAGAGAGAGATATGAGCCCAACAGCAGGGGCTGAGTGCAGGGACACAGACCTCCATGAACTGGACACTGTACATGTGACAGCTGGAATTGAACCCAAGTCACTGTTTGGAAGGCAGTGTAGTGTCTGAAGCACGTGTACCTGGTCTCTACAGGCTTTAACCGCTGTACCATTGTCTTTAACATATGTATTCAAATAACATTCCATATAAAATATCAGTTAGTATCTGTTCTCTGTAGGCATTGGCCACTGTAAGGCCTTAACTTGTTTTACAGCCATTCTGACACTATCTCAGACATGTTTCATGTGTGTCCTGTTACTGGTGTTACTCTGTGCTCGTGATTTAACGTCTTGTTAAGTGCAGAGGCCCACAGGTTCCTGGACTCCCTTCTCAAAAGACTGGACTCTATACCATTTGGTTCACTATACTGTGTTATGAGGTCATCAGAAAAGAATGTGTGTACTTAACCATATAAAAGGGGGCTACCGAAGTAAGCACTTTGGAGGAGATCTTCACCATCAGGACCACGAAACCTCCCTCGGGCAAACTGAAGTGTCTGATTGTTACCTGACTGTTCTCTCCAATAAACATCTCTTACATCCACGTCGGTGTCTACGAAGGTTCCTTTCTCATCAGCACCTCTCGACCACCAGAAGAAGAAAATTTACCACAGCAGCAAAGAAAATGGTACTGGCAACAACAGACTGGTAGAAGATCTCCAACATTTTGCTGCACATGTTGAAGGATCTCAGCTTCCTCAGGAAATCAAGTCTGCTCCTCCCCTTGTTGTGCACAGCCTCTGTGATAGATCTCCATTCCTTCCACGAAAAGATTGAATGTAGTAAATTCCTGGTTGACTGGAAATATCTTTGGAAAAGTGTACAAAGTAGCAGTTACTGTCTGTACTGAATCCAGTGAATCAGCTGATGACACGGCACAAGTAAGACCTTGAAAAAATAGTTTGTCTGAATGTAGGGACAAACACTGTGAATGCGATGGCCGGGAATCGAACCCGGGTCAACTGCTTGGAAGGCAGCTATGCTCACCACTATACCACCATCGCAACTATGGCAACATCTGTCGCACATCTGGAAGTCGGGAGACAGGACAGACCAGCACAGCCCTTTTTTTCTTCATCCACAGATTCTGGCTGTTCTCACATTTATACATCCAACTCTAGTTGATTGTCATTGCTTGATATAAATCAGGGAATAGAACCCTCTTGGACGCACACTCACCACGTCAGCGTGCGCTCAGCTCCACTTCATGAGTGAAACACAGAGGAAAGGGAAGAGGGAAGTCAGGAGCTGGGCGTCATTACACACAGTATTCTGGGTGGATGGTAAGACACTATCAGCTCTTGACACTATCAGCTCTTGAATCAGCTCTTGAATATATAATGGTGCGGAGGAGAAGAGTTTTACATTCTTTTCTAGATCTTACAGGCAGCCAGTGCAGTGAAGCTAGCACGGGAGAAATGTGATCTCTTCTCCCGGTTCCTGTCAGTACACGTGCAGCAGCTTTCTGGACCAGCTGGAGAGGCTTCAGAGACTTGTTGCTGCAACCTGATGAGAAGGAGTTACAATAGTCTAACAACAGTTGAATCCACACTTTATTTGTCTGTACACACTGTTTTCACTGCACCTTCTGCTTATTGCACTACAACCAACTCTGCAACATTTCTATACTGCATGTAAACGGTATTTAAATACCTCTTTTCATAGGCGTGTGCTTTGTATTTCCAGTTATTTTTTTGTGTTGTTGTAAAAGCTGCTGTACTGTAATTTCTCAGTTTGGGGTCAATAACGTATTGCAATTCTATTCTATTCTGTTCCATTCAATTCTATTCTCTTCTTCTGTTTTCTACCAATTTTAATTTGCACACTGTTCCTTCATCTGTACATGAAAAAGTCAATTTGTTGCTTTTTCAATTGTTTTTTTATGTTATCTTTGTTTTTCATCAAAATGTTATGTGTAGCTAATTCAGAATCATATACTGATTTACTGTTGCATTCCTGCTTCCTGTGCTGAACTGACGCCTCCCTTTTGTACATTATTAAATACTGTCTATGAATGACTGTTCAGACTTTTCTCTAAAAATCTTTTACACTTTTATTTATGAATAGTCTGTAATACTGTACAGGAGCACACACTTGTCCATTCCTGACCATTTCACCCAAACACTGTGCCTTCATAAACAATTCCCTTTTCAAAATAATCTGAAAAAAACCTTTATAACTACATTATATGAAATATAACTGTTGTTTATTGGATAGACTATTTTCTACCAAATGAAACTATATGCAAATACACCTATGCTCTGTGATTTACACATTTCATGCTTCAGCTTCAGAAACTGGCCACTTGCTCTGCACTCTCTTGGGGGCTGGAATCGTCCCTTGTAGTAGACAACAGCTGCTGGTCCCTTTGATTTTGTGTCTTAGAAGGGGATAACGGGGATTGTTGTGAGCCTTGAGTTGATGAAAGTCGTGTTGGGCTCAGTCTAAGAAGAGAAAAGGCACTATTGAAAGAAAGCTGGAGGTTTTAAGAACTTTCAAAGGTGAACCAGTCTGGGTTTCGTGTTACAGTACTGCTTTCTAGGCCAGACCCAATATCCCATAATCTCCTGACATATGGCCATTTGTTTTAACATGTAATTTAATTGTTTTTAGCAATCTCATGACATTCTCCTCAATGTCCAGAACTTTTTAATGCAAAATATGTAATTCTACAAAATAAGTAAAGAAAAAAAACCCTCAATTATTGAAAACTTTTTTGTTTTTTTTTATCCTGTAACACTGTAGTTACCGTTGTCTTTAACAAACCTGGATCTGTGACTGCTGACAGTCAACAGTATTCTAGCAGACATGTGCTCATGAATTAGCTGTTATATTATAGGTGACCCAAAATCTAATGTCCACATATGTGGACACCAGGTCTTAGGAGGTTAAAATAAAATAGTTGCAAAACTCACCTGGACCATCACTGTCTTGTGAATTTATTCCAGAATGGACTTTTCATTTTAGTCAAGTTACATGGAATTACAAATGCAGAATCCATATTATAAAATTGATAAAACCCAACAATGCGGCCCCTTTCTCAACCACATCCCCCAGTGAGTCCATCAGGGAAACACAAATGAGATCTCCATGTCACTCTTGTTGGACACAGAGTTGATATTTCCCATGATGGAAGACAGGAGAAAGGACTTCAACGTTGCACCAGTGGGAACAGGGAGGAAACTTTCAGACCTGCTCCAAGGTCAATGAAAGAAGCTCCTCTCCTGAACCCATCAATAGTTGACACAATACAAGAATAACAAAATAAAGCAACCGCTGAGAAAAAATAAACATACATGTTTGGTTATCAAATGTACAACTGTACATGCTTCCCTTAGGGAACATTATTCGGCAGCATGGAATAAATTTTCATTGTTATGCGGATGACACTCAGCTTTATTTATCCATGAAACCAGAGGAGACAGAGAAGTTAGTGAAGCTCCAGACCTGTCTTAAGGACACAAAGTCTTGGATGTCTTCAAATTTCCTCCTCCTCAACCCAGGAAAAACTGAGGTCATGGTGTTTGGTCCTGAACCTCTCTATATATATTGAAACATATGATCACTCTAGATGGTATGTCATTAACATCTAGTCTCTCTGTGAGGAATCTGGGAGTAACTTTTGACCAAAACCTCTCCTTTAACTCACACATTAAAATAGTCTGTAGAAGTGCCTTTTTTCACCTGAGGAACATCACAAGGATCAGAAAGTTACTAACGCGGCATGATGCCGAAAAGTTAGTCCATGCGTTTGTTAGCTCCAGGCTGGACTATTGTAATTCTTTATTATCAGGGTGTCCAAACAACTCTTTAAGAAGCCTCCAGGTGATCCACAATGCTGCAGCCAGAGTTCTGACAGGTATTGACAAAAGAGATCACATAACTCCTGTACTGGCGTCTCTTCGTTGGCTGCCCGTTAAATTTAGAATAATTTTTAAAACCCTTCTTTTGACCTATAAGGTCCTTAGAGGCCTAGCTCCATCCTACCTGGAAGAGCTAGTTATATCTTACCAGCCCAATAGACCACTCCGCTCTCAGAACGCTGGTCTACTTGTGGTTCCCAGAGTCTTTGGGAGTAGATTGGGGGGCCGAATATTTAGCTACCAGGCCCCCCTGCTATGGAACCAGCTCCCTGTCCAGGTACGGGAGACCACCACTGCACATACAATTATATTTTATTGGTCACTAAGCAGGTGCCAAATATTGATATTGATCATTTTTATTCTTTTTTTCATTAAAGGTAAAATGCTCTAAAGAGCACCACAGCTGATCAAATCACAGCTAATTTGTTGAAAATAGTCCACAAAATGTTTCTGGTTCACATGGTGACTCCCCTGGATGCATTCTAAGATGGTTTTCTGACAGACATGACTATAGTTTAGAAACAAAAATCCATGTTTTTTTTTGATAGAGCACAGTTCTTTCAAGGGGATAGGGTGTGGTCACCTTCCGAATAAATAAATAAATTCCTTACTTCTCTTTGGGTACTTTTGAAATCTTTTTCATCTTTGATAAACTTCAGTGCCACCATCTGTTTTGTATTTGTGTTTTGGCCTTGAGCCACTTGAACAAATGATCCTTCCTCTATAATTTCCTGGACAATACATTTAGACTTTTTGGTGTAGAGAACATCACCAACTGAAACTGTGGAGAAACATGGAGAGAAAACATTTTGTCAACATGAAAACATCAAAGATACAACTGAACCATCAGAACCATCCAGGCTCTCAGCTGGTTCACAGCCCCCCTCTGCCACAGACATCCAACCTTCAGCTTGGACCAGCCACGCTGTCTCAACGTGAGCCCCCGCTGTCTACACGGCCACGTATCACCTGTGCAGCGTTAAAGCTTCAGTCAGCAATGGCTCCTGTGCTGGGTAGTAGGCAGGAGGACTCCACACTGACTCAGTCTCTCCATCAACATGGGCACTGTCCACTTGTCCTGGAAAGGGCGGCCCTTGCCTTCAACTTTCATTATTTTAGTGATAGTTATCATTTTCTAAATGGGCTAAAAATAGATGCAGATAAAGTTACCACAGGAGGGTGTCCAGAGGACTACTGCCACCCTCTGCTGAAATATAAAAAGGCTTTTTTACTACACATGTATTTTTTAATGTGGCCAACAGTGCTGGTGGGCCACTATTAATAGATTTTATGACAGAGGCTGCAGACTTTGGACATGCTTTGTGATGTAAATGTTTTTTATTAATATTTTCAATATTTTTGTTGAACAGTTTCTATCTTAGAATAGAACAATGCAGATGATTCATTGTATATTCATTCTGTCAAATGATTGTGAAACCACCAATAGTGACCACAGTTTCAAATATTTACTGTTCTTTCTTTAATCCTCCTTCTTGCCTTGGAAAGAGAAGGCTTGCTTCACCCATCTGAAGACTCTGCCAAACCAGTTGCAGATTTTACCCCAAAACGAGCTTTTCTCTTTTGAGCTGCTGTTTTCAAAGGTGGAGGCATCACTGCTGTCAGCACAGGAAAGATCTTCTGATGAACTTTCACTGTCAAAGGACGAAGTGTCTGAATATTCATTACAGGAAAGATCTTCTGATGAACTGTCACTGTCATAGGACGAAGTGTCTGAATATTCATCACAGTAAAGATCTTCTGATGAACTTTCACTGTCATAGGACGAAGTGTCTGAATATTCCTCGCTGGAAGGATCTTCTGAGGAACTGTCATTGTCAGAGGATGTAGAGTCTGAATATTCCTCGCTGGAAACATTTTCCCCCTTGAACAATGATGCAGCTCTTTCAAGAGACATATCTAGACAAGTATCAGAAATATCCCTGTAGAAATATTCAGAATAATCTTTCTCTTCATCCTTCGTGAAATCCACAGATTTTGACTCTTTGTCCTTCTCTTCTATAGACTTGTCATTGTCAGAGGACATAGTGTCTGAATATTCATCACTGGAAAGATTTTTTCTCTTGAGAAATGATACAGCACTTTCAAAAGATATGTCAAGAGAACTTTCAGAAATATTACTGGATAAATATTCAGAGTGGTCTTTCTTGGTGGTTTCTTTCTTCAACAAGGATTTACTGTTTTTGCTGGGTACCACTGCTGATGAGGAATCAACATCAGCAGAAGGCTCCAGTGGTATGTCCTGGTTCTCTATGTCACCTTCTCCAGGGTTCTCCTGCAGGGTCGCTTCAACCTCTTTTGGTCTCTGGTGTACCACAGGTGACAAGGATTCAATATCAGAAGAAGGCTCTAGCAGCATCTCATGGCTCACTAATCTGATATCTGCAGGAATATAATAATCTGAGTTGTCCACCTGAGCATCTACACACTTGTCCTTTGTGTTCTCATCTTCTGAAGCAGAGAAATGGTTGATCTGCTGAGAAGTATCTTTCACTTTTTCTGGGTTCTCATGTACCCTAGACGACGAGGAGCCTTGTAATTTCTCAATTTCTGCAGTTGCTTGCTTTGCTTTTTCTCCTGTAACATCAAGGAATGGATGCTGCAGAATCTCCAGAGGCTTGATACGATTCTCTGGGTCAACTTCCAGCATCGTCAGGATCAGCTGTAAAAACAGCACCACATCAGTGAGCTCTTCATTTTTTGGTAGAAATGCATTCATGATGTCCTTGAAGCTTTCAAAATGATTGGGAGTCAGGGAAGGGAACGAGTTCTGTTCCCTGCGGAACTGCTCTTCTGGTTTAAGACTCCATCGTTGCTCACTGTTCAACTTGAACATGCACTGTGTGCGGATCCCTGTGTTCAGTAGATAGTCTGGTGGCTGTCCAAAAAGTTTGATAATGCACTTGAGAACATCATATTTTTCATTGTTTACAAAAACATAATCTCCAAGAGCCAATTCCAGTAAAGTGACCCCTAAGGACCACACATCAGCAGCCTCATTAACTGAGGACCTCAGCAGCACCTCTGGTGAACTGTAGCAAAAGGTGACCACAAAGGTTGTATCATCAAAATCAGAAATAAACTGTGCTCCACCAAAATCTACCAGCTTCACTCTTAATGGCTGCTGATGTCTGTCCACAATCATGATATTTCCTGGTTTGATATCTCCATGGACAATCCCATTTGAGTTCAGCTCTTGAAGAGCCACGGCCATTTGCTCTGTGATGACTCTGACCTCTGACAAAGGAAGTCCACTCTTCTTTGACTTGTGATTTACTGCTGAAACATAACTATCCAGATCCATATCCAACAGCTCAAAGCTCAGACAGATGTCATTGTTTTGGATGAAATAGCTGTTAAATCTGATAATGTTGCTTCTGTCAGGATCCAGACAGCTCAGACGAGTTAGGATGCAGATTTCATGGATGGCAATTTTCTTGTATTTTTCCTTAATGACCTTAACAGCCACTGTCTCTTGTGTCTTCAAGTTGAAACACTTGAAAACTACACCAAAATTGCCTTCTCCTAAAGTCTTTATTCTCTCAAGGTCTTCTCCAAATACGTTAGCATTGTCTCCTGTATGCTGGGGTGAATATCCCCCACTCTTCATAATATGCTCGGCCATTTTGCTGTATTAATGTTGCTGAAACTGTTAGTAAACTAATAATTTAGTTTAATACTACTCCCCCTTATAGCAATAATCTGTGTTGAATTTTAAATTTACTTTAATTTAAATTCATAAAACATTTTATCTTTGAAAAAAAAATACTCTTATGGTAACTTTGATATTTAATGTCTTTGATTATTAATATTGGTTGATTTGGAAAGCTAACAACGGCTAAATGTGATTAAATTAACCAGAAAAGATGAATGAAATGACAAAAATGAGAACTTCTACATCTATTCTTCCACACCAAACTTTAATTGTCTTGTGTATCTTTCTCATGATCAGAATAAATCAGCTTCATTTTTTTATCTGCTCCAATTCATCATTGAATCTGATAATTATGTGAGGGGAACCATATTTTCAGTTTATATTCTGTTTAATCCTCTTTATTTCAGTTCAACACCATTTGAAAATTGAAAACTACTAACAACTACCAGGTTATTGGGCAACAAGTCAGTGAAATGATTGGCTATAAAATGAACATTTCCGAGGATGTAAAGGTGAGCAGAGGTTCAACAATCTGCAACACAGCACCTAAAAATTTCAGAAAAAAAATTCAGAAAAAAATTATTTAAAACATTGTGACTTTAAAGATGCCACCATTGACAGTGGAACATGGAATACTAAAAGACAGAGGTTTGAAGGAACAACTACAAGCAGTCAGGGGTAGTAAGGCTACTAGCCCTGTCAAAAATGTTTTTTCAATTTTTTTCCAAAATTAAATATTTCTGAAATGTATCTGAGTCAGGTACTTGTTCAGTAGGAAACTTTATCCCCAGAATGGTTATATTTGATGGGCAGGTGTGCGATGGCATACTTTCTTTTAGATTATTATTATTGTAATACAGTGAACCCTCGTTTATCGCGGGAATTACGTTCCAGAAATAACCTGCGATAGATGTAATCCGTGAAGTAAACAGCTTTGTTTTTTGCAATTGTTTTGCATGTTTTAAGGCCATAAAACCCCTAACCACACACTTTTATACACTTTTCTCACAGGCATTAACATTTTCTCACAGTTCTCTCTTATTTTAACACTCTCAAAGTTTGAGTTCTTTCTCCGCCTTTTGGGTGCGACCGCAGGTGCCTTTTCCTTTTTTCACTGACATTATATTTTTTTTCAAGTCAGAAAAAACTTGGTTTTAACATAAAACTTACAAGCTTAATACTTGGTTTCGGGTAGAAAACATACAGCACTTCCCAGTCACACTGCTACCTGAACACTGACGCGGCATGATGCTGAAAAGTTAGTCCATGCAATTGTTACTTCCAGGCTGGACTATTGTAATTCTTTATTATCAGGGTGCCCAAACAACTATGTAAACAACTCATTTTGGATCACCTGGAGGTGATCCAAAATACTGCAGCCAGAGTTCTGACAGGTATTGACAAAAGAGATCACATAACTCCTGTACTGGCGTCTCTTCATTGGCTGCCCATTAAATTTAGAATAATTTTTAAAACCCTCCTCTTGACCTACAAGGTCCTCAGAGGCCTAGCTCCATCCTACCTGGAGGAGCTAGTGATACCTTATCAACCCAATAGACCGCTCCGCTCTCAGAACGCTGGTCTACTTGTGGTTCCCAGAGTCTTTGGGAGTAGATTGGGGGGCGAGCATTTAGCTACCAGGCCCCCCAGCTATGGAACCAGCTCCCTGTCCAGGTACGGGAGGCTGACTCCATCGCTACTTTTAAGACCAGACTTAAGACTTACCTCTTTGAAAAAGCTTGTTGTAACTAATTCTGTAGTTCCAGTTACTATGATAGACAAACAAATGATCATACTTAGGGGGACGTCTAATCGTTAGGTCACATCTTAGCTATGCTGCTATAGGCCAAGGCTGCCGGGGTCCGGACACATGATCACCTGACAGGCCTCTGTCACCCCACTGGGTCATGGTTTCCTCTCCTCTCCTCTCCTTTCCTCCTCCTCATCAAGCAGACTAGTTATGCAGATTCCTGTGTAGTTTTTCTGCCCCACCCCCCCTCTATTTATTTATTTACAGGTATCGCCGCCTTCGGAGCTGCATGATGACCTCTGGCCCGCTGATCCCTTGTATAGTGTATTTTTGTATTTTTGTGTGTGTTTCTGTGCTCTGTGCCTCTCCTCTCCTCCTCTCTCTTTACCCAGCCAGCCATCAGTAGGAGGGTCCCCCTACATGAGCCTGGTCCTGCTCAAGGTTTCTTCCTGTTAAAGGGGAGTTTTTCCTTGCCACTGTTGCTTGTCTGGGGTTGGGCCCTGGGATTCTGTAAAGTGCCTTGAAACAATTTTGATTGTATAAGACGCTATATGAATAAAGATTGATTTGATTTGATTTGAACACGTGTATACTGTATGCTGTAAAAAAAATAATTACACTGAAAAAAAAAAAATCCGCGAAGCAGCGAAAAGTGAACTGCCTTATAGCGAGGGTTCACTGTATATATAATTATAACCAATTATTTTGGAAAGATGATGGCGGTCAATATGATGGCAGATCTGCTTCGGCCTTTTTGAAAGTGCTCATTTATTGAGAAAATGGAAATTATTGATAGAGAAAGAGTAATGAGTAGTTACTCATTGAGTGCTAGTTTTGTTTTTTAACTGATTGGCTGCTGTATGGCTAATATATCTCCCTGTCTCTCTCTGTGAAGTAAATTTAGAACCTTTCTTTTGCTGCTGGTGATAAGTTAAGACAGGGCTGATTCAATAGCACTTACTTTTGTGATGGTACTTTGATGTTAGATTATAATTGACTTCAAAGTGAATTTATTAAAATAAAATGCATACATTAAAACAAATATTAGTTTTGTACATTTACTACAATTAATATATATTTTAATGGGCTTTGTAGCTTAGGCCTTTGTAAGAGGGCTTTGATTTTTTTTTACTTAATACCCCACATAACATAACATAACATAACATAACATAACATAACATAACATACCAAAATTACCAGTAAATTGCCTCAAGTAATTACTTTTTAAATTCACAATTAAGTTTACTTTATTTTCAAGTTTCAACCATGGCAGCAACACAGAAGAGAGGTAAGATTTACTTCATTGTAAATATACATGCTCACAACAATTGGTCCACAACTGAATTTAATTTGTGCATCATTCACGTCTTGTTGTCAGTTGGGACAGTCAAAGCTGATTTTCCCAACAGGAACAACTTTGTAGGTTTTATTGGAGTCTTGCACCAGGTCCTCATGAAACCCATATATTATATAGATTCATCACAGATACAGTGAAATATTTCAATCATTATTTCTCAAAATTTTGATGAATATGGTATATAGGCCTAGATTTCTAAATTAAATACAATTTACAGTCCATTTAATGTAATATACTTCTGACATTGTTTAACAAGGACTTCAGCTTTGTTTATCTTATGCAACATTCAAAGTTTCTAAGATACTGAAATTTGGGAGAACAGAACTGATGGTTGAGTTTATGTTTGATGTTTCATGTTGACTAAATTTTTTCTCTCCATATTTCTCCATAGTTTCAGTTGGTGATATTTTGCGCAGCAAAAAGTCTAAATTTGTTGTGGAAGAGATCATCGGAGAAGGAACATACGGTCAAGTGGCTAGGTGCCAAAACATCCATACAAAAGAGAGTGTAGCAGTAAAGTTCATCAAGGATACCAAGAACTTGACAAGTGACTTAAGAGAAGTAAATATTTAAAAAAATATATATTTTTGATGATTATTTTCTGAAATTGACCACACCCTCCTCCTTGAAACAACTGTGCTCTATCCCAGAGTTTGGTCTCTAAACTATATTCATGTCTGTCCTCTACAGAAAACCATCTTAGAACGAATCCAAAGGAGTCACCATGTCAACCAGGGACATTTTGTGAAGCTACAGGACACTTTTGAACACAACAACCAGCTCTGTCTTGTTTACGAGATGCTGAGCCTTGATTTCTTTGCGATTTTAAAATTAAGAAGATATAAACCACTGAGTTTGTGTAAAATTCGACCAATTGCCAAGCAGGTAGGCTATTTACTTTAGTTATAGGTAACTTTTCTGGCAAAATAGTTTACAAGTGTTTAATGAAGCAATCACAAGGCATTCTAAAGTTTTCCTGTTCTTCTTTTCTATCAGCTGTTTATGGCTCTAGCAGACTTAAAGAAATTGGGAATCCTGCACACTGACTTGAAACCAGACAACGTTATGTTAGTGAACAAAACAGAACTCAAAATTAAACTGATTGATTTTGGATTAGCAATTCAGACCCGTGAGGCCAGGACAGGGTCCATCATGCAGGCGTCTGCCCTCAGGTGAGTTGTCCTGCAGAAATATCACTATGAGATCATCTTCATTCTTTTATTTTCTGTTTTCTAACATTTTCTGTTTTCTAACATTTCAATTTTCTATTTTCTAACATTCATTTTTACTTTTGTTTTTTAGGGCTCCAGAAATTATGCTTGGCCTCCCTTTTTCTTACCCACTAGATATGTGGGGAGTCGCCCAAATTCTTCTCTTTTTATTCAACCCTCAGACCATGTGTGGTTGCTCATCGTATGAAAATGTAAGTATACTTACAAAAACATCCAGAACTATTTGGAGCCTGTACTGTACTGTGAAAGTAACTGTACTAACTTTAATGCATTGCCATTCTACAGATGAGACACATCATCGACTTACTGGGAATGCCCCCAGACTACTTGCTAAATGCTGGGAGATATACTAGTAAATATTTCGTGAAGGTAGAAGACCAGCTTGGATCTTCATGGAGACTAAAGGTGAGCATGTTCTCCTCTTTTTGAAAAGTTTCCTATGATGTGTAGTAGAATGTATGAAGGTAACATCTAAAATAGTGTTCTATCTGAGTGGATGGGCAAATCGTGTTGATATAATGTACATTCACTAATGTCTGGTTTTCTTCCTTCAGACACCAAAGGAATATGAAGACACTGGCTTCAAACAAACAAAGAATTTTCCACAGTGTTTTAAATATTCTCTCACGCAATTATTTTCTGTAAGTACTCTTTTTTAAATCATTTATAACTAATTTAATCAGTCATATCAACTATTTGGTATTAAATGTTTAATCGTTCATTAATTAATTTGTTAATTAATTGGTGTTAATCACTGTTTCCAACAACAGGTCGATTCATCAAATGATGAAAATGAAAGAAAGGACCGCAGTGCTCTTCTAGATCTCCTTAAAAAGTGTTTCCACTTCGATGGCCGTCTGAGGATGTCTCCTGAGAAAGCGCTGCAACATGACTTTATAACAATGAGGCACCTGAGAACAGCTGACAGCAAAGAATAGTAAGTGGCATCATTTCTGCTATTTGATATCAGGGACAGTTTAAGTTTTTAAGGCTTTTGAAGAGACACGTCAGAGCCTTGTGATTTACTGGTTCTGGAAGCTTCATAATTACCTCTGCCAAAGATGTTATGTGATAGCTGGTGTTTATGTCTTTGTCCCTTGTGAGAAAAATAACTCAAAGTCACTGACACCTTCCCTATCACCTATGTATAGCATTATAATTTTAAAATTGGAAAAATGACCTGTGATAAAAACATACAATTGTGGATATAGCAAATGACTAGAATAATAACAAAATGTTGTTTGTTTGTTTTTCAGCTTTGAAATGTGCAAAAATATTAATAATTCAGTCTTTGACAAGGATTCAGCTGTTAATTTAAATGAGAACAGAAAAGCAAGTGAGTCATCGAAGACAAAAAGAGGGCGTTCTCAGAAAGAGGAAAAGACCACAAAGAAGACAAAGAAGCCCACTAAAGAAAGAGACATCCCAACCTTCAAGAGAAAAGAGGCCAGTAAGTTCACAAAGGAGCAGTGCCGCCTTACTCGAGAAACCAAGTCTACAAAAGACAAAGAGAATGAGCCCACTGCAGACTGCTCCAGGATTTCTAAAACTGCTGCAGCACATGACAGAGAAACACACTCCTGTAATAGAGGTTCTGATGCTACATCCTCTGAAGACAGCCATTCATCAGAGTGTCTTCCTTATTGTGGAAAAGAAAAACAATCAAAAAAGAAAAGCTCGTTAAAGCGTAAAATTTGCAAATGGTTTGGGAATGTCTCAAGATGGATGAAGCGTGCCTTCTGTTTCCAGCCAAGTGAAGTGGATTGAATTCAGAAAAGGAAATGTTTGAGACCAGTTAGTAAAATATTTTTTGTTATGTTTTTAACATTAAAACCTGTGAATCTTGCTGGTTGGTGGTGTGAGTCATTTATAATGTCCAAATAAACAAGTACCACATGTTCTCCTAAGCCACTTTCTCTTGTATCTCTATGCCACATAATTTGCACACAAATAAAACTTGTGTCTCGGCTGTCAACTAGTGGACAGAAGACATAATGGCTCCTATCGCCACATTCTCCTTCTTCAGAAGTTACTTTACGGATATTGAGACAGATTTAGTAACGTTCAACTGCAAGACATTAAGAACAACTCTTCTCTCGCTCACGTGTACCGGTACATCTACAGGTCGATATTTTGGTTGTTTGTGACGGCACTTGACACCAGCTGACAGTAATCAACGTGTATATCTGCACAATTCTATCACACCTTTCTGATCCTCTAATTCTTCTGCTCCACCAAGAACTGTGGGCCAATAACGGAGCATGTACAGAAACTAATTTTTAATGTTTGTATGTTTCTTCCATGTTGTGATATTTTAAATTTTAAATTTAAGATTTGAAATATCTGTCACAGCTGCAAGCAGTCCCGCCCTCGGATCCGCCCCTGCGCACCTGGGATGAATCAGGCCAATTAGGGGGCCTATATGTAGGGTGACTGAACGTGTCATCGTTGCCAGATTGTCAGCTGCATTACGTATGACTTTCCCGCGATCTCCTGTCTGTTTGCCTGCCCGGTTCCGACCCTGCCTGTCCCTGACCTCCCGTTTGCTTCTGTTCCCCGGTAACTCTGCTTGTGCTCTGTTCCGGAGATTCTGCCACCTGCCTGCCCGTTGCCGACCCAGCCTGTCCCTGACGAACCGATCCTGCCTGCTCCCCGGTAAACCTGACTGCCTTCCGTTCCTGACTTCGTCCACGGACGGACTCGCCCGGATCCCGCTTCCCAGCTCAGCCCGCCTGTGTCACGGTTTAAATAAAGCTGTGTTAAACCGAACTCTGGTCTCGCTCGTGGGTTCTCGCCTGTTCTCTGACAGAACAATCTGGCCTAGAATGAACCCAGCGGACCAACTGTCTCCAGCGCAACGTCTGGATCGGATCGAGGGGGTCTTGGCCCGGCATGAACAGTCTGTGGCGACGATTTATGCGGAGGTGAGGCGCTCCGCAGAGGCGAGTGAGCGGGGGTTCGCAACTCTGGTGGGCCAGCTCGGTGGGCGATCCGCGTTCCCCGCTCCCTCCCCACCGAGTCCGGTTCCGGCGCCCATACACCTGGGTCCCGAACCGCGGGTAGGCGAACCTGAGCGGTACGAGGGCGATCCGGAGACCTGCAACGCCTTCATCACCAACTGCTCCCTGTTGTTCTCCCTGCAACCCCGCACGTTCGCCATGGAGGCCGCCAAAGTGGCGTTCACCATTACCCATCTCACCGGGCGGGCGCGCCTCTGGGGGACGGCCGAGTGGGAGCGCCAGACGGAGGCCTGCTCCAGCTTTTCCGCTTTCTCGGCCGAGCTCCGTAAGGTGTTCGGTCCGGGGAATTCCGGGCCCTCCGCCGCCCGCCGGCTGCTGGCGCTCCACCAGGGGAGGTGTTCAGTGTCCGACTATGCCATTGACTTCCGCACTTTGGCTCGCCAGAGTCCTTGGGACCCAGATTCCTTGGGGGAGATGTTCCTGCATGGGCTCGCCGGGCACATCCAGGACGCGCTGGTGGCCTACCAGGTTCCCCCCACCCTGGATGGGGTCATCGACCTGGCGATTCAGGTGGATCTGCGGGTGCAGGCCCGTCTGCGGGACAGGCATCCGATGGCACCTCGCGCGGTGACTGACGTGCTCCCGGCGGGAGACGTTCCTCGCCCAGCCACAACCTCCGGTGGGGGGGAGCCCATGCAGCTGGGCCGCACCACGCTCACTGGGGAGGAGCGCAGATGGCGGCGCCGATCCAACCTGTGCCTGTATTGCGGGGGACCGGGTCACTTTGTGGCAGACTGCCCAGTAAAAGCCCAGACTCACCTGTAGCTGGGGGAATCCAGGTGAGTCCTATTTCGTGGCTCCCCCAAACGTCTCGCCTCTCGCTCCAGGTCCGCTTCCTGCTCCCCAGGGGGCCACATGATCTCGTCGCGCTCGTCGACTCAGGTGCAGACGCCAGTCTGATCAGCGGCGAGGTGGCTCGCCAACTGGGTCTGGGGTGCGAACCCTTGGCATCTCCTGTCCCCGCCCGGGCATTGGATGGGCATCTCCTGGGGAGCATCCGTCATCGGACGGATCCGGTGCGGATGGTAGTTCGCAACGATCACCGGGAGGAGATTCGGTTCCACATCCTGGAGGAGACGGATCTTCCTCTGGTCTTGGGGTACCCGTGGCTCCGCCGCCACAACCCGCGTCTGGACTGGGTGACTGGGGAGATCCTGGAGTGGGGAATGAGCTGTCGTGGGTCCTGCCTGATCCCAGCTCCAACTCCGCAGGGGCCTGCAGCCGGGGCCGAGGCTCCGCCGGACCTGGCAGGTGTTCCGGGACGGTACCATGACCTTGCCAGGGTGTTTAGCAAGGCCCAGGCGGCCACGCTGCCACCGCACCGGCCCTACGACTGCGCCATAGACCTTCTTCCCGGAACTGCTCCACCCAGAGGGCGACTCTACTCCCTTTCGGAGCCAGAGCGAAGGGCCATGGAGGAGTACATCGCAAGCTCCCTGGCAGCAGGGCTGATTCGGCCATCCTCCTCTCCTGCGGGCGCAGGGTTCTTCTTTGTCGAGAAGAAGGACAAGACCCTGCGCCCTTGTATTGACTACCGAGGGCTCAACGAAATTACGGTCAAGAACCGGTACCCGCCGCCCCTGATCTCCTCCGCCTTCGAGCTCCTCCAGGGGGCGACTATATTTTCCAAGCTGGACCTGAGGAATGCCTACCACTTAGTCCGTGTCAGGGAGGGCGACGAGTGGAAGACGGCGTTCAACACTCCGGCCGGCCATTACGAGTACCGGGTTATGCCGTTCGGGCTGACTAATGCGCCGGCCGTATTCCAGAACCTGGTTTATGACGTCCTGCGGGACATGCTGGACCGGTTCGTGTTCGTCTATCTGGACGACATTCTGATATTTTCCAGGGGGCTTGAGGAACATGTGCAGCACGTCCGGGCAGTTCTACAACGATTGCTGGAGAACCAGCTCTTCGTGAAGGCCGAGAAGTGCCTGTTCCATGCGTCCACGGTATCGTTCCTCGGGTTCGTTATCGCCCCGGGGAGAATACAGATGGACCCAGGGAAGGTCTCGGCAGTCCGGGATTGGCCATGTCCCGAGACCCGCAAACAGCTCCAGCGGTTCTTGGGGTTCGCAAACTTTTACCGTCGGTTCGTCAGGGACTACAGCACCGTGGCCGCCCCGCTCACCGCCCCGCTCACCGCCCTCACAAGCACGAAGAGGGTCTTCGCCTGGACACCGGAGGCAGACGCAGCGTTTGGGGACCTAAAGCGACGCTTCTCCACGGCCAGACCCCAGCCGGCAGTTCGTGGTCGAAGTGGATGCTTCGAACATTGGCATTGGGGCAGTGCTATCACAAAGGACCCAGGCGGACCAGAAGCTGCATCCCTGCGCGTTCTTCTCTCGCCGGTTGACACCGGCAGAGAGGAACTACGATGTGGGGAACCGAGAGCTGCTGGCAGTCAAGCTGGCTCTAGAGGAATGGCGGCACTGGCTGGAGGGGACTGAACTGCCCTTCCTCGTTTGGACCGACCACCGGAACCTGGAGTATATACGGACGGCGAAGAGATTGAACTCCCGGCAGGCAAGGTGGGCACTCTTCTTTACCAGATTTAATTTTGCCCTTACCTACCGTCCAGGGTCACGGAACAAGAAGGCGGACGCCCTCTCCCGACAGTTCGCCGAGAAGGAGGACGAGGGGCTGGAGAGGGACCCGGAGAACATTCTCCCTTCCCCATGTATCGTGGCATCCATCTCCTGGGGAATCGAGAAGAGAATCCGGGAGGCGATGGCCAACCAGCCGGGGCCAAGCACCTGCCCCACCAACCGTCTCTTCGTGCCTGCCCCGGTCAGGACAGAGGTCCTGGAATGGGTCCATGCGTCACGGCTGGCCTGTCACCCGGGAGCACGCCGCACACTGGGATTCCTAAAGCAGAGGTTCTGGTGGCCAACCATGGAGCAGGACGTCCGGGAGTATGTCGGTGCGTGCCTGGTCTGCAATCAGCAGAAGAGCCCTCGACAGGCACCAGCCGGACTCCTGCAACCTCTGCCGGTTCCGCGCCGACCCTGGTCACACATCTCTTTGGATTTCGTCACCGGTCTGCCCCAGTCGGCTGGGAACTCGGTCATCCTGACCATTGTGGACCGATTCAGTAAGATGGCACACTTCATCCCCCTGCCCAAGCTGCCCTCGGCAAAGGAGACAGCTCTGCTGGTGGTCCAACACGCCTTTCGGCTCCACGGCCTGCCGGAGAGCATTGTGTCGGACAGAGGTCCGCAGTTCGCGTCGGTGTTCTGGCGGGAGTTCTGCCAGTCAGTGGGAGCCACCGCCAGCCTTTCCTCAGGGTTCCACCCGCAGACTAACGGGCAGACGGAGCGCGCCAACCAGGACCTGGAGACGAGCCTTCGATGCATGGCGGCGCGGGATCCGACCACGTGGGCATCCTTTTTGGGCTGGGTGGAATACGCCCACAACTCCCTGATCTGCTCGGCGACTGGGATGTCTCCCTTCCAGGTGGTATACGGGTACCAACCCCCACTATTTCCGGCACTGGGGGCCGACGTGTCCTGTCCCTCAGCGGCAGCCTTTGTCCGCCGCTGCAGGAGGACTTGGGGCCAGGCTCGGTCCAACCTCCTTCGGGCAGTCGCCCGGTACGAGACGGCGGCCAATCGGCACCGGACGCCAGCTCCCAGGTACAGGGTGGGTCAGCGGGTCTGGCTCTCGACACGGGATCTGCCACTCCGCGTGGAATCCCGGAAGTTGGCTCCGCGGTTCGTGGGTCCGTTCCCCATCCAGCGGATCATCGGCCCAGCAGCGGTGAGACTCGATCTCCCCCGGTCCATGCGTGTTCACCCTACGTTCCATGTCTCCAGGATCAAGCCTGCTCGCGTGAGCCCCCTGGCCCCGGATCGTCCAGGTCCTCCCCCCCCGCAGCTGGTGAATGGGGTCCTGCGTACTCGGTCCGCTGTCTCCTGCGTTCCCGTCCCCGAGGCAGGGGCCTTCAGTACCTGGTGGACTGGGAGGGGTATGGTCCGGAGGAGAGGTCGTGGGTACCAGCACGACACATCCTGGACAAGGGGTTAATACGGGATTTCCACGCCCAACACCCAGACCAGCCATCCCGGAGCAGGAGAGTGGGTCGCCCCAGAGTGCAGGGGGCCGAGCAGGACATAGGAGCAGAGAATGGGGGCAGTGACGTCGACTCATCTGGTTCCCAGGAGTTCTGACCCCCAACCACCGTAGGGGGCAGCCCTAGGGGTTTCGTGGGGACGTCGGGAGCCGTCCCTTAAGGGGGGGGCTCTGTCACAGCTGCGAGCAGTCCCGCCCTCGGATCCGCCCCGGCCCTGCGCACCTGGGTTGAATCAGGCCAATTAGGGGGCCTATATGTAGGGTGACTGAACGTGTCATCGTTGCCAGATTGTCCGCTGCGTTACGTATGACTTTCCCGTGATCTCCTGTCTGGTTGCCTGCCCGGTTCCGACCCTGCCTGTCCCTGACCTCCCGTTTGCTTCTGTTCCCCGGTAACTCTGCTTGCGCTCTGTTCCGGAGATTCTGCCACCTGCCTGCCCGTTGCCGACCCAGCCTGTCCCTGACGAACCGATCCTGCCTGCTCCCCGGTAAACCTGACTGCCTTCCGTTCCTGACTTCGTCCACGGACGGACTCGCCCGGATCCCGCTTCCCAGCTCAGCCCGCCTGTGTCACGGTTTAAATAAAGCTGTGTTAAACCGAACTCTGGTCTCGCTCGTGGGTTCTCGCCTGTTCTCTGACAATATCATCTAACAATCACCTAATTATGGTTTTGTTCCCTTTATTTTTGTCTTTCTTTTTTTATTTATATAGCGTCTTATACAATCAAAAATTGTTTCAAGCCACTTTACAGAATCCCAGGGCCTAACCCCAGACAAGCAACAGTGGCAAGGAAAAACTCCCCTTTAACAGGAAGAAACCTTGAGCAGGACCAGGCTCATGTAGGGGGACCCTCCTGCTGATGGCCGGCTGGGTAGAGAGAGAGGAGAGGAGAAGGAGAAGGAGAAGGAGAGGAGAGGCACAGAGCACAGAAACACACAAAAATACAAAAATACACAAGGAAAAACTCCCCTTTAACAGGAAGAAACCTTGAGCAGGACCAGGCTCAGAGAGGAGAGGAGAGGAGAGGAGGGGAGAGGAGAGGAGAGGAGAGGAGAGGAGAGGAGAGGGAGAGGAGAGGAGAGGAGAAGGAGAAGGAGAAGCAGAAGGAGAAGGAGAGGAGAGGAGAGGAGACAATCTACTCCCAAAGACTCTGGGAACCACAAGTAGACCAGCGTTCTGAGAGCGGAGCAGTCTATTGATAGGTGATAAGGTATCACTAGCTCCTCCAGGTAGGATGGAGCTAGGCCTCTGAGGACCTTGTAGGTCAAGAGGAGGGTTTAAAAATTGTTCTGAATTTAATGGGCAGCCAATGAAGAGACGCCAGTACAGGAGTTATGCGATCTCTTTTGTCAATACCTGTCAGAACTCTGGCTGCAGCATTTTGGATCACCTGGAGGTGATCCTTCTGTGTTAGCTGTGGGTACAATAGTGCTTACGGCAACAACAATCGAGGCAAAACAACAGCGGACCAAACAATCGCGGGCCGTCTAGGTGTCGTTTACGGGACACCCGACTCTTGTGCTGCGATGGGGCCTCGCGATGAGCGTCTCCAAGCAGGCAATGTAGCAGCGCTAGCGAGCCGGCCACAGCGGGGAAATTGTTCCCGGTGAGGGGAAGAGGCGCTCTAACTAGCCTGCAGAGTGCGCTTGCTGAGCACCAAGCGGTGAGGCAACTGGTTCTAGAAGCTTGGCGCAAGTCCGGGAGTTACGCAGCAGAAAGGCTCTCGCCGCCCTGTCCCGAGGAACGTGCCGATGAGGAACCGCTTCCTAAGTGACGGACTGGATGTGGCAACCCGGCGAAAACAGCGCACCCGGAAGTTATACTTGTGGGATAATGTATAGAGGTTACTTACGCTAGCGCCTAACACTGCACATCACCAGAGCTCCCCAGCAGCAACCTGAATCGGACTCTCCTCTGTTATACCGACAAACACTTTATCAACAGATACATATGGATGCATCGTTAAATGAAGCCACAATCCAGAGTTATTTTATTTAATTGTAGCGTGAGCTCATCACGTTACCATTAATGTTAGCAACGTATTTTTCAGAAAAAGAAATCGAAAAAGACAACCATACATAGCTTAGTGTACCAACTTCAACAAAAATGCTGTGTGAGCTATACCAACTGAACAATTTATAATAAAGTTAAAGGAAGAGGCGAAAAACCGTTTCAATCTTACCTCACTGCCAAGTCCAGTTTCAGCCGGCTGTGCGCGGGCTGGAGTCATGGAGCAACTTTTAAACATGGACTCCAGTAGAGGAGTTAAAATACGCTCCTCAACACCCACTGAATGAACTCCAAAATATTACTCTGACACTTATTATCTCTCAACACAAACTGAGTTAAAAGTAAAGAATAAACTCCACAAATTTAACACTTTCACTCTTTTTTGCTTAACTACCAGATTTTTAACTCCAGAAATTTGCTGT
The DNA here is from genome assembly GCA_911728415.1 of Lagocephalus sceleratus. Lineage (NCBI taxonomy): Eukaryota > Metazoa > Chordata > Actinopteri > Tetraodontiformes > Tetraodontidae > Lagocephalus > Lagocephalus sceleratus. Next base: position 212,444 of record CAJVRN010000004.1, read on the forward strand.
GTAGCTAATTCAGAATCATATACTGATTTACTGTTGCATTCCTGCTTCCTGTGCTGAACTGAAGCCTCCGTGTTGTACATTATTAAACACGATCTATGAATGACTGTTCATACTTTTCTCTAAAAAATGTTTACACTTTTATTTATGAATAGTCTGTAATACTGTACAGGAGCACACACTTGTCCATTCCTGACCATTTCAACCATCATTTGTAAAATTCTGCAGACAAACACTGTGCCTTCATAAACAATTCCCTTTTTAAAATAATCTGAAAATAAACCTTTATATATACATATTGAAAAATAACTGTTCTTTATTGGATAGACTATTTAGTAGAATAACTCTAACATTTTACTGCAGATGTCCAAATTATAAAGACACATTTATTTGTATATCACATTCTGAAACACACCACATTATAGAAAACCTTGTTACGGATGTCCACGAAACCTCATATTCATGTTAAATTGACACATCGACACTGACAGTGAAAACATTTCAATAAATTATAGTAATTGAGCATTCACTTTTTATTCAATTCTTTCTTTGGGTGGACAGACAGACAGACAGACAGACAGACAGACAGACAGACAGATTGATTCTTGAACATCCTCCTCTTCATGCTGCCAGAAGGCACCAGCTTGAGACCCACTTCAGATGCAGCCTTCTTGGTGAGTCTGTGAGTGTGGCTGGCTCTGATGGTACAACAGACAGACTCAGTCCAGCTTAGGCCACAGATGAGGACATTGCTGGACATCTGCAGCAAAATGTTAGTGATCTTCAACCAGTCTGTTGTTGCCAGTGCCATCTTCTTAGCTGCTAGATGTTGGGGCTGCAGCATCAGAGCCAGCTGAAACCTTCTTGTACTTTATTATATCTTGTACTTTATTTTAAGACCTGAGGGACCGAGAGGGGGTGGAGACGAAGAGTTTCCGAGGGGATTTGTGGGGGACACTGAAAAGGAGTGCATTGCAATAGTCGATACGGGAGGTGACGGGGCTGTGAACTAGAATGGCAGTGGCGTGGGGGGAGAGAGAGGAGCGGAGACGATTGATATTGCGTAAGTGAAAATAAGCAGATCAGGTAATGTTATTGATGTGGGATTGGAAGGAGAGTGAGCTGTCTAGGATGACACCCAGACTCTTGACCTGAGGGGAGGGGGACACTGTGGAGCCGTCTATGGTGAGGGAGAAACTGTCAGCTTTGGAGAGGGAGGATTTGGTGCCAACAACCAGAAGTTCAGTTTTCTCACTGTTTAACTTGAGGAAGTTGATGGTGAACCAGGATTTAACTTCAGAGAGGCAGTTTGTGATGGAAGAGGGTGGGAGGGGGGAGTTGGGCTTACAGGAGAAGTAGAGCTGGGTGTCATCCGCAAAGCAGTGGAAGTGGACACCAAATTTGCGCCCTGCGGTACAACAGAATGACACTTACAAAGGGCTTAATGGTGAGGCACCATTATATATTCAAGAGCTGATAGTGTCTTACCATCCACCCAGAATACTGTGTGTAATGACGTACAGCTCCTGACTTCCCTCTTCCCTTTCCTCTGTGTTTCACTCATGAAGTGGAGCTGAGCGCACGCTGACGTGGTGAGTGTGAGTCCAAGAGGGTTCTATTCCCTGATTTATATCAAGCAATGACAATAAACTAGAGTTGGATGTACAAATGTGAGAACAGCCAGAATCTGTGGATGAAGAAAAAAAGGGCTGTGCTGGTCTGTCCTGTCTCCCGCCTTCCAGATGTGCGACAGATGCAGCCATAGTTGCGATGGTGGTATAGTGGTGAGCATAGCTGCCTTCCAAGCAGTTGACCCGGGTTCGATTCCTGGCCATCGCATTCACAGTGTTTGTCCCTATATTCACACAAACTGCTTTTTCAAGGTCTTACTTGTGCTGTGTCATCAGCTGACAGAAGGAGGTGAAGAGATCCTGGATCTTATGGCGCCCTCTTACGCTATGGTCCCGAAGCCATACCAACTGCTGTTCCCCTAATGGGGTGTCATGAACATGGCGATCGTAGTTCTTTTTCCGGCGCTCAGCCGTCACCTTCAGCCTCTCTGGCGCACCCTCAAAAGCCAGATGAAGCCGAGTTTGGTGCTCCTGCACCCATTCATGGACTCCACCTCCAAGAGGGTCTTGAACTCGACCCAACAAAAAGTCGATCGGTCACCTCGGTTCTCGCCCGAACATCAGGTAGTATGGGGATTCACCAGTGGACTGGTGGGGAGTGGTGTTATATGAATAGAGCACTTGTGGCAAACAAGAATTTCTGTTTCTGGGATGATGGAAAAGCTCACAGCAAATTGTGAAGAGTTCTATTGAAACGTTCACACTGACCGTTACCGGCAGGGTGGTATGGGGTTGTACAAGATTTTTCGACCCCATAAAGAACACAAAGTTGCTGGACGAGAGAGCTTTCAAAATTTTGGCCTTGATCAGAGTGAACCCGTGCAGGGACACCAAACTTATAAAACCACTCTGAAACTAGCATCTGGGCCACAGTGGAGGCCCGCTGATCCCGAGTGGGATGGCCAAGGTGTACTTACTGAAGACGTCGGTCATAATGAGGACATTTTCTAACCCATTAAGGCTGGGTCCCAGTAAGGTAAAGTCAATGGCCAAGACTTCGTTGGGGCAGGAAGCCAGCAAATGCCCCATAAAGCTAGGGGCAGCGGTCTGTGTGTCCTTGGATACTTGACACCTCTCACACTCCCTACACCACCGAGCCACATCTGAGGACATGCCAGGCCAGTAGACGATGCACCCAGCAAGTACTCACGAAACTTTTCAGACATGGCCCACTTAAGAGCCAAGAATTCCAGTTTTATGGAACTATAATTGGCCATATTTCTCTCTGTTGGCCCCAATCCCCTACTAGCGTAAGCTATGGGCCTAACCTTCCAAAGCACAGCCCCAAGACCACTGTGGCTAGCGTCATCCTCCAGAATAAATGGCAGAGAGAAATCAGCATAGGCTAGCACTGGGGCCGTGGTGAGTTTGACCTTAAGTGCTTCAAAGTTCCGCTGGCACTCTTCCGACCAGTTCTCAAACACTGCTTGCCCCCTCGGCCTCGGTTTCTTGTTGGCTAGCTCAGCCACAAGCCTATGCAAGGGGGCCGCCAGTTTAGCGAAACCTTCAACGAAGCGGCGGTAATAGCTTGTGAATCCCAGAAACGAGCGTAGCTCAGAGATGGTGGTAGGAACCGGCCAATTTGCAACTGCCTCTACCTTGCTGGGATCAGTGGAAACACCCTGATCAGAGATCACATGACCCAAATACCTCACCTCCCGCTGGAAAAACGCACACTTTTCCAGGTTGACCTTAAGACCCTGCCCCTGCAGCCTCCGCAGCACGACTTCCAGCCTCTCCAGATGTCGTTCAACGGTGGAGGAGAAGACTACGATGTCATCGAGGTAAAGGAGCAACGACTGACACTGTTGATCACCAACAGTCGCTGCATCAACCTTTTTAAATGTGCTTGGGGCGTTACTGAGCCTAAAAGGCATGCGGTTCCATTCAAAGAGGCCGAATGGAGTACAAAAGGCGGTCTTTGGCCTATCAGCTTCGATGACTGGGATGACTGGCATCCAAGGATTCCTTGATGCATGTGTGACAGGGTGTGTCCTGCCCTCTGTACAGGGGATGCCTGAGGTACCACCTTAATTAGTGGGCGGGGAGAAAAGGGGTATATAAAGCACCGCCTCCTGATTGCACTCAGTTGTTTCCCCTTCGACGACGCTACAGCGTGGTGCCGGTGGCTCGACTCTCAAATAGTCGACCTCTGCAGTGTGAGTGCAGTTTATCTGGGCTGTTCACCCAGTTGAACCTGCGTCCCAGAGCGAGCACGCTAATTGGCAACACCAAGGTAAATGCGAGCCGCGCTAACGCATACTCTCCCTGTGATCACTACTTAGTGTGATAATGATTGAACAGGTGCTTGCGATTGTCGCGGAGGGTTGGTGTTTCCTCTCGCCGCCCTTCCATCCAGGGCGCTTGGCCGTAAGGGCGCATGCGCTAACGTGCGCTGGGCAGGTAAGGCGCAGCAATGCGCGTCGCTGACTCCCCCGCTCACTCAGCGGCTAAACCGATGCTAACGGGGTTGTTCTCACTGCAGTTGGCTGCCGGCTGGTGTCAGTGGGTCGCGTCGCCCCAGCGGGACCTCTCGCGGAGTGGTGACGCCACCAAACAGTCGGCACAGGCTACCTCGCTCACTGGACCCACTGCTGCTTTGGCTCAGTCCTTTAAGTTCGGGATTCTCTCGCGCTCTCTCTGTGGCCATAGCGGCGTCACCGAGGTGACCACAGAGCTAACGTTTCGTTTTTAGACTGTACATAGGGTTGTAAATAGTTTCACTGCTTTTACTATTACTCCCCCTTTTGTTCTTCTTCGTTTTCTGTTTTTGCCCTTTTGGTTGATTATTTGGGTTATTTACGTGTGCGCGCGTGTGCGCGGTGTGTGTGTGCGTGTGTCCGTCGCGTCTATTCACCGGTTTAATTGTGTATTTTCTTTGTGGACAGGTGCTGCGGGCCACGGCGGGGACCCAACCCCTGGTGGAGGGCGTTTCCAGCACACCCGTCGTGTGTGGGGTTTGTGTGCAGTGGCACGGGTGTCTTTGGTCTGTTGTTTCTCCCCCATTTTGGTTTACCTGCCAGTGGGGCCCAGCCCTGTCCACCCCTTTTTTATGAATTAATTGTTGCGCAGCGATTGTCAAATAAAATAAGTGTACACCTCAATTTGGTCTCTGCCGCTATAGTTGGAACCGACCTGTGCGTGCCTGGTTGGGCAATTGTGCTGTTTAATTCCTGGGGTGAAATTCCCCGGGTGGCGTTGTCGCAATCAGTAGACCTCCCTACTTCACCTCGCCACAGAGACCATTTTTTTTGGTTTATTGTTGTCTGTGAACTAGATTTCTTTTTTTTTGGATTTTTCTGTATTTCTTTTGCTTGTCTCCCTTTTATTCGGTTTAGAATTTAGACAGCGGTAACTAGAGCCAAAGCAGCAGTGATCAGTCCAGTGCTTACAATTTCTATTGTCCGGTGCAATTCCCTCTTCCAGGTAATATGGAGGAGGAGATACAACAGCTTCGAGAGTTGGTGCTGCAGCTTAAGGCAGACAATGCTCAGCTTCGCCAAGAGCACGCCACTTCTTTGGGTGGTCCTAGTGGGTCCGCATCAGCTTCCCCTGGTCCGACTGGTTACGCCTCCGGTGCCTCAGCTCCTGTTGCTGAACGGTTGGTTGTCATCCTTAGAGACCGTAAGTGCCCAATGTTCAGCGGGAGGTCGGGAATTGGTATTGCGGAGTGGGCGGAGGAGGTCCAGGCCTGCGCGCGTGCTAGGTACCTTCCAGCCGCAGAGCAAGCCCCGTTTATGTTTGACCACTTGGAGGGAGAGGCCAAGGAGGAGATTAAGTTCCGCTCTCGAGAGGAACAGAGGGATCCGGTGCGGGTGCTGGCCATCTTGAGGGAGTTGTACGGTTGCAGTCAGTCCTACGTCACTCTACAGCAAGACTTCTTTTCACAACATCAGTTAGAAGGTGAGTCACTGCAGGAATTTTCATTGGCCCTGATGTCTCTAATGGCCCGTGTGGAGAGGCAGGCACCAAACGGAATCCCGAACGCTGACGTGCTTCTGAGAGACCAGTTTCTGGAGCATGTGATAGATGGTTCCCTTCGTCGTGAGCTAAAGCAGCTAGTTCGTCGGCAGCCCACTATCACCCTGCTTGAGCTGCGTGGCGAAGCAATCAGGTGGGAGAGAGAAGGCCTCCCAGGGGGCACTCGGGGTCGAAGTGCTTCACTGCCAACCGCGTATGGTTTCCAATGTGGAGTGCAGGGTCACCCCCATCAGGTCCGGCAGGCCAGACCCCAAGAACCAGGCTTGGAGGCTGTGATGGATCTCTTGCAGCGTCAACAAGAGCAGCTAAACCAGCTAACAATGACAGTAGCTGCCTTGCAAGCCCCTCCTCCCTCAGCCCCAATCTCTCGTTCAGGCCCCTTGAATTGCAGGAGATGCCAACAGCCCGGCCATTTTGCCCGCGAGTGCGATGGGGAGCGGGTTCCTCCCCGCCGGCGCGTGAATTCTGCAGCCGGCTACAACACCCAGGCTAGGTCCTCCTCTTCTCAGTCGGGAAACTGAAGCCCACTGAGTTGCCGAGCCACAGCTCAGTCAGGGGGTCCACAGGCTCACCGTCACCTGCTACAACCAAGCTAATTGCTCCCTGTCCTAATATTACTGTGTTGATTGGGGGCATTAGTGTCGAGTGCTTGGTGGATACTGGGTCCATGGTGTCCACCATAACCGAGAGCTTCTTTCAGGTCCAGTTTGGGTCTTGGGGCCATGACCGCCTCCAATCATGTCAATGGCTGCAGTTGCGTGCCGCTAACGGGTTAGCCATTCCATATGTGGGGTATTTGGAGTTGGATGTGGAATTGTGCGGCAAGGTGATTCCATGTTGTGGCATCCTCGTGGTGAGGGACCCTCCTGGTGCTTCTTCGTCCCCCGGAATCCTTGGGATGAACGTAATTCGTAGGTGCTACCAAGAGCTCTTTGGGGTGTTTGGGTCATCCCTCTTCGAGTCACCCTCTGTGTCAGGCGCACCGGGTCCAGTTGTGGCCGCCCTTCAGAAGTGCCACCAGACCGCAGCCCAGCCTATCTCAAACCCTCAGGGTGACATTAGGGTCCGTGGGGGGCAAGTAGTTCGGGTACCTGGCGGGATGGTGAAACTGGTTGCTGCCACCTGTTCTGAACAGTTTGCGGGTCAGAGCGTCTTGTTCGAGCCCCTGCAGTCAGGTTTACCAGCCAGACTGTTGGCTTCCCCATGCCTGTTGAGGGTTGTCCGTGGCACCATCTGGGTACCAGTCGTCAATGTGGGAGAAGCAGGGGTTCTTCTCTACCCCCGGGTCAGACTCGGTGTTGTGAACACTGCTCAAATTGTCAGCTTGCCTGCCGGGATAACAGAGGTAGGGTCAACTACAGTCACGCTGGCCTCCCAGTCAGCCGCCCCATCTGTACTTGACAGGATAGGGTCATGGGACGCTTCAGCCTTAACTGAGCTGGAACGAGCCAGTGTTCGATCTCTGCTTGACCAGTACAGTTCAGTTTTCGCGGCCAATGATGGTGACTTGGGGTGTACCAACCTGATTTCCCACGAGATACCCCTACTTGATGATGTTCCTGTGCGGCAACGGTATCGTCACATTCCTCCTTCAGAGTACGAGGCAGTGAGGGTGCACATTAACCAGCTTCTTGAGTCTCAGGTCATCTGCGAGAGCTCCAGTCCCTATGCCTCACCTATCGTGCTGGTGAGGAAGAAGGATGGCGGCTTGAGGCTGTGTGTGGATTATCGTCTCCTCAACAGTAAGACCAGGAAGGATGCCTTTCCACTGCCTCGTATCGAGGAGAGCCTGGACGCTTTATCGGGGGCCCGCTGGTTTTCGACTCTTGATCTTGCCAGTGGGTATAATCAAGTGCCGGTGGCTGAACAGGACCGTCCCAAGACCGCTTTTTGCACCCCCTTTGGCCTCTTTGAGTTCAACCGGATGCCTTTTGGCCTTTGCAACGCGCCAAGCACCTTCCAGCGGCTGATGCAACGCATGTTCGGTGATCAGCAAGGTCAGTCCCTCCTGCTTTATCTTGATGATATAATCATCTTTTCATCTTCTGTGGAACAACACCTACAGCGGCTGGAAATGGTGCTCCAGCGACTACAGGGACAGGACCTTAAGGTCAAGGCAGAGAAGTGCGCATTTTTCCAGGAGCAGGTGTCATACTTGGGCCACATCATCTCCAGCCAGGGCGTCTCGACCGATCCCAAGAAGATCGAATCCGTGGCTGGCTGGCAGCGTCCTCGTCACATCAGTGAGTTGCGGTCCTTCTTAGGGTTCGCCAGTTACTACAGCCGTTTTGTCGATGGCTTCGCCAAGATGGCTAAACCCCTGCACCAGTTGGTGGCCGACCTTGCTGGCACCAAAACAAAACGGGGATCTGGCCAGGCACTGGGGTCTGCATGGACACCGGAGTGCGAGGAGAGCTTCAATGCCCTGAAGGCAAGGTTGGTGTCCGCCCCAGTACTGGCTTATGCGGACTTTTTGCGTCCCTTCATTCTCGAAACTGATGCTAGTTATAGTGGACTTGGTGCGGTACTCTCTCAGGAGACGGATGGCTGCGTGAGACCGGTGGCTTACGCGAGTAGGGGCCTCCGGCCCACTGAGCGCAACATGTCCAACTATAGCTCCATGAAGCTAGAATTCCTTGCGCTCAAGTGGGCCGTGACAGAAAAATTTAGGGAATATCTGTTGGGGCACAAGTGCATTGTGTATACGGATAATAATCCCTTGAGCCACCTTCAGTCTGCCAAGCTGGGAGCGGTCGAGCATAGGTGGGCTGCTGAGCTTGCTGCTTTTGATCTGGAGATCAAGTACCGCTCCGGGCGCAACAACCGGAACGCAGATGCACTGTCGCGGCAGTACACATCGGTCCCCGATTGTGTCATTCCATCCTTGCCGGGTACTTCTGTCCCGAGTAGCCTTCAGCCGAACATCCAGCCTGATCCTACGGTCGGCGCCTTGCAGTCCTTAATCTCTATCCTTCCATCTCACTCTCCGTCTGACCTTCGTATGATACAAGAAGAGGACCCTTTGTTAAAGGAGGTGTTTGTGTTCTGGCGACGGGGGTCTCTCCCTACTCCTGCAGAGAGGAGGCAGCTCTCGCAGCCTGCAGTCGCACTGTTGCGCCAGTGGGATCGCCTGGAAGAACAACTCCAACTGATTTTGCCTGCGGTGCTCAAGGGGGACACCCTACATCAGCTCCACCAGGAGCATGGACACCAGGGCACGGAGAGGACCACCGAGCTGGTTCGGCAACGCTGCTACTGGCCGGGAATGTCGTCGGACATTAAGAAGTGGGTGCAGCAGTGCGAACGCTGCCAAGTGGCAAAGGACTCGGGGCAGGTTAGTAGGAGTTACATGGGCCACCTGCTTGCATCCCGACCAAACGAGATTTTGGCAGTCGATTTCACGTTGCTTGAACCGTCTTGTAATGGCTTTGAGAATGTCTTAGTCATGACTGATGTGTTCAGTAAGTTTACAGTGGCTGTTCCCACTCGGGACCAGCGAGCGGTGACCGTAGCTCAGGTCCTGGTCACAGAGTGGTTTTACAAATATGGTGTTCCAAGTCGCCTACACTCAGACCAGGGCAGAAGCTTTGAGAGTGGGCTGATTTCCCAGCTTTGCGTTTTGTATGGGGTCGCCAAGTCCCGCACTACTCCCTACCATCCGGCCGGGAACGGGCAGTGTGAGAGGTTCAACAGGACACTTCACAACCTCCTGCGGACATTGCCGGCTTCCCGGAAGAGGGACTGGGCTTCTTGCCTTCCGCAAGTACTCTTTGGATACAACACCACACCTTATCAGAGCACTGGTGAGTCACCGTTTTACTTGATGTTTGGGCAGGAGCCCCTCCTTCCCATCGACTTTCTCCTGGGTCGTGTGCCAGACCCGATTCCCGGTGAGGTGCAGGACTGGGTAGTAGAACACCGAGCCAGGCTTCGTGTGGCATTCGAGGGTGTTCGTGAGAAATTGGTGGTCGCAGCGGGCAAGCGCAAGGAGAGACACGATCGCTTCGTCCGGGACGCACCCCTGCCAGTGGGACAGTTGGTGTACCTAAGGGACCATGGCGTTAGAGGCCGCCATAAGATTCAAGATCTCTGGAGCTCTGTTGTCCACCAGGTGGTGCGGGCCCCTACTGGCGATGGTGTGGTCTATACTGTGGCACCTGTGGGTGACCAGGGTGGGACTAGGAATGTCCACAGAGATATGTTAAAGGCAGTTGTCCAGCCCGAAGTCGTGGCCGTTCCTTCACCAACTTCTCCATCCTTGCCTCCACCGGTTGCCTTTATGGACGACTCCTCCAATAGCGACCTCTGGCTTCTGGTTTCCGAGGCTCCAGCACCATCCATTGCTGTACCATTACCACTTGGGACCCCTCAGGCCTCCTCTGCCATGGCTGCAACAGCACCCATAAGTAGCGCACCCGTAGGTAGCAGCAACCCATCACCAACAGTGCCCCCAGCTGACTCACCTTGCGGTGGTCCACAACCTCTGCGTCGGACCGCTCGTACAACTGCTGGCAGTCATTCAAACAGGCATCGCCTCCCACGGTCAGTTAACTCACAGGAGGAGGGTGCTAATCGACCGCCGGACTCCACATCCAATTGTAGTGTTTAGACCTTGGTGCTAAGCTGGCCCTGTCTCTCGTCGGGTCGACGATCCAAAAGGTGGGGGTGGATGTGACAGGGTGTGTCCTGCCCTCTGTACAGGGGATGCCTGAGGTACCACCAATCAGTAGACCTCCATACTTCACCTCGCCACACATGCTAAAGGGAAAGCGTCCTTTCTGGTCTTGCTGTTAAGCTGACGGTAGTCTACACACAAGCGGAGACTACCGTCTTTCTTTTTGACCAGAACGATTGGAGAACCATAAGGACTGCTACTCTCCCTAATGATCTGACTTTCTAGCAGCTGGTTTATGTGCTCCTTGACCAATTCATATTCTGCCGGTGGAATGCGCCTGTAGCGCTGCCGAACAGGCACCTCATCCAAGAGGGGGATGTCGTGACTGATCAGGTTGGTACAGCCCAAATCTCCCGAATGGGAAGAGAACAGTGAAGCATAGTGCCTAAGAAGAGATCTCGCCCGACCTTGGTCTTCCTCCGACAGTATGGACAAGTCTATTGAACCGATCTGTGGTGGCAGAGCCTCAGACGCCGCTTGAGAGGCCACAGTGGCGACACCAGTGGCTGTCCCGGTGACCCCTGCGGGCATGCTAATAACTCAAACCTCTTTCAGGGTGCCGACAGTGGTCCAAGGGTAGAGCAAAACGCCATTGGAGCTGACATTGACAATCGGGATGTATGCAGTGCCTCGCACCACTCGAATCAATGCAGACGAAGCCAATAATCCACAAGGCAAACCAGACTCTTGAGGCTCGAACAATACACTGGATTGCGAGTATTGCTCTGAACAGGTTGCTGCAATGATTTTCATGGTTCCACCCATGATGCAACATGCCTTTTTACCACGAACCTTAACTAGGCCTGGAGCGCCCTTAGAGGCTTGTCCATCAGCTTGATGGCACCTCTGCATAAACTCTGGCACCCCACACACCGAGGGCAAATTGAACAACGCCAACCCATGTTGTCCAAAAAGCACGTGATAACACCTCCAGATGATGTTCATCCCCAAAATGCCAGGGACCTGTGGAGACACACCTCTAGGGGGATCTTTGACAACGAGGACCCCACATTGTGGTACAGAAATGTCACAGAGGTCCACATCCAACTCAAGGTACCCGACTTAAGGGATGGCCAGCCCGTTAGCTGCTCTGAGCGTCAGCCAATTGCAAGACTGGAGCCTCTCTTGGCCCCAAGACTGGAAATGTTTGAGGAAGAAACTTTCGGTTACAGTGGACACCATCGACCCAGTGTCCACCAAACACAACACTTGAACTCCACCCATACTTACCTTAACATGTGGGCAAGGAGACATCAGCTCACGACCCCCGCCTGAGCCAGTAGCCAGTAACCCCCCGCGAACTGTGGCTCTGCAGCCTGGTGGGTGCTAGTTTTCTGACTCTCTGGCTGGCTGATTCTGAGACTGCCTGTTGGAAGGCTGGCGAAACGACAAAGAGGATTGAGTACGAAGAGGAACACGTTCTCCATCGCACTTGCTGGCGTAGTGACCTGGCTGTTGGCAACGTTGGCAAACAATTTGACCACGAGGGGGCGGGGGGCGGTGTGAGCGCGAGATCTGCATTGCAGAAAGGCTATGGGTAAGTTGGTTCAGCTGTTCCTGCTCCAACCTCAGCATCTCCCTCAGCTCAACTAGCTCCGATCCCCGAGGAAGCCTCCCGAGAGCCCTGTACTCCATACTGGAGACCAACAGCTGAAGGGACTGAATGACTTCGACCCCTCCCGCCTCCAGGCAAACCCTCACACTCCCACCGAATCGCCTCACCCCGGACGTCAAGCAGGGTGGCAGTAGGCTGCCTGCGTACCATCTGCTTTAGTTCGCGATGCAAAGCACCATCCAATACATACTCAACAAACTGGTCACGCAACAACACCTCTGCGTTTATCGTACCACTAGGAGCATGTTCCCTCAGCGGTGCCATTAAGTTCAGTAACCCCAGGGAGAACTCATGTGGCGTATCCCCTTCCTGTTGCCTGCGGGAGAAACATTGGACATTTTCTGTCCCGGGGAACAAAAAACAATCTCTCCGCTACCAGGTTACTGGGCGTGTGAGAAACGGGAGGTGGCGCAGCCTGCTCCTGCCGCAACCTCTTGTTATCAGCGTTCAACTGTGCCACCAAGTCCCTCAACTCCTGCAGTTCGGCCTCCATAGTTAAAACGCCGCGGTCAGACAGGGACTGAAATGATCAAGGAACAATTTGGGAAAACCAAAAGAAATTCGTGTTGCGATCACGGTGCTACTTACTTCGTAGGGTTCCACTGCTGTTTTGCCTCTCAACTGAATTCACAAACCTCCAACCCCAGTCTACATTAATTATGCAACCTAAGAGACTAAATCATGAAAACAAAACCCGAAAACACAAAAAAACCCCACAAAGAAAGAAAAGCAAACGAGAAAAAAACTAAACTGGACCACATGTCTCTGCCTTCCAGAAGCACTGATCCTGCCGACAACGCCAAAAATGTGGCAGCCAAAGGGGGCAGAAGTGAAGGAAGTACCAGATTGGACTCAACCGGTCTAAAGTCCTGAGCTCAATTTGGTGGGTTAAAGAGGAGTAAGGATAAACCGACCACGCCACCCCAGGAATTCCACCTGGAGAATTAATTAGTCAGCGCACAAGTACGTGGCTAATGAAGGCTTGAGACGGGGTCCAGTATATACAAGAAAAACACTTTATTCGCAAAAGGAAAACAGTTCTTTTTTTTAACACAACAACGATAAAATCGAAGCTAAGTAGCTCAACTTTAATAAAAATACCCCTCCCACTAAAATAGCTAAAACTCCCAAACCAACATGTAAACCACCCCAAATCAAACAACCCAGACAACAAATCTGTAACCCACCCGACTAAAGATTAACCCTTTCTAAAACAACCCAATTGGACGGGCGGACAGAAACAGATTAAACACCAAACGACGTGCAAAACAAACCAAAGACATAAATACACTGCACTCAGCACAGAGCATGCAAAAACTACACAGCAAGCAAGTGCAGTAACTAAAGCAAAATAAGCACACGAAACACACAGACAGAAACAAATGGTTAATTGCAAAGAAATCCACATGATTAATGTTAAATAAGGCACACAGACACAACAGGAAGACAGGCACAATTAAAAGAGAAAATAAGTATCAAAACAAAATAAATCTGTTATCTGTCCCCCAAATCCCACAATAATTCCCCACACTCCCTCGGGTGCGATGCGTATAGCACCACCAGAAGGGTGGTGTGGGTACAATAGTGCTTACGGCAACAACAATCGAGTCAGCGGACCAAACAATCGCGGGCCGTTTAGGTGTCGTTTACGGGACACCCGACTCTTGTGCTGCGATGGGGCCTCGCGATGAGCGTCTCCAAGCAGGCAATGTAGCAGCGCTAGCGAGCCGGCCACAGCGTACGGGGAAATTGTTCCCGGTGAGGGGAAGACGCGCTCTAAGTAGCCTGCAGAGCGCGCTTGCTGAGCACCAAGCGGTGAGGCAACTGGTTCTAGAAGCTTGGCGCAAGTCCAGGAGTTACGCAGCAGAAAGGCTCTCACCGCCCTGTCCCGAGGAACGTGCCCATGAGGAACCGCTTCCTGAGTGACGGACCGGATGTGGCAACCCGGCGAAAACAGCGCACCCGGAAGTTACGCAGCAAGAGGACTCTCAGGGCGCCACCTGTGCTTTTATAATCAGCGCCCTCATCAGGGACATCCGGAGCAAGCAGAGCCAATCAGAGTGGACAAGACTCAGCCTTCTACAGATGCATTGAGGGTTTATTTAAAGTATTTTATAGAATCACATATTTTACATTAATACGCTTTCAACATTGAAGAGAATGTCATTATATTGCTAAAAAAATTAATTGCATGTTAAAACAACTGCTGATTCCATTAGAACATTGATACAACCCATAATCTCCTGACATATACATACATTATATGTCAGGAGATTAAATCTGGACCAGTAGAAAAAGGTTTCCTTCCTCTTCCTCCTCACTGTTCTTCACCTCATCATCTATTCTACATTTCTGAAGTGTATTTCTCTTTAAACTCTTGTCATTTTCTATCTCTTCCTCTTTTGCTGTTTCTTCAAATCTGTCTTTTTCTTTTTCTCCTCTTCCTCTCTCTTCATCTGCAATTCCACCTCCTTCTGTTTCTGCAGGTCCAACGTTGTTGTTTCCTCTCCTCTTTTCTCTGTTGCTTGTGTTCATGTTCTTTCCTGTTCCTCAGCTGTTTCTTGATCTTTCTTTTTTTCTTTCTTTGTCTGTTTGTACCATCAACTTCAGATGTTTTTGTTTATTTCAACTTTTACCAAACTGGACACAAACTGATGGTTTTTCTCCTTCACTGTTCACCATTTGAGATAATCATCTCTGGTCAGGGACCCCTTCTGGAAGAGAAGACGCAGAAAGATCTCCACCCGTTCTCTGCTGAGACCACTGCGCTTGATGGAGGACTCAGTACCGCTCCGCACAAACAGATAGAGCAGGGATGTCCAAACTATTCCACAAAGGGTCGCATGGATGTTGGGTTTTTGTTCACACCAATCAAGCACACAAGGTCTGACCAATCAGCTGTCTGAAGACTCAGATCAGTTGATGAAATGATTCTAGTCTGGTGTGTTGTTGCTGGGTTGGAACAAAAAGCTGCAGCCACACGGCCCTTTGTGGAAGAGTCTGGACATCCATGACCCGGAGCATTGAAGCTCTGTCAAGCTCTTCAGCAGACAATCTTATGCTGCCTGAAGCAAAACAGGGACAAGATGGTGGCAATCAGATAGAAAACTGTGACTTTTAAATTATGCTTTTTAATGTTGGTGTCACTTATCTTTCTTCAAGGTCCTGGTTATCCAAACCTTGATCTCAGTGAGCAACTGACCTTGGTCAAGGTTTTTGAAGATGTTTTGCCTCTTCTTCAAAAGTTTCTTCAGTCCTAAAATACACATCATAAATGTACATATTGTGATTGGATAATGACTCCAATCAGGAAGGATGCCACCAGAGGTTACTATAGGAGCTAAATGTGTTGTGTGGTGTACCGTTGCATGCGCTGGAGTTTCAGTCAGAGACACAGACCTCCATGAACTGGACACTGTGCATGCGACAGCCAGAATCAAACCCTGGTCAACTGCTTGGAAGGCAGCTAAGAAAATGGTACTGGCAACAATAGACTGGTAGAAGATCTCCAACATTTTGCTGCACATGTTGAAGGATCTCAGCCTCCTCAGGAAATCAAGTCTGCTCCTCCCCTTGTTGTGCACAGCCTCTGTGTTAGATCTCCATTCCTTCCACGAAAAGATTGAATGTAGTAAATTCCTGGTTGACTGGAAATATCTTTGTAAAAGTGTACAAAGTAGCAGTTTCCAAGTTTGATATGTGCACCGACTGTATTTATTTCTCTTTTCTGACTTGGATAGGATTAAGAAGAAATGAGCATTTGATGACTGCAGTATGGGCTCCATGACAGAGGAGCCAGTCAACATTATTGTTTGATGGTGTCACTAATTGATGAAGTCAACGATGAATCCAGTGAGTCAGCTGATGACACGGCACAAGTAAGACCTTGAAAAAGTAGTTCGTCTGAATGTACGAACAAGCACTGTGAATGGCCGGGAATGGAACCCAGGTCAACTGCTTGGAAGGCAGCTATGCTCACCACTATACCACCATCACAACTATGGCTGCATCTGTCGCACATCTCGAAGTCAGGAGACAGGACAGACCAGCACAGCCCTTTTTTTCTTCATCCACAGATTCTGGCTGTTCTCACATTTGTACATCCAACTCTAGTTGATTGTCATTGCTTGACATAAATCAGGGAATAGAACCCTCTTGGACTCACACTCACCACTTCAGCGTGCGCTCAGCTCCACTTCATGAGTGAAACACAGAGGAAAGGGAAGAGGGAAGTCAGCTCTTGACACTATCAGCTCTTGAATCAGCTCTTGAATATATAATGGTGCGGAGGAGAAGAGTTTTACATTCTTTTCTAGATCTTACAGGCAGCCAGTGCAGTGAAGCTAGCACGGGAGAAATGTGATCTCTTCTCCCGGTTCCTGTCAGTACACGTGCAGCAGCTTTCTGGACCAGCTGGAGAGGCTTCAGAGACTTGTTGCTGCAACCTGATAAGAAGGAGTTACAATAGTCTAACAACAGTTGAATCCACACTTTATTTGTCTGTATACACTGTTTTCACTGCAACTTCTGCTTATTGCACTACAACCAACTCTGCAACATTTGTATACTGCATGTACACAGTATTTAAATAACTCTTTTCATACTCTTTACTGGTTTCACTCATATCTCACCGGCCGTACTCACTTCATCCAGCTCAAGTCCTTCACCTCGGATCCTTCCCCCGTCATTCTGGTGCGCCGCAGGGCTCTGTCCTCGGGCCCCTCCTCTTCATCATCTATATCCTCCCCCTTGGCAATATCCTCCACAAATTTGGTATCCACTTCCACTGCTTTGCGGATGACACCCAGCTCTACTTCTCCTGTAAGCCCAACTCCCCCCTCCCACCCTCTTCCATCACAAACTGCCTCTCTGAAGTTAAATCCTGGTTCACCATCAACTTCCTCAAGTTAAACAGTGATAAAACTGAACTTCTGGTTGTTGGCACCAAATCCTCCCTCTCCAAAGCTGACAGTTTCTCCCTCACCATAGACGGCTCCACAGTGTCCCCCTCCCCTCAGGTCAAGAGTCTGGGTGTCATCCTAGACAGCTCACTCTCCTTCCAATCCCACATCAATAACATTACCCGATCTGCTTATTTTCACTTACGCAATATCAATCGTCTCTGCTCCTCTCTCTCCCCCCACGCCACTGCCATCCTAGTTCACAGCCTCGTCACCTCCCGTATCGACTATTGCAATGCACTCCTTTTTGGTGTCCCCCACAAATCCCTCCGGAAACTCCGATTGGTCCAAAACTCTGCTGCCCGCATCATCACCAGAACCCCCTCCACTCATCACATTACCCCTGTTCTCCAGTAGCTTCACTGGCTCCCGGTTCATCTCCGTGTTACCTTTAAGATTCTTTTATATACTTTTAAAGCCATCCATAACCTTGCCCCCCCATATTTGACTTACCTTCTCCTCGTCTCCACCCCCTCTCGGTCCCTCAGGTCTTCTTCCTCCTTTCACCTCTCCGTACCATCTTCACGTCTCAGCACCATGGGGGGCAGAGCTTTCAGCCACTCTGCCCCTAAACTTTGGAACTCTCTCCCACCAGACCTACGCAACATTGCCTCTCTCCCCCAGTTCAAATCTAGTCTCAAAACCCACCTGTTCATATCTGCCTTCTCCCTTTGATTTTATTGTTGCCTTTTAATTGTCTGCTGTTTTTATTTATTTTAGTGTCTATTTATTCTTTGTAAAGTGACCTTGGGTGTCCAGAAAGGCGCTGTTAAATAAAATGTATCATTATAACATTATTATTATTATTATTATTATTATTATTATTATTATTCATAGGCGTGTGATTTGTATTTCCAGTTATTTTATTGTGTTGTAAAAGCTGCTACACTGCAATTTCCCAGTTTGGGGTCAATAAAGTATTTCTATTCTATTCTATTCTATTCTATTCCATTCAATTCTAGTCTCTTTTCTACTAAGTACTAGTATTTTAATTTCCACACTGTTCCTTCATCTGTACATGAAAAAGTCAATCTGTTGCTTTTTCAATGGTTTTTTATGTTATCTTTGTTTTTCATTCAAAATGTTATGTGTAGCTAATTCAGAATCATATACTGATTTACTGTTGCATTCCTGCTTCCTGTGCTGAACTGACGCCTCCGTGTTGTACATTATTAAACACGATCTATGAATGACTGTTCATACTTTTCTCTAAAAAAACGTTTACACTTTTATTCATGAATAGTCTGTAATACTGTACAGGAGCACACACTTGTCCATTCCTGACCATTTCAACCATCATTTCTAAAATTCTGCAGACAAACACTGTGCCTTCATAAACAATTCCCTTTTTGAAATAATCTGAAAATAAACCTTTATATATACATATTGAAAAATAACTGTTATTTATTGGATAGACTATTTTATTTAGTAGAATAACTCTAACATTTTGCTGCAGATGTCCAGCAATGTCCTCATCTGTGGCCTAAGCTGGACTGAGTCTGTCTTTTGTACCATCAGAGCCAGCGACACTCACAGACTCACCAAGAAGGCTGCATCTGAAGTGGGTCTCAAGCTGGTGCCTTCTGGCAGCATGAAGAGGAGGATGTTCAAGAATCAATCTGTCTGTCTGTCTGTCTGTCTGTCTGTCCACCCAAAGAAAGAATTGAATAAAAAGTGAATGCTCAATTACTATAATTTATTGAATAAAGTGTTTTCACTGTCAGTGTTGATGCATCAATTTAACATGAATATGAGGTTTCGTGGACTTCCGTGACAAGGTTTTCTATCATGTGATGTGTTTTAGAACGTGATATGCAAATAAATGTGTCTTTATAATTTGCTCAACACGTAACTGAAATAATTATCCCCTTTACCGCCATTGAGATCTTGGAATCACGATGCGTAATGACGCACAGCTCCTGACTTCCCTCTTCCCTTTCCTCTGTGTTTCACTCATGAAGTGGAGCTGAGCGCACGCTGACATGGTGAGTGTGAATCCAAGAGGGTTCTATTCCCTGATTTATATCAAGCAATGACAATCAGCTAGAATTGGATGTACAAATGTAAGAACAGCCAGAATGTTTGGATGAAGGAAAAAAGGGCTTTGCTGGTCTGTCCTGTCTCCCGGCTTCCAGATGTGCGACAGATGCAGCCATAGTTGCGATGGTGGTATAGTGGTGAGCATAGCTGCCTTCCAAGCAGTTGACCCGGGTTCGATTCCTGGCCATCGCATTCACAGTGTTTGTTCCTATATTCACACAAACTGCTTTTTCAAGGTCTTACTTGTGCTGTGTCATCAGCTGACAGAAGGAGGTGAAGAGATCCTGGATCTTATGGCGCCCTCTTACGCTATGGTCCCGAAGCCATACCAACTGCTGTTCCCCTAATGGGGTGTCGTGAACATGGCGATCGTAGTTCTTTTTCCGGCGCTCAGCCGCCAACTTCAGCCTCTCTCGCGCACCCTCAAAAGCCAGATGAAGCTGAGTTTGGTGCTCCTGCACCCATTCATGGACTCCACCTCCAAGAGGGTCTTGAACTCGAACCAACAAAAAGTCGATCGGTCACCTCGGTTCTCGCCCGAACATCAGGTAGCATGGGGATTCCCCAGTGGACTGGTGGGGAGTGGTGTTATATGAATAGAGCACTTGTGGCAAACAAGAATTTCTGTTTCTGGGATGATGGAAAAGCTCACAGCAAATTGTGAAGAGTTCTATTGAAACGTTCACACTGACTGTTACCGGCAGGGTGGTATGGGGTTGTACAAGATTTTTCGACCCCATAAAGAACACAAAGTTGCTGGACGAGAGAGCTTTCAAAATTTTGGCCTTGATCAGAGTGAACCCGTGCAGGGACACCAAACTTAGAAAACCACTCTGAAACTAGCACCTGGGCCACAGTGGAGGCCCGCTGATCCCGAGTGGGATGGCCAAGGTGTACTTACTGAAGACGTCGGTCATAATGAGGACATTTTCTAACCCATTAAGGCTGGGTTCCAGTAAGGTAAAGTCAATGGCCAAGACTTCGTTGGGGCAGGAAGCCAGCAAATGCCCCATAAAGCTAGGGGCAGCGGTCTGTGTGTCCTTGGATACTTGACACCTCTCACACTCCCTACACCACCGAGCCACATCTGAGGACATGCCAGGCCAGTAGACGATGCACCCAGCAAGTACTCACGAAACTTTTCAGACATGGCCCACTTAAGAGCCAAGAATTCCAGTTTCATGGAACTATAATTGGCCATATTTCTCTCTGTTGGCCCCAATCCCCTACTAGCGTAAGCTATGAGCCTAGCCTTCCAAAGCACAGCCCCAAGACCACCGTGGCTAGCGTCATCCTCCAGAATAAATGGCAGAGAGAAATCAGCATAGGCTAGCACTGGGGCCGTGGTGAGTTTGACCTTAAGTGCTTCAAAGTTCCGCTGGCACTCTTCCGACCACTTCTCAAACACTGCTTGCCCCCTCGGCCCCGGTTTCTTGTTGGCTAGCTCAGCCACAAGCCTATGCAAGGGGGCCGCCAGTTTAGCGAAACCTTCAACGAAGCGGCAGAAATAGCTTGTGAATCCCAGAAACGAGCGTAGCTCAGAGATGGTGGTAGGAACCGGCCAATTTGCAACCGCCTCTACCTTGCTGGAATAAGTGGAAACACCCTGATCAGAGATCACATGACCCAAATGCCTCACCTCCCGCTGGAAAAACGCACACTTTTCCAGGTTGACCTTAAGACCCTGCCCCTACAGCCTCCACAGCACGACTTCCAGCCTCTCCAGATGTCGTTCAACGGTGGATTGTACCCGCTGGCCAAGTCGAGAGTGGAAAACCATCGGGCGCCTGTCAAGGCATCCAAGGATTCCTTGATGCATGGTAAAGGGAAAGCATCCTTTCTGGTCTTGCTGTTAAGCTGACGGTAGTCTACACACAAGCTGAGACTACCGTCTTTCTTTTTGACCAGAACGATTGGAGAACCATAAGGACTGCTACTCTCCCTAATGATCTGACTTTCTAGCAGCTGGTTTATGTGCTCCTTGACCAATTCATATTCTGCTGGTGGAATGCGCCTGTAGCGCTGCCGAACAGGCACCTCATCCAAGAGTGGGATGTCGTGACTGATCAGGTTGGTACAGCCCAAATCTCCCGAATGGGAAGAGAACACTGAAGCATAGTGCCTAAGAAGAGATCTCGCCCGACCTTGGTCTTCCTCCGACAGTATGGACAAGTCTATTGAACCGATCTGTGGTGGCAGAGCCTCAGACGCTGCTTGAGAGGCCACAGTGGCGACACCAGTGGCTGTCCCGGTGACCCCTGCGGGAATGCTTATAACTCAAACCTCTTTCAGGGTGCCGACAGTGGTCCAAGGGTAGAGCAAAACGCCATTGGAGCTGACATTGACAATCGGGATGTATGCAGTGCCTCGCACCACTCGAATCAATGCAGGCGAAGCCAATAATCCACAAGGCAAACCAGACTCTTGAGGCTCGAACAATACACTGGATTGCGAGTATTGCTCTGAACAGGTTGCTGCAATGATTTTTATGGTTCCACCCATGATGCAACATGCCTTTTTACCATGAACCTTAACTAGGCCTGGAGCGCCCTTAGAGGCTTGTCCGTCAGCTTGATGGCACCTCTGCATAAACTCTGGCACCCCGCACACCGAGGGCAAATTGAACAACGCCAACCCATGTTGTCCAAAAAGCACGTGATAACACCTCCAGATGATGTTCATCCCCAAAATGCCAGGGACCTGTGGAGACACACCTCTAGGGGGATCTTTTTCAATGAGGACCCCACATTGTGGTACAGAAATGTCACAGAGGTCCACATCCAACTCAAGGTACCCAACTTAAGGGATGGCCAGCACGTTAGCTGCTCTGAGCGTCAGCCAATTGCAAGACTGGAGCCTCTCTTGGCCCCAAGACTGGAAATGTTTGAGGAAGAAACTTTCGGTTACAGTGGACACCATCGACCCAGTGTCCACCAAACACAACACTTGAACTCCACCCATACTTACCTTAACATGTGGGCAAGGAGACATCAGCCCACGACCCCCGCCTGAGCCAGTAGCAGCCCCCCGCGAACTGTGACTCTGCAGCCTGGTGGGTGCTAGTTTTCCGATTCTCTGGCTGGCTGATTCTGAGACTGCCTGTTGGAAGGCTGGTGAAATGACAAAGAGAATTGAGTACGAAGAGGAACACATTCTCCATCGCACTCGCTGGCGTAGTGACCTGGCTGTTGGCAACGTCGGCAAACAATTTGACCACGAGGGGGCGGGGGGCGGTGTGAGCGCGAGATCTGCATTGCAGAAAGGCTATGGGTAAGTTGGTTCAGCTGTTCCTGCTGCAACCTCAGCATCTCCCTCAGCTCAACTAGCTCCGATCCCCGAGGAAGGAAGGCCGCCTCCCGAGAGCCCTGTACTCCATACTGGAGACCAAAAGCTGAAGGGACCGAATGACTTTGACCCCTCCCGCCTCCAGGCAAACCCTCACACTCCCACCGAATCACCTCAACCCGGACGTCAAGCAGGGTGGCAGTAGGCTGCCTGCTTCCCATCTGCTTTAGTTTGTGATGCAAAGCACCATCCAATACATACTCAACAAACTGGTCACGCAACAACACCTCTGCATTTGTCGTACCACTAGGAGCACGTTCCCTCAGCGGTGCCATTATGTTCAGTAACCCCAGGGAGAACTCATGTAGCGTCTCCCCTTCCTGTTGCCATAGGGAGAAAAATGCCTCCTGTAGGGCAACATAAGACTTAGAACACCCATACAGTTCTCGCAACGCAGAAATAATTTTATCGGGGTCTTCCCTCTCATCGCTGGGCCGATATTTAATCTCATTGCGAGCCTCACCTTCAAGATGATCAAACAGGAAGAAGGCCTGATCGGATGCTGACAGATGACGCACTCTCACGTACACCACACAACACATTTAGCTCCTATAGTAACCTCTGGTGGCATCCTTCCCGATTGGAGTCATTATCCAATCACAATATGTACATTTATGATGTGTGTATTTTAGGACTGAAGAAACTTTTGGAGAAGAGGCAAAACATCTTCAAAAACCTTGACCAAGGTCAGTTGCTCACTGAGATCAAGGTTTGGATAACCAGGACCTTGAAGAAAGATAAGTGACACCAACATTAAAAAGCATAATTTAAAAGTCACAGTTTTCTATGTGATTGCCACCATCTTGTCCCTGTTTTGCTTCAGGCAGCATAAGATTGTCTGCTGAAGAGCTTGACAGAGCTTCAATGCTCCAGGTCATGGATGTCCAGACTCTTCCACAAAGGGCCGTGTGGCTGCAGCTTTTTGTTCCAACCCAGCAACAGCACACCAGACTAGAATCATTTCATCAACTGATCTGAGTCTTCAGACAGCTGATTGGTCAGACCTTGTGTGCTTGATTGGTGTGAACAAAAACCCAACATCCATGCGACCCTTTGTGGAATAGTTTGGACATCCCTGCTCTATCTGTTTGTGCAGAGTGGTACTGAGTCCTCCATCAAGCGCAGTGGTCTCAGCAGAGAACGGGTGGAGGTCTTTCTGCGTCTTCTCTTCCAGAAGGGGTCCCTGACCAGAGATGATTATCTCAAAGGGTGAACAGTGAAGAAGAAAAACCATCAGTTTGTGTCCAGTTTGGTAAAAGTTGAAATAAACAAAAACATCTGAAGTTGATGGTACAAGCAGAGAAAGAAAGAAAAAAAGAAAGATCAAGAAACAGCTGAGGAACAGGAAAGAACATGTACACAAGAAACAGAGAAAAGAGGAGAGGAGGAAACAACAACGTTGGACCTGCAGAAACAGAAGGAGGTGGAACTGCAGATGAAGAGAGAGGAAGAGGAGAAAAAGAAAAAGACAGATTTGAAGAAACAGCAAAAGAGGAAGAGATGGAAAAGGTGAAGAACAGTGAGGTGGAAGAGGAAGGAAACCTTTTTCTACCTGTCCAGATTTAATCTCCTGACATATATTGTATTTATATGTCAGGAGATTATGGGTTGTGTCAATGTTCTAATGGAATCAGCAGTTGTTTTAACATGTAATTATTTTTTTAGCAATATAATGACATTCTCTTCAATGTTGAAAACGTATTAATGTAAAATATGTGATTCTATGAAATACTTTAAATAAACCCTCAATGCTTCATTAGGTTTTCTTTAGTTTTCTTTTTATCCTGTAACACTTTAGATACCGTTGTCTTTTACAAAGCGCCCCCTCTAGTGGACACACTTTAAATTGCATGTATTTAAATGAAACCTGGATGTGTGACTGCTGACAGTCAACAGTATTCTAGCAGACATGTGCTCATGAACACGGCTACTTTAGGACCACACACACTCACAACATCACTTTTATTCCAGAATTAAGATACTTTCTTCTAAACTTTGTTTCAACATCTGGTCCCTTGTCCAAGGGGATGGTTGGATTATTTTATTTAATCTGTGATGGACACGTGAAGGAGCCACCAGAGGTTACTGTAGGAGCTAAATGTGTTGTGTGGTGTGCAGTTGCATGTGGTAGTGTTCCAGTCAGGGCCAGCACCAAAATCCAAAAACAAAACACTCACTTACCCCCCTGATGGGGGGGGGGGGTATTGTCTTCCCTTAGCTCAGGCCTGGGAGTTTCAGAATCTGCTCAGTATTTAAGCTGTTCCGAGAACTGCACTCTTCTGGATTGAGACTTCGGATGTTGCAGGGCCAGCACAACACCCCCCCGACATAGGCCTGTATGGACACATACGGGCCTCTGTCTGAAAAATACATTCACATTCAAAATGCAATGGAAGGCCTTTATTATGCAACATTACTTAATGGACACCAACATGACAGCTGATTAACACCTACAACACATCAAGACACCACTGTGCAGCATCACCATCACATCATCTTTCCCTGAGGTCACTCCCTACTTTACAAAGCACATACCATCACACAACTTCACAAACAGCACGACTGCTCTGAACCCTCAGAGGAAACTTCTAAATCACTTCACTAATAAAAATCAAATTTTATAACAGACACAATCATGCTCCAAAAGTAGTTCTAAATTTACTTAACAGAGAGAGATATGAGCCCAACAGCAGGGGCTGAGTGCAGGGACACAGACCTCCATGAACTGGACACTGTACATGTGACAGCTGGAATTGAACCCAAGTCACTGTTTGGAAGGCAGTGTAGTGTCTGAAGCACATGTACCTGGTCTCTACAGGCTTTAACCGCTGTACCATTGTCTTTAACATATGTATTCAAATAACATTCCATATAAAATATCAGTTAGTATCTGTTCTCTGTAGGCATTGGCCACTGTAAGGCCTTAACTTGTTTTACAGCCATTCTGACACTATCTCAGACATGTTTCATGTGTGTCCTGTTACTGGTGTTCTCTGTGCTCGTGATTTAACGTCTTGTTAAGTGCAGAGGCCCACAGGTTCCTGGACTCCCTTCTCAAAAGACTGGACTCTATACCATTTAGTTCACTATACTGTGTTATGAGGTCATCAGAAAAGAATGTGTGTACTTAACCATATAAAAGGGGGCTACCGAAGTAAGCACTTTGGAGGAGATCTTCACCATCAGGACCACGAAACCTCCCTCGGGCAAACTGAAGTGTCTGATTATAACCTGACTGTTCTCTCCAATAAACATCTCTTACATCCACGTCGGTGTCTACGAAGGTTCCTTTCTCATCAGCACCTCTCGACCACCAGAAGAAGAAAATTTACCACAGCAGCAAAGAAAATGGCACTGGCAACAACAGACTGGTAGAAGATCTCCAACATTTTGCTGCACATGTTGAAGGATCTCAGCTTCCTCAGGAAATCAAGTCTGCTCCTCCCCTTGTTGTGCACAGCCTCTGTGTTAGATCTCCATTCCTTCCACGAAAAGATTGAATGTAGTAAATTCCTGGTTGACTGGAAATATCTTTGTAAAAGTGTACAAAGTAGCAGTTACTGTCTGTACTGAATCCAGTGAGTCAGCTGATGACACGGCACAAGTAAGACCTTGAAAAAGTAGTTTGTCTGAATGTAGGGACAAACACTGTGAATGCGATGGCCGGGAATCGAACCCGGGTCAACTGCTTGGAAGGCAGCTATGCTCACCACTATACCACCATCGCAACTATGGCAACATCTGTCGCACATCTGGAAGTCGGGAGACAGGACAGACCAGCACAGCCCTTTTTTTCTTCATCCACAGATTCTGGCTGTTCTCACATTTGTACATCCAACTCTAGTTGATTGTCATTGCTTGATATAAATCAGGGAATAGAACCCTCTTGGACTCACACTCACCACGTCAGGGTGCGCTCAGCTCCACTTCATGAGTGAAACACAGAGGAAAGGGAAGAGGGGAGTCAGGAGCTGTGCGTCATTACACACAGTATTCTGGGTGGATGGTAAGACACTATCAGCTCTTGACACTATCAGCTCTTGAATCAGCTCTTGAATATATAATGGTGCGGAGGAGAAGAGTTTTACATTCTTTTCTAGATCTTACAGGCAGCCAGTACAGTGAAGCTAGCACAGGAGAAATGTGATCTCTTCTCTCGGTTCCTGTCAGTACACGTGCAGCAGCTTTCTGGACCAGCTGGAGAGGCTTCAGAGACTTGTTGCTGCAACCTGATGAGAAGGAGTTACAATAGTCTAACAACAGTTGAATCCACACTTTATTTGTCTGTACACACTGTTTTCACTGCACCGTCTGCTTATTGCACTACAACCGATTCTGCAACATTTCTATACTGCATGTAAACGGTATTTAAATACCTCTTTTCATAGGCGTGTGCTTTGTATTTCCAGTTATTTTTTTGTGTTGTTGTAAAAGCTGCTGTACTGCAATTTCTCAGTTTGGGGTCAATAACGTATTGCAATTCTGTTCTATTCTGTTCCATTCAATTCTATTCTCTTCTTCTGTTTTCTACCAATTTTAATTTGCACACTGTTCCTTCATCTGTACATGAAAAAGTCAATTTGTTGCTTTTTCAATTGTTTTTTTATGTTATCTTTGTTTTTCATCAAAATGTTATGTGTAGCTAATTCAGAATCATATACTGATTTACTGTTGCATTCCTGCTTCCTGTGCTGAACTGACGCCTCCCTTTTGTACATTATTAAATACTATCTATGAATGACTGTTCAGACTTTTCTCTAAAAATCATTTACACTTTTATTTATGAATAGTCTGTAATACTGTACAGGAGCACACACTTGTCCATTCCTGACCATTTCACCCAAACACTGTGCCTTCATAAACAATTCCCTTTTCAAAATAATCTGAAAAAAACCTTTATATCTACATTATATGAAAAATAACTGTTATTTATTGGATAGACTATTTTCTACCAAATGAAACTATATGCAAATACACCTATGCTCTGTGATTTACACATTTCATGCTTCACCTTCAGAAGAAACTGGCCACTTGCTCTGCACTCTCTTGGGGGCTGGAATCGTCCCTTGTAGTAGACAACAGCTGCTGGTCCCTTTGATTTTGTGTCTTAGAAGGGGATAACGGGGATTGTTGTGAGCCTTGAGTTGATGAAAGTCGTGTTGGGCTCAGTCTAAGAAGAGAAAAGGCACTATTGAAAGAAAGCTGGCCATTTGGCCATTTGTTTTAACATGTAATTTAATTTTTTTTAGCAATCTCATGACATTCTCCTCAATGTCCAGAACTTTTTAATGCAAAATATGTAATTCTACAAAATAAGTAAAGAAAAAAAACCCTCAATTATTGAAAACTTTTTAGTTTGGTTTTTTTTTTATCCTGTAACACTGTAGTTACCGTTGTCTTTAACAAACCTGGATCTGTGACTGCTGACAGTCAACAGTATTCTAGCAGACATGTGCTCATGAATTAGCTGTTATATTATAGGTGACCCAAAATCTAATGTCCACATATGTGGACACCAGGTCTTAGGAGGTTAAAATAAAATAGTTGCAAAACTCACCTGGACCATCACTGTCTTGTGAATTTATTCCAGAATGGACTTTTCATTTTAGTCAAGTTACATGGAATTACAAATGCAGAATCCATATTATAAAATTGATAAAACCCAACAATGCGGCCCCTTTCTCAACCACATCCCCCAGTGAGTCCATCAGGGAAACACAAATGAGATCTCCATGTCACTCTTGTTGGACACAGAGTTGATATTTCCCATGATGGAAGACAGGAGAAAGGACTTCAACGTTGCACCAGTGGGAACAGGGAGGAAACTTTCAGACCTGCTCCAAGGTCAATGAAAGAAGCTCCTCTCCTGAACCCATCAATAGTTGACACAATACAAGAATAACAAAATAAAGCAACCGCTGAGAAAAAATAAACATACATGTTTGGTTATCAAATGTACAACTGTACATGCTTCCCTTAGGGAACATTATTCGGCAGCATGGAATAAATTTTCATTGTTATGCGGATGACACTCAGCTTTATTTATCCATGAAACCAGAGGAGACAGAGAAGTTAGTGAAGCTCCAGACCTGTCTTAAGGACACAAAGTCTTGGATGTCTTCAAATTTCCTCCTCCTCAACCCAGGAAAAACTGAGGTCATGGTGTTTGGTCCTGAACCTCTCTATATATATTGAAACATATGATCACTCTAGATGGTATGTCATTAACATCTAGTCTCTCTGTGAGGAATCTGGGAGTAACTTTTGACCAAAACCTCTCCTTTAACTCACACATTAAAATAGTCTGTAGAAGTGCCTTTTTTCACCTGAGGAACATCACAAGGATCAGAAAGTTACTAACGCGGCATGATGCCTAAAAGTTAGTCCATGCGTTTGTTAGCTCCAGGCTGGACTATTGTAATTCTTTATTATCAGGGTGTCCAAACAACTCTTTAAGAAGCCTCCAGGTGATCCACAATGCTGCAGCCAGAGTTCTGACAGGTATTGACAAAAGAGATCACATAACTCCTGTACTGGCGTCTCTTCGTTGGCTGCCCGTTAAATTTAGAATAATTTTTAAAACCCTTCTTTTGACCTATAAGGTCCTTAGAGGCCTAGCTCCATCCTACCTGGAAGAGCTAGTTATATCTTACCAGCCCAATAGACCACTCCGCTCTCAGAACGCTGGTCTACTTGTGGTTCCCAGAGTCTTTGCGAGTAGATTGGGGGGCCGAATATTTAGCTACCAGGCCCCCTGCTATGGAACCAGCTCCCTGTCCAGGTACGGGAGACCACCACTGCACATACAATTATATTTTATTGGTCACTAAGCAGGTGCCAAATATTGATATTGATCATTTTTATTCTTTTTTTCATTAAAGGTAAAATGCTCTAAAGAGCACCACAGCTGATCAAATCACAGCTAATTTGTTGAAAATAGTCCACAAAATGTTTCTGGTTCACATGGTGACTCCCCTGGATGCATTCTAAGATGGTTTTCTGACAGACATGACTATAGTTTAGAAACAAAAATCCACGTTTTTTTTTGATAGAGCACAGTTCTTTCAAGGGGATAGGGTGTGGTCACCTTCCGAATAAATAAATAAATTCCTTACTTCTCTTTGGATACTTTTTCATCTTTGATAAACTTCAGTGCCACCATCTGTTTTGTATTTGTGTTTTGGCCTTGAGCCACTTGAACAAATGATCCTTCCTCTATAATTTCCTGGACAATACATTTAGACTTTTTGGTGTAGAGAACATCACCAACTGAAACTGTGGAGAAACATGGAGAGAAAACATTGACATCAACATGAAAACATCAAAGATACAACTGAACCATCAGAACCATCCAGGCTCTCAGCTGGTTCACAGCCCCCCTCTGCCACAGACATCCAACCTTCAGCTTGGACCAGCCACGCTGTCTCAACGTGAGCCCCCGCTGTCTACACGGCCACGTATCCCCTGTGCAGCGTTAAAGCTTCAGTCAGCAATGGCTCCTGTGCTGGGTAGTAGGCAGGAGGACTCCACACTGACTCAGTCTCTCCATCAACATGGGCACTGTCCACTTGTCCTGGAAAGGGCGGCCCTTGCCTTCAACTTTCATTATTTTAGTGATAGTTATCATTTTCTAAATGGGCTAAAAATAGATGCAGATAAAGTTACCACAGGAGGGTGTCCAGAGGACTACTGCCACCCTCTGCTGAAATATAAAAAGGCTTTTTTACTACACATGTATTTTTTAATGTGGCCAACAGTGCTGGTGGGCCACTATTAATAGATTTTATGACAGAGGCTGCAGACTTTGGACATGCTTTGTGATGTAAATGTTATTTATTAATATTTTCAATATTTTTGTTGAACAGTTTCTATCTTAGAATAGAACAATGCAGATGATTCATTGTATATTCATTCTGTCAAATGATTGTGAAACCACCAATAGTGACCACAGTTTCAAATATTTACTGTTCTTTCTTTAATCCTCCTTCTTGCCTTGGAAAGAGAAGGCTTGCTTCACCCATCTGAAGACTCTGCCAAACCAGTTGCAGATTTTACCCCAAAACGAGCTTTTCTCTTTTGAGCTGCTGTTTTCAAAGGTGGAGGCATCACTGCTGTCAGCACAGGAAAGATCTTCTGATGAACTTTCACTGTCAAAGGACGAAGTGTCTGAATATTCATTACAGGAAAGATCTTCTGATGAACTGTCACTGTCATAGGACGAAGTGTCTGAATATTCATCACAGTAAAGATCTTCTGATGAACTTTCACTGTCATAGGACGAAGTGTCTGAATATTCCTCGCTGGAAGGATCTTCTGAGGAACTGTCATTGTCAGAGGATGTAGAGTCTGAATATTCCTCGCTGGAAACATTTTCCCCCTTGAACAATGATGCAGCTCTTTCAAGAGACATATCTAGACAAGTATCAGAAATATCCCTGTAGAAATATTCAGAATAATCTTTCTCTTCATCCTTCGTGAAATCCACAGATTTTGACTCTTTGTCCTTCTCTTCTATAGACTTGTCATTGTCAGAGGACATAGTGTCTGAATATTCATCACTGGAAAGATTTTTTCTCTTGAGAAATGATACAGCACTTTCAAAAGACATGTCAAGAGAACTTTCAGAAATATTACTGGATAAATATTCAGAGTGGTCTTTCTTGGTGGTTTCTTTCTTCAACAAGGATTTACTGTTTTTGCTGGGTACCACTGCTGATGAGGAATCAACATCAGCAGAAGGCTCCAGTGGTATGTCCTGGTTCTCTATGTCACCTTCTCCAGGGTTCTCCTGCAGGGTCGCTTCAACCTCTTTTGGTCTCTGGTGTACCACAGGTGACAAGGAATCAAAATCAGAAGAAGGCTCTAGCAGCATCTCATGGCTCACTAATCTGATATCTGCAGGAATATAATAATCTGAGTTGTCCACCTGAGCATCTACACACTTGTCCTTTGTGTTCTCATCTTCTGCAGCAGAGAAATGGTTGATCTGCTGAGAAGTATCTTTCACTTTTTCTGGGTTCTCATGTACCCTAGACGACGAGGAGCCTTGTATTTTCTCAATTTCTGCAGTTGTTTGCTTTGCTTTTTCTCCTGTAACATCAAGGAATGGATGCTGCAGAATCTCCAGAGGCTTGATACGATTCTCTGGGTCAACTTCCAGCATCGTCAGGATCAGCTGTAAAAACAGCATCACATCAGTGAGCTCTTCATTTTTGGGTAGAAATGCATTAATGATGTCCTTGAAGCTTTCAAAATGATTGGGAGTCAGGGAAGGGAATGAGTTCTGTTCCCTGCGGAACTGCTCTTCTGGTTTTAGACTCCATCGTTGCTCACTGTTCAACTTGAACATGCACTGTGTGTGGACCCCTGTGTTCAGTAGATAGTCTGGTGGCTGCCCAAAAAGCTTGATAATGCACTTGAGAACATCATATTTTTCATTGTTTACAAAAACATAATCTCCAAGAGCCAATTCCAGTAAAGTGACCCCTAAGGACCACACATCAGCAGCCTCATTAACTGAGGACCTCAGCAGCACCTCTGGTGAACTGTAGCAAAAGGTGACCACAAAGGTTGTATCATCAAAATCAGAAATAAACTGTGCTCCACCAAAATCTACCAGCTTCACTCTTAATGGCTGCTGATGTCTGTCCACAATCATGATATTTCCTGGTTTGATATCTCCATGGACAATTCCATTTGAGTTCAGCTCTTGAAGAGCCACGGCCATTTGCTCTGTGATGACTCTGACCTCTGACAAAGGAAGTCCACTCTTCTTTGACTTGTGATTTACTGCTGAAACATAACTATCCAGATCCGTATCCAACAGCTCAAAGCTCAGACAGATGTCATTGTTTTGGATGAAATAGCTGTTAAATCTGATAATGTTGCGTCTGTCAGGATCCAGACAGCTCAGACGAGTTAGGATGCAGATTTCATGGATGGCAATTTTCTTGTATTTTTCCTTAATGACCTTAACAGCCACTGTCTCTTGTGTCTTCAAGTTGAAACACTTGAAAACTACACCAAAATTGCCTTCTCCTAAAGTCTTTATTCTCTCAAGGTCTTCTCCAAATACGTTAGCATGGTCTCCTGTATGCTGGGGTGAATATCCCCCACTCTTCATAATATGCTCGGCCATTTTGCTGTATTAATGTTGCTGAAACTGTTAGTAAACTAATAATTTTGTTTAATACTACTCCCCCTTATAGCAATAATCTGTGTTGAATTTTAAATTTACTTTAATTTAAATTCAAAAAACATTTTATCTTTGAAAAAAAACTACTCTTATGGTAACTTTGATCTTTAATGTCTTTGATTATTAATATTGGTTGATTTGGAAAGCTAACAACGGCTAAATGTGATTAAATTAACCAGAAAAGATGAATGAAATGACAAAAATGAGAACTTCTACATCTATTCTTCCACACCAAACTTTAATTGTCTTCTGTATCTTTCTCATGATCAGAATAAATCAGCTTCATTTTTTTATCTGCTCCAATTCATCATTGAATCTGATAATTATGTGAGGGGAACCATATTTTCAGTTTATATTCTGTTTAATCCTCTTTATTTCAGTTCAACACCATTTGAAAATTGAAAACTACTAACAACTACCAGGTTATTGGGCAACAAGTCAGTGAAATGATTGGCTATAAAATGAACATTTCCGAGGATGTAAAGGTGAGCAGAGGTTCAACAATCTGTAACACAGCACCTAAAAATTTCAGAAAAAAAATTCAGAAAAAAATTATTTAAAACATTGTGACTTTAAAGATGCCACCATTTACAGTGGAACATGGAATACTAAAAGACAGAGGTTTGAAGGAACAACTACAAGCAGTCAGGGGTAGTAAGGCTACTAGCCCTGTCAAAAATGTTTTTTCAATTTTTTTCCAAAATTAAATATTTCTGAAATGTATCTGAGTCAGTTACTTGTTCAGTAGGAAACTTTATCCCCAGAATGGTTATATTTGATGGGCAGGTGTGCGATGGCATACTTTCTTTTAGATTATTATTATTGTAATACAGTGAACCCTCGTTTATCGCGGGAATTACGTTCCAGAAACAACCTGCGATAGATGTAATCCGTGAAGTAAACAGCTTTGTTTTTTGCAATTGTTTTGCATGTTTTAAGGCCATAAAACCCCTAACCACACACTTTTATACACTTTTCTCACAGGCATTAACATTTTCTCACAGTTCTCTCTTATTTTAACACTCTCCAAGTTTGAGTTCTTTCTCCGCCTTTTGGGTGTGACCGCAGGTGCCTTTTCCTTTTTTCACTGACATTATATGTTTTTTCAAGCCAGAAAAAACTTGGTTTAAACATAAAACTTACAAGCTTAATACTTGGTTTCGGGTAGAAAACATACAGCACTTCCCAGTCACACTGCTACCTGAACACTGACGCGGCATGATGCTGAAAAGTTAGTCCATGCAATTGTTACTTCCAGGCTGGACTATTGTAATTCTTTATTATCAGGGTGCCCAAACAACTATGTAAACAACTCATTTTGGATCACCTGGAGGTGATCCAAAATGCTGCAGCCAGAGTTCTGACAGGTATTGACAAAAGAGATCACATAACTCCTGTACTGGCGTCTCTTCATTGGCTGCCCGTTAAATTCAGAATCATTTTTAAAACCCTCCTCTTGACCTATAAGGTCCTTAGAGGCCTAGCTCCATCCTACCTGGAGGAGCTAGTGATCCCTTATCAGCCCAATAGACTGCTCCGCTCTCAGAACGCTGGTCTACTTATGGTTCCCAGAGTCTTTGGGAGTAGATTGGGGGGGGCAAGCATTTAGCTACCAGGCCCCCCTGCTATGGAACCAGCTCCCTGTCCAGGTACGGGAGGCTGACTCCATCGCTACTTTTAAGACCAGACTTAAGACTTACCTCTTTGAAAAAGCTTGTTGTAACTAATTCTGTAGTTCCAGTTACTATGATAGACAAACAAATGATCATACTTAGGGGGACGTCTAATCGTTAGGTCACATCTTAGCTATGCTGCTATAGGCCAAGGCTGCCGGGGTCCGGACACATGATCACCTGACAGGCCTCTGTCACCCCACTGGGTCATGGTTTCCTCTCCTCTCCTCTCCTTTCCTCCTCCTCATCAAGCAGACTAGTTATGCAGATTCCTGTGTGTTTTTTCTGCCCCACCCCCCCTCTATTTATTTATTTACAGGTATCGCCGCCTTCGGAGCTGCATGATGACCTCTGGCCCGCTGATCCGCTGTATAGTGTATTTTTGTGTGTGTTTCTGTGTTCTGTGCCTCCTTTCCTCCTCTGTCTTTACCCAGCCAGCCATCAGTAGGAGGGTCCCCCTACATGAGCCTGGTCCTGCTCAAGGTTTCTTCCTGTTAAAGGGCAGTTTTTCCTTGCCACTGTTGCTTGTCTGGGGTTAGGCCCTGGGATTCTGTAAAGCGCCTTGAAACAATTTTGATTGTATAAGACGCTA
The DNA here is from genome assembly GCA_911728415.1 of Lagocephalus sceleratus. Taxonomy (NCBI): domain Eukaryota; kingdom Metazoa; phylum Chordata; class Actinopteri; order Tetraodontiformes; family Tetraodontidae; genus Lagocephalus; species Lagocephalus sceleratus. The sequence continues at coordinate 247,149 of CAJVRN010000004.1, forward strand.
TATGAATAAAGATTGATTTGATTTGATTTGAACACGTTTATACTGTATGCTGTAAAAAAAATAATTACACTGAAAAAAAAAAAAAATCCGCGAAGCAGCGAAAAGTGAACTGCCTTATAGCGAGGGTTCACTGTATATATAATTATAACCAATTATTTTGGAAAGATGATGGCGGTCAATATGATGGCAGACCTGCTTTGGCCTTTTTGAAGGTGCTCATTTATTGAGAAAATGGAAATTATTGATAGAGAAAGAGTAATGAGTAGTTACTCATTGAGTGCTAGTTTTGTTTTTTAACTGATTGGCTGCTGTATGGCTAATATATCTCCCTGTCTCTCTCTCTGTGAAGTAAATTTAGAACCTTTCTTTTGCTGCTGGTGATAAATTAAGACAGGGTTGATTCAATAGCACTTACTTTTGTGATGGTATTTTGATGTTAGATTATAATTGACATCAAAGTGAATTTATTAAAATAAAATGCATACATTAAAACAAATATTAGTTTTGTACATTTACTACAATTAATATATATTTTAATGGGCTTTGTAGCTTAGGCCTTTGTAAGAGGGCTTTGATTTTTTTTTTACTTAATACCCCACGTAACATAACATAACATAACATAACATAACATAACATAACATAACATACCAAAATTACCAGTAAATTGCCTCAAGTAATTATTTTTTAAATTCACAATTAAGTTTACTTTATTTTCAGATTTCAACCATGGCAGCAACACAGAACAGAGGTAAGATTTACTTCATTGTAAATATACATGCTCACAACAATTGGTCCACAACTGAATTTAATTTGTGCATCATTCACGTCTTGTTGTCAGTTGGGACAGTCAAAGCTGATTTTCCCAACAGGAACAACTTTGTAGGTTTTATTGGAGTCTTGCACCAGGTCCTCATGAAACCCATATATTATATAGATTCATCACAGATACAGTGAAATATTTCAATCATTATTTCTCAAAATTTTGATGAGTATGGTATACAGGCCTAGATTTCCAAATGAAATGTACAATTTACAGTCCATTTCATGTAATATACTTCTGACATTGTTTAACAAGGACTTAAGCTTTGTTTATCTTATGCAACATTCAAAGTTTCTAAGATACTGAAATTTGGGAGAACAGAACTGATGGTTGAGTTTATGTTTGATGTTTTCATGTTGACTAAATTTTTTCTCTCCATATTTCTCCACAGTTTCAGTTGGTGATATTTTGCGCAGCAAAAAGTCTAAATTTGTTGTGGAAGAGATCATCGGAGAAGGAACATACGGTCAAGTGGCTAGGTGCCAAAACATCCATACAAAAGAGAGTGTAGCAGTAAAGTTCATCAAGGATACCAAGAACTTGACAAGTGACTTAAGAGAAGTAAATATTTAAAAAAATATATATTTTTGATGATTATTTTCTGAAATTGACTACACCCTCCTCCTTGAAACAACTGTGCTCTATCCCAGAGTTTGGTCTCTAAACTATATTCATGTCTGTCCTCTACAGAAAACCATCTTAGAACGAATCCAAAGGAGTCACCATGTCAACCAGGGACATTTTGTGAAGCTACAGGACACTTTTGAACACAACAACCAGCTCTGTCTTGTTTACGAGATGCTGAGCCTTGATTTCTTTGCGATTTTAAAATTAAGAAGATATAAACCACTGAGTTTGTGTAAAATTCGACCAATTGCCAAGCAGGTAGGCTATTTACTTTAGTTATAGGTAACTTTTCTGGCAAAATAGTTTACAAGTGTTTAATGAAGCAATCACAAGGCATTCTAAAGTTTTCCTGTTCTTCTTTTCTTTCAGCTGTTTATGGCTCTAGCAGACTTAAAGAAATTAGGAATCCTGCACACTGACTTGAAACCAGACAATGTTATGTTAGTGAACAAAACAGAACTCAAAATTAAACTGATTGATTTTGGATTAGCAATTCAGACCCGTGAGGCCAGGACAGGGTCCATCATGCAGGCGTCTGCCCTCAGGTGAGTTGTCCTGCAGAAATATCACGATGAGATCATCTTTATTCTTTTATTTTCTGTTTTCTAACATTTTCTGTTTTCTAACATTTCAATTTTCTATTTTCTAACATTCATTTTTACTTTTGTTTTTTAGGGCTCCAGAAATTATGCTTGGCCTCCCTTTTTCTTACCCACTAGATATGTGGGGAGTCGCCCAAATTCTTCTCTTTTTATTCAACCCTCAGACCATGTGTGGTTGCTCATCATATGAAAATGTAAGTATACTTCACAAAAACATCCAGAACTATTTAGAGCCTGTACCGTACTGTGAATGTAACTGTACTACTTTAATGCATTGTCATTCTACAGATGAGACACATCATCGACTTACTGGGAATGCCCCCAAACTACTTGCTTAATGCTGGGAGATATACCAGTAAATATTTTGTGAAGGTAGAAGACCAGCTTGGATCTTCATGGAGACTAAAGGTGAGCATGTTCTCCTCTTTTTGAAAAGTTTCCTATGATGTGTAGTAGGATGTATGAATGTAACATCTAAAATAGTGTTCTATCTGAGTGGACGGGCAAATCGTGTTGATATAATGTACATTCACTAATGTCTGGTTTTCTTCTTTCAGACACCAAAGGAATATGAAGACACTGGCTTCAAACAAACAAAGAATTTTCCGCTGTGTTTCAAATATTCTCTCACGCAATTATTTTCTGTAAGTACTCTTTTTTAAATAATTTATAACTAATTTAATCAGTCATATCAACTATTTGGTATTAAATGTTTAATCGTTCATTAATTAATTTGTTAATTAATTGGTGTTAATCACTGTTTCCAACAACAGGTCGATTCATCAAATGATGAAAATGAAAGAAAGGACCGCAGTGCTCTTCTAGATCTCCTTAAAAAGTGTTTCCACTTTGATGGCCGTCTGAGGATGTCTCCTGAGAAAGCGCTGCAGCATGACTTTATAACAATGAGGCACCTGAGAACAGCTGACAGCAAAGAATAGTAAGTGGCATCATTTCTGCTATTTGATATCAGGGACAGTTTAAGTTTTTAAGGCTTTTGAAGAGACACGTCAGAGCCTTGTGATTTACTGGTTCTGGAAGCTTCATAATTACCTCTGCCAAAGATGTTATGTGATAGCTGGTGTTTATGTCTTTGTCCCTTGTGAGAAAAATAACTCAAAGTCCCTGACACCTTCCCTATCACCTACGTATAGCATTATAATTTTAAAATTGGAAAAATGACCTGTGATAAGAACATACAATTGTGGATATAGCAAATGACTAGAATAATAACAAAATGTTGTTTGTTTGTTTTTCAGCTTTGAAATGTGCAAAAATATTAATAATTCAGTCTTTGACAAGGATTCAACTGTTAATTTAAATGAGAACAGAAAAGCTAGTGAGTCATCGAAGACAAAAAGAGGGCGTTCTCAGAAAGAGGAAAAGACCACAAAGAAGACAAAGAAGCCCACTAAAGAAAGAGACATCCCAACCTTCAAGAGAAAAGAGGCCAGTAAGTTCACAAAGGAGCAGTGCCACCTTACTAGAGAAACCAAGTCTACAAAAGACAAAGAGAATGAGCCCACTGCAGACTGCTCCAGGATTTCTAAAACTGCTGCAGCACATGACAGAGAAACACACTCCTGTAATAGAGGTTCTGATGCTACATCCTCTGAAGACAGCCATTCATCAGAGTGTCTTCCTTATTGTGGAAAAGAAAAACAATCAAAAAAGAAAAGCTCGTTAAAGCGTAAAATTTGCAAATGGTTTGGGAATGTCTCAAGATGGATGAAGCGTGCCTTCTGTTTCCAGCCAAGTGAAGTGGATTGAATTCAGAAAAGGAAATGTTTGGGACCAGTTAGTAAAATATTTTTTGTTATGTTTTTAACATTAAAACCTGTGAATCTTGCTGGTTGGTGGTTTGAGTCATTTAATGTCCAAATAAACAAGTACCACATGTTCTAAGCCACTTTCTCTTGTATCTCTATGCCACATAATTTGCACACAAATAAAGCTTGTGTCTCGGCGGTCAACTAGTGGACAGAAGACATAATGGCTCCTATCGCCACATTCTCCTTCTTCAGAAGTTACTTTACGGATATTGAGACAGATTTAGTAACGTTCAACTGCAAGACATTAAGAACAACTCTTCTCTCGCTCACGTATACATCTACAGGTCGATATTTTGGTTGTTTGTGATGGCACTTGACACAAGCTGACAGAAATCAACATGTATATCTGCACAATTCTATCACATCTTTTCTTCCATATAGGATTCTTCTATGCTCAGAACAAAGTCTTACTATAGCAGATGTCTTTCAGATAATGCTGTAGCTGAGTTTAAAGAAGCAATCCCTGTGCTAATCCCAGGACCACCGTGTGTTTCCCCAGAGATCAATCATTATAATCTTAGCCCTACAGAGGTTGACTCTATTGCTGAAGGTGTAGCAGCCTCACTGAGAATCACACTTGATTCTGTTGCCCCCCTGAAAAAGAAAACAGCAAATCAGAGGAGGTGTGCCCCCTGGTATAATTCACATATCAGGACCCTCAAGCAGAAAGTGCGAAGACTGGAAAGGAAGTGGCATTCCTGTAAAATAGACAGCTATCATGTAGCCTGGAAAGACTGTCTATTAGTTTACAAAAAGGCCCTTCGCAAGGCTAGAACAATTTAATTTAATTGAGGAAAATAAGAGCAACCCCAGGTTCCTTTTCAGCACCGTGGCCAAATTAACTCAGAGTCATAGTGCTTTAGACCCACGTATCCCTTCCTCCCTTACTGGTGAAGACTTCATGAGCTTCTTCACTCATAAAGTACTAGCCATTAGAGAGAAAGCTAAGCAGGCCATCCCAACATCTGGACCATCACCAGATGTGCTGACCGTGGGAACATACAGGTTCTCCAACGAGCCCTTAAACTCCTTCATCCCTATATATTTTTCTGAGGCGTCTTCGCTGATTCAGAAATCCAAGACCACCACGTGTCTTTTAGATCCCATCCCAACACACCTGTTGAAGGATGTTCTACCATTGATAGGCAGTCCTATCTTGGACCAGATCAATTCTTCCTTAGTAACAGGTTATGTACCTCGGTCCTACAAGGTGGCAGTGATTAAGCCATTGCTTAAAAAACCATCACTGGATCCTGACATGTTAGCAAATTATAGGCCGATATCCAACCTTCCTTTTATTTCTAAAATTCTTGAGAAGGTGGTGGTGACTCAGTTACTGGAGCACCTGCAGAGGAACAGTCTGTTTGAGATGTTTCAGTCAGGCTTCAGAGCTCACCACAGCACAGAAACAGCACTTCTTAAAGTTACCAATGATCTTCTTATAGCTTCAGATCATGGACTGGTTTCTATGCTGGTTCTGCTGGACCTCAGTGCTGCTTTTGATACAGTTGATCACAGCATCCTGTTACAGAGACTGGAACACTTGGTTGGGATTAAAGGGACAGCACTAGACTGGTTTAGATCATATTTATCCGATAGATACCAGTTTGCTCATGTCCATGGCATTCCCTCTTCATACAGTAGGGTTAGCCACGGAGTCCCTCAAGGTTCTGTACTTGGACCAATCCTCTTCACCTTGTACATGCTTCCCTTAGGAAACATTATTCGGCAGCATGGGATAAATTTTCATTGTTATGCTGACGACACACAGCTTTATTTATCCATGAAACAAGAGGAGACAGAGAAGTTAGTGAAGCTCCAGACCTGTCTTAAGGACATAAAGTCCTGGATGTCTTCAAATTTCCTTCTCCTCAACCCAGGAAAAACTGAATTCATGGTGTTTGGTCCTAAACCTCTCAGGGATAGGTTAGATCACATTATCACTCTAGATGGTATCTCCTTAGAAACTAGTTTGTCTGTGAGGAATCTAGGAGTAACTTTTGATCAGAACCTCTCCTTTAACTCACATATAAAATTTGTCTGTAGAAGTGCCTTTCTTCACCTAAGGAACATTAGAAAGATCAGGAAGATATTATTGCAGCATGATGCTGAAAAGTTAGTCCATGCTTTTGTTACTTCCAGGCTGGACTATTGTAATTCTCTACTATTAGGGTGCCCAAACAACTCTTTAAGAATTCTTCAGCTGATCCAGAACGCTGCAGCCAGAGTTCTGACAGGTATTGACAAAAGAGATCACATAACTCCTGTACTGGCGTCTCTTCATTGGCTGCCCGTTAAATTCAGAATCATTTTTAAAACCCTCCTCTTGACCTACAAGGTCCTCAGAGGCCTAGCTCCATCCTACCTGGAGGAGCTAGTGATACCTTATCAGCCCAATAGACCGCTCCGCTCTCAGAACGCTGGTCTACTTGTGGTTCCCAGAGTCTTTGGGAGTAGACTGGGGGGCCGAGCATTTAGCTACCAGGCCCCTCTGCTATGGAACCAGCTCCCTGTCCTGGTACGGGAGGCTGACTCCATCGCTGCTTTCAAGACCAGACTTAAAACCTACCTCTTTGAAAAAGCTTATTGTTATTAATTCTGTAGTTCCAGTTACTATCATAGATAGACTAATGATCACACTTAGGGGGTCGTCTAATCGTTAGGTTAAGATACTAGTTATGCTGCTATAGGCCAAGGCTGCCGGGGTCCAGAAACAGGATCACCTGACAGGCCTCCTCACTGGTGATGGTTTCCTCTCCTCTCCTTTCCTCCTCCTCATTAAGCAGACTAGTTATGCAGATTCCTGTGTAGTTTTTCTGCCCCCCCCCCCCCTCTATTTATTTACAGGTATCGCCGCCGTCGGAGCTGCATGACAACATCTGGCCCGCCGACCTGTTGTATATTGTATTTTTGTATCTCTGTGTATGTTTTCTGTGTTCTGCGCCTCTCCTCTCCCTCTTCTTCCTCTCCTCTCCTCTCCCTCTCTCTACCCAGCCGGCCATCAGCAGGAAGGTCCCCCTACATGAGCCTGGTCCTGCTCAAGGTTTCTTCCTGTTAAAGGGGAGTTTTTCCTTGCCACTGTTGCTTGTCTGGGGTTAGGCCCTGGGATTCTGTAAAGCGCCTTGAAACAATTTTGATTGTATAAGACGCTATAGAAATAAAGACTGATTGATTAATTGATCTTTCTGATCCTCTTATTCTTCTGCTCCACCAAGAACTGTGGGCCAACAACAGAGCATGTACAGAAACTAATTTTTAATGTTTGTATGTTTCTTCCATGTGATATTTTAAATTTTAAATTTAAGATTTTAAATATCATCTAACAATCACCTAATTATGGTTTTATTCCCTTTATTTTTGTCTTTCTTTTTTTGTTTATATAGCGTCTTATACAATCAAAAATTGTTTCAAGCCACTTTACAGAATCCCAGGGCCTAACCCCAGACAAGCAACAGTGGCAAGGAAAAACTCCCCTTTAACAGGAAGAAACCTTGAGCAGGACCAGGCTCATGTAGGGGGACCCTCCTGCTGATGGCCGGCTGGGTAGAGAGAGAGGAGAGGAGAGGAGAGGAGAGGAGAGGAGAAGGAGAAGGAGAAGGAGAAGGAGAGGAGAGGCACAGAGCACAGAAACACACAAAAATACAAAAATACACAAGGAAAAACTCCCCTTTAACAGGAAGAAACCTTGAGCAGGACCAGGCTCAGAGAGGAGAGGAGAGGAGAGGAGAGGAGAAGGAGAAGGAGAAGGAGAGGAGAGGAGAGGAGAGGAGACAATCTACTTCCAAAGACTCTGGGAACCACAAGTAGACCAGCGTTCTGAGAGAGAAGCAGTCTATTGGGCTGATAAGGTATCACTAGCTCCTCCAGGTAGGATGGAGCTAGGCCTCTGAGGACCTTGTAGGTCAAGAGGAGGGTTTAAAAATTGTTCTGAATTTAATGGGCAGCCAATGAAGAGACGCCAGTACAGGAGTTATGCGATCTCTTTTGTCAATACCTGTCAGAACTCTGGCTGCAGCATTTTGGATCACCTCCAGGTGATCCTTTTGTGTTAGCTGTGGGTACAATAGTGCTTACGGCAACAACAATCGAGGCAAAACAACAGCGGACCAAACAACCGCGGGCCGTCTAGGTGTCGTTTACGGGACACCCGACTCTTGTGCTGCGATGGGGCCTCGCGATGAGCGTCTCGGAGCAGGCAATGTAGCAGCGCTAGCGAGCCGGCCACAGCGTACGGGGAAATTGTTCCCGGTGAGGGGAAAACGCGCTCTAAGTAGCCTGCAGAGCGCGCTTGCTGAGCACCAAGGGGTGAGGCAACTGGTTCTAGTAGCTTGGCGCAAGTCCGGGAGTTACGCAGCAGAAAGGCTCTCGCCGCCCTGTCCCGAGGAACGTGCCGATGGGGAACCGCTTCCTGAGTGACGGACCGGATGTGGCAACCCGGCGAAAACAGCGCACCCGGAAGTTACGCAGCAAGAGGACTCTCAGGGCGCCACCTGTGCTTTTATAATGTGCTTTTATATAATGTTAAAACAACTGCTGATTCCATTAGTATATGTCAGGAGATTAAATCTGGACCAGTAGAAAAGGGTTTCCTCCTCTTCCACCTCACTGTTCACCTCATCATCTCACATTTCTGAAGTGTATTTCTCTTAAAACTCTTGTCATTTTCCATCTCTTCCTCTTTTGCTGTTTCTTCAGATCTGTCTTTTTCTTTTTCTCCTCTTCCTCTCTCTTCATCTGCAGTTCCACCTCCTTCTGTTTCTGCAGGTCCAACATTTTTGTTTCCTCCTCTCCTCTTTTCTCCGTTTCTTGTGTACATGTTCTTTCCTGTTCCTCAGCTGTTTCTTGATCTTTCTTTTTTTCTTTCTTTGTCTGTTTGTACCATCAACTTCAGATGTTTTTGTTTATTTCAACTTTTACCAAACTGGACACAAAATGATGGTTTTTCTTCTTCACTGTTCACCCGTTGAGATAATCATCTCTGGTCAGGGACCCCTTCTGGAAGAGAAGACGCAGAAAGACCTCCACCCGTTCTCTGCTGAGACCACTGCGCTTGACGGAGGACTCAGTACCGCTCCGCACAAACAGATAGAGCAGGGATGTCCAAACTATTCCATAAAGGGTCGCATGGATGTTGGGTTTTTGTTCACACCAATCAAGCACAAGAGGTCTGACCAATCAGCTGTCTGAAGACTCAGATCAGTTGATGAAATGATTCTAGTCTGGTGTGCTGTTGCTGGGTTGGAACAAAAAGCTGCAGCCACACGGCCCTTTGTGGAAGAGTCTGGACATCCATGACCCGGAGCATTGAAGCTCTGTCAAGCTCTTCAGCAGACAATCTTATGCTGCCTGAAGCAAAACAGGGACATGATGGTGGCAATCAGATAGAAAACTGTGACTTTTAAATTATGCTTTTTAATGTTGGTGTCACTTATCTTTCTTCAAGGTCCTGGTTATCCAAACCTTGATCTCAGTGAGCAACTGACCTTGGTCAAGGTTTTTGAAGATGATTTGCCTCTTCTTCAAAAGCTTCTTCAGTCCTAAAATACACACATCATAAATGTACATATTGTGATTGGATAATGACTCCAATCGGGAAGGATGCCACCAGAGGTTACTATAGGAGCTAAATGTGTTGTGTGGTGTACCGTTGCATGCGCTGGAGTTTCAGTCAGAGACACACACCTCCATGAACTGGACACTGTGCATGCGACAGCCAGAATCAAACCCTGGTCAACTGCTTGGAAGGCAGCTAAGAAAATGGTACTGGCAACAATAGACTGGTAGAAGATCTCCAACATTTTGCTGCACATGTTGAAGGATCTCAGCCTCCTCAGGAAATCAAGTCTGCTCCTCCCCTTGTTGTGCACAGCCTCTGTGTTAGATCTCCATTCCTTCCACGAAAAGATTGAATGTAGTAAATTCCTGGTTGACTGGAAATATCTTTGTAAAAGTGTACAAAGTAGCAGTTTCCAAGTTTGATATGTGCACCGACTGTATTTATTTCTCTTTTCTGACTTGGATAGGATTAAGAAGAAATGAGCATTTGATGACTGCAGTATGGGCTCCATGACAGAGGAGCCAGTCAACATTATTGTTTGATGGTGTCACTAATTGATGAAGTCAACGATGAATCCAGTGAGTCAGCTGATGACACGGCACAAGTAAGACCTTGAAAAAGTAGTTCGTCTGAATGTACGAACAAGCACTGTGAATGCGATGGCCGGGAATCGAACCCAGGTCAACTGCTTGGAAGGCAGCTATGCTCACCACTATACCACCATCACAACTATGGCTGCATCTGTCGCACATCTCAAAGTCAGGAGACAGGACAGACCAGCACAGCCCTTTTTTTCTTCATCCACAGATTCTGGCTGTTCTCACATTTGTACATCCAACTCTAGTTGATTGTCATTGCTTGATATAAATCAGGGAATAGAACCCTCTTGGACTCACACTCACCACGTCAGCGTGCGCTCAGCTCCACTTCATGAGTGAAACACAGAGGAAAGGGAAGAGGGAAGTCAGGAGCTGTGCGTCATTACACACAGTATTCTGGGTGGATGGTAAGACACTATCAGCTCTTGACACTATCAGCTCTTGAATCAGCTCTTGAATATATAATGGTGCGGAGGAGAAGAGTTTTACATTCTTTTCTAGATCTTACAGGCAGCCAGTACAGTGAAGCTAGCACGGGAGAAATGTGATCTCTTCTCCCGGTTCCTGTCAGTACACGTGCAGCAGCTTTCTGGACCAGCTGGAGAGGCTTCAGAGACTTGTTGCTGCAACCTGATAAGAAGGACTTACAATAGTCTAACAACAGTTGAATCCACACTTTATTTGTCTGTATACACTGTTTTCACTGCACCTTCTGCTTATTGTACTACAACCAACTCTGCAACATTTGTATACTGCATGTACACAGTATTTAAATAACTCTTTTCATACTCTTTACTGGTTTCACTCATATCTCACCGGCCGTACTCACTTCATCCAGCTCAAGTCCTTCACCTCGGATCCTTCCCCCGTCATTCTGGTGCGCCGCAGGGCTCTGTCCTCGGGCCCCTCCTCTTCATCATCTATATCCTCCCCCTTGGCAATATCCTCCGCAAATTTGGTATCCACTTCCACTGCTTTGCGGATGACACCCAGCTCTACTTCTCCTGTAAGCCCAACTCCCCCCTCCCACCCTCTTCCATCACAAACTGCCTCTCTGAAGTTAAATCCTGGTTCACCATCAACTTCCTCAAGTTAAAAAGTGACAAAACTGAACTTCTGATTGTTGGCACCAAATCCTCCCTCTCCAAAGCTGACAGTTTCTCCCTCACCATAGACGGCTCCACAGTGTCCCCCTCCCCTCAGGTCAAGAGTCTGGGTGTCATCCTAGACAGCTCAGTCTCCTTCCAATCCCACATCAATAACATTACCCGATCTGCTTATTTTCACTTACGCAATATCAATCGTCTCCGCTCCTCTCTCTCCCCCCACGCCACTGCCATCCTAGTTCACAGCCCCGTCACCTCCCGTATCGACTATTGCAATGCACTCCTTTTCGGTGTCCCCCACAAATCCCCTCGGAAACTCCGATTGGTCCAAAACTCTGCTGCCCGCATCATCACCAGAACCCCCTCCACTCATCACATTACCCCTGTTCTCCAGTAGCTTCACTGGCTCCCGGTTCATCTCCGTGTTACCTTTAAGATTATTTTATATACTTTTAAAGCCATCCATAACCTTGCCCCCCCCCCTATTTGACTGACCTTCTCCTCGTCTCCACCCCCTCTCGGTCCCTCAGGTCTTCTTCCTCCTTTCACCTATCTTCACATCTCAGCACCATGGGGGGCAGAGCTTTCAGCCACTCTGCCCCTAAACTTTGTAACTCTCTCCCACCAGACCTACGCAACATTGCCTCTCTCCCCCAGTTCAAATCTAGTCTCAAAACCCACCTGTTCATATCTGCCTTCTCCCTTTGATTTTATTGTTGCCTTTTAATTGTCTGCTGTTTTTATTTATTTTAGTGTCTATTTATTCTTTGTAAAGTGACCTTGGGTGTCCAGAAAGGCGCTGTTAAATAAAATGTATCATTATAACATTATTATTATTATTATTATTATTATTATTATTATTATTATTATTATTATTATTATTATTATTATTATTCATAGGCGTGTGATTTGTATTTCCAGTTATTTTATTGTGTTGTAAAAGCTGCTGCACTGCAATTTCCCAGCTTGGGGTCAATAAAGTATTTCTATTCTATTCTATTCTATTCTATTCTATTCCATTCAATTCTAGTCTCTTTTCTACTAAGTACTAGTATTTTAATTTCCACACTGTTCCTTCATCTGTACATGAAAAAGTCAATCTATTGCTTTTTCAATGGTTTTTTATGTTATCTTTGTTTTTCATTCAAAATGTTATGTGTAGCTAATTCAGAATCATATACTGATTTACTGTTGCATTCCTGCTTCCTGTGCTGAACTGACGCCTCCGTGTTGTACATTATTAAACACGATCTATGAATGACTGTTCATACTTTTCTCTAAAAAACGTTTACACTTTTATTCATGAATAGTCTGTAATACTGTACAGGAGCACACACTTGTCCATTCCTGACCATTTCAACCATCATTTCTAAAATTCTGCAGACAAACACTGTGCCTTCATAAACAATTCCCTTTTTGAAATAATCTGAAAATAAACCTTTATATATACATATTGAAAAATAACTGTTATTTATTGGATAGACTATTTTATTTAGTAGAATAACTCTAACATTTTACTGCAGATGTCCAGCAATGTCCTCATCTGTGGCCTAAGCTGGACTGAGTCTGTCTGTTGTACCATCAGAGCCAGCGACACTCACAGACTCGCCAAGAAGGCTGCATCTGAAGTGGGTCTCAAGCTGGTGCCTTCTGGCAGCATGAAGAGGAGGATGTTCAAGAATCAATCTGTCTGTCTGTCTGTCTGTCTGTCCACCCAAAGAAAGAATTCAATAAAAAGTGAATGCTCAATTACTATAATTTATTGAATAAAGTGTTTTCACTGTCAGTGTTGATGCATCAATTTAACATGAATATGAGGTTTCGTGGACTTCCGTGACAAGGTTTTCTATAATGTGATGTGTTTTAGAATGTGATATGCAAATAAATGTGTCTTTATAATTTGCTCAACACGTAACTGAAATAATTATCCCCTTTACCGCCATTGAGATCTTGGAATCACGATGCGTAATGACGCCCAGCTCCTGACTTCCCTCTTCCCTTTCCTCTGTGTTTCACTCATGAAGTGGAGCTGAGCGCACGCTGACGTGGTGAGTGTGAGTCCAAGAGGGTTCTATTCCCTGATTTATATCAAGCAATGACAATCAGCTAGAGTTGGATGTACAAATGTGAGAACAGCCAGAATCTGTGGATGAAGAAAAAAAGGGCTTTGCTGGTCTGTCCTGTCTCCCGACTTCCAGATGTGCAACAGATACAGCCATAGTTGCGATGGTGGTATAGTGGTGAGCATAGCTGCCTTCCAAGCAGTTGACCCGGGTTTGATTCCCGGCCATCGCATTCACAGTGTTTGTCCCTACATTCAGACAAACTTTTCAAGGTCTTACTTGTGCCGTGTCATCAGCTGACAGAAGGAGGTAAAGAGATCCTGGATCTTGCCAACTTCAGCCTCTTTGGCGCACCCTCAAAAGCCAGATGAAGCTGAGTTTAGTGCTCCTGCACCCATTCATGGACTCCACCTCCAAGAGGCTCTTGAACTCGACCCAACAAAAAGTCGATCGGTCACCTAGGTTCTCGCCCTAACATCAGGTACCATGGGGATTCACCAGTGGACTGGTGGGGAGTGGTGTTATATGAATAGAGCACTTGTGGCAAACAAGAATGCCAGTCCTGTTTCTGGGACGATGGAAAAGCTCGCAGCAAATTGTGAAGAGTTCTATTGAAACGTTCACACTGACCGTTACCGGCAGGGTGGTATGGGGTTGTACAAGATTTTTCGACCCCATAAAGAACACAAAGTTGCTGGACGAGAGAGCTTTCAAAATTTTGGCCTTGATCAGAGTGAACCTGTGCAGGGACACCAAACTTATAAAACCACTCTGAAACCAGCATCTGGGCCACAGTGGAGGCCCACTGATCCCGAGTGGGGATGGCCAAGGTGTACTTACTGAAGACGTCGGTCATAATGAGGACATTTTCTAACCCATTACGGCTGGGTTCCAGTAAGGTAAAGTCAATGGCCAAGACTTCGTTGGGGCAGGAAGCCAGCAAATGCCCCATAAAGCTAGGGGCAGCGGTCTGTGTGTCCTTGGATACTTGACACCTCTCACACTCCCTACACCACCGAGCCACATCTGAGGACATGCCAGGCCAGTAGACGATGCACTTGTGACCCAGCAAGTACTCACGAAACTTTTCAGACATGGCCCACTTAAGAGCCAAGAATTCCAGTTTCATGGAACTATAATTGGCCATATTTCTCTCTGTTGGCCCCAATCCCCTACTAGCGTAAGCTATGGGCCTAACCTTCCAAAGCACAGCCCCAAGACCACTGTGGCTAGCGTCATCCTCCAGAATAAATGGCAGAGAGAAATCAGCATAGGCTAGCACTGGGGCCGTGGTGAGTTTGACCTTAAGTGCTTCAAAGTTCCGCTGGCACTCTTCCGACCAGTTCTCAAACACTGCTTGCCCCCTCGGCCCCGGTTTCTTGTTGGCTAGCTCAGCCACAAGCCTATGCAAGGGGGCCGCCAGTTTAGCGAAACCTTCAACGAAGCGGCGGTAATAGCTTGTGAATCCCAGAAACGAGCGTAGCTCAGAGATGGTGGTAGGAACCGGCCAATTTGCAACTGCCTCTACCTTGCTGGGATCAGTGGAAACACCCTGATCAGAGACCACATGACCCAAATACCTCACCTCCCGCTGGAAAAACGCACACTTTTCCAGGTTGACCTTAAGACCCTGCCCCTGCAGCCTCCGCAGCACGACTTCCAGCCTCTCCAGATGTCGTTCAACGGTGGAGGAGAAGACTACGATGTCATCGATGTAAAGGAGCAACGACTGACACTGTTGATCACCAAACAGTCGCTGCATCAACCTTTTTAAATGTGCTTGGGGCGTTACAGAGACCAAAAGGCATGCGGTTCCATTCAAAGAGGCCGAATGGAGTACAAAAGGCGGTCTTTGGCCTATCAGCTTCGATGACTGGGACCTGATTGTTCCCGCTGGCCAAGTCGAGAGTGGAAAACCATCCGGCGCCTGTCAAGGCATCCAAGGATTCCTTGATGCATGGTAAAGGGAAAGCGTCCTTTCTGGTCTTGCTGTTAAGCTGACGGTAGTCTACACACAAGCGGAGACTACCGTCTTTCTTCTTGTCCAGAACGATTGGAGAACCATAAGGACTGCTACTCTCCCTAATGATCTGACTTTCTAGCAGCTGGTTTATGTGCTCCTTGACCAATTCATATTCTGCCGGTGGAATGCGCCTGTAGCGCTGCCGAACAGGCACCTCATCCAAGAGGGGGATGTCGTGACTGATCAGGTTGGTACAGCCCAAATCTCCCGAATGGGAAGAGAACAGTGAAGCATAGTGCCTAAGAAGAGATCTCGCCCGACCTTGGTCTTCCTCCGACAGTATGGACAAGTCTATTGAACCGATCTGTGGTGGCAGAGCCTCAGACGCCGCTTGAGAGGCCACAGTGGCGACACCAGTGGCTGTCCCGGTGACCCCTGCGGGCATGCTAATAACTCAAACCTCTTTCAGGGTGCCGACAGTGGTCCAAGGGTAGAGCAAAACGCCATTGGAGCTGACATTGACAATCGGGATGTATGCAGTGCCTCGCACCACTCGAATCAATGCAGGCGAAGCCAATAATCCATAAGGCAAACCAGACTCTTGAGGCTCGAACAATACACTGGATTGCGAGTATTGCTCTGAACAGGTTGCTGCAATGATTTTCATGGTTCCACCCGCGATGCAACATGCCTTTTTACCACGAACCTTAACTAGGCCTGGAGCGCCCTTAGAGGCTTGTCCATCAGCTTGATGGCACCTCTGCATAAACTCTGGCACCCCACACACCGAGGGCAAATTGAACAACGCCAACCCATGTTGTCCAAAAAGCACGTGATAACACCTCCAGATGATGTTCATCCCCAAAATGCCAGGGACCTGTGGAGACACACCTCTAGGGGGATCTTTGACAACGAGGACCCCACATTGTGGTACAGAAATGTCACAGAGGTCCACATCCAACTCAAGGTACCCGACTTAAGGGATGGCCAGCACGTTAGCTGCTCTGAGCGTCAGCCAATTGCAAGACTGGAGCCTCTCTTGGCCCCAAGACTGGAAATGTTTGAGGAAGAAACTTTCGGTTACAGTGGACACCATCGACCCAGTGTCCACCAAACACAACACTTGAACTCCACCCATACTTACCTCAACATGTGGGCAAGGAGACATCAGCTCACGACCCCCGCCTGAGCCAGTAGCAGCCCCCCGCGAACTGTGGCTCCAGTTTTGCTCTGCTCTAGTTTTCCGATTCTCTGGCTGGCTGATTCTGAGACTGCCTGTTGGAAGGCTGGCGAAATGACAAAGACAATTGAGTACGAAGAGGAACACATTCTCCATCGCACTCGCTGGCGTAGTGACCTGGCTGTTGGCAACGTCGGCAAACAATTTGACCACGAGGGGGCGGGGGCGGTGTGAGCGCGAGATCTGCATTGCAGAAAGGCTATGGGTAAGTTGGTTCAGCTGTTCCTGCTGCAACCTCAGCATCTCCCTCAGCTCAACTAGCTCCGATCCCCGAGGAAGGAAGGCCGCCTCCCGAGAGCCCTGTACTCCATACTGGAGACCAAAAGCTGAAGGGACCAAATGACTTTGACCCCTCCCGCCTCCAGGCAAACCCTCACACTCCCACCGAATCACCTCAACCCGGACGTCAAGCAGGGTGGCAGTAGGCTGCCTGCTTCCCATCTGCTTTAGTTTGTGATGCAAAGCACCATCCAATACATACTCAACAAACTGGTCACGCAACAACACCTCTGCATTTGTCGTACCACTAGGAGCACGTTCCCTCAGCGGTGCCATTAAGTTCAGTAACCCCAGGGAGAACTCATGTAGCGTCTCCCCTTCCTGTTGCCATCGGGAGAAAAATGCCTCCTGTAGGGCAACATAAGACTTAGAACACCCATACAGTTCTCCCAACGCAGAAATAATTTTATCGGGGTCTTCCCTCTCATCCCTGGGCCGATATTTAATCCCATTGCGAGCCTCACCTTCAAGATGATCAAACAGGAAGAAGGCCTGATCGGATGCTGACAGATGACGCACTCTCACGTACACCACACAACACATTTAGCTCCTATAGTAACCTCTGGTGGCATCCTTCCCGATTGGAGTCATTATCCAATCACAATATGTACATTTATAATGTGTGTATTTTAGGACTGAAGAAACTTTTGGAGAAGAGGCAAAACATCTTCAAAAACCTTGACCAAGGTCAGTTGCTCACTGAGATCAAGGTTTGGATAACCAGGACCTTGAAGAAAGATAAGTGACACCAACATTAAAAAGCATAATTTAAAAGTCACAGTTTTCTATCTGATTGCCACCATCTTGTCCCTGTTTTGCTTCAGGCAGCATAAGATTGTCTGCTGAAGAGCTTGACAGAGCTTCAATGCTCCGGGTCATGGATGTCCAGACTCTTCCACAAAGGGCCGTGTGGCTGCAGCTTTTTGTTCCAACCCAGCAACAACACACCAGACTAGAATCATTTCATCAACTGATCTGAGTCTTCAGACAGCTGATTGGTCAGACCTTGTGTGCTTGACTGGTGTGAACAAAAACCCAACATCCATGCGACCCTTTATGGAATAGTTTGGACATCCCTGCTCTATCTGTTTGTGCAGAGTGGTACTGAGTCCTCCATCAAGCGCAGTGGTCTCAGCAGAGAACGGGTGGAGGTCTTTCTGCGTCTTCTCTTCCAGAAGGGGTCCCTGACCAGAGATGATTATCTCAAAGGGTGAACAGTGAAGAAGAAAAACCATCATTTTGTGTCCAGTTTGGTAAAAGTTGAAATAAACAAAAACATCTGAAGTTGATGGTACAAGCAGAGAAAGAAAGAAAAAAAGAAAGATCAAGAAACAGCTGAGGAACAGGAAAGAACATGTACACAAGAAACAGAGAAAAGAGGAGAGGAGGAAACAACAATGTTGGACCTGCAGAAACAGAAGGAGGTGGAACTGCAGATGAAGAGAGAGGAAGAGGAGAAAAAGAAAAAGACAGATTTGAAGAAACAGCAAAAGAGGAAGAGATGGAAAAGGTGAAGAACAGTGAGGTGGAAGAGGAAGGAAACCTTTTTCTACCTGTCCAGATTTAATCTCCTGACATATATTGTATTTATATGTCAGGAGATTATGGGTTGTGTCAATGTTCTAATGGAATCAGCAGTTGTTTTAACATGTAATTATTTTTTTTAGCAATATAATGACATTCTCTTCAATGTTGAAAACGTATTAATGTAAAATATGTGATTCTATGAAATACTTTAAATAAACCCTCAATGCTTCATTAGGTTTTCTTTAGTTTTCTTTTTATCCTGTAACACTTTAGATACCGTTGTCTTTTACAAAGCGCCCCCTCTAGTGGACACACTTTGAATTGCATGTATTTAAATGAAACCTGGATGTGTGACTGCTGACAGTCAACAGTATTCTAGCAGACATGTGCTCATGAACACGGCTACTTTAGGACCACACACACTCACAACATCACTTTTATTCCAGAATTAAGATACTTTCTTCTAAACTTTGTTTCAACATCTGGTCCCTTGTCCAAGGGGATGGTTGGATTATTTTATTTAATCTGTGATGGACACGTGAAGGAGCCACCAGAGGTTACTGTAGGAGCTAAATGTGTTGTGTGGTGTGCAGTTGCATGTGGTAGTGTTCCAGTCAGGGCCAGCACCAAAATCCAAAAACAAAACACTCACTTACCCCCCTGATGGCGGGGGGGGGGGTATTGTCTTCCCTTAGCTCAGGCCTGGGAGTTTCAGAATCTGCTCAGTATTTAAGCTGTTCCGAGAACTGCACTCTTCTGGATTGAGACTTCGGATGTTGCAGGGCCAGCACAACACCCCCCCCCGACATAGGCCTGTATGGACACATACGGGCCTCTGTCTGACAATACATTCACATTCCAAATGCAATGGAAGGCCTTTATTATGCAACATTACTTAATGGACACCAACATGACAGCTGATTAACACCTACAACACATCAAGACACCACTGTGCAGCATCACCATCACATCATCTTTCCCTGAGGTCACTCCCCTACTTTACAAAGCACATACCATCACACAACTTCACAAACAGCACGACTGCTCTGAACCCTCAGAGGAAACTTCTAAATCACTTCACTAATAAAAATCAAATTTTATAACAGACACAATCATGCTCCAAAAGTAGTTCTAAATTTACTTAACAGAGAGAGATATGAGCCCAACAGCAGGGGCTGAGTGCAGGGACACAGACCTCCATGAACTGGACACTGTACATGTGACAGCTGGAATTGAACCCAAGTCACTGTTTGGAAGGCAGTGTAGTGTCTGAAGCACATGTACCTGGTCTCTACAGCCTTTAACCGCTGTACCATTGTCTTTAACATATGTATTCAAATAACATTCCATATAAAATATCAGTTAGTATCTGTTCTCTGTAGGCATTGGCCACTGTAAGGCCTTAACTTGTTTTACAGCCATTCTGACACTATCTCAGACATGTTTCATGTGTGTCCTGTTACTGGTGTTCTCTGTGCTCGTGATTTAACGTCTTGTTAAGTGCAGAGGCCCACAGGTTCCTGGACTCCCTTCTCAAAAGACTGGACTCTATACCATTTGGTTCACTATACTGTGTTATGAGGTCATCAGAGAAGAATGTGTGTACTTAACCATATAAAAGGGGGCTACCGAAGTAAGCACTTTGGAGGAGATCTTCACCATCAGGACCACGAAACCTCCCTCGGGCAAACTGAAGTGTCTGATTGTTACCTGACTGTTCTCTCCAATAAACATCTCTTACATCCATGTCGATGTCTACGAAGGTTCCTTTCTCATCAGCACCTCTCGACCACCAGAAGAAGAAAATTTACCACAACAGCAAAGAAGATGGCACTGGCAACAACAGACTGGTAGAAGATCTCCAACATTTTGCTGCACATGTTGAAGGATCTCAGCTTCCTCAGGAAATCAAGTCTGCTCCTCCCCTTGTTGTGTTAGATCTCCATTCCTTCCACGAAAAGATTGAATGTAGTAAATTCCTGGTTGACTGGAAATATCTTTGTAAAAGTGTACAAAGTAGCAGTTACTGTCTGTACTGAATCCAGTGAATCAGCTGATGACACGGCACAAGTAAGACCTTGAAAAAGTAGTTTGTCTGAATGTAGGGACAAACACTATGAATGCGATGGCCGGGAATCGAACCCGGGTCAACTGCTTGGAAGGCAGCTATGCTCACCACTATACCACCATCGCAACTATGGCAACATCTGTCGCACATCTGGAAGTCGGGAGACAGGACAGACCAGCACAGCCCTTTTTTTCTTTATCCACAGATTCTGGCTGTTCTCACATTTGTACATCCAACTCTAGTTTATTGTCATTGCTTGATATAAATCAGGGAATAGAACCCTCTTGGACTCACACTCACCACGTCAGCGTGCGCTCAGCTCCACTTCATGAGTGAAACACAGAGGAAAGGGAAGAGGGAAGTCAGGAGCTGGGCGTCATTACACACTGTATTCTGGGTGGATGGTAAGACACTATCAGCTCTTGACACTATCAGCTCTTGAATCAGCTCTTGAATATATAATGGTGCGGAGGAGAAGAGTTTTACATTCTTTTCTAGATCTTACAGGCAGCCAGTACAGTGAAGCTAGCACGGGAGAAATGTGATCTCTTCTCCCGGTTCCTGTCAGTACACGTGCAGCAGCTTTCTGGACCAGCTGGAGAGGCTTCAGAGACTTGTTGCTGCAACCTGATGAGAAGGAGTTACAATAGTCTAACAACAGTTGAATCCACACTTTATTTGTCTGTACACACTGTTTTCACTGCACCGTCTGCTTATTGCACTACAACCAACTCTGCAACATTTCTATACTGCATGTAAACGGTATTTAAATACCTCTTTTCATAGGCGTGTGCTTTGTATTTCCAGTTATTTTTTTGTGTTGTTGTAAAAGCTGCTGTACTGCAATTTCTCAGTTTGGGGTCAATAACGTATTGCAATTCTATTCTATTCTGTTCCATTCAATTCTATTCTCTTCTTCTGTTTTCTACCAATTTTAATTTGCACACTGTTCCTTCATCTGTACATGAAAAAGTCAATTTGTTGCTTTTTCAATTGTTTTTTTATGTTATCTTTGTTTTTCATCAAAATGTTATGTGTAGCTAATTCAGAATCATATACTGATTTACTGTTGCATTCCTGCTTCCTGTGCTGAACTGACGCCTCCCTTTTGTACATTATTAAATACTATCTATGAATGACTGTTCAGACTTTTCTCTAAAAATCATTTACACTTTTATTTATGAATAGTCTGTAATACTGTACAGGAGCACACACTTGTCCATTCCTGACCATTTCACCCAAACACTGTGCCTTCATAAACAATTCCCTTTTCAAAATAATCTGAAAAAAACCTTTATATCTACATTATATGAAAAATAACTGTTATTTATTGGATAGACTATTTTCTACCAAATGAAACTATATGCAAATACACCTATGCTCTGTGATTTACACATTTCATGCTTCACCTTCAGAAGAAACTGGCCACTTGCTCTGCACTCTCTTGGGGGCTGGAATCGTCCCTTGTAGTAGACAACAGCTGCTGGTCCCTTTGATTTTGTGTCTTAGAAGGGGATAACGGGGATTGTTGTGAGCCTTGAGTTGATGAAAGTCGTGTTGGGCTCAGTCTAAGAAGAGAAAAGGCACTATTGAAAGAAAGCTGGAGGTTTTAAGAACTTTCAAAGGTGAACCAGTCTGGGTTTCGTGTTACAGTACTGCTTTCTAGGCCAGACCCAATATCCCATAATCTCCTGACATATGGCCATTTGTTTTAACATGTAATTTAATTGTTTTTAGCAATCTCATGACATTCTCCTCAATGTCCAGAACTTTTTAATGCAAAATATGTAATTCTACAAAATAAGTAAAGAAAAAAAACCCTCAATTATTGAAAACTTTTTAGTTTGTTTTTTTTAATCCTGTAACACTGTAGTTACCGTTGTCTTTAACAAACCTGGATCTGTGACTGCTGACAGTCAACAGTATTCTAGCAGACATGTGCTCATGAATTAGCTGTTATATTATAGGTGACCCAAAATCTAATGTCCACATATGTGGACACCAGGTCTTAGGAGGTTAAAATAAAATAGTTGCAAAACTCACCTGGACCATCACTGTCTTGTGAATTTATTCCAGAATGGACTTTTCATTTTAGTCAAGTTACATGGAATTACAAATGCAGAATCCATATTATAAAATTGATAAAACCCAACAATGCGGCCCCTTTCTCAACCACATCCCCCAGTGAGTCCATCAGGGAAACACAAATGAGATCTCCATGTCACTCTTGTTGGACACAGAGTTGATATTTCCCATGATGGAAGACAGGAGAAAGGACTTTAACGTTGCACCAGTGGGAACAGGGAGGAAACTTTCAGACCTGCTCCAAGGTCAATGAAAGAAGCTCCTCTCCTGAACCCATCAATAGTTGACACAATACAAGAATAACAAAATAAAGCAACCGCTGAGAAAAAATAAACATACATGTTTGGTTATCAAATGTACAACTGTACATGCTTCCCTTAGGGAACATTATTCGGCAGCATGGAATAAATTTTCATTGTTATGCGGATGACACTCAGCTTTATTTATCCATGAAATCAGAGGAGACAGAGAAGTTAGTGAAGCTCCAGACCTGTCTTAAGGACACAAAGTCTTGGATGTCTTCAAATTTCCTCCTCCTTAACCCAGGAAAAACTGAGGTCATGGTGTTTGGTCCTGAACCTCTCTATATATATTGAAACATATGATCACTCTAGATGGTATGTCATTAACATCTAGTCTCTCTGTGAGGAATCTGGGAGTAACTTTTGACCAAAACCTCTCCTTTAACTCACACATTAAAATAGTCTGTAGAAGTGCCTTTTTTCACCTGAGGAACATCACAAGGATCAGAAAGTTACTAACGCGGCATGATGCCGAAAAGTTAGTCCATGCGTTTGTTAGCTCCAGGCTGGACTAATGTAATTCTTTATTATCAGGGTGCCCAAACAACTCATTAAGAAGCCTCCAGGTGATCCACAATGCTGCAGCCAGAGTTCTGACAGGTATTGACAAAAGAGATCACATAACTCCTGTACTGGCGTCTCTTCGTTGGCTGCCCGTTAAATTTAGAGTAATTTTTAAAACCCTTCTTTTGACCTATAAGGTCCTTAGAGGCCTAGCTCCATCCTACCTGGAAGAGCTAGTTATATCTTACCAGCCCAATAGACCACTCCGCTCTCAGAACGCTGGTCTACTTGTGGTTCCCAGAGTCTTTGGGAGTAGATTGGGGGGCCGAATATTTAGCTACCAGGCCCCCCTGCTATGGACCCAGCTCCCTGTCCAGGTACGGGAGACCACCACTGCACATACAATTATATTTTATTGGTCACTAAGCAGGTGCCAAATATTTATTATATTTATAAAATATTATATTAAATTATTATATTTATAAAATAATTGATCATTTTTATTCTTTTTTTCATTAAAGGTAAAATGCTCTAAAGAGCACCACAGCTGATCAAATCACAGCTAATTTGTTGAAAATAGTCCACAAAATGTTTCTGGTTCACATGGTGACTCCCCTGGATGCATTCTAAGATGGTTTTCTGACAGACATGACTATAGTTTAGAAACAAAAATCCATGTTTTTTTTTGATAGAGCACAGTTCTTTCAAGGGGATAGGGTGTGGTCACCTTCCGAATAAATAAATAAATTCCTTACTTCTCTTTGGGTACTTTTGAAATCTTTTTCATCTTTGATAAACTTCAGTGCCACCATCTGTTTTGTATTTGTGTTTTGGCCTTGAGCCACTTGAACAAATGATCCTTCCTCTATAATTTCCTGGACAATACATTTAGACTTTTTGGTGTAGAGAACATCACCAACTGAAACTGTGGAGAAACATGGAGAGAAAACATTTTGTCAACATGAAAACATCAAAGATACAACTGAACCATCAGAACCATCCAGGCTCTCAGCTGGTTCACAGCCCCCCTCTGCCACAGACATCCAACCTTCAGCTTGGACCAGCCACGCTGTCTCAACGTGAGCCCCCGCTGTCTACACGGCCACGTATCACCTGTGCAGCGTTAAAGCTTCAGTCAGCAATGGCTCCTGTGCTGGGTAGTAGGCAGGAGGACTCCACACTGACTCAGTCTCTCCATCAACATGGGCACTGTCCACTTGTCCTGGAAAGGGCGGCCCTTGCCTTCAACTTTCATTATTTTAGTGATAGTCATCATTTTCTAAATGGGCTAAAAATAGATGCAGATAAAGTTACCACAGGAGGGTGTCCAGAGGACTACTGCCACCCTCTGCTGAAATATAAAAAGGCTTTTTTACTACACATGTATTTTTTAATGTGGCCAACAGTGCTGGTGGGCCACTATTAATAGATTTTATGACAGAGGCTGCAGACTTTGGACATGCTTTGTGATGTAAATGTTTTTTATTAATATTTTCAATATTTTTGTTGAACAGTTTCTATCTTAGAATAGAACAATGCAGATGATTCATTGTATATTCATTCTGTCAAATGATTGTGAAACCACCAATAGTGACCACAGTTTCAAATATTTACTGTTCTTTCTTTAATCCTCCTTCTTGCCTTGGAAAGAGAAGGCTTGCTTCACCCATCTGAAGACTCTGCCAAACCAGTTGCAGATTTTACCCCAAAACGAGCTTTTCTCTTTTGAGCTGCTGTTTTCAAAGGTGGAGGCATCACTGCTGTCATCTACAGGAAAGATCTTCTGATGAACTTTCACTGTCAAAGGACGAAGTGTCTGAATATTCATTACAGGAAAGATCTTCTGATGAACTGTCACTGTCATAGGACGAAGTGTCTGAATATTCATCACAGTAAAGATCTTCTGATGAACTTTCACTGTCATAGGACGAAGTGTCTGAATATTCCTCGCTGGAAGGATCTTCTGAGGAACTGTCATTGTCAGAGGATGTAGAGTCTGAATATTCCTCGCTGGAAACATTTTCCCCCTTGAACAATGATGCAGCTCTTTCAAGAGACATATCTAGACAAGTATCAGAAATATCCCTGTAGAAATATTCAGAATAATCTTTCTCTTCATCCTTCGTGAAATCCACAGATTTTGACTCTTTGTCCTTCTCTTCTATAGACTTGTCATTGTCAGAGGACATAGTGTCTGAATATTCATCACTGGAAAGATTTTTTCTCTTGAGAAATGATACAGCACTTTCAAAAGACATGTCAAGAGAACTTTCAGAAATATTACTGGATAAATATTCAGAGTGGTCTTTCTTGGTGGTTTCTTTCTTCAACAAGGATTTACTGTTTTTGCTGGGTACCACTGCTGATGAGGAATCAACATCAGCAGAAGGCTCCAGTGGTATGTCCTGGTTCTCTATGTCACCTTCTCCAGGGTTCTCCTGCAGGGTCGCTTCAACCTCTTTTGGTCTCTGGTGTACCACAGGTGACAAGGATTCAATATCAGAAGAAGGCTCTAGCAGCATCTCATGGCTCACTAATCTGATATCTGCAGGAATATAATAATCTGAGTTGTCCACCTGAGCATCTACACACTTGTCCTTTGTGTTCTCATCTTCTGAAGCAGAGAAATGGTTGATCTGCTGAGAAGTATCTTTCACTTTTTCTGGGTTCTCATGTACCCTAGACGACGAGGAGCCTTGTAATTTCTCAATTTCTGCAGTTGCTTGCTTTGCTTTTTCTCCTGTAACATCAAGGAATGGATGCTGCAGAATCTCCAGAGGCTTGATACGATTCTCTGGGTCAACTTCCAGCATCGTCAGGATCAGCTGTAAAAACAGCACCACATCAGTGAGCTCTTCATTTTTTGGTAGAAATGCATTCATGATGTCCTTGAAGCTTTCAAAATGATTGGGAGTCAGGGAAGGGAACGAGTTCTGTTCCCTGCGGAACTGCTCTTCTGGTTTAAGACTCCATCGTTGCTCACTGTTCAACTTGAACATGCACTGTGTGCGGATCCCTGTGTTCAGTAGATAGTCTGGTGGCTGCCCAAAAAGCTTGATAATGCACTTGAGAACATCATATTTTTCATTGTTTACAAAAACATAATCTCCAAGAGCCAATTCCAGTAAAGTGACCCCTAAGGACCACACATCAGCAGCCTCATTAACTAAGGACCTCAGCAGCACCTCTGGTGAACTGTAGCAAAAGGTGACCACAAAGGTTGTATCATCAAAATCAGAAATAAACTGTGCTCCACCAAAATCTACCAGCTTCACTCTTAATGGCTGCTGATGTCTGTCCACAATCATGATATTTCCTGGTTTGATATCTCCATGGACAATCCCATTTGAGTTCAGCTCTTGAAGAGCCACGGCCATTTGCTCTGTGATGACTCTGACCTCTGACAAAGGAAGTCCACTCTTCTTTGACTTGTGATTTACTGCTGAAACATAACTATCCAGATCCATATCCAACAGCTCAAAGCTCAGACAGATGTCATTGTTTTGGATGAAATAGCTGTTAAATCTGATAATGTTGCTTCTGTCAGGATCCAGAAAGCTCAGACGAGTTAGGATGCAGATTTCATGGATGGCAATTTTCTTGTATTTTTCCTTAATGACCTTAACAGCCACTGTCTCTTGTGTCTTCAAGTTGAAACACTTGAAAACTACACCAAAATTGCCTTCTCCTAAAGTCTTTATTCTCTCAAGGTCTTCTCCAAATACGTTAGCATGGTCTCCTGTATGCTGGGGTGAATATCCCCCACTCTTCATAATATGCTCGGCCATTTTGCTGTATTAATGTTGCTGAAACTGTTAGTAAACTAATAATTTAGTTTAATACTACTCCCCCTTATAGCAATAATCTGTGTTGAATTTTAAATTTACTTTAATTTAAATTCATAAAACATTTTATCTTTGAAAAAAAACTACTCTTATGGTAACTTTGATCTTTAATGTCTTTGATTATTAATATTGGTTGATTTGGAAAGCTAACAACGGCTAAATGTGATTAAATTAACCAGAAAAGATGAATGAAATGACAAAAATGAGAACTTCTACATCTATTCTTCCACACCAAACTTTAATTGTCTTGTGTATCTTTCTCATGATCAGAATAAATCAGCTTCATTTTTTTATCTGCTCCAATTCATCATTGAATCTGATAATTATGTGAGGGGAACCATATTTTCAGTTTATATTCTGTTTAATCCTCTTTATTTCAGTTCAACACCATTTGAAAATTGAAAACTACTAACAACTACCAGGTTATTGGGCAACAAGTCAGTGAAATGAAAATTCAGAAAAAAATTATTTAAAACATTGTGACTTTAAAGATGCCACCATTTACAGTGGAACATGGAATACTAAAAGACAGAGGTTTGAAGGAACAACTACAAGCAGTCAGGGGTAGTAAGGCTACTAGCCCTGTCAAAAATGTTTTTTCAATTTTTTTCCAAAATTAAATATTTCTGAAATGTATCTGAGTCAGTTACTTGTTCAGTAGGAAACTTTATCCCCAGAATGGTTATATTTGATGGGCAGGTGTGCGATGGCATACTTTCTTTTAGATTATTATTATTGTAATACAGTGAACCCTCGTTTATCGCGGGAATTACGTTCCAGAAATAACCTGCGATAGATGTAATCCGTGAAGTAAACAGCTTTGTTTTTTGCAATTGTTTTGCATGTTTTAAGGCCATAAAACCCCTAACCACACACTTTTATACACTTTTCTCACAGGCATTAACATTTTCTCACAGTTCTCTCTTATTTTAACACTCTCAAAGTTTGAGTTCTTTCTCCGCCTTTTGGGTGCGACCGCAGGTGCCTTTTCCTTTTTTCACTGACATTATTTTTTTTTTCAAGTCAGAAAAAACTTGGTTTTAACATAAAACTTACAAGCTTAATACTTGGTTTCGGGTAGAAAACATACAGCACTTCCCAGTCACACTGCTACCTGAACACTGACGCGGCATGATGCTGAAAAGTTAGTCCATGCAATTGTTACTTCCAGGCTGGACTATTGTAATTCTTTATTATCAGGGTGCCCAAACAACTATGTAAACAACTCATTTTGGATCACCTGGAGGTGATCCAAAATACTGCAGCCAGAGTTCTGACAGGTATTGACAAAAGAGATCACATAACTCCTGTACTGGCGTCTCTTCATTGGCTGCCCATTAAATTTAGAATAATTTTTAAAACCCTCCTCTTGACCTACAAGGTCCTCAGAGGCCTAGCTCCATCCTACCTGGAGGAGCTAGTGATACCTTATCAACCCAATAGACCGCTCCGCTCTCAGAACGCTGGTCTACTTGTGGTTCCCAGAGTCTTTGGGAGTAGATTGGGGGGGCGAGCATTTAGCTACCAGGCCCCCCAGCTATGGAACCAGCTCCCTGTCCAGGTACGGGAGGCTGACTCCATCGCTACTTTTAAGACCAGACTTAAGACTTACCTCTTTGAAAAAGCTTGTTGTAACTAATTCTGTAGTTCCAGTTACTATCATAGACAAACAAATGATCATACTTAGGGGGACGTCTAATCGTTAGGTCACATCTTAGCTATGCTGCTATAGGCCAAGGCTGCCGGGGTCCGGACACATGATCACCTGACAGGCCTCTGTCACCCCACTGGGTCATGGTTTCCTCTCCTCTCCTCTCCTTTCCTCCTCCTCATCAAGCAGACTAGTTATGCAGATTCCTGTGTAGTTTTTCTGCCCCACCCCCCCTCTATTTATTTATTTACAGGTATCGCCGCCTTCGGAGCTGCATGATGACCTCTGGCCCGCTGATCCCTTGTATAGTGTATTTTTGTATTTTTGTGTGTGTTTCTGTGCTCTGTGCCTCTCCTCTCCTCCTCTCTCTTTACCCAGCCAGCCATCAGTAGGAGGGTCCCCCTACATGAGCCTGGTCCTGCTCAAGGTTTCTTCCTGTTAAAGGGGAGTTTTTCCTTGCCACTGTTGCTTGTCTGGGGTTGGGCCCTGGGATTCTGTAAAGCGCCTTGAAACAATTTTGATTGTATAAGACGCTATATAAATAAAGATTGATTTGATTTGATTTGAACACGTTTATACTGTATGCTGTAAAAAAAATAATTACACTGAAAAAAAAAAATCCGCGAAGCAGCGAAAAGTGAACTGCCTTATAGCGAGGGTTCACTGTATATATAATTATAACCAATTATTTTGGAAAGATGATGGCGGTCAATATGATGGCAGATCTGCTTCGGCCTTTTTGAAAGTGCTCATTTATTGAGAAAATGGAAATTATTGATAGAGAAAGAGTAATGAGTAGTTACTCATTGAGTGCTAGTTTTGTTTTTTAACTGATTGGCTGCTGTATGGCTAATATATCTCCCTGTCTCTCTCTCTGTGAAGTAAATTTAGAACCTTTCTTTTGCTGCTGGTGATAAGTTAAGACAGGGCTGATTCAATAGCACTTACTTTTGTGATGGTACTTTGATGTTAGATTATAATTGACTTCAAAGTGAATTTATTAAAATAAAATGTATACATTAAAACAAATATTAGTTTTGTACATTTACTACAATTAATATATATTTTAATGTGCTTTGTAGCTTAGGCCTTTGTAAGAGGGCTTTGATTTTTTTTTACTTAATACCCCACGTAACATAACATAACATAACATAACATAACATAACATAACATACCAAAATTACCAGTAAATTGCCTCAAGTAATTACTTTTTAAATTCACAATTAAGTTTACTTTATTTTCAAATTTCAACCATGGCAGCAACACAGAAGAGAGGTAAGATTTACTTCATTGTAAATATACATGCTCACAACAATTGGTCCACAACTGAATTTAATTTGTGCATCATTCACGTCTTGTTGTCAGTTGGGACAGTCAAAGCTGATTTTCCCAACAGGAACAACTTTGTAGGTTTTATTGGAGTCTTGCACCAGGTCCTCATGAAACCCATATATTATATAGATTCATCACAGATACAGTGAAATATTTCAATCATTATTTCTCAAAATTTTGATGAGTATGGTATACAGACCTAGATTTCCTAATGAAATGTACAATTTACAGTCCATTTCATGTAATATACTTCTGACATTGTTTCACAAGGACTTCAGCTTTGTTTATCTTATGCAACATTCAAAGTTTCTAAGATACTGAAATTTGGGAGAACAGAACTGATGGTTGAGTTTATGTTTGATGTTTTCATGTTGACTAAATTTTTTCTCTCCATATTTCTCCACAGTTTCAGTTGGTGATATTTTGCGCAGCAAAAAGTCTAAATTTGTTGTGGAAGAGATCATCGGAGAAGGAACATACGGTCAAGTGGCTAGGTGCCAAAACATCCATACAAAAGAGAGTGTAGCAGTAAAGTTCATCAAGGATACCAAGAACTTGACAAGTGACTTAAGAGAAGTAAATATTTAAAAAAATATATATTTTTGATGATTATTTTCTGAAATTGACTACACCCTCCTCCTTGAAACAACTGTGCTCTATCCCAGAGTTTGGTCTCTAAACTATATTCATGTCTGTCCTCTACAGAAAACCATCTTAGAACGAATCCAAAGGAGTCACCATGTCAACCAGGGACATTTTGTGAAGCTACAGGACACTTTTGAACACAACAACCAGCTCTGTCTTGTTTACGAGATGCTGAGCCTTGATTTCTTTGCGATTTTAAAATTAAGAAGATATAAACCACTGAGTTTGTGTAAAATTCGACCAATTGCCAAGCAGGTAGGCTATTTACTTTAGTTATAGGTAACTTTTCTGGCAAAATAGTTTACAAGTGTTTAATGAAGCAATCACAAGGCATTCTAAAGTTTTCCTGTTCTTCTTTTCTTTCAGCTGTTTATGGCTCTAGCAGACTTAAAGAAATTAGGAATCCTGCACACTGACTTGAAACCAGACAATGTTATGTTAGTGAACAAAACAGAACTCAAAATTAAACTGATTGATTTTGGATTAGCAATTCAGACCCGTGAGGCCAGGACAGGGTCCATCATGCAGGCGTCTGCCCTCAGGTGAGTTGTCCTGCAGAAATATCACGATGAGATCATCTTTATTCTTTTATTTTCTGTTTTCTAACATTTTCTGTTTTCTAACATTTCAATTTTCTATTTTCTAACATTCATTTTTACTTTTGTTTTTTAGGGCTCCAGAAATTATGCTTGGCCTCCCTTTTTCTTACCCACTAGATATGTGGGGAGTCGCCCAAATTCTTCTCTTTTTATTCAACCCTCAGACCATGTGTGGTTGCTCATCGTATGAAAATGTAAGTATACTTCACAAAAACATCCAGAACTATTTAGAGCCTGTACCGTACTGTGAATGTAACTGTACTAACTTTAATGCATTGTCATTCTACAGATGAGACACATCATCGACTTACTGGGAATGCCCCCAAACTACTTGCTTAATGCTGGGAGATATACCAGTAAATATTTTGTGAAGGTAGAAGACCAGCTTGGATCTTCATGGAGACTAAAGGTGAGCATGTTCTCCTCTTTTTGAAAAGTTTCCTATGATGTGTAGTAGGATATATGAATGTAACATCTAAAATAGTGTTCTATCTGAGTGGACGGGCAAATCGTGTTGATATAATGTACATTCACTAATGTCTGGTTTTCTTCTTTCAGACACCAAAGGAATATGAAGACACTGGCTTCAAACAAACAAAGAATTTTCCACAGTGTTTTAAATATTCTCTCACGCAATTATTTTCTGTAAGTACTCTTTTTAAAATCATTTATAACTAATTTAATCAGTCATATCAACTATTTGGTATTAAATGTTTAATCGTTCATTAATTAATTTGTTAATTAATTTGTGTTAATCACTGTTTCCAACAACAGGTCGATTCATCAAATGATGAAAATGAAAGAAAGGACCGCAGTGCTCTTCTAGATCTCCTTAAAAAGTGTTTCCACTTCGATGGCCGTCTGAGGATGTCTCCTGAGAAAGCGCTGCAGCATGACTTCATAACAATGAGGCACCTGAGAACAGCTGACAGCAAAGAATAGTAAGTGGCATCATTTCTGCTATTTGATATCAGGGACAGTTTAAGTTTTTAAGGCTTTTGAAGAGACACGTCAGAGCCTTGTGATTTACTGGTTCTGGAAGCTTCATAATTACCTCTGCCAAAGATGTTATGTGATAGCTGGTGTTTATGTCTTTGTCCCTTGTGAGAAAAATAACTCAAAGTCCCTGACACCTTCCCTATCACCTACGTATAGCATTATAATTTTAAAATTGGAAAAATGACCTGTGATAAAAACCTACAATTGTGGATATAGCAAATGACTAGAATAATAACAAAATGTTGTTTGTTTGTTTTTCAGCTTTGAAATGTGTAAAAGTATTAATAATTCAGCCTTCAACAAGGATTCAGCTGTTAATTTAAATGAGAATAGAAAAGCAAGTGAGTCATCGAAGACAAAAAGAGGGCGTTCTCAGAAAGACGAAAAGACCACAAAGAAGACAAAGAAGCCCATGAAAGAAAGAGACATCCCAACCTTCAAGAAAAAAGAGGCCAGCAAGTTCACAAAGGAGCAGTGCCGCCTTACTAGAGAAACCAAGTCTACAAAAGACAAAGAGAATGAGCCCACTGCAGACTGCTCCAGGATTTCTAAAACTGCTGCAGCACATGACAGAGAAACACACTCCTGTAATAGAGGTTCTGATGCTACATCCTCTGAAGACAGCCATTCATCAGAGTGTCTTCCTTATTGTGGAAAAGAAAAACAATCAAAAAAGAAAAGCTCGATAAAGCGTAAAATTTGCAAATTGTTTGGGAATGTCTCAAGATGGATGAAGCGTGCCTTCTGTTTCCAGCCAAGTGAAGTGGATTGAATTCAGAAAAGGAAATGTTTGAGACCAGTTAGGAAAATGTTTTTTGTTATTTTTTTTAACATTAAAACTTGTGAATCTTTCTGGTTGGTGGTTTGAGTCATTTAATGTCCAAATAAACAAGTACCACATGTTCTAAGCCACTTTCTCTTGTATCTCTATGCCACATAATTTGCACACAAATAAAACTTGTGTCTCGGCTGTCAACTAGTGGACAGAAGACATAATGGCTCCTATCGCCACATTCTCCTTCTTCAGAAGTTACTTTACGGATATTGAGACAGATTTAGTAACGTTCAACTGCAAGTCATTAAGAACAACTCTTCTCTCGCTCACGTGTACATCTACAGGTCGATATTTTGGTTGTTTGTGACGGCACTTGACACAAGCTGACAGAAATCAACGTGTATATCTGCACAATTCTATCACATCTTTCTAATCCTCTGATTCTTCTGCTCCACCAAGAGCTGTGGGCCAACAACGGAGCATGTACATAAACTATTTTTTAATGTTTGTATGTTTCTTCCATGTTGTGATATTTTCAGATTTTAAATATCATCTAACAATCACCAAATTATGGTTTTGTTCCCTTTATTTTTGTCTTTCTTTTTTAATTTATATAGCGTCTTATACAATCAAAAATTGTTTCAAGCCACTTCACAGAATCCCAGGGCCTAACCCCAGACAAGCAACAGTCGCAAGGAAAAACTCCCCTTTAACAGGAAGAAACCTTGAGCAGGACCAGGCTCATGTAGGGGGACCCTCCTGCTGATGGCCGGCTGGGTAGAGAGAGAGGAGAGGAGAGGGAGAGGAGACAATCTACTCCCAAAGACTCTGGGAACCACAAGTATACCAGCATTCTGAGAGCGGAGCGGTCTATTGGGCTGATAAGGTATCACTAGCTCCTCCAGGTAGGATGGAGCTAGGCCTCTGAGGACCTTGTAGGTAAAGAGGAGGGTTTAAAAATTATTCTAAATTTAATGGGCAGCCAATGAAGAGACGCCAGTACAGGAGTTATGTGATCTCTTTTGTCAATACCTGTCAGAACTCTGGCTGCAGCATTTTGGATCACCTAAAGGCTTCTTACAGAGTTGTTTGGGCACCCTGAGAATTACAATAGTCCAGCCTGGAAGTAACAAAAGCATGAATTAACTTTTCAGCATCATGCTGCAACAGTATCTTCCTGATCTTTCTGATGTTCCTCAGACAGAAAAAGGCACTTCTAGAGACTAATTTGATGTGTGAGTTAAAGGAGAGATTTTGATCAATAGTTACTCCTAGATTCCTCACAGAGAGACAAGATTCAAAGGAGATACCATCTAGAGTGATAATGTGATCTAACCTATCCCTGAGAGGTTTAGGACCAAACACCATGACCTCAGTTTTTCCTGGGTTAAGGAGAAGGAAATTTGAAGACATCCAGGACTTTATGTCTTTAAGACAGGTCTGGAGCTTCACTAACTTCTCTGTCTCTTCTGGTTTCATGGATAAATAAAGCTGGGTGTCATCAACATAACAATGAAAATTTATCCCGTGCTGCAGAATAATGTTCCCTAAGGGAAGCATGTACAAGGTGAAGAGGATTGGTCCAAGTACAGAACCTTGAGGGACTCCGTGGCTAACCCTACTGTATGAAGAGGAAACGCCATGGACATGAGCAAACTGGTATCTATCAGATAAATATGATCTAAACCAGTCTAGTGCTGTGCCTTTAATCCCAATCATATATTCCAGTCTCTGTAACAGGATGCTGTGATCAACCGTATCAAAAGCGGTACTGAGGTCAAGCAGAACCAGCATAGAGACCAGTCCATGATCTGAAGCTATAAGAAGATCATTGGTAACTTTAAGAAGTGCTGTTTCTGTGCTGTGGTGAGCTCTAAAGCCCGACTGAAACATCTCAAACAGACAGTTCACCTGCAGGTGCTCCAGTAACTGAGTCACCACCACCTTCTCAAGAATTTTAGAAATGAACGGAAGGTTGGATATCGGCCTATAATTTGCTAATACATCAGGATCCAGTGATGGTTTTTTAAGCAACGGCTTAATCACTGCCACCTTGTAGAACCGGGGTACATAACCTGTCACTAAGGAACCACTGATCTGGTCCAGGATAGGACTGCCTATCAATGGTAGAACATCCTTCAACAGGTGTGTTGGGATGGGATCTAAAAGATGCGTGGTGGTCTTGGATTTCTGAATCAGCGAAGACGCCTCAGAAAAATATATAGGGCTGAAGGTGTTTAAGGGCTCGTTGGAGAACCTGTATGTTCCCACAGTCAGCACATCTGGTCATAGTCCAGATGTTGGGATGGCCTGCTTAGCTTTCTCTCTGATAGCTAGAACGTTATGAGTGAAGAAGCTCATGAAGTCTTCACCAGTAAGGGAGGAAGGGATACATGGGTCTAAAGCACTGTGACTCTGAGTTAATTTGGCCACGGTGCTGAAAAGGAACCTGGTGTTGCTCTTATTTTCCTTGATTAAAGAAGAACAATAAGCTGTTCTAGCCTTGCGAAGGGCCTTTTTGTAAACTAATAGACAGTCTTTCCAGGCTAGATGATAGCTGTCTATTTTACAGGAATGCCACTTCCTTTCCAGTCTTCTCACTTTCTGCTTGAGGGTCCTGATATGTGAATTATACCAGGGGGCACACCTCCTCTGATTTACTGTTTTCTTTTTCAGAGGGGCAACAGAATCAAGTGTGATTCTCAGTGAGGCTGCTGCACCTTCAGCAATAGAGTCAACCTCAGCAGGGCTAAGATTATAATGATTGATCCCTGGGGAAACACACGGTGGTCCTGGGATTAGCAAAGGGATCACTTCCTTAAACTTAGCTACAGCATTATCTGAAAGACATCTGTGATAGTAAGACTGTGCTCTGAGCATAGAAGAATCCTTAATCATAAATATGAAAGTGATCAAAGAATGGTCTGACAGGAGTGGGTTCTGAGGAATCACTGACACATGTTCTACCTCAACACCATAAGTCAGAACTAGATCTAGGGTGTGGTTGAAGGTATGAGTTGGTTGGTTTAACTGCTGGAGGAAACCAACTGACTCAAGTAATGAGATGAAGCCGTTTCTAAAGCTGTCATTTACAATTTCTACATGGATGTTAAAGTCTCCAATGATAATGACTTTGTCTGCTCTAAGGACCAAGTCGGATAAGAAATCAGAGAACTCAGATAGGAACTCTGAATGTGGCCCAGCACACAGCTCTCTCTCTCTCTCTCTCTCTGTCTCTCATTTCAAAGAGAGGGAGTAGATTGGGGGGCCGAGCATTTAGCTACCAGGCCCCCCTGCTATGGAACCAGCTCCCTGTCCAGGTACGGGAGGCTGACTCCATCGCTACTCTCCTCTCCTCTCCTCTCCTTTCCTCCTCCTCATCAAGCAGACTAGTTATGCAGATTCCTCTGTAGTTTTTCTGCCCCCCCCTCTATTTATTTATTTACAGGTATCGCTGCCTTCAGAGCTGCATGATGACCTCTGGCCCGCTGATCCGTTGTATATTGTATTTTTGTGTGTGTTTCTGTGTTCTGTGCCTCTCCTCTCCTTCTTCTCCTCTCCTTCTTATTCTTCTCCTCTCCCTCTCCTATCCTTCTCCTTCTTTTTCTCCTCTCCCTCTCCTCTCCTCTTTACCCAGCCGGCCATCAGCAGGCGGGTCCCCCTACATGAGCCTGGTCCTGCTCAAGGTTTCTTCCTGTTAAAGGGGAGTTTTTCCTTGCCACTGTTGCTTGTCTGGGGTTAGGCCCTGGGATTCTGTAAAGAGCCTTGAAACAATTTTGATTGTATAAGACGCTATATAAATAAAGATTGATTGATTGAGAGAGAGAGGAGTGGGAGGGGTCTCAATCTTCACCTAGACCAACAGTGTTCAATTCTGTTTGTTAGAGGTCTGCAAAGACACATCCAAACACTAAAGAACT
Source organism: Lagocephalus sceleratus (assembly GCA_911728415.1). Taxonomy (NCBI): domain Eukaryota; kingdom Metazoa; phylum Chordata; class Actinopteri; order Tetraodontiformes; family Tetraodontidae; genus Lagocephalus; species Lagocephalus sceleratus. The sequence goes on from CAJVRN010000004.1 coordinate 284,089, forward strand.
AAATCTAAATGTTTATTTCTGTCCTCTTGTAACATGTTTGTGAAGGATTTAGGCTCATGTTCATTAACTCAGCTGAAGAGTGCAGAGCTCAGACATCTGAAAGGAGCTCAGAGTAGAGCTCCAGCACGTTGAGCGGTAGGTCAAACCTCCCCGGTGAGGTGTTTCAGACCACCAGGACGACCTGGACATTTTAGAGACATTACATCTCTGGGCTGAACTGGGACAACACGGGATCTCCCCGAGAGCTGAACCTGGATAAACATCATACAGTGAAGTGTTTTTTAAATGCCTAAACTACTGATGGTTTCATTTCTCTGCTTCTGTTAAAACTTTAGTTCATGTGGGTCACTTAAGAAACAAACAGAAAACAAAAAAAACTCAGTTTAAATGAAGGCACTGCCTCGTTTATAGTTCCACAAACTGACCGACAGTTCTGATCAATGGGAATACGGCGGAAATAATAAGACAAACTTTTTCAGTGGAATGAAAACGTAAAAATACGGTTCTTGTGGAGATCGAAAAACTGTTTAACTAGGAGCGTGGGTTTATTTTTTTTAATTACAGTTCGAACTATCAATAAATTATCTAACAATAGTGGGACAGATCATGTTGATGTGGAAAGAGAAGGAAAAAGAACACTTTTGCATTTTCATAACAAAACTACACAGAACAAAAAGAAAACAGTATTACCACACAACTACCCTCCATCTTAACACATGAAATAAATTATCCAGATCTGTTTTTCCCTACTACAGTAGTACGTTCAAAAATCTTAAATCTAGCCAAATTTAAACTGACTTTTAATATTATTATTTCAAAGAATGTGAAAGCTTTTGTACAGTTCTGTCAGACAGTTTGTCAAAGAGTAACCATAAATGTTATTTTTGTGACGTAAATAAGAAAAATTAAGTCCCTCAAATTCTAAATATTTAAAATTATTCATTATTCACTTCCATCCCAAAATGTGGACAGGTAGAACTTTTCCTCAGGTTCTGCATCCTTCTGAGTCCTTGGCAAGTTGCTCGTCATTTCATCACGTATTTCCCCCGATGTTTTCCTCCTCAGTCGCCGTTGTCGAGCATTTCTGAAACATGGGAAGCTGCGTATTTCAGCCTGAAGCCACCTGAGCCAAACAGCAAACAAATCGATGTCATTTGAGCACAAATACGTTTAAAGAGGAATCCCTCAACCTGAACGTCACTGCGAATGAAAATAACGACTACGTCTTTAAAATGCATTATTTCAGTCCACACAGGTCTTGAATAACTGGGTCTAAATGTGATATTAAAACATGATTTTCAAAGTAAAAGTCTTGTCTACCTTGTTGTGAGTCTTTTGAGGGCTGGTTGCACTCCTGAGCGTAATGACCGCTGATGCCGCAGTTGTAGCAGGACACGTTCCCGTTCTTTTTGTTGACTCCGCTCCGAGGCAACGTGGCAGCAGGAATCAGGCTCAGAGGGTTCGGATACACCTGCTGTTGGTAGACGCGCTGGCAGAACGACGACGCCATCTGCTGTTGGATGCTGTAGTTGGCGGCGGCGACGGCGGCGGCCTGCATACCCAGTATGTCGGCGGGGTTCTGGGAGTGGAGCGGACCGTACGGGGGCGGGGCTGAAGGAAAGAAAGGTGAAAGGGTGGTGGCGCCGTTGACCTGGTGGGGGGGCTGCGCCTGCGGGAGGTAACTGCTGCTGCACAGGTTGGCGAGCTGGAAGAGTGGCGGCGGCCCGCTGAACACCTGCCGTGCCGCCATCTGGTGCCCGGCGAACAACAACGGAGGCTGGCAGCTGGAGGTGGCGGCGCCACTGCTGGTGGCGCCGCCCCGCCCCCCCGCAGTTGTTGTGGCAACCGCAGGCCCCGCAGCCCAGTAGCTGCTTCTGCTGATGCTGGGCTTGCTGGACGGCGGCACTGTTACCGAGGGCAACGGAAGGATTGCTGCTGCTGTACGGCGGGCACTCGCTGTATGCCGCTGTGCTGTGCGTGACAGCTGGGCTTGGGCTCGGGGGGGGGCCTGCTGGCACGGCCGGGGGAACAACAGTTTGAGTTCCTGTGGCAGAAGGGGGGTTGTAGGTGGAGGGCGGGGCCGGTGGCAAGCTGGTGTTTGTGGTGTGTTGCGTGTCCATGTGCGGAGGTCCCGACCCAACGCTGGCTTGATCTGGCTGTAGAGGGGGGGGGTACGGAGGGGGCCCGGCAGATACGACACCAATGGTTCTGACAGGAACCTGAAGAGATACTGGCGATGCAGCTGTGGTAACATCTGCACCCCTTTGGCTGTGAGGCAACGCCACCTTGAATCTCTGAACAGGGGGCTGCACAGCCGAGCCTCCTGCTGGGTAAAGGCCAAGCGTTGGGACGGGTGGGACAAGGTCCTTTTTCTCTGGATCGGCCAAGATTCCTGAGACAGCAGAAGGCACGATAGGCATCACGGGGGTCCCAGACGGGGGCCTTATGTCGGGGGACTATGCTTGGGTCCATAGGATGGACCAAGGGGAGAGAAGAGTCTGTGTGTGTGGCTCCTCTGGGCAGCCAGAAGGGCAGATGATGCAGGTAGGGGGAGGTGGTGAGATGGTCTGTGCTGGATTCTGGACAGGGCGTGTGCAGCTGGGTCTTTAGTGGGGGAGCATTTGGATCTGTCTGTTGAATCAAGAATCCGTCCGGTCCTGGGCCTTTGCTGAAGTCATCAGAGTGGCTGTCAGAATCTAAAAGAGGTGAGACAGTGACGGACTTCCTCAGGCCCTGAACTCGGGTTCAACTGGTTTATTTAGTTTACACAGGAGATCAGAATTTGCTGACTCCTTCACTTTTCCCACTAACTTCTGAGCACTTCTGTTGTACCTTTGTTGTTGTCGTCCTCACTGTCCAGACTCTCGGCTCTTCTGTGTTGAGGACTCGACGGAGAGCTGTAGCTTTCAGATGAAGTCTCACCAAATGTATCTGGACCAGACGCATCTGCAGCAAAAAGAACAAGAGGTCTGTCGCAATCTTATCAGATTTAACGATCATTAAAGTCAACAAATATGTCAATGTCTACATTGCATCATCAATAAAATATACAGTAACCAGTATCTCTCAGGCTCCGGTCAGAACCATTCGTGTCGTATCGGCCGCTGATGGTGAATTAACAGTTTATGTTCATGCTGACCAGAATGTTACAATATTCATTTCCTTGCTCCAATTAATTTAATAAGCAGATCATTTAAAGCCAAAGCTCACCTTTTCTGTGAGGCTGCACGACCGGTACCGACCTGCCGTTGGGGACAGAAACAGTCTTTTCCTTCCCCTTGAGCCTTAAAGCGAAGAGAGATGTAAAGGAAGTGAAGCAAACAACACCTGATGGTGCGTGGACATAATGGGCAGCAAGAACAGCAGCAAGAGTGAAAAAAGCTCAATCCAGGAAAAAAAAAAAAAAAAATCCCACAACTCCCCAAAAGGGTGACTTGTCCAGGGATGAACACTCATGGATTAGGCTCTGTCCCCGTGACACCAAAATGGGAATTAGCAGATAAGATTTTTTTAAAAAAAGGATCAAAAAGGAATCTAAGAATGAAAGAGCTGCAGCTTACAACTCACCTGTCAGCAGGAAGACCCCTGCTCTTGGTTTTAGTGACTTGTGGGCTTCTCTTCTCAGCTTCATGGTGCTGTATAGAGCAAGAGGTTTCACAAAGATATTTAGAGCACACTTTTTACACAATTAAATATGTAAGCGTATCCGTTTCCTATTCTTGTTTCCAGTATTTTGTGTTAAGTACTCCCATTATTCACAGATGTTCACAAATATCTTCTGATGAGATCGAATTCATTTTTAATTAAAGTTTTTAAAAAATTATATTTTTATTAATAAAATGTACTCCCAAGTACACCTTTCTGCATAATGCTTAATATATATTTTTTCTTAACCCTTTTCCTCCCTTGTGGGGCAGTGTGCCTCTTGAATGAACACACTACTGTGTGTTACCTGCTCAACCTCCTGGCTGGTCCTCAGGGAGCTGCTCTTCCTCCTCTCTGCTGGGCCGCTGGCGTCTACACCATGGCCTCCCCGACGACCGTCCCCTGGTAAGCCCTTGTTACCAGAAAGGCTGCAGAGAAATGTCATTATCAGGGAAAAAGGGACATTTCTCTGTTGTCACTGAAATTGTGGACGTATAAAGGCTGAAAAGTGGAGGGTTTCTGGTTCAAACCCCATGTTGGACAAAAGACGGAAGGTGTGCTGGTAGTGCCTTCACCTTCAGAGCACTGGCGGGGTATCCTTGAGCAAGGTACCCAACCCCCCTGAAGAAGGCCCTGCCTTCGCCCAGATGAACCTAAGAAGCTCCAGCACCCTCTCCACAACCCCCCCCAAAGAAAGGTTTGAAAAGCTGACTCACCCTTGACATGGAGTCTTGGGCCCATGTTTCTTTTTGTGTCCCTGAACATAAGACTCTAAATCTGGAAGAAACAAACAAATCCACTTTACAGCTGAATTTTAATACTGAAATTAAAATCTATATATAAATATATATATATATATGTATATATTCTATACTCACTTTATGACTTTTAGTAGTCAGTGTTTTAATGTAACATTAGTGGTAATTTAAGTTTTAGAAAATGATCAAGGCATCAAATTAGCATTTAAATATTGTGATGCTAGGATGGGCTGTGGTTGGTCCTGACATCGGTCCAGCACAGATCCAGGCAGAGGTACAGTAGCTGTAAACAACGTGATTCAAGATAGTTTCAGCCACTTAAAACAAGTTCCAAAAATCAACAGCAGTGTATTTCTTTATCATTGTGGGACTTCCAGTTTGCAGTGCAGTCCCGTGAGTGGTCCCTCTGGTTGGGTGAATACAAAATTTGGCCTGTTCATAAAAGCTACCTCGCTTCTGTGAACGTCTTTATTTCTGTTCTTACTATATTTGTCGCCACTCCTCTCCACAGAGAAAAACCCACATTAGTGTGGGAAATGGGTATAATTGCTTGCTCTCACCTTCCTCCTGGCTGGAGAAATCCGAACAGTCCCTATGGTAAACCTTTCCCAACTGACAGTTACCTGGAAAACAACAGAAACACGTGTGACATCACAACCATAAAGAATCACAACGAAGAAAGGACAGTACACAGTTAAACCCTCCACAGTCACTGTAAGAGAAACCAGCTAAATTTGATATATTCTTTGTCAAATAATAATAATAAAAATAATAATAATAATAATAATAATAATCCCTATGAGATTAATACAAGTATAGTATACATTTTATACACAAGCATAAGTTTTACAACAGAAAATATTCATTCAAGATTAGATCTGTTTTTTGCTGCAGTTTTCTTGTACCTTTATTTCAACCTTCTTTCCTTGCTACTTTTTTTTATTTTTCTCCACTTATTCCAGATTCTGATTAAAGTATACTGCGTTGCGTCGTACAATGTAAAATATTACCCTTGGTGATCAGGGTAAACAATTTACTGCCAGCTCAAAATGAGGACATGATCAAGAGCGTCAGGGTAATACTCACATCTGCAGGAAGTTGGTTTTGTAGAGTAACTTGAGCCACAGTTAAAAAAGTTACAGACTTTCCTGATTTGTTTGAAGACAGGAGGAGCTGACATGAACTTTTCCCTGAAAAATAGATTTATAGAATTTTAAAAGCTCTCAAATGGTTGATCGTTTAGGCAGAAATCAGTAGTCATACCAATCAATACTAAGAATATATCCACCAATTAGATCAGCATCCCTCAACAGTGTCAGGATGGTCTGTGGCTCCAGCAGAAAACCAACTTAAGGGAAGTGTGTGTGAGTGTGTTATGAAGGTGATGAGGCCTTCAGCATGAGAACAGTTAAACAGCAGCCAAGCAAAGCTTAAAGAGCAAAGGAAAGGAAGATAAGTGAAAGAGCAGCATTGGCAAAACTCCTGTAGATTAACACGTTACTTTTCACTTTATAAGTTCTTAGGGCACTATTTCATTATTCTCGGCACACTTGCGGCTTTATGTTCTGTCCTACTTATTGTGTTGTTGTGCATGAGAAGCTCAGGAGTTCTACTGTCATCATTCAGTAGGATGTAACACCAGTGGTGGATGACTCCGAGCTCATCCTCTATGTCCAACACAATGAAGGAGGGGGCTCGAAACAAGAGATTAGACAGGCCTGAGCTCTGTAGAAGACCTCAGTGAGACTCTGTCAACTGTTAAAGTTGTAAATTTCCTTAAAGGTGCACCCTGTGATCCTGCACGGTTTCAGCGCCATTTCATTTTCACCTCACATCTCCTCCGATCTGCTGATCTGGCCTGCTTGGCCGCTAAATACACTGGAAAAAGTCCAGTCTCTGGAGACAACAGGGGGGTCATCCAAAAATCATGAAGGGCACAGGCCGTGCAGCAAAACATAACAAACCACATTCCAGCCAATCCTCGGCAAGATGGCTGAGGGGAGGTACGGCACATGAAGCTGCTCCGTGAGGAGAGTGAGCCACTTGGATGACATTGACGAGTATTTATCAATGGAAATGGGGGTGATGGACCAGCCGTGAGGACGTGGGGTACTTCGGCTGTGAAGATGACCTTTGTGACCTTCAGACTGATTCTGGGTCATAAAAATGTTTCCATATTTCTGTTTCTACTTTAAACGCCTGGTGACAGACGGAAGGAAATAAGTGTGTGTGTGTATCTGACAGGGAATCACTTAAATCTCTCTTGAAAAGAGGCAAATATTTTTACTGTCTTTGCAGTTGTTTGTGTGTGAGTGTGTGTGTGTGAGATACCCCTGATGACATAAACTGATTGTAGCACACAGGGAATAGGAAGAAAGCTGTTTTTTGGTAATAAATTAATTCTGTCTGTATTAAGCAACTAACATGTTTCATGTTACTGTAGCATTTACCTATTTATTTTGAGAATCCACTTCCACATTGAAATCCAAATTATAAGTTAATAAAACAAATACCTGAGGATCTTCTCCATATCACAGCTGTCAGCCTCATCCTGATCATTGAGGAGCCTCAGGATGCTCTTCTCAAATGACTCTGAACAGTTATTTTGAGGGTGCTGCAGAAACAGGAAGGTTACACTCGTTAGCGTAGTACGTAAGTACGTTAACAAGCACAGCTTAATTGACAATGGTCAAAATCTGACCAGGGCGTCGCCCAGAGTTTGGTCCGTGCCCCAGTTTACATGCAAATGGAATAACCAAGGAGAAAATGTCCTCCTCGACAGTAGGTGGTGCTACGAGACTCAGTGTGGTCTACGGCCTCACCTGGCTGATCTGTTACACTCCGGGTTAACGTTAAAGACCAAACATTCCACACCAGCATTTTGACCAAGAAGATGGATACTTGTACAGATAAGATGCCTATCCTTCTCCTGCTACTGGATTTCTTGGACACTTTGGTTAGGAGGTCGTACCTCAGCATGAGGCTTGTGGAGCATGTGACCATGCATTGTCTAGCTTAACCCTTCTTCCTTTGGCTTTTCCTTTCAGGGGTCACCACAGCAAATCAGTGACCTCCATCTGACCCTATCTTCTGCATCCTCTTCTCTCACACCAATGACCTTCATGTCCTCTTACGCCACATCTATAATCCTCCTCTTTGCTCTTCCTCTAGGCCTCATGCCTGGCAGTTTCACACTCAGCAGGATTCTATCATATTCACTCTCTCCTCAGGAAATGAACCATCTCAGCCTCTCTAACTCTGACTGAAAATCAATTTCCAATCAAATTATTCCATTTTCCCCAATAATTTCCAAAAAGGTCTCTCAGTGTCTTAGTCAGATAAGGAGAACTCTGATATTAGATATATGTAAATCTGATATCAGATATTACATTCAGTTGTCTAGTTACAGTCAGATTAAGGCAATAGTTTGTAATCATCTGTACTTCTCCTTCATTTACAACAATATCAACCCATTGTTCAGTACCTGACATTATAAGTCAGTCAGTCTGTTACTATGTTATTTTTTCATTACATTTTCATTACATATTCACTTTAAAATTTCTGACCATCAACTCCTGAAGACCCACAATAAAGGTGAGAATCAGCAGCCTTTCAGATTCCAACCCAAATCAAATAAATCTACAGTTCACAATTTTTTTAAAATAAGAATTCCAAAATCAATTTTGCAAACTAAGTAAAGGTGATATTCTGAGCTGATCACAGAGGGGACGTTTGCGTCCCATCGCCTTTAATTCTTGGTTGCTCAGACTCAAATCAAAGTGATGTCAAATCAAAGACAAGACGAAACATCCTCAGTTGTATTCTGAGAGGACCAGAGCTCCAAGGTCATGAACCTGGTTGAACAGAGGCTGAAATGGGAATTACAACCTCCAACATTTGGTTAAAAAGTGATTGGGATGTATCTATAAAAGGGCCGTGGTGTGTTTAAGGACCCGGTCATCTCGGGGTTGAACATCCCAACAAACGCCTGGTTCTTTCGGAGCTGCTCCATCCTTGGTCTCATCCGTACCTGAGGCAGGGTCTGAGCCATCTCCTCCTCCATGGCCAGCTCGATTTTGTCGAGCTGCTCTCGGAATTTCTCTCCCTGGTGGAAGTGGAAGGCGGGGTGCAGGGAGGCCATGGTGAGCAGCAGGGCCAGATGTTCCAGAGGTGCTCGGCCGCATCTCTGCTCGGTGTCCCTGAACGGGGGGGGGTAATCTGAATTCTTAGCAGCCGTGGCCGGGTCGATGTGGCTGAGTGTCCTGAAGAGTATTCCAGCACATTCCCTGTTGTCGGAGCCCAGCAGAGACAGGCATATCAGGAGTTTGGACAGGACCACCGGGTCCGTCACGTCCGTCAGGGCCGCCAGGTCGGGGGCGCTGTTGGCCCGTAACTCAAAGTCCCTGAGGACGTGGTAGTCTCTGCGGGCCAGGTCCTCCAGGTAGGAGCCCAGGAAGCGGAGCTCCAGCGGCTGACACATGTGGAAGAGGCCGCTGAGCAGCTCCAGCCGCTCCGGCGGGCTCAGCAGGCCGAACCACTCGAACACCGCCTCCTTGGTCAGCCGGGGCCCGGGTGGCTCCTGGAGCCTGCTGGGGGGCCGAGGAGCAGCCATGGGGCCGTGCTGCTGCTGCTGCTGCTGTGGTTGTTGTTGTTGTTGTTGTTGTTTTTCCTTCTCAGTCGCTTCCTTGACGGTTTTCGTCGGCAGCTTCATTTTCAGAGCTCGCGGCGCATTTAAAGCGCATCCATTGTCGTCGACGTATCCCGCCTTTAAAACCCCCGACAGCTTCAAATGGACAGCTACATTAGTTTGTGTTAAAAAACAAAAATAAAAATAAAAATAATCAGGAGAGTCCGACTCCGACCAAACGGCTGAGCTCTTCTTCTACGTCTCATTTTCAGTAGGAGGCACTGCCAACGTCAGCTCGTTGCGCCGCCATGCGGCGGGATGTGGAACTGCTCAGATTCAGAGTGGAGCCACTTTACTGTTGTGGGTTTGGGTTGCTGGGAGCACAAATCATTTAGAATTAATTGAGATAGGCAGCCTTGAAAATGACTCAATTGAATGGTTAAACTTTTGCTTGTGACCTATTAAGAAAAGCTTAAACTCAAACAGTTGTGTTTGGTGTCAATGACATGAATATGTTAAATATTTATGTTTCACCGCCAAGAAGCTGTTGTAGAGCTGTAGACTCAACTCATTATTCATCTACTGCTCACACATACATAGAAGGCCAATCCCATCCAGTTTAAATAACTGAATGAATGTAAATAAATAAATACATAAATATCTTTAAGATATAATTGTGAGATTAGGTTAAAATTGTAAAATAAGAAAGTCATAATTATGACATAAAATGAGAATTAACAACTTAAACTCATCAGATAATAAAGTCACAATTATGAGATTAAGAAATCATAATCTGAGGAAAGAAAATCTGGGGATCTCCCTTTTTGTTTTCATCCAAAGCTTGATCTCTGTAAAGGTTGTTGTCACTCATCCAGACCACTACCAAGATCAATTATTTGTCATTTGGATGGGTCAGATCGTTTATTTCGTCCACAGATGGGTGACCTTCAGTTCTAAAGACTCTCACTGCTCTTGAGAGATCAGTTAAATTTTCTGGCAACCAAGTGCAAGGGTAAAGAGGACGTGTGACAAAGAGACAATTATCCAATGGAAAGTTTCCAAAGGTGAGCCAGAAGAGCTAAAGAGGTCTGTTCTGTCAAATAGAACCAATCTGTTCTTGATGGCGCTCCAAATAGACTAAAAACAATTTCAGATTCTTCTTTTCAGAAATCTAATGTTTTCTAAGAACAGATGAAGCAAAATGTGAAAAAAGGGAAAAGTCCTTCAGCGGATCAACTGTCAATTTTCATCCTCATTTCATTTATCTCTGATGCGTCTGTTTCTTGGGGTTGCCGATTGCAGCTGTTGTTTTCTGAAATAATTTAGAAATGTAACTACTTCAGAAAGTGTCCATTTTCAGCAGGGGTTTAATAAAGTGAAATCATAGTTTGTGGCATATTCACTGGACCTACATCAGCCTCTGACCTTGTGTGTCTAAGTGCTCTTCACCCCGGGTCCTCACATGATCCACACTGGCTGGCTGAAGAAGCTGAATGTCCCCCATGAACACGTGGCAGCACAACAAGAGTCAGTAGGGACACCAGGGGTGCAAGCACCCACTGGTTGACACGGCAGTTGCCCAAGACTGCAGGGCCAGATGAAACAATCTGCACACTGCCTGGATTGACTACAAGAATGCCAATGACTCATACTTGGATCCCAGAGTGCTTGAGCTGTACAACATCAACAGAACTCCGAGGGCCTTCATACAAATCTCCATGGGGCTGTGGAATACCAACATGGAGGCCAACATCGAGTCACATATATGAAGATGCTTTGTCCCCATTGCTGTTCTGTATAGGGCTGAACCCCTGAGCCAGGCCACTGACAAGACTGGATACAGATTCTGATGGGAACATAGCAGATATTGAGTACAGCTCTAAATACCTTTAGATTCAGCAGACAAACAGGAACCCTGGGGAGGTCACGAAGGAAGTCGGCCATAGGCAAATACCTCCAGAGAGCAAAGTCCTGAAGACTCAGCTGAATGGAAAGAACAAAGTTTGGGCATTCAAAATCTACTCTCTACCAGTCATCAGATACCCATCTGGTATAATTCACAGGAGGAGATAGAAGCCATTGACATAAAGATAAATAAAATCCTCACACTACATGGTGGGTTTCACCACAAGTTCAGCACCATGAGGCTGCAGGAGGACAAAGACTAGTGAGTGTCAGAGCTCCAGCATGAAACGGATCAGTGAGTACACCAGAAGGGTGTCCCCTGGAGACAAAGTGAATACCTCAGGCAGCAGAAACCAGATGGGGAACAACAGCTGGAACCATTGTGTGAAGACAAGCCCCTGTGGGGCATGTACCACCAGAAAAATGAGGAAGCAGGTGATATCAAGAAATCCTACAAAAAGGCCAAAATGCAGGACTAGAAGACAACACAGAGGCCCTGATCATGGCAGCACAAGAATTAGTTCTGAGTACCAGAAGGGAGGAGCTGGGTCTACCACACCAGACAAGATCTAAGGTGCAGGCTGTCCAAGGAGGCCCCTGAATCAATCCAGCAGGAACAGAAACATCTGTACCAAGTGTGGAAACTCTGAGGTCAAAATTAGGACACACCTCCAAAGGTGGTGGAGAATGACTGAGCTAAAATCATGTGGGGCTTCCAGATTGACAAGCTGTGACGGAGCCAGACATTGTGGTGGTGGACAAAGTGGGCAAGAAGGTCATAGTGACAGATGTGGTAGTCCATAACATCAGGAACATCAGGAAGAAGGAACACGAAACTGGAGTACCAGGGTGGGATGTGGGGAGTAAAGGCAATTGTGGTCCTCTTGGCCATCAGAGAGCTTGGGATTGTGACCCCCGGGATTGAGGGGGGACTCCAGCAGATCCCAGAAACAGGGTGAGAGGGGGACATATATGGAGAGGGAGGGCTCTCCTGGGGGAGAGATGAACAGATGTTTTCATGGTGCTGAAACTACTCCCCCTCCCCATATGGTGGTCTCTTTGGGGGAACCCAGCAGGAGGATCTTTGCCCCACGGTGTGGAAGGAGGAAAGGAAGAAACTGAGAATGCTGATTCCAGTGTCTGCAGTACTTCTACAGAGAGAGAGAGGTGTGGTCACTGCTGTCACTGGAGCTTCCATATGTCACTTTCTGAGTGTGTCTTCCTAAAGGCCAGGATACCAAATGGAATCAGAAAGAGAATACTTTTTGATTTTTTGTTTTCTGAAATGATAAAATATGAGGATTGGGTTATAATTTATATCTATACTGTAGTGTAAGCTGAAATAATTCAAGTTTAACAAACTTCTTATATTGTTCTCTGTCTTTAACCTATTATTTCTTGTTTCTGGTCTCCAGGAGGAACTGGACCACTGGATGGTTCTCTATACCAAAGCTTAGAACACAGGTACTCTCTCTCCTCAGAAGGACCCAGCTCCTCATTTTTCCTCATTAATTTCAGCCTGTAATTTATGTGTCTGTCCTCCATGTCTTCTGCCTAGTTTTCTGTGCTTTCTCTCTCCTCCTCTGTTCTCCTTCTTCCTGAAGTCTTATTATCACAGTGGCCTCTCTGAGCTGCTCCTTTTACTTTTACATTCAAACAATTTCTAATTTTGCTGTTAAACAAATTAGAGGATTGCACAGAGAGCTATGAAACAGAAGGGATGCTGTTGCTGTCGATGATGATGATGATGATGATGATGATGATGATGATGACGGTGATGATGATGATGATGATGATTATGATGATGGTGATGATGGTGATGATGATGATGATGATGATGATGGTGATGATGATGATGAGGGTGGTGATGATAATGATGGTGATGGCGATGATGATGATGGTAATGATGAGGATGGTGATGATGATAGTGATGATGGTGATGGTGATGGTGATGATGAGGATGGTGATGATGATGATGGTGATGATGATGATGAGGATGGTGATGATAATGATGGTGATGATGGTGATGATGATGATGGTGATGATGATGACGAGAATGGTGATGATGATAGTGATGATGGTGATGGTGATGGTGATGAGGATGGTGATGATGATGATGGTGATGATGATGATGAGGATGGTGATGATAATGATGGTGATGATGGTGATGATGATGATGGTGATGATGATGATGAGGATGGTGATGATGATAGTGATGATGGTGATGGTGATGGTGATGATGATGATTATGATGATTATGATGATGATGATGATGATGATGATGACGACTGGAAATGTAGGTGTGATAAAGGAACTCTTTTGCTGTGAATCCCAGCAGGATGGTCCTCCAGCAGGGCTCAACCATGACTTGTTAACATGTTGCAGAAGACACGTGTTAAAGGTCCGGCAACACACGCGCGTGCGCGCACAAACTGAGCTGCGTGTGCACGACCCCCGTGGAGCCACACGATGGAGCCCTGCTCATGTGTGAGAGTCTCTGCTGCAGAACATGAAGCGAGTGAAGCCAGGGAAAGTCTCCCCAAGAAGCTCCCGAGACCCGCAGGGGACAATGCGGTCCTCCTCAGGATCAAAAGTATTTTTTTGCTCTTTGTCATTGTTAAGTTATTGCTGCTTTGCAGTATTTTTTACTCATTTTTTTTTTTTGGCATTATTTTGTATACGTGAAGGAATTATTTATTTAATCCGATCAGGTTGTGCATCCAACAGTAGGTCCGTTTTTTATATTAATCTTCATGGCGTGTTGCAGGTTTTAAAATAGTAAGGGCCATAAAAGTCACAGAGAATTCACACACACACCCACACACACACACACACACACACACACACACACACACACACACACACACACCTCCATTATATTGCTGTAGACAGAGTGCAGGCAGTTGTGGCCCTGCTGAATGTTCACAATGACATTTACTTTGGTCTTCTATTCTATTTGCATTTATATGGCACCGCCTTTGCTGTAATTCAGTAGCTATGAGGTGCCGTTTTCTTCGGTAAATTTATAGGGTGACATTCAGTGTATGAAGGTCTACGTATTTCAGTGAGCAGATTTAATCTCCCTTGCTTCACTTCCATGAATATGTTATTGTTTAGTGTATCTGCATGCAAAGATGTAGATTCTATTGAAAATGCTGTTATGTAGCCTGAAGCACTCAGGGGTGTTTGTGCACAAACTCTGTTCAATGTGTGGATCATGTTATTCCTCAGACAAAACCCCCCCTCAAACAAAGAAATGTTTACCTGTAATGCAAGTACCTGTTAATTTATCTCACTATACCCACTACATTTCCCCTGTGTCCCACTGTTACCAGTGTTACCTTATCCTCTCTGACCCAGTATAACCAGTATCCTGCTCTCAGTAGGACGTTCATCAGTAAGGGTAAATGAAGTCTCTGACCATGTGACTCATTTCTTTCCACTTCTCCAGGGTGATCATGCACAGCTAAGTCTGTCCAGCTCACAGTGTGGCCATCATGTTTGCACCCACGCTGCTGCAGCCCGCGACCGAGATGGGAAACATCGCGGTCCACATGGTGGACGTGCACGAGAGCATTTCTGGGGGGTAGAGGCACACAACCGGAGAAGGATCCACTGTGTTTCCAGATACTCCAGTGTTGCACTTAGAGAAGAGCTTCAGGTAAAAAGCATTCAGATCTTGATGGTGGGGATGATACACGCCGATTCCTCCCAGACTTCAGACAGATTCACGTAAATCTGAACTGGAACTACTTTTTCTGCGTCTTGGACTTTAATCTGTGATCAAAAGAATAATCAGTCTTATGGTAATAGACTGACACCTGATGAACCGAGCCCTCCTTATCCCACCCACAGATATGGACCAGTGTTCACCTATCAGAATGACGGTGGACAGACCCTCTGTGTGCACGTGAATTAAAATAAATGGATTAAAAGCTCAGCAGACGTGTCCTTGTCATGTCTCCATGGTTTGGTTATTCAGGTTAAGGTGAAAAGCTGTGTTAAAGAAAAAGAGATCACAGAGGTGATGTTCTAATGAGTTGTGATAAACAAATTTGAGATAATTGTCTATAAATTGGAAGACAGGTGAATTAGGTACTCTTAACTGGCCTGAGGTTTGAGTGGCGCTTTCTCTTTTTTTGCAGACCAAACGAATAATGTAATAATAAACTAATAACTAACAATAGACTGTTTTTCCGAACATTTGGATCTCATTTTCAACTCAAATGAAATGGAAGATTGCACTAAGCTAATAAATCAATGAAGTAACGATCAGCATCTTCCCTCATTACGAAAAAACATTTGTTAAGAAATTAGTAATAAGACGTTAGCAGCGTGATCATGAGTGTTTACACACCTTTAAATGCTTCTGATGTTAATTATATGAGAGAAATAATTCTCCTTGTGATTTTCTTTTTTCAATGAACGTTGAAGTTAAATGTGAACAAAAGGTTAAGATGATCTTTAACCTTCAATCATCTTTAAAGCTTCACCTTCCCCTCTCCTTTAATTTCACGATTGAATTCATCCACTCAGCTGATATCTTTATTATTGAATTGGGTGATTAAGCTTTCATGTTTCAATCAATTACAGTCCCACCTGTTAATTATGAAATGAGCTGCAGTATATTTCATGATGATTCCCTGCCATTCGGCTTCCATTAATCTGATTCCTCGGTGCGACTGAGGCATTTCTGTCGCTGCTCCTCAGGTCAGACTTGGCTGCGGACCTGAAGGCTGTGGATTAATTGATGTCTAATTAGTTAATTGCTGCACTGCCACTTTTGATTAAGAAGCAGAAGCAAATCTGTTTCCTGCAGCCAAAGGCCTCCATTCATATTTCTCCTGGTTTTACAGCATACTGACCTACAAATATGTTGTTTCTGTTGTATTTTATGAATTTAAAAACATAAAACATTTTCAGAATCAACTAGTCGATTTTAAATTCAAGTACCGGTAATATATATCAGCGGCAGCTGAGCTTATTTAGTTTAATAAGTCAACACTAAAAATCTATCAGCTGTCGTAATTGTGAGATATATTATAAAGTTATTAAGTTATTCTTTATTTTCAATGTTCCATGTGTTCACGGAAGAACTTTTTGTTTCGTCTTTTATCATTGTTTTTGATGTTATTTTTATTTTCCATGTAATTTGAATTTGAAATTCGGACACTTTATGAGTTGAGACATGAACTCTGCGAGAGAATAAATGAGTGTTAAATTATGCTTTAATTTAATTAATGGAGCAGTATGTGAGTTTGTGGCCAAAGATGGTACTGCAGGTACATATTCCCTACCCCCCCCCCCCCAGTACCCCCCCCCACTCCCAGAGCAGGGACAGCCAGTTACGACGAGGCACCGTTTTTATTTCTCAAACAATTTATGACCTAGTGGATTTGATGACCCTCTGGCTTACGTGGCAGAGCACCACAAAGGAACATGCATAACGTTACTGGACTGTAGAGAACTTTCTAAATGTCCGGGCCTACGTTATGTTGAATGAGGTCAGTTAGACTCAGCTGAATGTAACCTGTCCAGGAGACAATTAACAACTTTCAAATTCTCCTTTCTCCTAATGTCTGGCAACATTTGTTGATTATTTTATAAAGAGTATTTAATGCAAAGTCTGACACACATTGACTTCAGTAGAAGAAGAACACTACTTACTAGTAACAAACAAGCTGCTCTTCTGCATGTTAACTGGTTCCTTTATGTCTAAATGAAACATTAGTAACATGGTTTTAAAAAAAATGGATTGACAGTTTGGTCTCAACACACCAGTATCACAGCCCGGCTCAGAACAGCCAGTGGGCGGGTCTTTGACCTCTGACCTCTTTGACCTCTTCGATCGCTTCTGCCAGGGTGGAAGATATGAGGACGGCTCTGTGTAGGCGGCTTCTTGCACAGGTAGCTGTGGATGTATGGGAGGAGATAGCCAGTGTGAGGCCGGGATAAATCATCCCAGCTGTTACGTAAAAGTAGGACACAAGTGCAACATGGACCATTTTGAGGCTCATTTACAGACTACAGTTATTTAGCTAACATTGATTTGAGCCTGCAGGAAGACACGCATAAAGGTCAAGAAATTTTATTTCTCTCCAAATGTGTTTCTGCTAATCCACAGTGAAGTCTTTAAACATTTTGGTGTGTGTGTGCGTGTTTGTGTGTGTGTGTGTGTGTGTGTGTGTGTGTGTGTGTGTGTGTGTGTGTGTGTGTGTGTGTGTGTGTGAAATGTGGGAGTTCATGTCTATTCTGCAGGAAAATAATAAATTCCCAAGCGAGAGGGGGTGGGGCGGCCAAAGTCAAAGATAAATCCTGATTCTCATCTTCGTTTTTAGATTGAATATTGATATTGTCCAAAGCATAGAAGCACAGAGGTTTCTTTCTTTCTTTCTTTTTTTTTAACTGTGTTGTTACCTTGTTTCTTTAATGGTCTTTTAATTTTAGATTCAGTTTTGACGTGAGAGACCACCATGGAATGAAGGCATATGTTGGAGGTACCTCGGAGTCATGTGACCCGTCAGAAACCACAGGTCGTTAAAAAGATGGGAGGACCTCCAGTGTTTCCAAATGAGAAAACAATTAGATCATTTCTATAATTCATGGGTGTGACCGCAGCTCGCTCCTCCGAGGTTTGTGTGTTTGAAGTGTTCCATATGCTGGCGGTGGTTTTCAGGCCCAATCCACTCGGCGCTGGCCCGGCCTGCTCTGTGGAGGCTGAGGTGTGGGCAGGTAATGTGAGCAAGCCATTATGGGACATGAAAGATTTATGGGTGTTCAGCGCTTCCTTTGGCTTCATCTGCAGGTGGGCTGGATGGAGAAGAAAGTGCAAATCAAAACCCTGCGTGTGCGTGTGTGTATTATGCTTTGTGTTGTTGCCTTTTGAGTCCTTTTGAAGATGAGTAGAGGATGTTTTCATTTATTTACAAGCTGCAATGTCCTATTTACAAGGACACGCTCTAATCCACTGATTGGTTGGCTCTTAATTTGCAACATAAAACTTATTACAAAGATAGTACTTTAACAACAATGACGACAACAACGATCGTTATCATCGATACAACATTCCAGAGGGTAGGGGCTGTGACACTGAAAGCTCTGTCGCCGTGGAGATGGCCTGGGGTTTGGGGATGGGGGCGAGGGTTAAACGAGTTCAGAGAGATTCTGAGGAGCGTTTGTAGATGAGCAGGAAGGTGCTGTAGGTGATGCAGGTCCTGACCAGAAGCCAGTGAAGGGTGCAGAAGGTTGGGCTGATGCCACCGAGCTTCTGTTGGACAGATCACTGGATCTTTGTCCAAACTCCAGATGGGAGTTTGTTGCAAAGTGGAGAAATTATGGAGGCGAGAGTGAAGGTTTCAGCCAGGGTCGATGTAGCGTGGATTTGGTGATGGATTTAAATGAACCTGGACATGGACAAAGGAATGGAAGACGGCTCCAGGGCTGAAGGGGTTGGGCAGATGGAGCAAACAGGGACATCCAGGTGTGTATCTGCAAGCTTCTGCAAGAGCATCTCCACTGCGAGCTCTCTCAGTATCCAGGTTTTGATGTATTGCATAACCCAAAAGTATTCATTCAGTTTTCCCAGTCGGTCTCTGAAGACAACGACCGTTCATTTAGAATGTAGTTTCTGAAATGTCGTTGTTCAGATTTTTACTGGATTGTTTCTTTCTTGCATTTCTTTGAGATTTCTTTGATGCTACCTATCTAGTTGAAGTAGTCTCATCGTCTGGCACACACATACACACACACACACACCCAGGTGCGCACGCACACACACACACACACATCCATGGTGAAAATGCCATTCACACGTGGATTTGTTATCCAAATCATAAAACGCCTTTCTGAAATGAGACGGAATGTTGGGAGAGTAGCTTTAGCACTTTGAAGTCTGAGCTGAGAACTGTTCATCATCACACTGTACAACGTGAATTAGTAGTGAATATCAAGCCGGCCTGCACAACACTGAATGAGGTAAGTGAATAAAGGTCTTTTTTGGAGGGCCTTTCAACTTACAGCATCACATGTAGCCCAGTGCACTTGGACTTTGACTGGAATGAAGCTATACCAGATGAAGCAGTGTTTCCAGGAGAACTGATCTGTTGTCACTCTCTAATTCAACGCCATCCTTCCTCCAAATGTGCTGTCATAGCCGCCAACCTGGATGTGTTTTCACAGGCGCCGCCATGCTAAGTAAGCGTGTAAGCATTCCAAATGCCAGTCCATCTCGCCGTTGTTATTAATGAGCTCCAGACAGCGGGACTGGATCATTTTCCATGGAAATTCAATGCATTTAAATTAGCTCTGGATCTACATTCCAGGCCTGGATTTACATTCAATAATTGCAGGATGCCGAAAGTACCTCCACGCTGGCAGTTGGTCATGTTTTTTCCCCTCCCTTCGCCATCAGCTGCACAATCAAGTCCATTAAATATGCAGTAAATACAAGCTGAGATCTGACATAATGTTCTTTACTGATGACACTTGCATCTGAGTGGGATGTGAAGCTGTTCCTCCTGCTGTGATTGAGCTTCCACGTATGTCATCTGTTAGAAAACCTGTTCCACCTCAGAGGGCTACCTCCACCGGCTGCTATGAGGATCTGGGGAAATTATCTTAGCAGGGGAAATTGTGATGGCACAAGGCGCTATAACGTAAAGATAGGAGCTTAAATCAACACATGCTCAGGATAATTATTGTGTTTCTTCATCAACTGCTGCAAGTCAGTCACCTCATCCTCAACCTCAACATGTTTCTTTTTCTGAAGAGAAAATATAAGGTGGGATGACAGACACTGCATCAAAGACCCTCCAGAGAGGAAACAGTGATGCATTGATGTTCCTGAGTTCCATACTTTAGTCAGAGATTGTCAAAGGATTTTCACCAACACATTAGAGCATCTGGTCACATTGTTGACTTGGCAGCAATTAGCTGCAGATTGGCAAAGTTTGGGATTTTTTTTTTTTATTATTGTCATCACAATAATTGTAATAATGATGTGCAGGAGCAGATGCCCACATCAATGCAGAATTTCAGAGTACAACCAGATAAAGGTTCTGATGCGGTTGAGAAACTGAACCCAGTGGGACATCTTTGGGAGGACTTGAAGAGCTGAAGATGTCCAGACGAGCTGATGCATTTAAGACTGCAGAACAAATGAAACATATTGATCACTGATGCTGCGTTTTTCAACACAAGCTAATAGAAGTGAACTAGATGTTGTTGGTGATGTCATCTGACAGTCCTACAGGAAGAACTAGGTGTTCTGATTAAAGTTGGGGGCGGGGTCTCTGCTTGTTCCTCTGTCTAATTAGCACTGATGGCTGCTGGCTCTTATATCTAACATGTATTCCCAGTGGAGCGTTTCTCTACTGAGGCTGCAATTAGGACATTTCACCCACTGCCTTTTCTACGCTGCTCTGTGATTGGACAAAGGACCCAGCATAATTACAGAGACCCTCAAACCCCCAATGATGCTGGGAGGAGGCCCTAAACAAACCACAAACATGAGTTTAATTATACATGTGGAATATGTTTCTCCTCTGTCTTAGTACTGCCACTTCTTCCTTTGCAGGTGGAGGGGAGGAGGGGGTGGGGAGGGGTGAGACGCTCTGCCAGCTCCTATATTAGCTCATTGGATTTGCTACAGCGCCAAAGTCTTACTCAATTAGCCTGCACATTTTATGGGCGTAAAAATCACTTTTACATCAGTGCCAGTGAGGGTATTGCAAAGTGGGTCGATCGTATATTATGTTGATCATGATTGGCTCTCAGGGCCCGTGTGTTAAACTGGAACCTGTGGAAGAGCTGGGGGCCACAGCTATCATTCTCCTTTGTTGTACTGTCAGAGCTAATCTCTCCCCAGGGTTTCTCTCGGCATCAGCTCTTGCTCCTGTCGCTGCCCCCAGATGGGATGAGTAAATCTGAGGTGAGCCAGGAGGACACCCACACAACCCTCCACCATAACCCCCCCCGACACATCATCCCACCTTCCACATCCTTAGCCCTTCATCGGTAAGACTGAGGCCTCGACCGATCACCAACACAATCTGAGTCAGATCTTACATCAGTGGAAACTCTTTTTCATTATTTATACAGTTCCTCTGAGCAGACTCCACCCTGTAACCCCGCCCCCTCCAACCACCACCACTGCACTGCATTTTAATATCAGTTTTGGCGTGCTTTCTTATTCTTGGCTGAGCTTTAATAGTAGTTTGTACTTCCCAGAACCTGCCTGGAGTTTCAGCTGCTAAAAAAATAGAAACACACAAACAAAAACAACAACAAGGAAAAGCATAACATCTGGTTTTGGATGTAGTTGCATTCTAGAAATGAATCTTCTCCAGCTATCGATGGATCTTTACCTCCTTTATTAGGGTCTGTGATGATGTGTTAATTTTAGATATTTAACAGTGACTTCTGTCTTCAACAACATTATCTGAACCTGTTTCTCATCATGTTTTATCGTTCACCATAGGTGGATTTCAAATTTCACACCTAATGTTTTCAATGTAAGAACGTGTTGACAACAGAAATGCTTCCCCCCCCCTGAAGGTAGGCTTAAATTATTTGCCTCTCTTTTAAGATTTGACACACATATCTCCATAAATAGGAGGAAAAACTCACATTTTAATATTCAACAGTAATTTGAAGTCATATTTGTTGACTGGGATAATGAATCTGCTTTGTGTTAAAGAGACTGTTCCTTGAACACTACAGCCTGATAGTAACTCTGCTTCTGCAGAGTTAATGAAACACAAATGAGTGAATGTGGTCATGCTTTCTCTCTTTCTTCCCTTTCCATCAACAAATTCATGTGGGTAAATAATGTGTGTGGAGAACTCACAGTGACCTTTTGAATGATATTAATCTTTGACATTTTACTGTATTTTTTTTTGTTTTCCTGCAGCGATGAAATTAAATTCATGGAGTCTCTGCTGTCGTTGTCCTCCTCTGCCACCAGGAGACAGTGATGAGCAATTTGCGCACCTTCCTCTTCTCGACCCAGATGCAGACCAGCTCCAGGCTGTGGCTGTTTGTTCTTCTTGGATTAACTTCCCCAAACGTCCACACTCCTCCTCCCCATCTTCCTCCACACAGGATACTCTTGGCTCATCATCACATGGTAAATCTGCTCTGACTGAGCTTGTACACACACACGCACGCGGGCACACGCACACACACACACCCGTGGACACACACACTGTGAAAATCATCTTATGCCACAATATGTCTCTGCATTAGCATGGACGTCATCCATATTGATGTTAGCTGATTCATGTGCTGCCAACCTCTTTGTTTTATCTGCTCCTCCGTGCCTCCTCACCCTCTTTGCCGAGGCAATGCGGGGAGTGATGGAGAAGTGGTTGAGCAGGGACCCTGAGGAGGAGGAGGAGGAGGAGGAGGTGGAGGGGGGGTTCGTAGCTCTGGCACAACCCCCCGGTGATGAGGTGGAGTCTAATTGATTTGTCAATGTGGAGCCATCTGGCACAAAAAGATGGAGCTCCAACGTGTTCTGCTTCCTGTCATAGTGGGGGGGGGTGGTGGTTACACCTTCAACAGACACGCACACATAAAATGAAAATGGGATTTCATTTTATCTTCCATCTTTTTACTAACGTTCATTGAGGTCACATCTTATTGAAGATCATTTTCATTAATCCTCCACGTACACAAACCACCCACTCACCCCCAACCCACTCCATTGTAAGCCCAGTGAATGATTATGGTGACAGAAGGCACAGGGGAGCCCTGAAGGGGTGGGCCACCCAAACAAAAAGGGGAAACACATATGTTGTAAGCCTCAGAGGTGGGGTCAGGGGTCAAGTTACTCCTGGACCAAGCTTCTGGGAGCCGAAGGGAAGACAGACAGAGACAGAAGGAGAAAATTAATGCTGCCTGTCATAATGAAGACCCCCCTCATCAGCAGCCAGCTGCCCCCTCATCCCTCCACCCATATATACCTGCCCAGTTTTAAAGGTTTTGGCAAAAACAACAGATGAATGCACTAAAGGGTCAAAAAAAGACTTATGCTCAAGTCAATGTACTGTACTCCAAAAACTGCACTTTTATGTTAGCATGCAGTGAATATAATTTATTTTAAAAATAAATTTATTTTAAATGTTCTGCAAATTTACATGGTTTCTGATGTATAAATGAAATGTTATTAACGTGCTCTGAAATAAAAACAAATAAATAAAGAAGGATTAAGCACAGTAGGAGTCTAAACACACCAGTTTCACAGCCCTGCTCAGAACAGCCCTCTAAATCATAATTTGCTACTGGTGGCCCCGCCCACAGATGCTCTTTGCCATGCCCATCTCTTCTGGGGAGGAGATGTGAGAACACTTCACCGAGGTGGATCCTTGCAGAGGTAGCTGTGGTTGTATGGTAGGAGGTGCCCAAAGCGTTATTCAAAACACCCCAACTGTTATATAAGAGTTGGGCTGAAGTGTAAAACGGATCACATTGAGGCGCATTTACAGACTACATTAGTCGGCTCAACATTGAATTTGTTGTCAAAACTGATATTTACAGATTAGAGAGGCATGTCAGATATGCAAATATAAAGACTAAAGCACTGAAAAAGTGACTCTGGCATAATATGTCTCCTTTAATTCTGCTAAGGACAAATTAACTGAGAGGACTGGTTATAATGGGAAAGATGATATATGGACTGGTTATAGTGGGACAGAAAAAAAAGATGTACTGGTTGTTATAGGAAAGAGAGGGTGAACTGGGCAGAGAAAATAAATGGATCATTCATAGTGGGATAGAGGCATTAAATGGAATGTTATAGTGGGACAGAAAGGATAAATTGACTGGTTATAGTTGGACAGAGGTGATAATAGCACTGGTTATAGTGGACATATGAGGTTAAATGGACTGCTTGACCTGAAAGAAGTGTAGGAGGTGCATCGAGAGCACCAGTCCTTGTTTCTCTCTGCCACTAAACACCAAAGGTCTCATGAAGATCATCGTCAGTGTGGAGAGTCAATCTTTGTTCATCCTAACGTTGACATCCATCAAACTTCACCATCAGTCCTGCTGGTTGTGTTGTGATACTGTAGCTCTTTCAAATCTCATAATCAATTTGAGAAGTACAAATGTACATTTCATCAGAGTTAGGATTAACTTCCTCACACTGGTGGACTACTTGAGAAGGGAACTCACCCAAAGACAGGAAGTGATGTAACTACAGAGCAATTCTGAATAAGTAGTTAGCAAGTCTCTTGGTCTGAAGTGTAATGGTGGGGTTAACGCAGTCAAATGACCAACACTCACCAACACTCAACTGGGGCCTGAGTGTGTATAAGATCTGTGTCCGTCCACAACTGTACTACACAACCTGAATGAAAATACAAACCAGATCAAGGCATTCCATTTCAAACCACACCATACCATACTGAACCAAACCCACACGAACTGCATAGTGGAAACCAGGTGTTACAACTCATGCCATGTAAAGCATCGAAAATGAAATGATGAAATCCAAAAAGCACAGAGATTCTGGTAGATAAACATTTAAGGATGTGAAGAAATGTCACACCTTATTCGCGATTATCCAATGACTTCTGGCAGCCAACCAGGTGGAAGCCAAGAAGAAAAGAGGCCAGATGACCTTACAACACACACACACACAGACACACACACACACACACACACACACACACACATAGCCACTTGCACACACAGTATTAGAGTTCAGTTTCATACCTTCTCTTCAGGGTGAGGTTCAGGTTTGACTTGACCACATCCCTTCCTCATTACCACAATGGGACTCAACTTACTCTAAAAAAATACCAGTACAACCGCAATCACCTCATGGGCCACACCTCCACACGTGTCCATGTGTGCGTGCTCACACACACACACACACATGCACACACACACACACACACACACACACACACACACACACACACACACACACACACACACACACCGTGCAAATTGATGGTAGGTGTGGCTGGCCCTCCCACACTTGTGGAAAAACAAATGGATTGGTTCTCTGACGTGATGACAATAACAAAGGATTCACAGAATTTAATTAAACTGTCTTTTTGAGGAGCTACACACCCACACACACAAAAATTACCAACATACAATTGGTTTTGTGTGTGTTCTTGTACTTGCTACAAACTAAAAGTACCAAAATACTCATTCTACTATGAAATTGGGAAGATTTTTGGGAAGTGAGGACATTTTGGTTTGTCCTCACAACATCAAAGGACTGTTTGAAGGTTAAGACGTGGTTTAAGGTTGAGGTTAGAACTGGGTTTAGGTTAAGGTCAGAGGTCAGGGGTTTAGTTGTGATGGTTAGGGCTAGGGGCTGGAGAATGTCTATGGAAGTCCTCACAAAGATAAAAGGACAGGTGTGTGTGCGTGTGTGTGTGTTTGTGTGGGTGTGTGTGCATGCGCACATGTGTGTGTGTCATTAGAGCATAAATAGGAATGCATGTAAAGCTATCAACAACAAAAGCACCATGAACGACACCAGAGGAGGACAGACTTAACAGTTACTGACTACCCTAATAGAGAGGATGCTGTCTAATGAAATAAATATGGTACCCAAACAATTTCAGCTTAAATGATGATCCATAAAAGTAATTTACACAGATTTCACCAGGGCATATTTCAGAGCTACAGTGAGGAGAGGGCAGGTGACTGAAGTGATTGGTGAAAAAGGTGACCAGGACCCCACAAACTAAGGATGTCTCAAACCTGTGCGTATCCTAACGTGGTGAACAATTGGCTCATATTAGCGGAGCTGAAGGGTAATTCTCAGGGGAAATCTTTAAAGATGTGAGCTAAATACAGCGCAATGACAATCCAATCAACAGAAGGATGTTCTCACTGACCTCCTCCACCGTTGACCCTGGAGTCCTTTGATCACTCCAGCGTGTTACGATGATGCGTCCTGAATAATACAATCTTCACCTTTACATGCTGTTGTTGTTCTGGGGGTGACAGCAGCGCTGCATTTTCAGGCATTGTCAAGGAGCCCTTGAGTAAGGTACTAAACCCCCTAATGCTCAGAACGCCTGTCTAGGGCAGATTAGTCCCTCTGACACCCTCCCTAATGATCGCATTGTGTTCACGTATGTAAAAGAAATGACTTCCACTCTCTGAGGATCAATAGAATGTGTTTATAGTTGAGGTTAGAATTATGTTTAGGTAGCAGAAAGCAGCGGAAAGTTTTCTTCTCGTGTTCTTTGTGATATTTGGGAGAAGAAATATGCTTGGTGACATTGTAGTAACATCAAGTACTCCAGTCATTCCTGGGATCAATTCTGTCTCTTAACGAACCAATTTGAGGGGCGTCTGGATCAGAGTCCTTCTCATGGATTGTGGACTCTTGGACGTGATGGTCACTGATGAAATCTCAACTTTTAGAGTTGTAAACTTGTCCCGCAGCTTAAATCCATCATCTACACCACAGTGCAGGTGGGCTGGTTGGACTTTCCTCAGAGCCTTGAATCGCAGCCCGGCTCCTCACATTGATGTCCCGGTCCCGCCCACTGGCTGGTGTTAACCAAAACCACCAGGGAGAAGATACAGCAGAACTGCAGGCTCTCTGTTCTCAATTGGAGTCAAGAATGTGGTTTATTTGTCAGAACCGCCTCCAAGCCACCTTTACTGCATCAGGGTGTGGGTCAAACAGGATCGGAACACCAGCGTCCCTCTGTAGCTGATGAACGGGTTTTGACTTAAATATAGAAATGATGACAAGTGTGGGTCTGAAAAACACCAGCAACATTTTTGAGAGCCATGTTTCATTCAGTTGTGTGCATGGTTGGGCAGACTGTTGTGTTAAAAATGGAGCTCTCAAAGAGCAATTTGTGACACGAAAAGGCATTTAACCTGCCCTCACTCACACACACACACACACACACACACACACACACACGCAGTGACAGTGTAAGTTCTTCTCTTTAGTAGTTGAGTAAATGAACATGATATTTAAGTGAGTGCTATTTCCTGAGTGCTGGTTTTCCTTCCCCCACCCCCCTCCGTGCTTTTCTCCAAATTTCCCCGGGGACTCGCAGCCTCTTGGGTTTGGCTCGGTGTCAGCGTACCAGTAGTCATGATACTTCATCAGGCTTTTGCACCATTATTGGCAAGAGCACTCCATGTCCTCTTAGCAGTTATAGCTTTTCAATTTTCCTTTGAAATGCTGAGCCCAGCAGAACATATGGCAACATCGTAGCTTAAAGTCCTGGATTAAACTGAAAGCCTGTAAAAGAGGTTGGCAGCCACAGTCATCACACTTTCTGACCCGTGTGGAGTTTCAGAGGATGCTGTGACCAAAGCATCGCTTTGAAAGGGAATAATTACGAGATGCTGCTGGAACACTTGGACACAGTGTTGTTATGTCTTTTTAAGGCTTTATTCCCAAGCTGTGACTCACACAGATACACACTTACACACTTGTAGACTACTACAAACTACCTAACAAACTAATTATTGTTCTCAGTTCTCAGACAGCATCACAGAGATGTATCATGTTCGCTTCCTCAACACAGTATAGATTTTTAGTCATTTCCATTATTAATTCATGCTTGTGGAGGGCATGGAGCTGAGGGGGGTCGACCCTCCTGGAAAATGAATCTAAATCGATGTGGTTGACCTTGGGCTCTAAGAGGCTGAGAGCAGGTGTGTTTGAGGGGTGTGTTAGATGACACTGGTGCAGCTTTTATTTCCCTCTTCAGTAACAAGCCTGCTATTATATTCTATGTACTCGATTCCCCACGCACTCCTGATCAAAGAGGTCAGATCTCGTTGTCAAAGAAAAGACAAAGAAAAAGATAACACATTGTAATCGATGTAATTTATTGTGAGATGGGGGGTCATAAAAAACAAACAAAAAAAACAAAAAAGTAATAACTAAAAAATGATGTGGGCATTAAAAGGGGTCGGGCATATAAAAATGGGTGTGGACCTGACATATAAAGTAACAAATAAAAACATACTTCATTATTATTTTGGCTTGGCATAAAGGACAGTTTGTAAGATTAAGTAGAATCTTTCAATTAAACAGCACACACTCATGCTATTAGACATACAATTAGTTTCCAACAGTTCAGTAGCTTCATAACAACGACGGAAAAGAAAACCAACATGAGGAAGGATGCAAGAGGTCACAGGTTCCAATCTTCAGGTTTGCAGGTCAAGAGAGAAAAAAAGTCACGTTTGTTCGAAAAACATACTTCAGTATGCTGGAATCGCATTTTTCCAGGCTTGCCTTTGAATCGTTTCCCCCATACTAAAATATATTATCGTATTAATACGAACTACAGTATTTTACACTACACTGTGTAATAAATAACCATAAAGAAATGTAAAGAAAAAAATAAGACACATAAATATAAAAGTTCTCTATGACTAAACAGACCCATGTTGGTGGGGGTGGGGTTAACACTGCCATTGATGAAAACATTCAAGAGGGTACAACAACATAAGAGACATAAAAATTAATACTGACAGGTAATAGTTCAAACTCCTGGGATTCACATCTGCCTACGGTTTGTTACCTGAAGAAATAATGTGGTGTGTTAAACAAGTGCACTGAACAAGTTTTGAGAAGGCAGAACTTGTAGAAATAATACTTCACCGTCAGTGAGAAAGGGACTGACGTGACGGCGTGGTCGGCCTGTGGGTTGATCTGAAACCTGGGACATACCTGATCAGAGCTGCTAGACTTCACCAGCAAAATTCAATGGCACTTCTGATATGCATGTTCTCTGCTTTCAGTTTTTGCATATGGCTCAGTGTGGGGACACCCCCTCCTTCTGAATGTCGGAATAATTCAGGAAATTCTGCTTACTGACTGTCACGTCAAGATGCATCAGATGAGAAACTTGATACTATTCTTAGCTTAGCATAGCTTAAAGAGCAGAGTACAAACAACTGTTTACAGACTGATAGCTTGAAATATCTTTATCTTTAATAGGGTTTTTTTTGGACTGGAGCAGCCATTCATTTATAATAGTAACATGTAATATGCTGCCCAACTTACTTATCATTTTATTTATTCTGTTTAGATTTACAGGGACAACGCTCATTAATAAACAACAGTGTATATAAGCATAGTTTTGATTTAAGTATGAATGTCAATAAAATCAGGAATCTGTTAAGAAACAACCACCTAACTAGACTGGATGAGCAGTGTTAAACTTCTTTATCCCACTTCTCTTCTGTATTGTTCTTATGAAGTTGGTTTGTATCAAATCTCTCATCTGACTTTCAAAAACTAAAAAAAAATAATAGCCCCCCTCAAAAAAAGGTGAATATTCCTTTATAAAATGCAGATTAGTAAAGGAACTGTATCCAATTAAATGACGGGTCCTCTCCCGTCTATTTTCTTCATGAAGCTCACAATCCAATCAAAAGGTTCAAAGGTTATGTTTGATGATGGCATGGTACAGCTAGTGCGGTAATACTGAAGGGTTGACAACACAACTCAACTTCTTCATCTGTAGGTAAACCAAGCCACTTGTAGTGCACAGGATTTTTCTTATTTTCCTTCCAACTTAATAAAATACTGACTTTTCTTTTGTTCATTGGCAATAAAAAGGTATAGAAATATCTCCCAACTGTACAGCATTTAAAGGTTAAAATATGAGTGATAAAATTAGTAACACTGATAAAAAGTAATGACCCTAGTTGTTTTAGTAATAAAACATTATCTAAAATGTGTCAGCTCCAGCTTCCACAGTCTGCATGATGCGTTTTCCTTCATCTTTTTCGTTTTCTTTACAAACGCGGAGATTTCTCTCCTGTGGAAACGTTTGTTTCCAGGCACACCTGGGTTTCTACACAGTAGTGAAGGAGGAAGTTCAGCTGCTGTGTTGTTCCTCTGCACGGCCAGGCGAGGAGTCTGATTGTGTTTCCTTCAGTCCTGCTCCTCTTTTAGTCACTGACTCCTTCTCAGTTGTTTAATCTCCTTTCTCCTCCTCTGTCACCTCTTCTTTAATATCCACAGCCTCCTCTGTTCTGACCTCCTCCTCCTCTTCCTGAGTGCTCCCAAGCACCTCCTCTTGTCGCGTGTCAGCCTCCTCTTCCTCTTGACTCACACCCCCCCCTCCCTCAACTATCATTCTATCCTCTTCCTCATCCCCTCCTTCATCACCTATCTGCACCACTTGGATATCATCCATGTCCACTGCTCCTTCCTCCTCCTCCTCGCTTTCATCTTCCTCTCTGGTACTGCTGCCACGCTCATCCGAGTCCAGCTGGGAGGAGGTCAGGTGCTGCCTCTGCAGCGCCTCCGCCTCAGCCTCCTCGGGGCTCTCCGGGCCTCCCGTTTGACTCTGTGTCTCCTTCTTGCAGTAGGAGTAGCGGTGGTTCATGTGCTGGGAGTAGGAGCCCGAGTGGGAGAAGCGTTTGCCGCACTTGTCGCACTGGTACGGTTTCTCCCCCGAGTGGAGGCGCATGTGTTCGATCAGGTGGTGTTTGTGTTTGAAGGCTTTGCTGCAGATGTTGCACTCGTGTGGTCGTTTCCCTGCAGAGAGAGGAAACATCCATTAACGTGAGGACCACACAACAGCACTGCTTTCATTCCACTGATTCTTGTCAGATTTAGAGCATCTTTGTTGTTTATGTGACACAAACCATTGAAGTGGAGCTGTTTTCAGAGATACGGCCATATTAACCTCAGGTAGAAGGTCTGCCTTTGGTATAAAGGTGTTTTATGGGTTGTTTCTTTGTGCAAGTACAACAGAGCTGGGAAAGCTGGAAATAATAAGTAAATATTCTATCATCCATATTGTAGTGTGGAAGGTCATAAACGCTAAAGCCTTCTCCCAGTCAGGGTGTAGCTAGTTTCAGCAAGCATGAGGTCATCTGGAGCAGATGATAATGGTTGTGAGCCAGGTATGAGAGCACTACAGAAAAAATAAAAACACCTGTGAGAGCGTTGACCTGTGCTTGGCCGTGGAATCATTGTGTTTCAGAGATCCAAATCACTTGCAGGGCTCGACTCATGTAACATTTAGTGCTTCTCATGAGAAGCTGGCAGCGTAGAGGTGGAGTGTTGGCGGAGGCCAGCTATGAGACCTCTTCTGTGCTTGTTGAGTAATTCCTGCAGGGATGGATGGAGGTGTCCACCCTTCTGTTACTCAAAATTCCCCTTTTCACTTTAACCATGAGTCATGTTTCCCAGGACCAGCAATGCAGAAATGTAGCCAAAAAAACAATTAAGTCACTAAGAATTACGATTTTAAAATTAAGTATTATCAACCCTGATCAATGATATTCTTGTTTCTGTAATCCCTTTTTTCTAGCTTTTCATAGGATTGGACCCAAATCATGTATTCATTTAAGTTAGTCATAATTCAGTTGTCCTAGTTCAAAATGTAAAGTATCACCTGTATGTTCATATTTGTGCCGCAGCAGTGAACTGCTCTTCTGGAATATCTTGTCACACAGGTCACAAGCATACATGCCATTGTCCGTCTTCTTCATCTTCTTTCTTTGGGGGCCCGAGTCTGAGTCGTTCTGCTCCTCCATGGTGGACATACCCTCAGAGTCCAGTCTTTCCTCCTATGCAAGAACAATAAATGAGTCATGAATGCACATAGGGATTTTTTAGTTTATGAGGGAACACATGTTCTGTGTAGTCTAAAACACAACCTCATGTCTTAAAGCTTTTAGATTCTTCTCTCCTTTGCTTGCATGAAGGATCTATATACATGGGGTCTATGCCAATCCACTTAACAGTGAAGTATAATACAACAACAATAAATCAATGTGGGGTTTAAACAGATTCCAACAGATCAATAGGGCCTCTGCAGTAAAGTGAAGCCCCACATTGCTAACACATCTACATCCATCACAACAGTCCCATTATACGTCTGCACGGTGAAGAACTATTAAAGGCTATCATTTTTACAAAGCACTAATTTCTGACATTTCTATATATGACTTATTGATTGGACTTTGGATGGTTCCAGACTATCTATCATGTTCAGGTGCTTTTGAGCAATAAGTAATGATCTGGGCTCTCTTAATTGATTACTCTCAACAAAAAAACTTGGTAGAAAAACAACAAGGATGTAGAAATCATTTCATTTGAAAAACAACATTATGTAATGAGAAATGTTATCTGTAACATGGAAACATACTACATGCATGAGCTTAATTGTAGGTCTCTACAAAGGGCACACACACTTTTATTTATTCATTTTAATGACTGAGTAATCAAAAGTACTACAAAGAAGTAAAGTGAGGTCAAAGGTAGACTAAATACTCTCACGTGAAGAATCATCTAGTTGAAATGATACTTTCTGTCAGGTTTACCCACCTTCACTCCATTGAGGTGGATGGTTTCCTGGGTCTCGGTTCCTGCAGGACTGTTTGCTGTAGTGGTGTAGGTGTAAGCCAGCTGGGGGATCAGGATAGTCTGTTTGTTGTTGTTAGCAAGTGCTCTCAGGCATTGCATTGTGGTCACCATATCAAGGGGTTTGGCACTTGGCTGGCTGGCATACAGTGCAACTGGGCTGGTGCCCGCAGTAGAGAGTGGAAATACTTCTTTCTTTGTGCAAGTTAAGTTCAGGGGTTCATCAACATTGGTAGAACGAGAAGAGGGGGCGCTGCAAACCATCGCCACTACTTTCTCTACTTCCTCTCTGGCTTGCTTTGGCAGTGACAGGTCCAGTGGGCTGTCAGTGCTGGGGGACTTGTGAGTGTGGGGTGTAATAGGACTACCAGATGTTAAATTTAGTGGTGACGGTGAGCCTGGTGAGCTGTGAGCACCATTAACCTCGGCTGGAGTGGCTTCTGTGGGGCTATCCTGAGTGACAGAGGGACTCATGCTGGCCATGTTCTTTCCTGGAACCAGAGACACAACACTGTTGGCCTCACACATGTCCTCTTCTTCTGAGGGGGGTGTTGGAGCACCGAGCGACACCTGACCCTCCTGCATTTTGTCGAACCACCTCTTAACCACGTGGATTGGCAGGCTGACCGAGTCAGAGATCTTGGCCAGCTCTTCCTTGGTGGGGTCTGCATTTAAGGCAGAGTAGGCCTTGAGAAGGGACAAAATGTTTTTGGGCTGGGTGCAGAGTCCTCCCTCTGACAGCAGGGCAGTAACAGCAGACTCAGACTTGTCTAGACCTGCCCCATTAAACCTGAGACCATCTGCTTTGCAGTGTTTGAGGGCATGGAGCGCTTCCAAACCACCAGGACAGTTGTCACACAGGATACAGGTTTTAGTGGTCTTTTCCTCTTTTTCTGTCATCTGGCTGGGCCTGGAACCTCTGACAGTCAGGTCTTCTGGGAGTTTCTGTGATTTGTATGTGTCTATGATCTGTAGACATTCTGGCTCCGGCTCCTTCTTCAGGTTCTGGGCTGTGAGCTGGCCCTGATTGGGGTCCAAGCTGCAGTTAATAATAAGTTTTGCATTTCCATCCTGGCCTACTATTGGCAGACTGATGGCTGAGATGAGCTGCTGATGCGGCGCATGGAGCATTCCAGTGGTTAATCCGGCATTTAGCTGTCCCTGACCCTTGGCATTACCTTCTAGCACCTGGCGAATGACATTACCATCCACGGCCACTTTGAGAGCATTCTGTAGGTCTGCCAGGTTGATACTAATGGGTGATACTAGTCCTACAGTAGGCAACACCACAGCCTGTACTGTACCCTGCAGAGGGGCTGCAGCGCCTCCGTTAAAAATCCCAGCACTCATGGCAGTGACAGCTGGTGATGTCATCATGCTGGGCTTGTACTCGTGGTCCAGTGGCTCAGTCTTAATC
Organism: Lagocephalus sceleratus; assembly: GCA_911728415.1. Lineage (NCBI taxonomy): Eukaryota > Metazoa > Chordata > Actinopteri > Tetraodontiformes > Tetraodontidae > Lagocephalus > Lagocephalus sceleratus. The sequence goes on from CAJVRN010000004.1 coordinate 317,781, forward strand.
TGGTTGAGGGGCAGTTGCTCCTGCAGGGGTTTGCTGTGCTCCAGCTTCTCTCTAATCTGGGTCCGAAGAACCGAAGGTGACGTGGACAGTACGGGAGAGGGACCCTGCGTCTGGGCTTTGCCGTTGCCCAGGCGTGTCCTGCCGTTAACGGAGATGACACTGATGCACTTCTTGCTGCTGATGTGAGAGCTGTAGGAGCCAGAGTGGGAGAAGCGTTTCTTGCAGTTGGAGCACTCATATGGTTTCTCTCCTGGATGAAACCACAGATGGGGAGACAGAATCAGACACGTTTCCATTAGTGACAGAATGACGCTAAATGATTAAGCTAGGCTAGGAAAAAGCTCTAATGCATTCTATGATACTTAAATGCTGATGTAATGGCACCACTGGGAACTGCCCTCCTCTAATTGCTGTCCCATGATGCCAGAAGAAACACAATTACAGCACATTAAGGAAAGCGCACAATGGACTGAAACACCATGACGGATATCTCAACGTAAATAAAACATAAATATTGGTCCAACAGGACATCTCTGGTCAACAGGAATGACTAAACCCTTGCTACACACAATCATCAGATGCTGGCAGCAGGGTCGCACACTCACCACTATGGATGCGTAGGTGTTCCTTCAAATGATGCTTGTATTTAAATGCTTTGCCACATTCGGTGCATTTGAATTTGCGATTGCCTCCTGACTGTGTGACGTGTCTCTGTTGGAGAGGGGAGACGAAGCCAAATTATGATCTTTGAACCGTTTTCGATTCATGTCACAATGTCGTGAATCAATCTGGTCTAAAGGTCCTGTTTATTTTTAATGTCTGGAAGAGCGCTGCTCAAGAAGCAAGACAAAGCTTCACTGGGTCAGTTGAGTTTAGATCTGATATTACAGACAGGCATTGCTTTAAAGTACAAAAAATTGTTCATGTATATCTTGTGATGTGAAAGCAAAATTGAAGCAAATCAAACAGAATACTTTTTAGATTTTTGGAATATACAGGAATTTTTAGAGAGGCAATGCTTGTCACATCTCAAATTCTTATATTTTACTGGTATTTGACTAGATTAAAATCATTTTTTTGCCACCTGATAGAAGCAAACATCATCAGAGGAAACAGGCTCGTGGGTCTTTGTACCTGGTCTCGCCCGCTCTTGTGGACTGTCATGTGGCGTTCCAACTGGGCCCTGTAGGCAAAGCTGTAGTTGCAGTCGGGGCAGCTGAAGCTCTCGTCTGTCTTCTCATGGCGGTACTTGATGTGCTCCTTCAGCGAGCTGTAGCGTTTGTATCCGCGGGCGCAGTATGGACACGTAAGCAGCTGGGAGAATGAATCAGGAGTTCCTGCTTGATATAAGCACATGTGTTAACTGTTAAGGGAGGGTTTAATAGAGACGGAGAGGGTGCTTTGATGTCACCATCACACCCCTGTGCTTTTTCACAGAAACACCCCCACAACAGGTAAACAGCAGGTATCCAATAGGTTGATTACTGATCCCCAGTACCAGTTCCCCGCTGGTATAAAACCAGCAGGCTGCTTTTCATTTCCGAAACTCCAACATGTGATCACCTATTGTGTGCTGAGAAACACCCACGCCTGTGAGGAAAGTGAATAAACAGCAGTCTGGCAGGCAAACAGAGGGTCTCGGTGGGCTGGCTCCCACACAGGTAAAACATTACTGTGTTAACAGGTGATGTATTAAGTTCCCCTGCGGGACAGGTGAGCGCCTCGGGATGGGAACACACACATTATCACCAGGTAGCTGTGAGTCATGGCTCACACATACGTGACAGATTTACTCAGGTGTTAGCATTTCACTTCCTCCCCCCTCCTTTTCTTTTTTCCTCTCTGTTGTTAACGGCTGAAAATCAGACACCATGAGCAATAAGGACCTCAGCGTGCTGCACTTAACAAACACTGGCGAGTATAATAATGTGGAGAGTGTTAATGGGGTGGTGTTAACACCTGGAGTGAGGTGGAGAGCAGGTAGACTTGTCCCCTGGGGCTTGGAGAAGGCTAATTAGAGGGTAGGTGCAGGAATAGAGCTCTCAGCTGGAAACTGCTTCACTGTCTGCTGGTCACCAGCAACAGTGACAAAGGTTGGGGTTCTTGCCTGGACCAAAGAGTTATTCTCTTTAACTCCAGATGATCTTATACAGTTGCATGAAAATACCATGAAAAAGTGGTTTGAATTTTGTTTTATAATGTAATAGGTGTGGAAATCATTATGTCATTCAAGTGTATGTGATCACTTCTAGAAATCTATAAGGAATTCCTCTATAGAAGAGATTTAGAGGCCAAAAAATGATATTTTCATATACATACCATTCTCATCATGAATACTGGTGTCTGGTGTGCCCAAGCGTTGAGGCTCGTCTTCTGGGGCTTCTGGGTAAATGACGGCCGTATCTCCTTGTTGGAGCATCTCTTCTACGAGAGCATCCGTACTAATGTCATCTTCACCGTCTGACAGGCCATCGTCCTTCACTGTGAAGCCAAAGGGTAATCATTTGTAAGCATCCTATTTAAAGACCTCCATTGATGTCAAGTATACATGTGTCACATTGACCTTTACACATGAAATGTGATTCTCCATGAACAACATAAAGACTATTTGCTCATCTTCACAAGAGGATCAGCAAGCTCATTAGCATTAAAAAAGCAGCAGCTACAAAATGAGCATCAGCATCTTTGTTATGGCTGAAACACCTCTAAGGTGAGCATGATAATTAGGTGATGATTCTAGTCCTGTGTTGCCTTGCACTTCGCTTTAAATCTGTTCATCACAGCAGATGATTGCCTGCATCACATCTGCTCAGCTACCTAACCTAACAGCCACTAATTATTGAGCAACTACCGGTGTAACTGGAGGACAGAGTTCAGGAAGCACAAAGGCATCCTTTTCTGTTTCTCAGAGCTTCCTGGAGTGTGCTGAAAATTATACTGGGTAGTGTTTCTGAGTGGATATGTATAGGTAGAAATCAGAGGGAAAGTGGGGGTTCAGACCTCTTCATCATTGCAAAGTTGTATTTAAAAAAAATCTAATGTTTGTTTTTATTAATTAAATAGAAAATTACAAAATAATTCAATTCAACTTTATTGTGCCTTGTTGCTTTCATATAAGAGGAGCCTCTAGCAGATGGCCAGCAGGGTAAATAAGGAGAAAATAGGGAGAAAGGGCAAGAGGGAAGGACAGAAATTAATCCAATCCCCCATTCACTTGTCTCACAGTCCAGTGACCTGCCCCCTCTCATAGATGAATTGTGCACGAGACAGGAAGGAGAGCGGGCCAGTGTTACCAGATATACGGTAGTTATTGTATTGTATGATAGGGCTTCAACAATAAATATATTTTTACAAGGCCAAATATATTATTGTTTTGTCATTTCTATCCATCCGATTCTTCAACATTTCCCGTCAGGTAACACTGGAAGGAGCCTCCAACTTCAGTACGTAGTGAAACATGCCTAGCAAAAGTTACTTCCAGGCTGGACTATTGTAATTCTTTACTATCAGGATGCCCAAACAACTCATTAAGAAGCCTCCAGGTGATCCAAAATGCTGCAGCCAGAGTTCTGACAGGTATTGACAAAAGAGATCACATAACTCCTGTACTGGCGTCTCTTCATTGGCTGCCCATTAAATTTAGAATAATTTTTAAAACCCTTCTTTTGACTCACAAGGTCCTTAGAGGCCTAGCTCCATCCTACCTGGAGGAGCTAGTGATACCTTATCAGCCCAATAGACTGCTCCGCTCTCAGAACGCTGGTCTACTTGTGGTTCCCAGAGTCTTTGGGAGTAGATTGGGGGGGGCGAGCATTTAGCTACCAGGCCCCCCTGCTATGGAACCAGCTCCCTGTCCAGGTACGGGAGGCTGACTCCATCGCTACTTTTAAGATCAGACTTAAAACCTACCTCTTTGGAAAGGCTTATTGTTACTAACCTTGTAGTTCCAGTTACTATCATAGACAGACAAATGATCATACTTAGGGGGTCTAATCACTAGGTTAAGATACTAGTTATGCTGCTATAGGCCAAGGCTGCTGGGGTCCAGAAACATGATCACCTGACAGGCCTCTGTCACCACACTGGTCATGGTTTGGTTTCCTCTCCTCCCCTCTCCTCTCCTCTCCTCTCCTCTCCTCTCCTCTCCTCTCCTCTCCTCTCCTCTCCTCTCCTCCACTTCATCAGTAGACTAGGGATGCTATTTCTTGTGTAGTTTTTCTGCCCCCCCTTCTGTATTCATTTACAGGTATCGCTGCCTTCAGAGCTGCATAATGACCTCCAACCCCGCTGACCCACTCAACCGGCTGCTTATTCAGTTGAATGTATTTCTATGTGTATTTCTAAGCTCTGTAGCTCTGTAGCTCTCCTCTCTTCTCCCCTCTTCTCCTCTCCTCTCCACTCTTCTCCTCTCCCCTCTTTTCCTCTCTTCTCTCCTCTTCTCCTCTCCTCTCCACTCCTGTCCTCTCCCCTCCTCTCCTCTATCCTCTACCTATTCTATCCTCTACCTGTCCTCCCTCTCCTCCTCTCTCTACCCAGCCGGCCATCAGCAGGAGGGTCCCCCTGAGCCTGGTCCTGCTCAAGGTTTCTTCCTGTTAAAGGGCCGTTTTTCCTTGCCACTGCTGCTTGCCTGGGGTTAGGCCCTGGGATTCTGTAAAGTGTCTTGAAAGATTTTTTTAGTGTAAAAGACGCTATATAAATAAAGATTGATAAAATAAAGATTGAACTGAACAACTCAGTAACTGCTCTTGAAAAGATTGTTTCAGGGAACAACTATCTATCAGAAAATGTTCTCATACGCCCCACAGAGATGTTGTCATGCCAAAAGCACAACATAGGTGTGCTAACAGTTCTGATGAGTTTCCTGAACAGATGTTTGATTTCTGACGTCCAAATTTAAACTTAATTTGTCTCTGAAGAATGATACATCTTGGAACAAAGCACTGAAAAGCACTAAATCAAAGTAATCTCAACACTGGTCCTGCTGAGAGATTTTAGACTTGTGCTTTGTGAATATTGTGCTGACTGATGAGAGCAGCTGGAATCTCCTCAGAGATGGAAACAGGTGTAGATGCTTATGACTCAACACCATACAGCAAATACCAGCACTTCCTCTGGTGCACCTTAAACAAAGCTATGAAACAATGCAAGTACAGTCATTTTCTGCTATGGTTATTTAGGTTTTTTACAAGTTGAACCCTCCCCACCGGTGGGACAAGCCTTGGAGAGATGATAGCAGCAGGTGCTGAGGATGTTGAACTAATGAATTCTCATCAGAAACACACAGGGAGTTGATAACCTCTGCAGAACACACAGCTCTTGTACCCCTGACACAGTTTTAGAAAAACAGAAGTTAGCTGAGATCACAGATAACTGACATGTGACCATTATAAAGACATCTTGTCTAATAAATGTTTGTTAAGGTAGGAGATAAGCCTCTTTAAAAGCTTGCTCAATAGATTGAGTACCAAGCTCTAGTCATTTATGTGTATTGTCATGTATTTGAAGACTACAAGTCAGTATAAAACTCTTGCAGCTTTGTCTTTGCTGAGTGGAGACACACTAGCAAAGACAAACACACAAAACCATGCTCAGAATAGCAAAGACCACATGTGTTGGCTATGCAACGTATCTGGGTAAAGTCTATATGAAACTATAAATCAAATTTAAAAAGCTATTCTATCTTCATATCAAACTCTATCTAGTCATGACAACATTCTAACCTCCAGCTTGTAGTCGTCTACTAAGAAGTACGCTTGTCAAATGGCTTCTTTGAGTTTGCTGTTGTTGCTATTGTACATTCTGCATGGGAGAAACTGCTGACCTAGTCCTTTAGTCTTTTACTCTCATCTGCTCAAATGCAGCATCCAAACACCAAAATCACAAACAAAAACACCTCCAGGCAACTAAATATAGAGGTGTGTGTGTGTATGTGTGTGTGTGTGTGTGTGTGTGTGTGTGTGTATGTCTGCTGAGGGTTTATTCTGCAGAGGTGTGACAAGCCGTTGTGTGCATGCATGGATATGTGTGTGTGTGTGTGTGTGTGTGTGTGTGTGTGTGTGTGTGTGTGTGTGTGTGTGTGTGTGTGTGTGTGTGTGTGTGTGTGCGTGTGTGTGTGTGTGCGTGTGTGTGTGTGAATGCTACACTGAATACCTTTGGTTTTGGTGGACCTGGTTTTAAGGTTATGGTCAGAGGTTAAGGTTATGGTTTATGATATATGGTTAAGGCGAGGGGTTAAGAGACAGAGAGAAAGACTGAGAGAGAAAGAGAGAGAGATAAATGTATAGTACACAGAATAGCCAGGAGGGTATTTGGGCGGTTGTTGTCAGGTGCTCCCTTGACATGTAAATCACACAGGCCATCTATGTGCTGATGCAGGGAAGTGACTGCACCACTGCACAGGAGGATAATCAGCACAAAAGCTCCAAAAGGAAGAATGAAGACCTCTGGAGGATGTAGTAGAACATCCTGTTTCTCTTGTAATCCATTTAAATGGCTTGTTTGTTATTTAGATTGTTAAAAGTTCATTGCCCTCTCTCTTACCCCTTAATATCTCTCTACCTTCATCTCTGCAACTTGATATAAACTTTACCAGCTGGTGTATTTCCTGTCCAGGCTGACACGTGACTCTTTTGCTTCCTGTAATCATGCATCCAGAGCCATGCAAGATTGCATCTGGGATGGGAGAGTCCTCTCAGTGATAATGAAATGGATAAACTGTTTAAATATGCAACAAGGATTTTTCAAGATCCTCTGTTTTAATCTCCACTCAACAGAAGGTGAGCCTGAATAGATGAGGGGGGGCATTTCTATGATGATGTGCTTTTTCTTCGTTTCTGCTCTTTCATCAAAGAAAATGACAATGATTTGTATACATCTTTAATCTTTAATTGTGTGTCTGTGATGAGCCTATCTACAAAGAGATCCAGAACAGAGTGAGAAAACCTCTTGATTGTCCATCTTGTGAGTCACTACTAGCTGATCAATATTGTTAACACATAACAATATAATCCAAAAACTGTGGATTATATTTTGGGTACCATTAACAAAAAATATTCTGCAAGAAAACAAGTTTATTTTATGCATTTTTCTAATAGGACGTTTTGCTCATGTGTTTTTCAGACTTATTGTCATTGGTTTATGACTGACTGCCTGATTTGTACAACAGAGGCAGTGCTGTCTTCATTATTTAACTCTGGATAAAGATAAACATTGCAAGAGGTGCACACAATCATAGCAAATGCCCTCTCGTGGTGGGATTCAGTAAAGGAATAAGCCCCACTTCCTCCGGTCTAAGTGGGTATCTTATTGTTTTGTGTGAAAGCTATTCTAAGCTATTGATAATAAAACACCAGTGCTCTTCCACACAAACTGAGTCAACCACAAATTAAGAGTGAATCTGAGGTCCTCATTGAGGCAAGATACAACTGAACATGGCTGAGGACTTGATTTGTGATACAACCACACATTCTAGCTTGACTATATCAAGTTCTCCAGCTCCACCCTACTAATTCTCTCATGTAATCACACTATGCTAGGTCAAAGCTCTTTCTTGCTTCCTTGGACTCAGTCAACCAGTTCTAGGGAGGTTCCACCACCATATAATCATTTAGGAGTGAATGATAAATGACAGCTAGCAGGGGGCCCGTGATACCTTTATAATCAAGAGGAATGATTCAGAAGAAGAGAAAGAGAAGAAAGAGACAAGGGGAGGATAAGGATGGGAAAGCAGTCCTGTTTTAAACAGCTTCCTCACAGATGGAGGAATGTCAAGTTTTGATTAGTGGTTGACATTTCAAAGGTGTTTCTGTTGTCAGGGGCTAAACCAAACAGATGCAAGCATGTTTAAAGGGTGTTTAAAAAATGTTTTTGTTACATCAAAATCCTCATTAGCCACTGATGTATTAGTACAAAGTAAAGTCACCAAACATAAAAGACAGCTGTAGAGACAGAGGAAAGATCACCATGAACAACTATAATAGTGTTAAAACTGCAGGTAGCCTTACATAAAAGGTTCCAAAACAATTCAACTGTTTCTGTGTAAATATTTAACAAGTCTAATGTATTTCAAAATCCTGGAGGTATGGATTCACGTCATGAGAGAATTAGCGGGGTAAAGATACCTGCTCAGAAGACTGGAGCTCAGCTAGCTCCCTAGCTGAACTTGCTTCAAGCTGAAACTGAGGTCAGATCACCACACAGGAATGTCTAAAGGTTCCTCCCTGATCCGAAAATTATCAGTCACTGGACATTCTCTCCACCTCTCACACGTCACTTAGGCCGAAAGCTCCAGCCAAATTCTGCTCCCGGCAACACCCTGAAGTAAATATCCCTGCAGTGAACATCTCAAGAGCAATTGGCTGCCCATGGGGCCTTTCTGTTCTCCCTTTGTCTTTTTTCTCCTGATTTACACCAATGGTCCAGAAATATGAACATATGGTTGATTAGAGACTAAAGTGACACTATTGGGATTAGCTCTGGGACCCCGATCAAGTAAAAGCAGGATCGGACAGATTACGGATTAATATGAAGTCAGGAGGCTTCATACATTCCACACTTGTTGTATAGAAGGTAGAGATGTGAAATAGTCATTTTTCTACAGCAGTGCGCTGCTTTTGATATCACGTCCACATGGTTTGAGGTAAAAAAAGAGTTCATGGCTGCCCCTGTAATGCCCACCGGTGCCATAAAGCCACTCCTGGGACTGTTTTTGTGCTAGAAGGTCTCTCCCGCTGCTGGCTTTGTCTTTGTTTAACATGTTGCTTCCTCTCTTAGTTTGAGTTGTAGTACCTGCTTCCTTAATGCTTCACAATGAGACAAAGGTGCTGAACTGTGCACACACGTCAGCGTTTCTTTACGTAGCCTTTGACAATCCGTGCACTAACAAAGCAGAGAGAGGCTGACATGTCTTTGGCTAGAGGCTTTTCTGAGTGGACGCATCAGTGTTAAAGATGGCTGACAGTAAATGGAGATGCTGGCTGTAAATATCTAAACAGACTTACAGTATCTGCCTCACTGGTATTCATTAAGTTTCTTGTCATTCTACTGTGTTCATTTTCATGTGACTGAAAACTCAAGAGGTGTGGCGGGGATGTGCGTGTTTCAGTGTGAAGATGATGATCTTACCGCCATCCCAGCAGTGCCCCCCACGGCGCTCATCTTCAGGCAGCATGCTGTCACATTCTGTGCCGTCTGCCACGCCGCCATCCTCCTCCACAATGTGCAGCTTGTCCTCGTCATCCGAGTCTGAGCCGCCGTCCACCACATTATTGTAGTTTGTCACTGCCACAAGAATCAAAGAGAGATTCATTTTATTTAAATAACTGATATAAAAGAAAGAAGATAATGTAGACACCAATAATAGTTTTGAAGTACAGGAATGTAACTTTGAGTTTGGTGATGATACTGAGTTAACTGACTTCATTCTTAATATTCCTATTTTAGATCCAATTGAAATTTGAGACATTTTATCTCAACTCAGCTCTCAGATTTAGATGTATGGCCATGAGTTCCTGTGCTTTCTCTCCACTTACAACCAGTTCCTCTATCTCTTGGCTCCACCTATGTTGCATCCACCCACTCTTCCTCACTACTGCCTCTCCTCAAAGCCACAACCACGCCACCTCTCTTCTACAGATCCTCTCCGAGGCTGAATCAATTCTCTGGTGAGGGCAGCCCTTCGGCGGCACAAAGGATACCTAGCTGGATTCTCTGTGGAGGTTCACCCCAGTACAAAGACCTACAAAGACACCTGAACATGCTTTCTCACCCCCACCACCTCACTTTGAAGTTAGGAAGAGTGGTAGATTCCAGTTAAATCCAGAGAGGATAGTGATTTGATTTTTGAAAGAGATGGATGGATAGACAGCTAGATAGATGGATGGATGGCTGGATGGATGGATGGATGGATGGATGGATGGATAGATAGATAGATAGATAGATAGATAGATAGATAGATAGATAGATAGATAGATAAGTGTACATGAGATGCTATAACAGGAACATCTGTACTAAGGTCAAAATGGGATACACCTCCAAAGGTGGTGGAGAATAACTGTGTTAAGAATTTGATGACCCAGAAGAACCTTCAGGTAAAGAATCTTCCAGATGAAGGCAATTCACAAATCAATTGATGATTAATCCGATACGTTATGCGATATGTGGTACATAAGAAATGAGACTCTTTTCTACTTTTACTGAAGTACTTTTTGGCTTCCAGGAGGAAGACTACATTCTTTGTAGTGTGGGGGATGAAGAAAGAGTTGTTCTTCCTGTGCCAAATGGTTGTTGGTGTTGAGACAAAAAAAAAGTAACACCTCGAGTCAACAAAGGCTGCGGTCCCTTTTGGCCAACTGGCTGAGCGTTTGGACAGCTGGCCTCATTAGCACTAGCATGCTAGCACACACCAGGAGGATGACTCCTACGCAGGAGAGAGGGAACACATTTGGAGATGGAAGAGAGGAAGGACGTGGAGGAGTCTCTATGGGTTACACCTGAGAAAATAACCACATCAGGTGGCTCCATAACCTCTGCACATGGATCCCACATGGAAACATCCCAGAGTAGCCAAATTTTCCACTAAATGAAGAAGACTTGAAGCAGACTCCTGACACCTCCAGTTGGTTCCAACTTTAGATCAGGGTTCACCAAGGGAATCAATGTCCCAAGAGAAAGAAGCTGTCTACCTGGGAAGACAGGACCTCAAAGATCTGAGTTAATGACCCTGCTTATGGCTGGAGTTACACAGTAATGCTGTAGCAGGCAGAAAAAGCTTCCATGTCAGCCATATTACATTAATGTGACATTGGCTGCTGTGTCCACATGCATCACAAGTTAAGAACACATAGTTGGTCGGTACATGATTCTTGTAACAACATAACCTAAAGCATCAAATTTCCTAGAAAGGCTGCTGTGTTAGACATCTTTATGTTAAATATCACATTATGGAATGAAGTCATGAAGGTGGTGAGGGAGCAGTCTCGTATTAAACTTTACTGTGAAGTCTGCTTGCACTGCAACATAGCAGATAGCAGCAGTATCTGCTCTTCTGAGAGGGTCAGCTATCACAGTGAGGCCCCGAAGGTGAGACTGACTGGATAAGGCCAGAGTGTTAGCTGACAAGGAGAGGAAATGTATATACTCTACATCATGGTGAACAAACACATTACAAAGTAATGAAGCTTTTATTGATTCATCACCCATAAGGACATCTGCAAGGGAACCCAAAACCTCCAGGCAAGTCACCCCAGCAGAACATGTAGGAGGTATGTGAGGAATGTCCAACCAAAACACTTTTCTCTCCTCCTAAAGAGACACATGAAACACCACCTTCCCTCCCTGCTGCTAATTTCATGCTAACCATTGACTTCATTTACCTTTGGTGTTGTTCTACTTCCTCCCAGGTTTCATCCCTTTTTTTCATCCACTCACACTTCAGACTTTAAAGGGGGATCACATGTGATCCTCATCCCTTGAATGCATCTTAAATTACAAACTCCTTCAAGGACAGCCAAAGCATTTTCAATGTGAAATGCCCAACAATGCCCAGTATATTTATATCCATATGTACTTTTTATTAATATAATTCAACCATTATTTGAATACATTATGAATGTTTTAGATACTTTTATATATATTATTCAGAACTTTCAGTCATTTTTTCCATGGCATAACTTTAACATGACATATATACTTTTACACGTGTAGGAGATTTTGAGTACTTGTATACCTTGTACTCTGAACTGTAGTTGTGTTTGTGTTTAGACAGGTTTGACTCATCCAAAGCTCAAAATGTTTGTCTGGCCTTCTACCTCTGCTCTCTCTATATTTAGATGAGAGCTCACTCACTGAAGAATGCCACTTATCTCATTTGGAACTCAGGGCCAGGTGGGCAGCGACCACAGACATCCTCAAAGAGTTTTGCCGTCACACAGTCTGCCCTCGGAGCTCCGCACTGCCATTTTCTCAGGGAAGCCAACCACTACAAATAAAAACAGCTTAAACAAAGCTGTGCCACTCAAAAACCTCAAGTATGCCGTCTCAAGGTGAGGCGCCTCATTCACTGCTGAGGTAAACGCTGCTGTTTTTTTAAAAAATCAGCAGCCTTCCTCCCCCCAGAGTCAGGAAGGTTGATTCCAAAACTAAACAAAACAACTGGGGAATGTTGAGGGTAGCTTGATAGACTCACTAAAACACCAGGCAGGTTAGTCTAAAACCTAAAAGATCTTGCTACTGATTGAAATGACATAATGGAAACTGCATACTCCACACTCCGAAACCTCACATTCTGCTAGAAAGGTTGTGGATGGGATTATAAAATAAATTAAAAAAATAAATTTAAAAAAATGGTTTGTGAGAAAACTTTATATTTACTTAGTAATTATTGTGGGAGAAAGTAAATTAAAATATTAAACGTTGTCAGTGGGACAAAAGTTGGCATATCTGACTGAAGTGAGACTATTCTGGGCTTATACAAGGCCACACTGCAGCCCAGGCCACATTCTGAGAGCTGTGACACTACTTCGTGATGTTTAGATCAATGCATGTATTCCTGTCCACAATCTTGAAGGACGTGTTTTCTGCTCTCCATTGTTCTCACTAATGTGCTCAAAGCCAAACCAAAGTGTGATGGCAGACCAGCAGGGGTCAGTGTGGAAGAGCTGCACCCATTGTGACCTTTACTCACTATTCTAAGTTGGTTCGAAGTCGGAACGAGAAAAAAGAACCACTATTTTAAACTAGAGGTATAAATACATTAAATTGTCATGAGTGGTGAATCATTCATGCATCCAGCTCAGCAGGTTATTAAAGTCAGTGTTACGAAAATGTTCCAGCCATCTTTGAAATGTCAAAAAATAGTGAAATTATACTGAATAATGTGAAAATTTGAACAGTACATACACAGCTCCTTTATTAATGAGCTTAAAAAAATGTGTAAATAGAAAATTCACATAAAGGATGAAATCTGACAGAAAGTACCATAAATGCATATTAAGACAAATATTGTTTGTTAATATGTTTATATATGTATATGTTACATATTACATTTGTGCATTTTAGGTTTCTGTAAGTTGGAAATAAAATGAAAATGAAGAAAATTATTACATGAATGTAGTGACAGGATACACATCAATTTATGTGTATTTATTTTATTTATTGTAAGTATTTTAAAATAATCTGTTATATAGACAATAATTACAAGTGTAGTGCTACATAATAACTTCCCTCTAGCAACCTGTAAAACACTTGACTTCATAATGACAATGAAGATATTTTGAGCTAATAGGCCTCAATTGGTCACTCAGCATCTTCTGGATAGTGTGGCCAATGCATGGCTAATGCTAATGCTAATGATGGCCATTGTTGTCTTAATCTGTAGAAATCAGGGGGTGGTAATGAGTTTTAGAAAAATCAGAATCGAGTGTGAATCGTTCCTCAGAGGCATTGGAATGATTTTTTTTTAATGAAAATGAGTAAACCTTGACAATTACGTGCTTTAAGTTCCATGTGGCAGTGTGGTGGTGACGGTGCTGATGGTGATGCATTTGTGGACTGAGGAGAATCTAATGAGCTCGCTCATTATCATACATTCCTTTATACTAAGCTGCTCCTAAATACAGACAGGTGGGCTGACAGGGACATGAGGGGGTGATCACACATGTACATATACACACACGCACATACAAATACACACATGCTGTTACATTCGTATTGATCTCCAAAGTTGTGTTAGCATTGATGAAACAGGTTCCATATGTGAAACATGCTTTTTGCAGGTAATCACTTGACCTTGAATTAATTTAACTAAAAGTGTGTATGTGTGTTCATTATCAGTAGGCAAAACGTTTATTATATGTTGTAATATCCTGTTATGCCATAAAGGTTCTCCAAAGCTGTAAAATGATTTCATTTCCTGTCTCTGGGCTGTAACTGAAAGAAAATGCTGTTTTGACTTATATTTTCTTGGAACTTCCTGTAAACCAGCGCACTAATAAAATATGCAGATTATAATAGTGAATTAATGAAAAATGATTTAACAACATGGGCTCAAGAGAGGTTTATACACAAGGACAAGGACCTTAAAACCTGAAGCTCAGCTCTTTATTTTTGTCTGCTCTGCAAGAGAACCATTAAAAAGTGCATTACAGTAATGAAGGTATATATACTGGCCCAACGACAGCACTTCCACTATCTTTTGAGCTTGGGCAGAGGCATGCTCAGGTTCTTCAACACTCACCAGCTCCGTGATGACACAACATTCACCCATTCAACCAGTCCAGCTATAAACAGCACAGACAGGTGACTGAAAGCAGTGGTGACAAAACAGAGGAAACATCTGTGGTGGATTCTGGTAAAAACCAGTGACTTTCGATAACCTTCAGTGTGACTGCACTCTGTTTACCAAGCTAATTGTGTGGCTTAAAATGGACAGACAGGATGATTGATTGATGCCTGACTCATTTACTTGAATAAATTTGCAATAAAAACAATTCCATTTGATTTAAATTATAAATCTTAAAAAGCTATACTGCCCACATTTTGGAAGGTGGAGTAAAGGAAAATAGAGCAATAGTTTACACTCCTTGAACACTTATCAAGTGCTAAAAATGTACAAATCTTTGAGAGATAGATAGAGCCATCCTACTATAGTGAATAATGAGGAACCATAAGTCTCTGTTGGTAGAACATCATTCAATTATTACTCTTTCAACTTGTCCTTGCATGTTACAGGAACTCACTTGAGTTTCCAAAAGCTCCAATATAAGAAAGGAAACTGCATAAACAGTTGTTTCTCTTCTTCAAACCTGCAGGCAGGCAAACACCCAGTTGACTAATGTTGCGTTAGCCTCTGACAAACCTCATTGGAGTGTCACAGACGAGATGAAATGTCGCTGTCACCTCTGCTGTCAGACTCCATTCAGGCCTCTGCTATCCACTGATGGGAGCTGAAGGCTGCTCACTAGTGTAATGATCTCCCCTCTGATTTCACCAGTTTCCTGTCCAGCACTGATAATCTGTGTGAAATCTTTCCAAGCAGATTCTTGGAGTTATTCAACCTGTTTCAAATGTTACATCAGGACCACCGCCAGATTGTCACCTGTGTCCCTAATAACAGTAAAACGGCTGGGTCAAGAGTCGAACAGGAGGCAAGTGGAAGGCCGAACTGTTGAGTGTGGCAGCGCTTCTTCACTGTCCTCTCATGAACGCTAGTGCTTTAAATCAAAGCTTCAAGCATAAATGCTTGTTCATCTCTACCCCCCCCCTCTCTCTCTCAGACACACACACACACAGATACACACACAGTATGTCTTGACAGCTGAAGTGTGTTTAAATATATGCAATGAGCAACAGTGGTGCTATTCAACCTGCACCCTGTGTGCTGCAGCTCTATATTAGGTTAGTGTAGCACAGGGCTGTTGCATTTTAGGAGCAGGTGACTGGACATTCCTGCCTGTATTAGGCCTGACAGTTTACTGTGGGGGAGTGCTATGCTGAGAGAATTACACCAGCCTCTGCACAGAGGTGGTGGGGGCACCCAATCCTCCAAATGGAAAACACCATTAAACCTCACACACCTGTAACTGCAGTTCTGTGCATGGGCTTTGTCACAGAGATGAAACGTCAGCGGCGTCATACATTTACACTTCTTCACTGCCTATTAGGTAGATGAAAACAAGACAAGAACGCAGGCAGGGCATAAAAGGTAAACGGAGGGGGTCCGCGGCAAGGTGGGAGGAGATGAAGTGCTAATGGCTTAAAAAGACAAAGCTGGGCTGTCACACATAATGTTCATGTGAAGTGATGGTTGCCCCAGGGAGGGAGTGTCAGCAACTGTCAACGCAAAAGAAAGATGGAGAGAACAGACAGAAATCTGGGGAAAGGAGACAGTAAAAGGTCAAACCGGCAGAAATCAAGGGAGTTATAAACTGTACTTGGTGTTAGAACATCTGTAAATCTTGGAAATTCTCACTAACACTGTGATTGCTTAGGAAAGAAATGTTGGTATTAGATATATTAGATGTTGTATCATTAACTGAAAGCATCCTATCCATGTGTCCAAACTAGCTTTCATTTCCACAGGTAAAAGGATACTATTTACAACACACACAGCCAAAGAATCCCACTGTTTACATTTTCCCAGGAAAAGTTTTTGGAGTGGCCGCAGAGAAAGATGTGCGGATTACTTCAGATTTTGAGATGATTTTAACATGAAGCAGATGTTGGAGGTGATGACTACTACTAAGCAAGTATCAGACAAGAGAAAAGGAAATAAATAGGACAGAACACAAGTGAAAACTGGAGTTACCCTGATTTGGAATTGGGTTTCAAAAGTAATTTCAGGTTGGTACACTTCCTCGAAATATACAAAAACCTACTGTGAACACAAGCTGTGAGCTGGGGTTTTAATTGAAGTTACGCTGATTGTTGATACCTAAATGTAGGGAATGTCAGCTGTTTCTCAATATTTTGGTTGGTATGTGAGTTACAAAAGGTCAGCTGCTGATGCTGTAGGTCTGTCTGACACATGTCATGGTGAGACAAATTACACAAATACAAACAGGCAGAAGTGTAGAAGGAACTGAGAAAAAAAAAAACTAAAAATGTCCTTTTTCTGTCTCCATGTTTAATGTTGCCACCTCAGCAAGTTCTCCATTTATAACTATCAGCAGGTCAGCACACCTTGGCCAGATTTATGCTGACAAGTGCCCACGGCCTTGTTAATTCCGATACTAACGTGCTAAGTACAGCTAGAGATGCTCTTTTTAGTAGAAAATGCTTGGATGTGGGCGTTCTGACAACAGCTGACCACGCTCTGATTTCTCCAGAATGTCAGCTCTGTCACAAGACACCCGGGGCTGACAGACACAGACACAGACACACACACACACACACACACACACACACATACACACACACATACACACACACACAGAGTCAAACACGCTGCTCGGGGCTGTTGCTCAGTTGTCACGCTGGTTTCTTGTTATTGGTGTGAAGCGGGGAGAGAAAGGGGTTAACGTCGTAAACTTCCATCCACAAAAGCTCTTTTGTCCCCTCCCCCCAACCCCCACAGACACCACCACCAACCCTCTTCCTCTCCTTTCTCCTTTGGCAAAGTAGCTTTTCCCTGCGTGCCCAGAATGCCCCCCCGGCCCACCCCCCCGCTGGAGCTCACACCATCACCCTGCTGTTAAATGGCCGCGACTGCAGGGCCGCGACCGAAATCAGCCCCGCAAAACCAGGCGAGAGACACCCATTATATTAGATACAACCTTGCTGACATTAGGGGTACGTCACAATGGGTGGAGCTAAGTGAGCAACACTATTGTTAATAAGTTGATGATCGGTGCTGTAGCTGAGGCAGAAGGTATTGATGTGTTGAGGTACATGGCTTCACCTGATGCGCCCACATGAGGGTGTAATGTGTGGGTGTGAATCTGGTCACCCCCAGCCAGGAAGGCCATTAGTCTGCTGCGTCAGAATCCAAAGGGGAGTTATTGACAGTCTGGCCAGGACAATCGATAGAAGCGGATCTCTCACCCCATCTGGCCTCTGTGATACTAAATCGTGCTGTACAGCATTATATCAGCTTGCGAGGTGTTCTACAGCACCATGACATGCAACAAGTGTCATTGATAAACATAACAAGACAATGGCAAGAATGGACAGGATGGATCAAAGTTTAAAAAAAAATCAAAGAATTTGAATATCCTACTGCTGAAACTACTGTTCAAACTCTGCTTCCCTCTACATCTACTCCGCGGTGCATTTATCAAATAAAACCTTTAGGTAGAAGTAAATTCAGTGGATTTAATCAAATAATCCCAATTTTGTTCAGTATGTGATGTGTGTCCAACCCTGGCAGCGGCTTTTGGAGGGTTTAATGAAGCAGGTTTGGCCTGTGCTGAACCTGACAGCCAGCAGGGTGGGACCTCCATTACACCAGCCATCACTGGACAGAGCTGTGGGGACTATCCAATCTGACGTAAGCCACGATGTGAGGTCATGAACGGGGAGAAGCCAGATGTTATCTGGAACCCAACCTCCATTCTTGTTCTTGTCAAGTGTCCTCAAGTAGAAACACTTAAGATTCCTGATGTGAGAGCAACGTGGCTTTTTAGCTATAAACATTCACATTATTCCATTCTGCAGACTGCATCTCTGCTGCAGATGCAGAAGACTGAGCTCAGATCTGACAGGGTGTTTGCTATTTGTTTCTTTCACTCTGTGGACGCAATGGGTCAAATGGGAAAATTCCACTGGGTAACGCGGATCATGAACACTAGACTTCCTTTCCTATCACAGTGATGGTCTTCAGACAAGGGGGAACTGAGTCAAAATGTTCTGTGTGTGTGTGTGTGTGTGTGTGTGTGTGTGTGTGTGTGTGTGTGTGTGTGTGTGTGTGCAGCTGTTGTCACACAGATTATGGATAACACTTGTACATTTTTTTTAATAAACTATATAGAACACTGCATATGTTGCCTATTGCTGTGTTGCTCACAGATTCTGGGCCTGTGATTTGGCGCAGTAAACAAACACAGTTGTTGGATGAAGACGGATGTGTTCATATTCATGTGTTCATCAGGAGGTGAGCTGAGAGCAGCAGGTCTGACATGAAGAATGTTGGCGGTACTCTTCTCGGAAATGGGGATCAGTGCGGAGTGTTTCTCCAGCGGGGGAACTGTACAGCTGTCCATGAAATACACCCCCCAGCTGCTCAGCACAGTACTGCAGTCTGGGAAAGGTGAACTGACCTCAGCAGTCTTCCTAAGGGCCCTCAGCACATCCTCTGTGGTGAAGGTGAGTGTGGCATTATCAAGCTGATGTGCAGTGCTCCTCAAACCTAGTGTAGAAGGAGTTGAGGTCATCGGAGTGGGAGAAACAGTACATTTCTGTTTCCACATGAATGGTGTTTCTGCAGGTGGCAGCAATGGTCACGGCAGCCATGTTTTTAAGGCCCTGTCAGACTGAGTGGAGGTTCCCCTGTGTAAATTTTCCCTCCACTTTATTTTTATACTTTTGCTTGGCTGCCTTAAAGGCACATTTAATTTCTCTGTTGATGTCTTCTCGGATTCAGAAAGAGTAAGAAAGACCCTTTTCCTTTTTTATGCATTAAGAATATCCTTCAGCAGTTTTGGTAATTTAAAGTTTATGGTTGGGTAAATTTATGATAGTTTTGGAGGGACTTAAATTGACATAAGGCAGAAACAGACACTGTCACCATGTTGTTTACCAGTAAGATCACTGTCTCAGCCATAATGCAGCATGCTGTCTCGGTCAATCAAGATTTCATAAAAGCAAAAGGCAGTCTGGTATTCATTGGTGACTGATGTTAACTTGGAGCTCATCTAGCTAAATAAATAAGGCATTATGTGTGCATGAGGGGGAAATACTCTGAAAACTAGAGAGGGGAATATATAATGGTTTGCAAAGCTTCTAGTTACTACTGAGAGGGTGCAGTAACGAGTAGAGTATGGGCAATGTCGTTTGGACTCTAACCTTAAAAAGATTAGGAAAACACCATTTTCAATGAATGACTAGAAAGAATAGAAAAAAATGTGAAGCCAGAACAGAGAAACACAGTAACATCTGCTCTGAAGACCAGCCGTTCAGCCTCAGTATCTGTGTTAGTTAGACAGATGGCACTAAAGTGACCTCTGATAACCTGTCATTGGTAATTAAAACCAGTAAGAGTGTAACTTATCTATCTTACACACATATGAGCAGGTACCTTGCATGGTTACTGTGTGCTAAGCAAAAGATCCGAATAGAATTCTTCCATAAGGTAGGCTGTGGGTGCGTCCCTATTAGTCACCCTCCCATTATTGTCCAGGAAAAACAGTTGGCCCCAATAAGCTGCACATCACTGCCAGCAGCCCAACTTGTCAGCAGTGTGTCCATGCTGCACAAATCTGGATTAATAAATATCAAAATCCTGGACAAAGGAAATCGGCAATGCAGCCAAGGTTATCGATGCCACAGTTTCATTAGGTTAAAGCAGCACTCTGGACCAGCAATCATAAACCTTCAGATTATATTATAACAGATTACATCAGATGATCTTTTGCTGCTGTTATAGTTTTGCCCTGAAGCACTGACGCACACCCCCTCCATACACAAGGGAAAGAGCCAACATGTTTCCACATTTGAGATGAACAAACATCTGGTTTGTGGCTATTTACATGGTGTGAGTTTACCACATTGTTCAGGCTGCTGTACAGCAGGCACATGAGGATTAACGCACACTCAGATCTCCCCATCCACGGCTCTTTCATGCTTCTACTCGCTTTAAAAGGTTCAAGTGATCAACAAGCCCTTCCCACCTATGCCGAAAACAACAGTGTCACTAATGTAAAGATGTGATATCCCACTGAACAAAAATATAAACACAACACTAAACTCAATAATCCTGCTGTCTAATCAGTATCTTGACATGCCATGTGAACAATATTTGGGAGAAACTGGCCTTTTTTGTACATAGAAAAAGTCTTAGATCTTTGAGTTTTAGCTCATGGAAAATGGGAGCAAAAACAAAAGTGTTGCATTTAGAGTTTTGTTCAGTGTATTTCTGTTGGCAGAAGAATGAATGTGGACACCAGAAGAGATGAATCAAGAGTGATGAGGAGACTGATATGCTGATACTAGAGTCTTGCTATGAGTAAAAGCATTCACATGCTGTCTCCGTGCCACCGTAGTCGCTGGCGTAGCACTTTTCCCCCATTATATTCCTAACCTTTATCTTCCATTGTCCTCATCCTTTTATCTGTTTCCTCTTTGTAGAAAAAAACACAAGGATGTCAAAAAGGAAATGTGCTGATATTATTTAGAGCATCCTGATGCCACAACATTATTAAAATAATGGACTTTTTTGAAGTAAAAATGGGTTGTCTAGTAAAATAAGGGAAAATCAAAACAGTGCTTACAAAATACTTGTGAAAAGTGTTGAAGTGTCAAATATAATGAACAATGTAAAAACTATAATGAAATAAATTATAGAAACAGGAAGTTTATGTCCAAACGTGTGTAGATATCAACTATTTGGTATTGATATATGATAGTATATAAACCTGCTAGACTAAAAAATACCAAACCAGCATGAGGCATACTAATGGCTGAGGTAGAGGCATTTATGTACACAGGTGTACTCTGTGGACTGTGCATGGTTTTGCTTTTGTGTCAGTATGAATATTTAAATATGACTGTGAGCTTTTCCATTTGAGAGTTTTTACATTTTGTTTTGCCTTTTTAAGCCACTTTAAATTTTGCATGACTTAGAGAGTGTTTGACAACACAATCAGCTGAACTCTCATTGGTCTAACAGGACACCAAAAACTCTGATCACAAACTGGACCTGGATGTATGAAGAGAATCACAGTCATCTATTACTTATGGACAGAAGACTATGAGGGGACGGTCTCAGAGCAGCTGTCTGTCTTTGTAATGAGAGAACTGCTGCTGCTGCTGCTGCTGCTGCTGCTGCTGCTGCTGCTGCTGCTGCTGCTGCTGCTGCTGCTGCTGCTGCTGCTGCTGCTGCTGCTGGGGACTCGTGATCTTTTAATGGGAATGAATAAAGGTTAGAGGCTCCAACAACAGGTTAAAATGGTGTTTAGCACCTGTGGGTCTGCACCAGGGAGAGGACACAAAGAAGGTGAAGAGGAACAAATCAGGAGATGACTTAACATGAATGAATCAGTTTTATTTTATTATTAGTTTTATTTAAACCTACTATGCATTCAGTCAGACTCCACCATAGCCAATATTCCCAAATCCTCATCTACCCAGCCTCTTCTATTTCTTAATCCTAATCAGGGTCATGAGGAGTGTTAGAACATATCCAAGTGACTCACATCTGGAATCTCCCATCAGGCCGCAGTAAACCCACACAGATACAGGGGAGAACATTCAAGCTCCACATAGAAAGGCCCAAGCCGGAATTGATCATGTCTATTTATTTTTGTATCATTTGGTGTGCTCTAAAACAATTCGTGGTATATGTAACCACGAGAAAAAGAGCCAACAACAGCCAGTGCACACATACAATAGGGGAAGCAAACGACACTGCTGATCTGTTCAACAGAATTGAACACCGGGATTTACAGTTTTTATTCTGGCAGAACAGGATGAAATAAATGATTGTGGGAGTGGCATTGTGAACACAAACCTATGGCATCAAAGAGTTAAGTCAGGAATATGCAGGAAGAGCAGACCTCTGTGGCTGAAAAGTGCAGTTTTATGTAGCTTCGGTTACTCAATTCAAAAAGTTTCCACAGAAAGAAGTAAAGAGTCCAGGATCCATGTTGGCGTTCAGTTTTGTTCCATATGCCCCCACAAACCCGTGTGCTTTGATCCACCTTGGGAGCAAATAAAAGGCACAGAATGATGAAAAAAAGCAATAGAAGGAGGAATAAGGACGTGGAGAGAGACCTTTAAAACAGCAATGGAGGACCTGGGTAAGGACAGGCAGTGATGGGATGCAGAGACAGAGAAGGCTCTGGGACACCTAACCCCACCTTAATGGCTGCCACCTGTTCTGGTTACAGAAGTCGGCAACACCTGTACCCAACAGTCAGGTCGCCACATCAAAACCAACCCGAGGGATTACACTCACTGCTGTGAGCAGAACCAACAGGTGCCTAAAGAAGCCACAGTCAAAACAAAATAGTATCTTGTACCAAGCCACAAAAGTTCTATAAAACCCTTGTCAGGTTAATCTAGTCAGGTCTTCTGCCTTTATGGCCCAGCTGAAACGCTTGATGGGTATCCACCCATCAAGCATGACCCGAGCATTGTGCTCGGGTCATGTGACATGAGTACATTTTATTTTAGTGTGAGGTGGCAGATTACATCCACCTTGTAATGAGCTATATTTTATTCCTTATTTTCACTAGTTTTGGTTTCAGTCTTAAAACTGAAAACTATTTAAGTCTAGCAGGCACAGGAACAAACTTAAAATCCAATCCTGCTATGAGGCCAGACTAAAGCTGTGACATTAAAAAGCAACTCTTCAGATCTTTATCACGATGAAGCTGACATGACAACGTGGGTGGGGCCAGGCTAATTGGATGGAGTTATAGGACGTCCTGAGCTCAGGTCATCATTAGACTCACTGGCTCCTGTGGCCTCTGGTAGACTGTCGTCTGCATGCCATAATGACCACTGACTCACTGCCGCCACATTAGTCGAGCTTTGACTAGCCTTGACTAAATAAAGAGGGATGAGCAGGCAGCCAGGATGTCCCCCACTTTCTTATAAGACATTTAAGCCTTATGTAATAAACTATGCACCATGTTACCACACACAAAGAATTATTCATTCTATATATACATGAGTGTATCTACACAACAAAAAATGTACAAAAATAACACATATATATGTTTGTATATATACCACCCCCCAGAATAGTAATTTTATAATAAGCTAAAACATGCTTATCTGTGACGATTTAAAGTAACATTTTCCAGAAATACAAGCATATGACTCAAGATGCAACAGTGAGATAATGCTGCACATAATCAACAAAATGAGAGCCTTTTAATCAATCTTACGCTCTACATTAAAATGGGAGGTGGACTGTATTAATATAGAGTTTTTCTAGTCATCTGTGACCATTTAAAGCACTTTCAAATACAAATCTGAATTTAGCCTTTTACATTCACACAATGATGACAGAATAGTCAATTAGGATTTTGGATGCACTACTCATGCACTTTTATCCACCAAAACCACAGCTTTCATAAATTGTCTGGCATTGACCACTGGAGTGACCACTCTCCCGCTTGAGCTACAGCCGCTCCAAAAATAAGCACCCACAAACTATAGCAGGAGCATTTTCAGTTTACTGCAGTTCAAAAATTTCCCAACATACCAAACTTTTCCTTAAAATGTCTGGACTAAATTGAGCTTGTGTGTGAACAATATAGAGCTGCACTCAGCTGATAGCTATGTGTTAAACAACACGATGGCAGGACAGAAGACTGTTGTGTTCAGCTGACCACAGGGGGTAGAAAGAGGCCAGGGCTGAGACAGGGAGAGTTTTGTTCTACTTTCTTCCAATAGGAGTGCGCTTCTGGCTGGAGGTGGAAAATATATCTTTGGTGACATGCAGAATGATCCTGATAAAAAGACTGATTACAGAAAAAAGGACAATTGACGAGACTCCATGTCAGAGAAATAAAACTGTTTGAAAGAAATGCGGTCTGTGTTGGAGGGCAGGGTCAGCCAAAAATACTCCTCCTAATGAGTCACTGCTGAGTATTGATTAGTTCTGTGCTGGACTTATGCAACACCACCACCTCTGTGTACAATTATGGTGAAATCACTGTGTGCAGGCTTACACAGCAAACTGTCCATTTGAGCGTTCAATCAAATGACACAACAACAACTTATAGACCAAATTCACACAACGCACATTCTGTCTGTCACACTGTTACTGTCAGTCAATGTAAAACAACAACAGAAAACAGTGGGAAGGTTATGAAATGCATTTACCACTTTCTGGCTGTCTGTAAAAGCATCCCTTTGTTTTGATATTGACACATTTGACACCTTTTAAAGGCTTAAAATAAGACACAGTGGATATAATGTAGTTATAAAGTAAAGTTTCATTCTGAAAATACAAATAAATTAGCTAAAGAAATTCCCCAGGTGCACTGAAGTAAATTATGGAGTTCCACAAGGTTCCTTGCTTGGACCAGCTCATTTTATAGTCATAATTCTTCTATGGATTTTTATTTTTCTGTGGACAACACCCACATATATTTATTGTTAAACTCACAAAAACACAACCTGAATGTGATGTCCATGAATAAATCCAAACATCAGAATTGTACTGATATAAACTTATGTTTGAAGTCCAGAGAATACAGGTGGGCAGACCCTCTCCCTCAGCTCTTCTCAAACATGTTTCCGTTGGGACCCTGGTGGGAGCTCAGAGATGGCCACACTTAATCGATAGTGCCAGGTTGCCAAGACAACCTTGATTTCCTGTCTCCGCATTTGCTGAGCGCGGGTGATTGCACTGGGTGTCCATCGCACCTGCCATCCTCTCCTCCTCCTCCTCTCTCTCATTAAGTGCTCCTTACCCCTTGCCTCCCGAACCCCCTGACGCCACACAGCCGCCAGAGACAAAAGAGGAAGACAGACACACAAAAGCAACAAACGGATTAGACCCCAGAGGATGGCTTTAACCAATCACAACGCATTTCTGAATGTGAGAACACATGCACGTGTGCTTCAGCACACACAGGCCGTGAAATAACAAGAGCTGTGACAGTGATCATATCCACCTTGAAGGGTGATGTCATTTCACCTGGGAAACATTTACTATCAACACCTCTCCTACTCATCCACAAACACACACAGATCTCCTCTAAGGAGGTGGGGGAGGGGGTTGAGATGACCACCTTGTCTTTCTATTCATTAATGGAGAGCTCATTAATTGTGGCTGATAACTAGAAAGTGTAGCAGGGAAATGATTAAGGAGCTCTCTCTTCTTTAGTCAGACGCCCTTGGGGATAAACAGTATGTGTGTGTGTGTGTGTGTGTGTGTGTGTGTGTGTGTGTGTGTGTGTGTGTGTGTGTGTGTGTGTGTGTGTGTGTGTGTGTACATGTGAGTGTGTGTGTGTGTGTGTGTGTGTGTCGGGGGGGTATGGTTCTACGCATCTCCATTTTTATGTATGTGAACCTGTCAGTGTTCATCAGGTTTCTCTTCATGAGAAAATAACATCTAGTGATGTATCCTGTATGCTTACAACAACTAAACTACAGTTCTAATTTTGTCACATTGTAATAATTATTCCAAACAAGTGTGCAGCGCACAGAAATACACTTACATCCGATGCAGTTGTGCTGTTGTATATGACATTACTGATTATAAGTTAAACCTTTTCTTTTCTTGCCATTATTTTTTTCCCATAACATCTATGGAAACCTGTGAAGTGGAAACCTGTAAAATTCTCATGCATTATTAAGACCATATTAAAATTTTAAGAATTTTAGAGTCATTTCATAAAGTGAAAACTATCAGGTCGCATAAACGGGAAAGGTAGCTCCTGTTTCAGTGTCATGCTCAGTTTAGTGCTATTGAGTACTATTTTAAAAAGAAATTGATTAATGTTAATGTAAATTGGTTTATAGCTTTTACCTAAAAACAGAAAAAAACAAAATTCTGACATTAAATTTGTAACTTCTGAGGACTCTGATTTAACACAACTGTTCCTCAAATGGCCCCAATTTTATCTTTTATTTTTTCCTTTTTCAGACAGAAGATGAATAATCATTATGCTGAAGTACATTCAATAAATGAGTTTGAATATTGCAGGACTATTGCAGGTCTTTAGGCTTTATTGTGATATGATGTATGTTTTATTAGATGGTTAATCTGCTTGTTGATCAGAGAACTGGGTCTATTTAGACCTGGGTTTTAATAAAAACACAACCAATCTGTCCTGAGGGATAAGCTCTCTGACCACATGAGGGAGGGCATCAACAACAATGAGCAGCTTTTCATCTATGTCAGCTGAATACATCCCATCCCAAATATAATCCTGCGACTTTACAGTGATAATGCCGCTGCATCAGTCAATCATCTCTAATGTCGCTCTGAGAAGCTTGTCCACGCAGGAATTAGTGCATGTCAAAAATGTTGACAAGCATCAATACTGATTATTTTAAGGGTTTTTATTTTTTCCCCAGTATCTATTTGATACCTGAAAGTAGCAATTATTTAACAGATTAATCTATTAATTTAGGCTGCAATCATGCTTAAACAACATAAAATATTGACATAAACATAAAAAATATATAGGAAAATAATGACGATATAGATGAATATAACCACACACATCCAAAAAATTTCTAAAGAGTGATCATTTAAATCCTTAGTGTTCATGTTAGTAGTCATTTTCCTCTGGTAAGAAAATAATGTAATTATTTTTAGACATATGAAATTAGGAATTCCAGTATGGTGACAGCGCTGGTCTAGACGCTGTGTCACTGCCGTCTGTCATTAGTCTGATCCATCAGGTTTATCAGACAGCTATTCGATTAGAAGTGCACTGCTTTAAATTAGCAGAGCGTTGGGCAGGAGGGCCATTATGCTGAAGCAGACGCCCTCCCTCCTGTTCTACGACATCTGTGATCCCGACTAAAAGGACCATGGCTTTAGGGTATTTACCCGTGATCCAGATGTGGTATCACATTTATGATGCACGTCAATCAAGGTATCACCAAGGCAAACAAAACATGTGGTGAGGTGAGATAGAGAGAATTTGAGGGGGGTGGGGGCACCCTGGAGAGGTTTCCCTCTGAGTTCTGCTGAGTGGGAGGAAGGATGAAGGGAAGAAGCACATGGTTCACACTCAGGTCAGAATTCAGGTGGAGGTCGGGAATGCTTTACACATGCAGAAACTTTTAAATGCAGCCAGGCCATGTGACTCTCACAGGGTAGTCTCATGGGAGCTTCCCCCACTCCTCATCTCCCTGAAGGAATATAACAGGAAGTCAGCACCACGCCTACAGATAACCATTGCACAAACTCGCATGAAGGAGAGGAGACCACTTATCTATCAGCCATCAAAATGAATCTATGGCACGCTACCGACTGCTGGTGGTGGCAGCGATGAGCCCTCGCTGCAGCCTGGCACTGAAACAAGGCGAGACCTGGACTGACAGGGGCGGGCTTTCGGGGACTGAATGGCCCTTGTTTATCTAGGCCCCTCTGGACACTGCAGTGAATAGAAGCCAGTTAGCAGTGATGGCACAATCAGAGCTAGGGGGGGTGGCAGAGGGGTCATTGAAATTCAGCACAAGCTACCATAAAGACAAACCAGCCTCAACAGCTGTGGACAAAACTCAAAGGAGCAGAAAATGTTTTCTAAGGCTGAGAGCCGACAACACAAGGGACTCATCCAAAATACCAACATTGATGATATCTTCAATAACACTGGAAAGAAACCTGGCCCAGTGCTGATGGTTTATGATACCATTACTATTCAAATGTTTTAGCTCAACCTCAAACCAGCATCTTAACAGATACCTGGATTAGGACGATAAACAGGTAAATAATAACCTGACAAAAATTATATTGTCACAATTTTCATTAAAAAGTATATTAACAGTGTAGTACTGTTAATAATTTATTCGTTTTTGATACTCATTTCAAAAAACACTAATAAGGGAGGTTTTTACTGAGGTAAATAATTAACAGTAAGGATATGGAAGTGTGTTCCTTCCATCATCATACAAAATTTAAATGAAATTTAAATATCTCTGCAGCCTGTGAACATTTTTATCCAGGCTTTTGGTGTGTGTGGCCCCTGATGAGAAGCCTTAAATAGGCTGCCACAGGTGCTGTGGGGCCAGGCCAGGGAGGTGGAAGAGGGGGAGCAGGGTCGCAGGAAGCCCCTTGTTTTTGCAGAGATAAAGGGCTTTCAGGTTGCATCCTGGGCTGTAATATCTTGCACACTTCCTGGTTTTGTTTCTCAGTGCGACAGGAGAAGATGACGGACTAGCCTCTGGCCTGTGAGCTGATCGATAGCTTTTGATGGGACAGGATGTGTTTCTTTGCTACAATATAAAATAGATACAGCATCTGATCCTGAGCTGCGTTCCTCTATCAGAGTGCTGCTTCATTACCAATGATGATCCTGGCAGTGTGCATATCATTTCCTCCCAGTCCTCTTCATTTGCTTTTAGAGCGCAATTAGCATTGTTGTGAGCTCTCACCTCCTAATTACCGAAACCATAATGCCACGTTCTTTCAAAAGTTCTTCCTTAAACAGTCACTTAGTGCTGGCCTTGTGGTTCAAAAGATCCATTTACAAGAAATTTGCATGCAAGAGTCTGATTGAAAAGTTTGATTTAAATACAACTTCAGGAGACTCACACGTGCAGTAATGAAATTTTGCATGTTTTCTATTTCTGCTCTCGCTGTTCTATTCTTTGTTCTTCTACTGAAGGCCAGAATATGACAAGCAGCCACACCCTGTATCCCTGACAGAGAAAAGTTCTCTCTCTCTCTCTGTCTCCGTCTCTCTTGCTGTCTGTCTGCCTGTCTCTCTGCATGTGTCTGTCTGTTTCTCTCTGTCTCTCTGTCATCTTTCAGTCATTTATCAGTTTGGCAGAATGTCTGGTGAGCAGACTAAGAAACAGCAAAACGACAACAGAACAGAGCCCCGGTGAGAGGAAGATCAGTCCCAGACCAAGTAGCTGATGGGTCATACAGTTAATGATGCAGGCAAAAGGGGAACAGTCGGACAAACAAATAGTGAGTGCTAATTAATAGTGTTGTAGAACATGATCAATTGAAGGCCACGCTTCATTGACTTGTGAGCAAAAATGTTGGCATCAGTGTAACCAAAGAGAGAATGGTTGTGTCAGCAGAAGGAATAAGAGATGCCTTCCTGCAGAGGTTTCCACCTCACTACATTTAAACATGTGATTAAACATGCATACACTCCAGAGGTGGCGGATTATATATGCTGCCCTCATGAACATACAGATGCATGACAATAGCATGACAGAGTTAGTAATAAGATGAGTCAGTTCCTTAAAAGGTTAAAGAAGAAGAAGCAGGAGGAGGAAGATAAGAAGAGGAGGGAAAACAGGAAGGAGGAGGAGGAGGAGAAGAACAAGAGGAAGGAGGAGGAAAGAGTTTAGAATAAAAGAAATTGCACAGAAGACTCTAAACCAGTAGGTTCTAAAACAGCTCTCTACAGAAAAAAAAAATCTTTAATGCCTTGTGATATAGCTTTGTCTTTATGTAGCTAGCTGTCCCATGATGACAGTTGAGGTGTATTTTCTGGACTGCCTCCTCTGCTCAGGTCACACTAGAGGGTTCATGGGGAGCTCAACAAAACACTCACGAGTTAAATGGGCCAGTGTGGACGCTTGTCTCCCTCCCCTAAGTCTGCAGGCTGGCCATTCCCCTCTCATTAATCCCGTGTGGATGTTTATCTGTGTTGACGTTCAACATTTCTCTGACTAACAACCGGGGTGACTCAGGCCTCGTCACAGGGCTAGTCTAGCCTAGCTCACAGGGCAGCACTCAATTTGTTAGTCATATGAGCAGAATCAGTACATGAATATGAAGGCATACCCCCTCAGGAGGGTCATTATCAGCTCTCTGTGCTGTGGAGAGGAAAATCAATATGGTCATCATAACGGACTGGCTAACAGCCAGGCTAACAGCTGTGTTGAGAGCATCATACATGAGATTAGTCCTCATCTGATGTGATCTCATCCCAACCCTACATGATGAAATAAGGTCAGGGGGAGTTAGCAAACATCACCCTCTACTGAAAAAAAACATGACAAAAGATGCACAGACAGTCAGGTGGCCCAAAGTGAAGCTACAGCAGAGGCTCACCCACCTCCTGCCTATTGTGTCAGCCCAGGCTTTTTCATTAACCGCTCCACTGAGGAGGGGAGGGCAGACAGGGAGGTGGTCCTGTAGGAGGGGGTTGGGTTCAACAGACAGGCCCAAAGAGATCCACTCAACAAATACATGATTAAAAAGGCACATCAACAGGCAGCACAATATTTACCTCCACCAGGATGGCAATTTACAAGTAATTTCTCTCTCCAGTATACACACTGCAGGGGAATATTACCTCCCACCCTCACAGCAAAGAGGGCCCGAGAGGAGAAACAGGAGAGAACAGAAGAGAGGAGCAGTCTGGGGAGGGTACAGGGAGGGAGAATGTGAAGGATTTTCCTGAACCAAGATCACTTCCTGTAGTGATGAAACATCTTCTGTTAAAACACCTAAAACTTATGGGTGGGTGGGTGGGGGGGGGGGGGGCGCTGGGGGTGTCTGGTTCATTGAACTAATATGTTATCACAAGCTATGACGCCCAGCCACCCACCCTACCCACACATACACACACGCACACACACATGCATGCACAGACACACACACACACACAGACTCGTGAACACATGAAGAGACACTGTATTTCTGTCCTCCCAGGGGAAATGATGATGGCAGCAACATTGTCCGTTAGGGAGCCCCTGAGGTCAGCTCATAGCATTGTCCTGTGTCCTGCAGATGGACTCCTTGCAGGCTACGATTAGGATTTGAGGAAACTCATGTCGGCTGCACTAAATTAAGCCCTCAGCATGACATTAGCTTAAAGGCAGTAGATAACAGGACAGAAACACCACAACTAGATGTCAACATTAGCAACGCCAATGTAAAACTGTCAGACAGGTTGCTGCAGCCCTGGAAAGGCTGCGTGGTAGAAGGATTTGATGAATTCTGTGAGCGTTCCACGGATTCCTCCCTCACAGAGACCTTTGGAAAAAGAATGGGTCATATGCAAATGGCATGCACAGTATGGAGGAGAAGTTTCCCACAAGCCAAGTGTGAAAAGGGCTCTCCCTCCCCATGCCGGGCCTGCTGAATGAGGCTTTTCTTCTGCCGCTCAAAGTGTATGAGGTAGAGCAGGCAAACTGCAAAGGTAACCAGGCTCTTTCTCCTCAGGCTTTCTCTCTAAAGCCTTCAATACACAATAGCTCATTTAGGCATTCAGTCACACAAACCCCAATAAAGCACAGTGCAGCACAGCTACTGAAACTGACTCTGAGTTTAGGGCTCCCTTTTTATACAGCCTTTTATAGGCTAATGTGCCAGACTAATTATTAAACTGCCTGAGCAGAATATGGTCGTACATCACACAAGATTATTTTCACTGAATAACCACACGAGAAGTGACTGATAAATAGAACAGACAAGAACACATTGCGATCGTCACCTGCATGCTGATGCCATGTGTCTCACCTGTTTGACAACATGGAGAAAACAGTTTGAGAAGTTATGGTGGAACCCCCCCGCCCCCTCGACACACACACACACACACACATACACATGCACACACACACACGCACACACACACACACTCCCCCCTTCCTCTTTTATTGCACAGACTCAAACATGAACACAATTGGACATGCTGGAAGCCACACAATGGCACAGGGGGAGTGAAGTCATACTCAGTGCACGCCTGGATGCCTGGGTCAAGGGGTGATCTGCAGCACCCCTGGCTACTGTGTCTTCACCCCCTGAAATACAGGGCAAGCTCTGAAGGAGGACTGCGTGTGTGTGAGTGGGGAGGCCAGGGGGGGTTTTCTTATTTGGCACTTTCATATGCAGCAACTATAGAGGTGTCTGGGGAGACAAATGAACATTTTCCTCTTGCGCTAAACGCCTTACTCATCAGGGGTGGACCTTTAAGATGTAAACAGAAGTTTCAGAACCAATCACCACCAAGAAGCAATTGAATATGCGGTCAGCATGTCCAGGGTACCTCTAGTCTAGTCTAGTTTTAAGAATCAGAAAATTGAAAAGTCACTACCTGTGTGTGCGCTCATGTCAAGGTGTCTGAAATCAGAGCTGTTTATTTTTGCTAAGAATGTTAATGCCTGCTGCATTCCTCTATTCCCAAACTGCTGTGTTGAGTTACCGTCGCTGCTATTCCTGAGAGGAGCTGTCGGTGGAGAAGCGACAAAAGAAGCCGGACTGCAAACACCTGTCGTCCTGCGGGCTGTTAGCGCCTCTCTGTTTACAGCAGGAATGGAGCTCACCTTGGTCCCAGCTGCCAGAGGCCATAACAAGCTGGACGCAGCTTCAGCAAGACCCCCAACCTTTACTGGTATCACTTTTTAACTGCTGCGCTTAAACGCAGCACGGTGAACTCAAAACTTCCAACAACTCTTTTTTTTTTTTTTTTTTTGTCTGGATTTACATGACAGCTGAACTGCTCCACCAGGTTTGGAGGTGGAAGGAAGCCGAACTTCAAAGCAGATGAAGCAAATGCAAATGAAGGGAAGTAACAAGCACATCTGTTTGGATAAAGATGTGACTTTGAATATAAATGCGGTCGTTTCGAAAAAAATAGATGGCAGAAAATGACATTTGGGACAACCTGAAGCTGACCTCTCCTTCTCAGGAAGGAGCAGGACCGTTATCTGAGGTGCGTCCACACACGTTTAACTGCGCACAGGGACAAGATAAATACCCCGAACACGCCCAATAAACGGAAACGACTGTGGAAAACATTGATAGCACCCACCACTCATTTGCTTTCCACTGAGGATTTAAAAAACACACACACACACACACACACATACACACGGACGAGATCACGGGCTTCTCGTTCCCCGAAGCTTTGTTTCCGCTTTTCCAGCATTATCCTACAGTTCATTTCAGCCGCACAGGGCAGCACAACTCAGGACAAGTTAGACAACGCGATAGTCCACGACACAAAAACACAGCCCAAATTAAACGCCGGATCGTCTCAGAGTAATCTTGAATTGAAACACGCTTCACATTTAACTTACGCGGAAGAGAAATCTCGTAATATCGCCTCCGCTCAGGGCGAATAAATTGTTTTACTTTAAAAGAAAAAGAAAATACCCACACAAAACACACACGCGTGTGTGTGTTTTATAAAGGTTGTTAAAAAAATGAACAATAAGATCATATAAGTGACTAAAGTGAGTCCTTGCGACCACGTTCGGGATTCCGAGCGCGCGGCTGGAGATCCGCTGTCCATATAAGGGCTGCGCTCGCGCTGCGCTCCGCAGAGAGCCCTCGCGGGTCCGTTCCTGATCCCTGATTCTGGGTCCAGACTTCCCTCAAACACGGGCTCGACAGATGTTAACAGCTGCCCGGGGCCCGTCCCTCCCCGATAACAAACTGACGAACAAACTAACGAAAAAAAAAAAAAAAAAAAAAAAAAAACGACGCTCAAACAAGTGAGTCAGTATAAAAAGAGACGCCGCCGCTTTAAAACGCGCTCCAGCCGCGGCGACAGTAGCGACGCGTATATTTATTTTTCAATTCCTCCTTTCTTTCATCAAACACATTTACAGTTTGTCACCAAAAGAAAAACCTCAGAATTCGGACTACGCACCAGCAATATTTCAGCTCACAAAATGCACTTTACCAGCCGGGTCCACGCAGCAACAGTGTTCGACACCGACCGCTACCTGCCCAAAAACTCCCCACAAAAACTAAAGAGAAGTGAGCTGTGTGTCGCCGGGACGAGTGATGTTGTGATATAAACCACCATAAAGGCCATTAAAGCAAATCTCTTTCTTAGTCAACTTGTTAGAAAAGGTCCGCGGTGATAGTCAGGTAGCTCCAGAAACAGGTCCGAGTTCCACGCTGCGCCGAAAAAACTCGACAAAATGACAATAAAAGAGTAGAACCGAGTCTGTAAAGTACACGAAAAGAAAGAAAAATAGAAGTTAAAAGTGTGGAGAAGCTGGCGCGGCCGCCCGCAGACGCGCACAGCCCGACCCAGGTATAACGGTCCGCCGCTCCGCCACACTTTCATTCACACAACCTGAACTCACCCCCGACTAAACTTCCCGGAGCCGCCGCAGGGACTCGGAACCGGGTCCGGACGGGGCCCCGGGGGGGACCGGCCGGTCCTGGACCCAGCGGTACTCACCGTTGTTCCTCCTCGGGTTCGCCTGCTTTCTGCGCTTACACCTGGGGCCATCCGCCATGATCCTCTCGCTGGGTCTAAATGCTGCCGAGCGTCACCTCCTCTCTCACCCTCTCTCACCCCTCCTCTCTCACCCCCTCTCACCCCTCCACCCCGCTCTTCCTCCCTCCCCTCCTGCGCACCTGGTTTACGACACCCAGCTTTACGACATCACCTTCCCGCACCTCACCTCCTCACCGATGCAGCCAGAGACGAGAGAGAGAGGGGGGTCCAGTGGACCAGGAGGGGGGGGGGGCAGTGGACCAGGAGGGGGTCCTCTAGACCAGGAGGGGGGGTCCAGTGGACCAGGAGGGGCTTCCTCTGGACCAGGAGAGGGTCCTCTAGACCAGGAGGGTGGTCCAGTGGACCAGGAGGGGGGTCCTCTCAACTAGGAGGGGGGTCCAGTGGACCAGGAGGGGCGTCCTCTGGACCAGGAGGGGGTCCTCTAGACCAGGAGGGGGGTCCAGTGGACCAGGAAGGGGTCCTCTGGACCAGGAGAGGGGTCCAATAGACCAGGAGGGGGGTCCAGTGGACCAGGAGGTGGGTGATATAGACCAGGAGGGGGTCCTCTGGACCAGGAGGGGCGTCCAGGACGGGGGTCCAATAGACCAGGAGGGGGGTCTACTGGACCAGGAGGGTGGTATAATAGACCAGGAGGGTGTCCTCTGGACCAGGAGGGGGGTCCTCTGGACCAGGAGGGGTCCAGTGGACCAGGAGGGGGTCCAATAGACCAGGAGGGGGGTCCAGTGGACCAGGAGGGGGTCCAATAGACCAGGAGGGGGTCCAGTGGACCATGAGGGCGGTCCCAGGGACCAGGAGGGGGGTCTAATAGACCAGGAGGGGGGTCCAGTGGACCAGGAGGGGTCCAGTAGAGCAGGAGGGGGGTCCACTGGACCAGGAGGGTCTGCAGGTTAAACACCTCACACAAGACCGCCTGGTGCCTTTAAAAGGGAGGGTCCAAATGTGACTATTGTCTTAAAATGTCAGAAATAATGTAAAGTGGAGACTAAACCTCAAAGTGGGATATTTTGTTCAGTTTTACAGTTAGTTTTATATTAACATTAAACGACACAATGTCCATTTGGGGACTTTATATAAGACATAAGCCAAGGGAGGGTTGGGTCCACCTGGTGTGTGAAAAAAAAAAGAAGAACCAGGCTCCTTGCTAATACACCTAGGTCTTTCTCATATTATCATATTACGTCTCTCGGAATTTAGTGTTCTGACGACAAATCACATCATATTGGGGCAAAGAATTTGTAAATCCACAGTTTAATTATTTGACCATTGATGCCAGAATTACTATATTACTAAAACTTTTTTATGTAAATTGTGTATATCACAATTCAGAATTCAACACCATTGCTTTATTTTTTAAATAATTTCTGTTACATACTATTAAGTTCTACAGTTTACGACGACACCACCAATAACACCTTTAAAATATGTCGTCTGACTTCGACCTACTGACCTGTCTGTCCCAACTGTGTGCTTGTATTTACAGAGTCGATGCAACACACGTATGTGTGTGTTGTTCAAACAGAGAGAGGATGTCATGGGACTGCCATCACTGATTCAATTCTCTGCTGCAATAAAGATGCTGCTGTTCTGCGTTCACACACACACGCGCGCACACACTCACAAACAGAGTATAAACGACTGGACCACATGATAAATTCTTTTGGAAAGCTTTAGCAATAGAAAATATGAAGTTTATATAAAGTTGTGTAGGAAGAAACAATGTGATGTGTTATAGCATATGATTATGAGTCAGAGAGGACACAGACTGAAGCTTCTATTGGTGAATTAGTTTGAGTTTGAGCAAACAGACCAGTTTATAATTGTGTCTGGTTTCCCATCTTGTTGCTAAATGAAATATTGCCTCACAGAAGCGAGGTTCGTCACAGACATGCAGCCTCAACTGAAGTCTGCTTTTATGTAACCTCAGTTGATGACAATCGGTCTACGGTTGTGTTCATGTTGCAGTCTGGGTCCTCGAGATGACTGAATAATTCAGGAGTAGCAATGCTGCAGCACAGGGCAGGACGTCCATGCGAAGACGAACAGCATCAGCAACATCACCTCCGGATCTGCTCCGGGTGGCCTTTTCTGTCCAACAGAGTGACGGGGTGAGGCGAACATGTTCACAATACTACCTCCCCTGATGAGAAAAGCCCCAGAAACAGCTGACATTGGCAAACTAAGATGCCGACTTAGCTGTGCGGTCACAGCAGCGTTCCCTGGAAAACTGTGATGATGCTAGAAATGGAAATTCCAAACTGTCCCATTTTTCCCTGGATCATTCCACCATTAGCATAACGTCATTCCTCAATGTCTGTGGAAAACACACCATCTTTGGTAAGAAGAAATAGCACTGTGATAGGGAGTGAAAGTTAGCTCTTGATGGAGCTTTCTAGGTTGCTGGTTCTATAACTGCATTATAATCTGCCTCTTGTGATTCCACCTACTGCTGTCGAGGTGGAGCCCAAGAAGAGCCCATATCCCAGAGTTCTTGATGGGTTGTTGACCTGTCCATCATTTGTTATTATTGGAGTGAGCTCTTATTGTATGTACTGTACTTCCTGCTACTTCAAAATACATTTTAATTATTGTCTCCAGAATAGTTGCCGAAATACCAATATTAATAATACATTCATAATAAATGACAAGGATGTGCGAGTGTTTTATTTTTTTATTTTACCAAAATGCAGTTCAAGTGGAAGAAATAGATTAATCCCTGTGCATTCCCGTGTGTGTGTGTGTGTGTGTGTGTGTGTGTGCATTTGTGTGTGTGCGTGTGTGTGTGCATGCGCGCATGCATTCTTCACTACATTAAGGGATCATGCTGCTCCCTGAAAATGAGTATTGATCCTCTTAGGTCCACGATCGTTTAGGAGATTAATGTGAGTCATGGTAGGACCAGAGGATCAGCTCAGTGGGACCAGACAGATCCCAGCAGAGAAATGGGGCATTTTGTCATATCCCAGCAACCACAATCTCTGGCAAACCCAAGTCAAGAGGGGGTGATGAGGAAGCGAGACTCAGGGAGAGGAACAGAAAGTGTGGAAAGGACGACGGTAGAAGAAGGAGGAGCGACCTGACCTCCCCTTTACAGAGGAGAACCAGGAGGCTGCAACAGAGAGAGAGAGGCTAAACTCGTTTATCTCTCCCGGGGGACTGGAGTGGCAACCCCCACAGTGCTCCATCAACACATGCACATTTAAAGTGCTTAAATGGAGTGTTCACTGCAACTGATAGTGTAGAAAAGAGAAGATCAATTTCAGCTGAGAAGCAGCACACCTCAAAGACTACAGGACGAGAAGAAAACGTGAAAATGACGGAATGTTTTAAGCAGATGTTGTCAGTAAGCCTTAGAATTTTTCTCATCTCAAATACACTCAAGAGGTTAAGCCCCTGTTCCCCTCCTTCTTGGAGAAAATCCTGAAAGAAATAATCAGCTGTTCAGAGCCTGAAAGCCAACAATGCAATGTTTTGGGGACCAGATCAATCTGTCCACAACATTCACAGTTCACTTCCTTCTTCTTCTATGGATTTTTGTCAAGACAGGAAATGAGTGAAATGTTTGTTGAGTGAACCACACCTTAAACACATGAGTGAGGAGAACAGAAGCTAAACATGTCCCAGACAATTACAGGTAATAAAGCTAAACTTAACCATACAGGGAGGACAGAATAGCACGGACAGAAACTAGTTGATTTGTACGGTGTGAATGATAAAGGGACAGTCTTTAAACTATTAGATCAAACAGGATTGTGGTTGTGGAACATCCATGAATTAAAGAAAATTTGAATTCATAAAGTGAAGATATATATATATATATATATATATATATATATATATATATATATATATATATATATATACTCCATATATATATATATATACTCCATATATATATATATATATATATATATATATATATATATATATATATATATATATATATATATATATCTGCAGCTGTAGCTTACCTGCCCACCTAAGTTCAGTTGTTTGTTTGGTTTTTAGCAAAGACTATGATCCAGAATTCTTGGGATTCTTCCAAATCCCCTTGAGGAAAAACCAAGGTTTTAATATGTGAACTCTGAAGTGTTAGAAACAAAGATAGCATCAAGCAAATGCCACAAATTTCTATCCATGTTGCTGATCTTCAGAACAACAGAACACAGGCTTCAACTAATGCAAAAGCAGGAAAAGTGTCATCAGTTATCTTGCTAGGGTCCCTGCTGAGTAAAGGACCCTCATGCCTTTTTGGCAGTATCAAAATAAACTGACCTACATCAGGAATTTAATCATTTAGATCTCGATTTTTGTGAATGTTTGCAGAACTAATGTTGGCACAAATTCTACATATAAAAATAGAACACATCTCCCCATCAACATGACAGCAAAAGTTAAATCAGTGTTATTCTCTTACAGGCTCCTCCAGTGTAATAACAGCAATAATTCACATCTGGAGCAAAGGTGATCATAAAATAACCTGACTTTTATTTATTTACATATTTAATCTTTTTTAATTGATTTTCCTACGTAATGAGCCACAGCCAAACACTGGATGATAATTCTCAGGAAGATTTGGTCTTGCAGGGGTGAAGAAGCACCCCCTGTGGTCCTCACAGCTACACAAACAAACACAAACTCCTCCCCGGCTCCCATGATTCCATGTGACTGGGCAGCTGCCGCTGACAGGAGGGTGAACGTAACGCTGCCTGTCTCCACGGCAGCCAAGATATATGCTTGTTTTGGCTAGCTGGACTTGTGTGTGAAGTTATCCTTAGAGCACGCACACACACACACACACACACACACACACACACACACACACAGTGGCTGTCAGAAGGAGACAGTAAATTTATACTGTATTTATTGGAGTGTAGCTGCCTTTAACCGTTCATTCATTCTTGTGGCTGAAACAGCATTTGTTCACATCACATTAAAGTTAGTCCATGGGAGCATCACTTTTGAGGGATTCTCCTCTGTCAGGGTGGGGAGGGGGGGGTGCTGTGAGCCGAGGTGTGCAGCAGCAACACTTAATATTGCGTCTGTTACAATCGAGATTTCTTTTAGGTGGGTTACAGAAACCCACACAAGCAACAATGTTACAATGTTAATCCAGAGGAGGAGAGGAGAGGAGAGGAGAAGAGAGGAGGAGAGGGGGAGAGAGGAGGAGAGGGGGAGAGAGTGATTGAGAGGAGAGAAGAGGGGGAGAGAGCAGAGGATAGGGGAGAGAGGAGAAGAGGAGAGGAAAGGAGATGGAATGAGAGGAGGGGAGAAGGAGAGAGGAGAGGAGGAGAGAGGGAAGGAGAGGAGGAGGGAAGGAGAGAAGAGAGGAGAGGAGGAGAGAGGGACTGAGAGGAGAGGAGAGGGAATGAGAGAAGTAGAGGAGGAGAGAAGGAGAGGAGTGGAGGAGAGAGGGGCTGAGAGGAGAGGAGGAGAGGGAATGAGAGAAGAAGAGGAGAGAAGGAGAGGAGGAGAGAGGGGCTGAGACGAGAGGAGAGGGAATGAGAGAAGGAGAGAAGGACAGGGGACTGGAGGAGGACAGAAGGAATGAGAGGAGGAGAGAGGGAATGAGAGGAGGAGGGAAGGAGAGGAGAGAGGGACTGAGAGGAGAGGAGGAGAGGGACTAAGAGGAGAGGAGAGGAGGAGAGGGACTGAGAGGAGAGGAGAGGGAATGAGAGAAGTAGAGGGGGAGAGAAGGAGAGGAGAGGAGGCGAGGAGAGGGAATGAGAGAAGTAGAGAAGGACAGGGGACTAGAGGAGGACAGAGGGAATGAGAGGAGGAGAGAAGGAGAGGAGGAGACGAGAGGAGAGGGAATGAGAGGAGGAGAGAAGGAGAGGAGACTAGAGAGGAGAGGAGAGAAGGAGAGTAAGAGGAGAGGACAGGAGAGGAGAGAGGAGAGGAGAGGAGGAGAGGGGAAGAGATGACCAGCGACAGACAAACTATCCTTCAGCACTTGTGTTGGAACAGTGTCTAAGGGACATGGGGTAGCCTTAGATCTACTAAGGAAGTCTCAGAAAAGTTTATAAGTTTGAAAGAATTTAAAGGCCCGTTGGCTCCTTCTCTGTCTCCAGAGCCAACAGATCTGAGGACAGTCTAATACAGGGATGGACAACCCAGTCCTATGGGGCATGAGCCAGGTTTTTCAACATACCAGGGAAACCAGCACTCCCAGCTGGGATGGTGAAAGCGGTTGACCACCTGGTAGGTCAGAAAATCTGGCAGGATCACAGTTCTCTGAGGACTTGGGTGCCCATGCCTGGTGTCATAGCTACCGGGACAGTCTGGGTGTGTGTTTTTCCTCCTATTTGTTTTTTCCTCCTTTTGTGTGCCTTGTCTACTGTAATACTTGTAAGTAGAGGTGGGCTGATGAGAACCAGAACATCTTCACTACAGCTGTAATCAAAGGGGTGGAGGGGAAGTAGAACCTGAAACTAACTGAACTGAACTGTAAGAGGAGCAAGTTTGATGTGTTTCTTTCATCCTACATTTATTCTGCATTAGAAGCTGGTGCAACTTCTAAATGACACCGTGACTTCCTTCATGCCAGTGAATCCCTGATCGGCATTGATCAGGAGAGAGGAGAGAGCTCTGGAGGAACATCAGAGACTGTTCTGGATACAGTGGTTAAGCTACTAGTGTGGGTGGTTGTACGGTTGAGCATACAGTATGTTTCCATCCGCGATTGGCCGCTGTTGAGCATGAATACCACACACCTACACCTTCCCCCTCACCCATACACACACATACACTCACTCACACACACACACACACACACACACACACACACACACACACACACACACAGTATAAGAGCATTTTTTCACTGCAATTGAATATGTTCTATAAACAAAATCCA
Source organism: Lagocephalus sceleratus (assembly GCA_911728415.1). Lineage (NCBI taxonomy): Eukaryota > Metazoa > Chordata > Actinopteri > Tetraodontiformes > Tetraodontidae > Lagocephalus > Lagocephalus sceleratus. Next base: position 359,148 of record CAJVRN010000004.1, read on the forward strand.
AAATGAAGCCAATTACTGGTGGTGTCCCACCATCTAAACCGTCCATATTAAGCCCTGCTTGTCAAACAGATTGTCTCCGGTACTTCGAGCAGCCTCTGCTGTGAAACACTTTTCATTAAGCCAGGTCCGTCATGGGCCCGAGGCTGGCGGCTTAATGTAATTTCACAGCTCAGCATCCATACGGCCACTTCAGGGTCCAACTGTGGCCCACCCACTCTTTCACAAGAGCCGGCAGAGGTGCTGAAAGGGTGACAGGCCAAGAGGAGGGTTTAGGAGCCAATAGGGAGCCCCAAAATGAAATTCCAGCACAGGAAACGGCTGCAATAATAACATAACAGCCAGTTAGTTGTTGGACATAAACATGCAAAGAGATCATCCTGTTTTAGTGTCAGTAATGAAGTGTTGAAGTCACTCGATGACCACACTTACTAATCGAATATGGAAGGTTTAAAGAACTTATGCGAGATTCCTACAGTTTTATGATGGAAATTCACAGTGATGCATGGAAAGATTTGGTTTACACAGAATATTCCTAAAACTTTTCCTGAGGTGATTGGAAACATGTGTATTTAGTATACTTGGGAATATGGTCTCAAACTGTAGCTGTGCTGGAGAAAAAGAAAATGAATAAATGACAAATGGTAATATTGATATTCAGATATTGGAAATGCTTTTGTTTTTGACTGCACAATGTAACAATGTCACAAATAATTTTCTTCTTTCCTATGACTTAAGTATTTTTAATTCAGAATAGCTATTTTTCAAAATCTTCTTAGGACTCTTATATTTCTTTTAAATGTATGTTGATTTTACAGACCAAGGTAAGCACATGACTTTTGGATTCAAACTTGAAATCTTTTGCTCTTTTTCTACCTCAGGATTATGTGGTTTCCCTCATTATTCAATATTAATTCAGTTTTGTTTTTCTGAAAACTTCAAAACTAGAACATGATTTATTGAAAGAAGTCTGGACATCATGATTGAAGCTTATAAAATGCAAGTAAACATTCCACCTATTGAAATTGTATACATTTATGTTGGGTGCTTTGGGTGCTAAAATGGTATTTTACCTTGATAACCCAAAGCCAAAAACCTTCCAGGAAGCCTTGGTTGTGTATATTCATGCTTCAGGTATGCGGACATGAATGCTGAATTGCACGCGTTTATTTTAGTAACTTTTCAACCCTTCAAGTGTCAGAGCCAAGCACAGGTTCCGATTAGGAACATATGGACAGCACCACGCATCAATGCACCGTACGGAGAAAACTGAAAGTGAGACGTAATAGAGTTTCATTATTTTTATGTTACTTCAGACAGAGTGGGTGAGCAAAGGTGGTTTGGAAGAGCAGCAAAGTCAGGCTCCACACTGACAGTCAGATAATCTAATGGACTGGGTGAAAATAAAGTAATAGAATTTGTAACTTAACTTCAGTTTAAAAGATTCTCTTTTTCCACAATTACTTCTACCAAGGAAAGAGGTTATGTGACAGCAGGCTGTTTGTTTGTTAGCAAAATAACTCAAAACTTTATGGATGGATTTTAACGACATTTTCAGAAAATGTTGATAATGGGACGAGGAAGAGATGATTACATTTTGGTGATGTTCTGGATTCTGAAAGGACTGATCTTACAGAGATTAAAACCAAGGGGCTTTGTATAAAGCAACTATTATGTAACCCTGTATTGCTACTGCTTTTATATGCTAACTTGTACAGTTACTTTTAAATTGAACAAACTTCTTTAAAGATCTCAGAAACACAGAGCAAAGACATGCACTAGGGAGCCAATGTCTTTCATCATAGGTGATATTTTATACCTGCTACCTGTAGCTGATTTTTAATTCAATTTATATAAGTCAATAACAGTTATTATTATTATCATTAACAGTTGTTAAGTTCAAATAAAATACATAGGTGCAACTCATATTTCATTTGAAAAACAAACAAAACAAACAGAAAAACAATGACAGGAAACTGTGTCAATGTGTGTAGGAGCAGATATTCATGTAATGCTCACCTGCCTATTAAATGTTGAATTAATAAGAAACCTTCCTGTAACAAAAAATAAAATTATCATGTAGATACTGTGTTTTAATGAAAATGTAACTCTTTTTACATTTTTTTAAAGAGTGTTTTAATGCTCTCACAACTGACCAAAGCAAGGCAACGTTGTTTCAAGTTTATTCTACATATAATTGTCATGTTGGGCTTGCTTTCTCTGTTTCTAAATTATCTCCAATGCTGCTCTAAAGCGACACAGCTCCTCTGAAATACCTCAGTTTTACACACTGATTATCCACATGACCATAAAGCCACATGTTCAGGAATGTGACTTTCATGGTGTCACACACATTAAACCTCAGGCACAGCCACCATCTGCTCTCGGTCCTCAGCAATATGTGATTGTAGCAGAACTTTAAATAAAATGTGCACTGAATGTGCAGGTAAACTCAGAACAAAGCCTGGACTGAGGTGAGTCGGAAACAATGAGTACAGTCTTCTTGTTAAGACTCATGGACATGACATGCTCATGCTTATTCAGTGTGTCCATTGAGCTGTGCAGCCTCTTCATTTAGTATTTCCATAAGGTTGCTGGGCATTCCTTGTAATAAGGAACTAATGTATTCTGCACCACTGGCATAAAGGTACACTGGAAATATTGCTCACAGAAGCAGGAGTTTCAGATTGACAGTGGACACATACATAATTAAGCCAAAAATTCAAAAAAATGAATATTTCATCTCAAAGCATTTTCATTTCCAAACATCAAAACACATCAATGTCTCACACAATGAGGAAGGTGAAGTAGTTTTATTCACAGAGAGAATAAAGAGTGTGTATCAGAGGTTCTTTAAGACAATGTCATTTTATTATTGCTTTTCTTTTTAGGTAAATCTTGAGAAAAATATAATGCCTTTATTAATATTATTGTATGTCACAATACCATTCTCAATGCTTCATTGCATTTGCACTTCCGCTGACCTCTAATTCATCTATGAACTGCCTGAGGACTTCTGGGTTCACAAATATGTCGGGCCTTGCATGTCAGTGGATTTTCCTGAATATTCCATTGGAGAGGACAAATGTTTCCACTTCAGAAGGATTTTATATAAAAACTACAACTACTGTTGTGATAAAGCTTTGCCCATACAGGTTAAACATAAATGTAACCATTCAATTTACTGTAACAGTCCATTTATCCTCTCTGTCCCACTGTAACCAGTCCGTTTATCATCTCTGACCCACTGTAAACAGTCCATTTATCATCTCTGACCCACTAAAACCAGCGTATTTATCATCACTGTCCCACTGTAACCAGTTTATTTATCATCTCTGTCCCACTATAACTAGTCCTTTTGTTCTCTCTGTCCCTAACCAGTCCATTTATCCCTGTTGTACTGTAACCAGAATTTTATCATTGAGGTCCCACTCTAACCAGTACATATATCCTCTCTCTTCTACTCTAACCAGTTAATTTATCTCTCTCCTACTACAACCAATCCATTTATCTCTCTTCTACTATAGCCAGTCCACCTGTCATTTTTCCCCTCTCTTCTACTATAACCAGTCCATTTGTCCTCCCTGTCCCACTATAACCAAATCAAATCAAATCAAATCAATCTTTATTTATATAGCGTCTTATACAATCAAAATTGTTTCAAGGTCCTTTCAGAATCCCAGGGCTCAACCCCAGACAAGCAACAGTGGCAAGGAAAAACTTCACTTTAACAGGAAGAAACCTTGAGCAGGACCAGGCTCATGTAGGGGGACCCTCCTGCTGATGGACAGATGGGTAAAGAGAGAGGAGAGGAGAGGGAGAGGAGTGGCACAGAGCACAGAAACACACACAAAAATACAAAAATACACTATACAACGGATCAGCGGGCCAGATGTCATCATGCAGCTCCGAAGGCAGCGATACCCTTAAATAAATAAATAGAGGGGGGGGCAGAAAAACTACACAGGAATCTGCATAACTAGTCTGCTTGATGAACCAGTCCATTTATCCCCTCTGTTCCATTATAACCAGTCCATTTATCCCGTCTCTCCCCCACTGTAGCCATTTAGGGACACAATGATGCAAACCTTTAAAATTAGCATGATTGTTTTTACTGATGTGAGACTCATCTTGAAAATGAAGTTTTTAGAACAGATGTTTAAATTTACCACGGCAGCAGAGACAGTTATCTGGCAGCATCTCTGCTGAGACTCTGACTGGCTGCCCGAACACCTTCGTAGATTGGAATTAACCTGCCACAGTCTGACACACTTTACTGGGCACTGGTCGATACTGTCATTATCCTAAAGCAATTCTTAATTCTATTTTGCCCCAAGCTAAAGATCTCTTTATTGATCACTGTGTCCTGACTTTTTCACAGAGTTAAGAGTTGTTTAAGACGGCATCCAAAGCAGAGAATAAATGTTAAAATACATATATTAGAGTTACACCTGAGGGTTAATTTGCCCTGTGAGTGCAGCAGTCACAGGGAGAGGTGTTTCATCAAGTCATAGGAAACCCCCCCCAAACTGAGCTCTCTTTCATATCCTGTTTTGGGGGATATGATATGACTCTGTGAAGACTATCAACCTGCAGCAGAAAAGCATCAGTCACACCGCCTGCTGAAGTTCCTGATTATATTTGTCTTTGTTCTTACCACTGCCATCACAAGGTTGACTCAGACTGTCAGTCAAGAAGAAATCTTATCGCCTGTGAAGCTCAAGGCGTCTGTGACCTGTATTCCATTAAAAGTGTATCACATAGTTCAAACAAATTTTCCCAAAGACAGCACATAAAAGCACAAATGTGAGTTTTCATTAACTGCTTATATATGGATAATGCGAATTACAGACATACGTTAAAGAAGGTGACTCAAATATTTTTATTAACCACAGAAGAATGATAAAGTGTGTACTGCAAAATCAGGTGGGATGGTTCAATGTGCTGGGTTGAGGAATGCGGTGGTTTCCTTATCAGGTCATATTGCTCTTGTCATATTTTCTCCTTTTTTTCTAGTGCAGAGACATAGAATGAGCCAGTCATGTGATTTTTGAAATGCTATCCTTTATTTCCTGAAGCTGTTGTTCTTATTACAATTTACCACAAATTACATTTATACACATGGCACCCTTTGATCTGCAATGGAAAAGCATTTCATTTTCTTTATATGGCACTAAACTCCAACATATACTGCCAGGAACTTCTGATGCTCCATGATGTAATTCGATGTCAGGCAATGATGGTGATGATGATGCTGCTGCTGCTGCTGATGATGATGATGATGATGTCAGATGGACATGGAGCAGTCATCATGATGCAACTTGCAGGTAGTCAGACTATTATGTTAAAGAGCTGTTCAGAGAAGTTCCAAAACCACAGTTCTGTTGAACAGAACAATCGGCGTGACATATACACACACTACACAATATACAGTATTAACAGCAGTAATATTGAAATGTAGTTTTAATAAGTGCAATATCACTTTCACACTACTACTACTACTACTACTTATTATTGCTGACCACAACAGGAATAAGCTGAAAAGGAAACTGCGGTCAGCTGTTATTTAAATGTGTGTATCTATGCATTTATGTGTGTCTGTATTTATGTATTTATTTGTAATTTCTCTGCTCTTGTATCCGGCTCCAGGGTCAGCTGACACTTTCTCGGGTTCTGATTGGCCGCCCTAACCCAACACATTCCGTATGTCGCTTCTTCTTTTTTTTTCCCCCTGGTCCATACTATTGTGCCCTATATGGGTAAATAAACAGTTACCAGGTGGCTAAAACATTTTTATCAACATGTTAAACATACAGATTTAATTTATACACAATATAAACGGGTAAACAATCGTTTCTTTATTTAATGTTGGACTGTCATCTTATAACCGCTTTTTTGTCACTCTACAAAATTTGCCACCCCTGCTGGCTGGTCGTGATGGTTTATCTCAAAATGGCCGTGGAGAAACAGTTGCGAGGGTCGCTGTCTTTTGCAGATATTTTTAGAAAATGGAGCCGCGTCTGTTCTGAGGGAGCGTCCTCCTCCTAACCACACAGGTGAGACCCGAGCAAGCGCCGCTTTCACCGGGGTACAGCCCGCCTGGCCCGGCCTGGCAGGAGCCCTCACGCCGAGCCCAACCGGACTGGTCATCTGCTGGTGTCGGTTCGGGTTTCTGTGAGCTGAAGGTTGATACCGTCGAGACGAGCCAGCACCCGGACCCCCGAACACAGAACCAGCGGGACGGGCGGTGTGGCCGAGCGGTACCGGGGGGGCTGGACGGGCCTGGAGCTAACCCTGCAGCTGCACGCACGCACACGCACACGCACACACACACACACACACACACACACACACTCACACTCTCACTCATTCACACACGCACACACAGATACGTCACTAGGCCAGGATTCCCTTTCAAACCTCTCAGAGTTTAATAAAAGTCTAAAAACTTGTCAAAGGCAGTGACTGGACTTATATATGTTCAATTGTAGATTTTGTTTGTTTGTTTTCAATAATCTTGTGACCAAAGGACCCAAACATGATAGTATACGTGTGTATATACACATACACACAAATATGTGTGTGTGTGTGTGTGTATTAATGTGTAGAGTATAGAGGAAAGTTACTTATTTACAGTGGAAGCTCCATATATTTGCTCAAATAATTTTTTACACTTGTTCACCAACGATTGGCTGACTGTCAGCAACATGTGGTGCATGTTTGAAAGTAGTTGAAGCCCTCAGTTAATATTTCTGTGAAACATGTCTGTTTCTTTATTAATGTGTTATTCATCATCAGCAACAGGCTAGATTAAGATATTGAGATTTTTGTTTTTTAATGTGTCCGATGGTCAAACAAATATATGAATCATTTTAAATAATGATTTAAGGAGAATGCTTTGTTGTATATATTTAAAGATGTGTAGAGAATATGTTAATGTTTCTGCTATTTTGTGCTGATGATGGGAACGCATCAATAAGCACCCTCTTGCAGTCCGATGTGCACGCTCACAACAGAAACTCCCATGACACATGTTCCTCATTGTCATGGTGTGATTAATATAGTTAATTTTCTGACAGATACAGGCTTTAGTTTTCCCTCATCGCTGACTCATCATCTTTTCCATTTGTTTGGTGACAATAGCCCGAAATAAATATCTGGGCACTAATATGAAAATTGGCTTCTTCTTTAATTGTCCTTATTTCTCCACTTAACACTCAATATAACAAAGTTGACATTATCAGATGATCTATTTTTGTCCACAGTTCAAGAATATTTAGATTGATCAAGATATTTAGACATATGGACTGGAAAACAGAAAGTATATTTTTTAACCCCCCCCGCAATACATACCATTGGAGGAGAAACACCTGTGAATCGGTGCACTTCTAAGACATTGTGATGATGAGGATGAAGGTTTTTGCTGTTGTTTGATCAAGTAATTTATCCTCACAGTAAGTTTCCTTCTCACACGTCAACTTGTGCAGTCATTAGGAAATTGTCTCACCTCAGTTTCCGAAATCATACAGCAATATCAGGACTTGTATTTCGTAAATTATGAACTGTTAATATGACTATTTTGACTACTTTTTAAATCAATTTTTCTAAACATTGTGTGATCTTGCCTTTGAGAATTTACTAGATGTTTTATCATGCATTATCTTCCCGATCTAGCACGTGAAGCTGGGTTGTGTAGGTGGTGCTCTCACTTTAGCCATGATTTGTTCGTCTCTAAAGCAAGGCACGTTGTGCTGATTCAGAAGAGTAAATGTGAGAGACACACTTCGCCTCACTCATTAGTGTTGGTACGAGGGCCATGGATCAGGTGGTTGAGAGGCCTCTTCAGTGATACGAAGGTTGTTTGTTCAGTTGCGGGCCCCTGTGGCCTACGTGCAAAAGCGTCCTTGAGCAACGTACTGAACAAATTGCCTCCCAGCTGCATCTTTACTTGTCTGACCGGCCAGTGGCTCCCAGAATTCTCTGTCAGGGTGTATGAATTGAAAAGGTGAATACAGGCTCCTTATGTAGAGTGCTCTGATTAAATAAAGCTAACCTGAAGGCTTTTATATGAATGCAGTCTCCTTTGGTCGTATACTGTATTTATGAAATCACAGTGCGAAATTTGCTATCAGCGGAACACGAGTACGTGTTGGTACGTAAACTGTGCATTCTATATAAACAGGCTCGGCTGTGTTTGTATTGGCTTGTGACTGACTCCAACTTGGTTCCACAAGAGGCCAAAATGAGAGGGGATGGAAGCGAGGAGAGGAAACTAAGATGCTTGTCTAACATTTCCACACATCATAACATGGATCGTGTTTCCAGAAGGCATCAGCGAGGCGCCGCTCAGAGAGTGCATTAACTAACCGTATATTATAAAGAAAACATTTGGGATATTTGTAGCCTTCCACAGTGGTGCTGCTGCTGGCAGCGCACTTTATGGATTTTTCTTTTTTCTCTGAGCTAAATTGTGCTTTAAGACTGTCCTACTTTTCTTAATGATGGTATTTTTACATTTTAGCCACTCAAAAGTTAAAATGCAGCTTTTTCCTTAAAATGCAATGATGAATTTAAAGTCAGATTTGTGTAGAGGCTGTGGTCTGAAAGTCTTTTGGCCTCTTTAGGCTAATTGAAAGCAAAGATGTAGTCTTTGTGTCACCCTGTCTGAATTGTAAGTTATGTATTCCGTCTGTTAAGTGCTGCAGAGACATCATGAGTACAGCGAAAGTGCATCTCTGCTCTGAATAATGAATGGACGCCATATTGTGGATGGAAAAGGGAGGATGTGGGTTTGTATAGTCTGCTGAACGTTCACTCTTTTGCTGCTTAATTGTTGGTTTTGCTGGACTCAAGGTTCCATGAAATTAATGAGAAGCTGAATTTTACATTAAAACATGCTGCAGCAGTCATAGTAGTTGTAGTGAATCCTGGCTGTTTCTATTCTGTAGCCTTCTAGATTCTGGTGTAAAAATTCCTGTGACCGACGGGAATTTACCAGAGCTCATGACCTGTATCGTGATTATCGTTATGGCAACTGTCGTTCCATTTACGTGTGCTGATATATTCATGAAACATTAGTCAGAAAGAAAACTCTCTAATACGAAGTGTACTCGAGGCTGGCTTTTATGAGTGTGGTCAGGGTAAACAGTCCCCTCCCTTATTACTCTGCTGATATATCCTTGAGCAAGACCTCAACCTTTAGAAGAAAGTTCTGCTATGATCAGGAAAACTGGCTTTGTGGCTTGGCTGTGCTGTGAGACTAATTACAGTCTTTTTTTTAAATTTTGCTGTAGATATTTTCTGCTTTGCAGCAGAATATTTTTATTCTCTTTTCCAGCTCATCAAATATCAAAGCTTTGCGTATTGTTGACCCTAAAAAGTAAATCGATTCTTACTAATTACTAATAGTGGGTGCTAAAGAAACTTTTTCATGTTTTATGATATGGTGTTGTGGTTTTCAGTGTGATACAAAGTTGATGGTGATGAATATGGAATAAAAAAGCGAGTTCATGTTGAGTTCAAATGCTCATTTGTTTTTTACTGATGTGCTCAATGATCACTGTATTCCAACGTAACTTTGGAGTTGGACTTATAATAGAATATTCTTGTAACATGGCAATTATATTTGTGTAAAATTCAACATGAACACTATATAAAGATTTGTTTTGCACATTTTTTTTCCTTAGGTCTGTTTTCAGAAATCCTTTTTTGTAACTTGCTATCCGATTACAGTTCTTGGTTATTACATTAACGTTGGCTGGCCTTCTTGTTGCAGACTGAGGACAAGCATGGCCATCTGTCCTCAGCGCTTCACCAACCCTACAGGGTTTCTGATCGTGAATATTCACCGCATTGGATAATATTTAGCCACGTGGCCTCAATGTTCTTCTGAGCAGTTTCATGCAGCCATAACAATGTGCAGGAAAAACCTTCATAAAAATATTTTGTTGAACTATCAAGATAATTAAGACTTTTTGGCATCGTCAGCTCCAACCCTGAGAGTTTTCTGCTCTGACAATAAATATAAATATTTAGAAACAATTTCTTGAGGGGAAGCCATTTTTCATAACTGATGGAGCTGGAGGACAGGTTAATGTCTGGTTAAATGTTTTGCTTTGTATCAAGGGTATATTTATGTATGTCTTCAAAAATATGAGCCATTTTTGGGTCTCCCCCCCCCAGTGTCTAAACTCAAGGTATAAATCTGAAACTGAAGGCCATCTTATAATTTCCTCGGTTGATTCTTGGCGATGGCACGTGGACAGATTCACTTTTCTCATCTCTCCTCCAAACACACCTCCCCCTCCTGAGCCCACAGCTATGATTTAGGCGTCAGGCTGCTCTCGCTCCCTCCCAGTTTTGGATCAGGTTACCCTGCCATTACTTAGTGGTTGCCCCCACGAGGGTGCTGTGTGTCAGGCTGAGTGGAGCCTTTCTGCCTGCCTCTCGGGCCCTGCAGACGAGAGCAACTCACCACAGACGCCCCTGGTCGGTGGACTTGCTCCAGCTGTGACAGCTGTGTGCCAGAATGGAGTTAGCTGGAAATGTTCACTCTCTGCTAATGTTTGCAAACACTGAATGTTTTATGTGAACTCTTCCCCCCCCCCAAAGTAAAAAACAAAACAGTTCTTTGGATCTTATTTACTTTTCCATTAATCAAAGTAATCAGCTCATAAATTTGTTGTTGGTATGTCGAATATTTAATTTTAATTAGATTTTGTAAAATCAATAAATTCAATAAATGACAGATATCTGATTATCGCCTGTATTATTATTAAAATGTAATATTGTAAATTATTGATATTGTTTTTTACTTGACACAACCTTGACATAAAATGTAAATATTATACATCAAACTCTTCAGCTACTTCTCTTCTCACTCAAAATGTCCGAATTGTATATTATGCACTTACTCTACTTTCATTTTGTCGTTGGTGTTATCTTTGCTTATTTTATATTTGTAGTCCATTTTATTGTAATTTATTTTTTCCTTTTTTAATGTCTCACTGTTTCTTTATTTTTGCAGTATGTCTTACCCTTATAAATATGAAATGTATTATTATTAATAAAATATAGTTCCCCAAGCAATATTTGGTTACCCAAAATGATTATGAATGATTATGAATTATTACTTAATTTATGCTCACTGTGTAAAACTGCTGAGTTCATATAGGAGTGACTTTGTCACACAATATTACATTTTACAGATGCTGCAGCAGCCCCCTCCCGTTACTCCTCTGTGCTGTGGTGGAGTTGTAACTCTTTTGGGGCAATCCCTGTCCTGACATATTACTGTCCTCGGAGTGCTCATGCTAGGCTAATCCCCTGTAATTGCAGGCCAGTGTTGTGGCCAGTGGTTCATTCGTGGCCCATCTCTGTTCTAGAGTAATGAGACATGAGGCTGCTCTGCAGACAGCAGCACTATTATCTTCACAGGGTCTGTGTCCTGTCACTACCCTGTCTTTACTGCCTCAACACTGCCTCATGGCAATATCACATTTAGTGAAGGAAAGCCAAAATTTGAGAGTCTGCTAATATGTAAATTGTTGTAAGATTTACTGTCTTATTTCACAATAATGGTTCTCATCACGACTACATTTTGAGTTCCTGGAATATCGATATATGCAGCATAAAACTAGTGTTTTCAAGAAATGACTATGGCAACTGTTTTAGACTGCGTTCGTGTTAAAGAACATAAAATTTGTTCTGTACTCACCACTTTTCCATCCTGTACTCATCCTCTGCCCCATTAGCAGCCAAATTGCCTGCGTCCGTCAAACAGACCCAGCGGACTTCAGTGAACTCTGAGATGCTTGTAATCCATGATTTGGCTGGTTTGAGAGCAGTGATAGCAAAGGTTCAGCATGTAGCTGTCAGTGCTAAATGATGGGTTACTTCCTGTCAGGTGGTGGCGGGTTAATGGCGAGCAGCTGCTTCAGCCCTTTCATTCTCCTTCATCTTATCCAGCTGTTCCTTCACATTAGCTAGCATTGCTGAAACGCCAATGTACACCGTTGCTGTTTGTGTTTTATCAAGATGAAGAAGCTCAATATACATCGATAGGGAGGAGTATGCGTTTGTGTGACTGGTTTTATTCCTCCTGCTGTGGCTTTCTTATCTGATTATCAGAACACTCCCTTGATTAGCACAGGTCGAGGAGCCATATTGATCGCAGAATGCTGCATGTTGCACCAACCGTTGATCACTCATGGAAGCCATTAAATTGTTGGAATGTGATCAAACATAGGAGCAAGACTGATCTTTCATCAGATGCTAATTTTACCTCTTTGAACGTACAAAGATCTCCAGGTTTTCAGATTTCCAAGGAAGGATTAATACGCCTTCAGGAAAGACTTGACATTAACATATGAGTTCAGTGCTTTGACACCAGAGTGAACCTCCTCAGCAATGCTGAATCACAACTAATTAAGAGCCTAATTAAGATCAGAATCACTATATGCTGAAGAAGAGAAACCCATCAGATGGAAACATTCATGAAAGCAGATTGTTTTTGTTTTGTCCTCATTGGGTGTCACTCAGGGGACATCTGTTAAAGAGCGTGAGCCAATGTTACGCTGACTTAATGCTCATAATGCATTCGCTATACATATTTCATCTGCACCGAATTTGTTTCAATAAATAATGTCAGTCCAAGGGCAGCCTTCGATCTGTCCACGGTGGCCACAACAGGCCGTTACTGTATCTCGCAGCTCGATGATGGATTAACAAACAGTTTGTAAAGAGGACTTTTATCATCACTGCACACAAACAGACTGTCTGTGTGATGGATGGATCCCTTATTCTGCTACTGTGAGCATATATGTGGCTGTGGTCATCATGTTAAGCTTTACTGGGAATCGCACCCCAGAGTGGTGATTTATGACCAGATTAAGCCAGTAGGGATTTTTTTTTCTCTTGGGTGGTGCTGTCATCTCCTGATTTTTTAATTCTGCTTCCTTTCTTTGATCTCCTCACGGAGCATTTAGGCAAGTTTGAAGAGGTGATGCACGTGCACACGAAACGTTAAGTCATTGGTGAAACTCCAACATTCACTACATTGCTCCACGTGGGCTTTTGTTAAGTAGCTTCACTCCATGTTCCTCACATTAGTCTGATGCATCCATGCGTGTTTGATTACAGAGCAGGGATTGGTCCACTGTGCTCATTGATAGTGTGGAACAGTCCCCCCCCCACCACCACAAGCTTGAGAAATGATTAATGATTGACAAAAATGAATGAGGTCCTCTGCTTAGAAATACTGTCGCCTTGGTTACAAGAGCCTCGATTTATCATATTGGTTTATTATTACAAATACAATTCAGGCCTTTGTGATAAGTTAAATTGTTGTTATAGATTCCAGGTGATATTGCTGGCTTACTGTATTAAGACCTTCCTGCCAGATCCCTGTCTGAACATTTAGTAAATAGAAAAAGACGTTTCTAACAACAGATTCTGTGGCTTAGTTTTATTCTTCTGATGAACGCTTTGCAACTGGAATATGAAGATTGTCATTGAGACAGGTGGTTTTGTTTGTGTGAACATTAGTCACATTCGTATCAGTCTTTATAATAGTTGTTAACTCATTGTGGAGTACTAATGTTTGCTTTGGATAAAAATCAGATGAATGTTGTCATCAAAGCACTATAGGTTAAACTGGCTAAACGTTTCTAAAATCCATCAGGTTCCCTTTCAGGTTACAGTAAAGAAAAACCCAAATCACTTCCTCTTTGCCTTCCTGTCAGGCAGGAAAGGGTTACTCTCCATGTTTCCTGTCAATTCCCAAAGCTCCAGCAATATTCCCATTGCTTTCTAGATGTTAAACATTCCCAGGCTCCTATAACCTTCTAGCTTCCCTCAGCCATCCAAGAGCTGTCCCAGGTGAACGAGTGGGCGAACCTCCTGTTTTTTAAGGATAAAATCTCTGACAAGGGGCGGGACATGGGAAAGCGTTCCTTGTGTGCATTCCGTTGAGTTAGTGTAAGACTGTGGGAAAGCATGTTTTCCCATCCACGGCTTGTTTGAAACAGCTTGCATCCAAGCTGAGGTGTGATGGGATAAACATCTAAATATGAGTCACCTTGAGGAACCAGCTCCTCCAGCTTCTATTTTCTAAATCAGGGTCAACATTTGATCATTCCTTCAATTCTTTTTACCTCCTGAGACACCTGATCGACAACTGAGTTATGTTATCTGCTCTGAGTCAGCGCAACCTTCCTATCGGATTGAAACAGCATCCGTGCTTGGAGGGAGATCATCGATATGACCCAAGAGCAGAGCTGGGCCAGGCCGGACTATATTTAGCCCAGAGACGGCGAGGCTAATTGCCCTCCCAGGCCTAATCATTTCCAGAGTATGCAGCTCACAGACAACTGAAGGGGAGGCCAAACACCCACTAACCTCATGTTAAAGAGATGTCAGCATCAGTGTGGCTGTCAGAGATGAGACAAATTAGCACGATACCCTTCCTCCTCAAACGCCATTAGACCTCGGAGATGTTGCTCCGAGAGTCCAACATGGTTGTATTAATTGAATATGTTTTCTTGCTGCTGTAAGAGTGATGTAAATAGTCTTGGCACATCCTCGACATTAGGAGGTTGTCTCCAGTTCATCCCTTCCTTTGATGCCTGCCTCAGCAATCCCCTGTGAATGATAAATCCCTCCTACAGCTGGCTGTGATCCTCTATGTGGGCCTAACCTGGACCGTGCAGAGCACAAATCCACCACCGCTTCCACCCTGATAAACCACATCCAGCTCTGTCGTGGCGTTGGTGGAAATCTTAACTTTCATTTTAACTTTTTTTTTTTAACCACCCCCTATTTAACTTTCTGTTGGTGTCCAGTTACACTGCTTTCTGTGCACCCTGAAGCGAGGGTCCTGTGTGGTTCCTGTCCAAATTTAGGAGTCGCATGTTCACGTTGATTACATATATCACACATAAGAGTAATTTTATTGTGAACTATGTTGTGTAGTTTTCATGGGAACAACAAATGCACTAGTTTTTCAGTGGACCAAATCTCAGTGGCCCAATGATGACGTTTAACTGTATCTAGTAGTGGAGTTGTTCTTTTTTTATGTATTTCTCATAGTTTTGACAAGATTCAAATATGTTTTCTTTGAACTTCTCTACTGGATTTTCTGACAGATTCAGGTCTGGATGAATACCACCTCTGAGAATGACTGCTGAGGCCACCACATTCAGAAGCATGGACAATGGTGGCAGAGATTTAGTTCTTCAATGATGGTGCACTTGTAATGATTATCTGAAATCTTTGTACTATATACAAAGAGTAACTGTCCATCATTTGCACTAATCCAGAGAGACTAAATAGATTTCTCTTTCATCACATGCATTGTGACAATTCTAAAATTACAGAGCATTTTAAAATATGTTTGAACTGGCTCTAACTAAGATAAAGAAAGCAGATAAAATCTTAGCAGGCTCCCCTTCTTTTCACACATGTACTGTTGAACTGTTTTTGCCCGTTTTTTTTATTTTGATGATTCTTCTGCCCACTTTATTCAAACAACACGCTAATCCTTGAAAATTTGTACTCAAGATAACTCTGAGTCAAATATTTTCACACAATTAGTTGTGATACTCCTCAGTAGAGGTCTCGCTTCAGGTAATGTTTTTCTGTTTGCTTTATTCAGATAATGGGGTCATTAAGCTCATATCAGTTGCGATAAACATCAGCGCACGGCAGGCGAAGAGGTGTGCATGGATGCTGCAGTTGCTGATTGTGCATTCACCCATCACAACGAAGTGGGATTTAATTAGATAATGTTTTTTATACGATTACCAAAATCATCACTAACGGTGTCAGGCACTTATGTAATAGTGAGATGTTTAGAAGTAAGCAGATTTTGAACATTGTTGTCTAGTGTTCTTTTATTGTATACATGGCTTCAGAGTGGATCACTCACTGCCTATTATGGCGGCGGATTGCTTTCCTGGAACTCCCGCTGCTACTCAACTCTTTTGTCATCAACAGTGTGACTTTGGATATCAAGCCAGCAGCCCACAGTTAAAAGAGTGTGTTCAGGTTTATGGATTGACTGGAACCTCTGTGGTGCATCATCGGAATTTGGGTTGGTTCATCTGTTTCTCCCTCTCACATGATAGGAAAAGAGTGCTGATAAACTCTAACTGGCTGTTTAGCTTCCAGATCAGAGATACCGATGTACACAATTACACAAGCTAATGCTTGTGTTCTCCTTATGACAAGACGTCGATTCAGTCAGTCACTTTTATACTAGCTATGTTAAAGATGATCCCATCTTTTGCTCAATTTGTGGATATTTGAATTTGCTTTTTGCCTTTGGAACAACTCTGACCCCCCCCAGCAAGTCACTGAATTCTTACATAACCTTGTACATAACAGGCCCTTCTTCTAGTGCTTGTATGAAAGGAGCTTCTGTTTTGTATTTGAAATATTAAAATTTGGCTCAATTCTTTGAAAGGTCTTACTTCAAATGTTGCACACATTCCAAACAAATTTCTTTTATAATGTCGTGATGTTTTCTATCATGAGATGTTTTTCCTCATGCAGTGGTCAGGGTGAGGGACTTTCAACATTAACATTAAGTTCCAGTCTCATTTCATTATTATACTGATAAATTGTGCTTCCCCAAACAACACACGCTCTGAAAACGACAGAAAGTATTAGTAAGAAAAGAAGATACTTCTGCATTTGTTATGATACCTGACAAATCGCTACAACAAAGTAAATTTATGATAACATACTTGCTGAGTTCATTTCACATTGTGTTGAAAATGGAGACATCAACCTATGTCTCATTTTTAAAATTGCTTTAATAGGCCAAGTAAAACCACTTATGATAAACAATGTTTCATGTGCTTTTGCCTAAGCATTTTTGTCACGTTTGCTGAATTTCATGCAGGTGAAAAGCAATAATGAAAATGACTGAGTGAGTCAACATCTTGTCACACTATTGGTGAAACATTACTCTGGCCAAAGTTGTGTGCTCAGCACTTACAGGAGGGAGAAAAAAAATCTAGCTAAAATAGACCCCAATGGTGCGCTGTCCAAAAACTACTGAAAAAAATGGTTTGGTCATTAAAAATGCTTTAAAGATCAAAATTATTTGAAGCAATGAATTCATATTCATATTAGAGATTGGTGTGTTCATTAATTAAAAGTTAATATTGTAACTGATATTATAGTGATTTAAGATGAACACGGTGGCATCACGTCACTCTCTTACTTCTGATTTCATTATCGTGTAGAGAAATATTCATAGCTTTTAAAATAGTTTTGAAAGAGTATTTTTGCAATGATGTCTGTTCTACAGCTGCAGCTTCAGGATCTTAAGGAGCCAGGTTGGACTGTGTGAGTGTGTGGTGAGTCTGGCACACTGTGGGGGGTCTCTGGGCTCCTCTGATAGTGCTGGTTCCTCTGAGGCGCTAACATGCTGGATAACAACACCAGCCTGATCCACACTCTGATCTCTGGCCAACATGAAGTGATCCAGTACCTCTGCTGCCAGCACCTGGACAGAATGAAGACCTAGCTGTGTTTGATTGGTTGAACACATCATCACATGTGTTACGAGGACTTGATAATACCACACACCCCACCTCAGCCTGGAATCACCCTCAGAGAATGAACCCACCATTTCAGTTCCCCTTCATCTCTTCCCCCACCCTCCTGTCTGTTTCTCTCCCCTTAACCAGTCTTTCTTCTCCTCCTTTGTCAGATCCATAGGGTGTGATTTTTAGTGTGTTTCAGTGAGTCCTGCAAGGGGAACCTTGAGGGTCTCAGTGGGATCAATTTAAAAAGGATGCGCCTTTCTCTCCTCCTCTTCTTGGCCCTCTTGGCTCATTGGGTCTGTTCATCAGGAACTTGCAGGCTTTTGATCTCACCTCCTTCCCCCACAACCCACCAATCCGCTACTGCTGCTCAAAGTTTTTGTCAGAGCTCACCTCCAAAAAAAAAAATCTGCTCCACTTTCTGAGAAATGATCCCCTTTCTCTGTGCCTGTGAGATAGTGAATCAAAGTTTTACACTTGCAGGATGGCACACACCGACTGTAGTTGGGATTCACTTATCTTTGAAGATGTGACGGTTGGCTCTCCAGGTAGATGTATGGTGAAAAAGTTTAATATTCCTTTGGGTGGAGATGCACTAAAGAAGTCTGGACTTTAGGCTGTTTAGGGTGAAAATGCTCTGAGGTCTGTGGTTTCTCAGGGTCAAGTTGTTGAGGACAGGTGTTCTAAAGGGTGGAGTTGTATTGAAGAGGACTGATGATCTTCAAGGTACAAGGGTAGAGAACTGGTGAGCCACAGTCAGCTTGTTTGGTAAGAGTTTTCTGGGGTATTAATGAATAATTCACACAGTGTACTCCAGAGAGAGCGAAGTAAAGGTAAGAGGAGGTGCCCAGCAGCACTCCCATGCCGTGTTGTGATGCTATCCCTTTTCTGTATAACATGAATGCCCAATGATGATGTAGAAACATTTTCACTTTTGTCATTTAGTTGTTCTACAAAAAAAGGGTCAGTCCTTTCTTGACTGAATTATTAAGCATTTTCCCTTTATTGAAGCCTTTTTTGTGACATACTGCTAAACCAAAATATGACTGTTTTGGCCCTGTCTCCATTGCAAACTGAAGTTCTTCTTGAGTACATCTCTTGGATTCTCTTGTGTAATTTGGTTTCTGAATAATGGAAAGGAGAGAAGCCCATTGTTTACACAAGAGCCAGAGAATAGCCACCACCTCATCATCCATCTCACTTTCCAGCAGGTCAGACGATGAGTCTACTGACTGATTGACTGACCAGCCTCACGGGAAAGCTGCTGCTGTGACTTTGGATTAAAGTACTTGGTCAGGCTTTGTGTTTTTGTTGTTTCCTGTTTCTTGCTTTATATCAAATGAAGATGAAGCAGAAATGAGGACCTGAAATGTGCCCTGTGAGTGTGTGCCACCCCTTATTTCAGGACCCCTGAGTCCCCTGGCGATGACATCATTGGAGCAGTCTCACACTAATTGAGGTTTAATGCCAGAGTGGAGCAAGCAGGGCTGTAATTTTCCCGCCCTGGCCTGGAAAAGAGAAAACAGCTTTTCATGTGGCCTGTTCTAATTCAGGTTGCAGCTGTGGGACACCTCACACTTCTGTCTTTCTCATTCTATAGATTTAAAAATATGGCAAAGGCTTGTTTCTGAAGGAATCCAGGTATGTGTGGGCCTTAGCTAAACTTAGACAAATATAATTAGCTCCAGAATCTCACCATTTTGTAATTTCACATTCGCTGTAATTTTAATAACATGTTTTAAATATGTTCAAGCTGTTACCTCTTAAGCAGCCTTCCTACCCAGACTGATTTTATGTGAAAAACCTGTACATATGAACACTAATATTGGAACCAGCAAGCAAGGGACATCCCTTGGAGCTGTGTGCAGAGCAGTCAGGTGGCATTTTGATGGCGACAAACCATATGAGGAGATGAAGAGGTCAGGGAACTTCTGTTACTGCAGACTGAAGCCATTAAGGTCCAGTAGGTCCTAGGAACCAGGAGGGATTCCATTGTGTACCTACAAAAGTGCTTTGTATTTTACAGCAATGCTCTAACTGTCACTCTGGCTATCTGAATTCTCTTCAGTTTATCTAATCCAGAGACTCCCTGACGTGTTCTGTATGCATGAATAGAGGAAGTAGTGTGTACTGTGTACTGGCTTTGAAAATAGGAGTTAAGAGTTTATATTTTAGTTCAGAATCCTTTGGCTTCACAATACATCTAATAATCACTTCATCTCCCTGTTGACCCTTTAAAAGTGTGACCAGAAGAGAAGGATAAAAATGTATATTTGATGTCATTCTTCATTATGTTTTTTTCCCCTTGTAGAGTAGTGGCCTCAGGGTGTGATTAAAAAATAAGAGTAATTTGCGCTCACACACACACGCATCCACACACACACACAACTTGTACATTAGATTCCAGAGTGTCATTAGGGTTTGCTTCATTAAATCTAGCTCTGACTCAGAGTATCAGCACTGGGCATGTACACTTTAAGACCAGAACAACGATCTTTACATTGAAGTGCCTTTTTAATCACAAAACTGTGACCTGTGTGGAATGAGCTCAAGACAGATTTGAACGCTCTTTTCTGTAGATTGTTAAAGCCTCAGAAGAGGCTGCCGCTGGTGTTCATACCTGGAATGAATTATGTTTGCTTTGCAGCTAAATACTTAAGCGTGACTGGAGTTTAGGAATTAAGTTTCATTTTGAACAGTCTGGTTTCTGGCTCTACGGGCTGAAGAATTAAGCCCTCCCTGTCCCTCCAGGATTTTACTGAATATTTGAAGATTGTTGTTGGGGAAATAATGCCGATTTTGCTGGAGATTTTCTTGAAATAATGGTTCAGTGTTGATCCTATACTGGCATTTCTAATTATGTGTTTAAAACTGTTGATATTTAATATGGTTTGTCACCCTTTATCCATCCATCCATCCATCCATCCATATACTGCTTACTGTATCTGAGGGGGGTCATGGGGACCTAAGCAAAGAGGCCCAGACTTCACTTTCCCAAGGTGAGAATCCCGGTCCTGCAGGGAGACATAGCTGTGAACAGCATCCTGGGCCATTACTGGGGTCTCTTTCTGGTAGACCATGCCTGGAAAACCTCACCATGGAGGTGTCCTGGAGACAACCTAATCAGGTGGCTTAGCCACCTTGTCTGGATCTTATCTGCATCTCCTGATCTGGAGGAGCAGTGGCTTTGGGCACCTCCAAGATGATCAAGGTTCTCGCCCAATCTTAAAGGGACATCCTGGAAAGGAAATTATTTTGGCCACTTATGTCCGTGATCTTGCTCTTTGGTCACTACCCAGTGCCCATAGGTGAGGGTAGGAATGGAGATCAACTGGTAAATCGATCATTACCATAAAGATGATAATGACTGATGCACATTCTGCATCAGTGGTGACACTGCACCACTCCTTTTGTTGATATAATATCCTTCATTTTCTCTAGGACATTTTCTCTGACCTGGAGGGTCTCTTTTTGGAGGTGCTGAGTTCCATTTCAGCTGCTCTTTTAATGTGACCATTAACAATGGTTTTACTAAAATGTTTGCAAAACTGAGTAAGATACTAAACCCCAAAGGCTTCCTCACTCTGACCCATCTCTCTCCTGATTGCATGAGTGTATGCTCATGTATACTGTGCATGGAGTATAAAACATGAATTTCTGTGGTGTCCAATAAAATATAATTTTTTTCTTAGGAAATTGTATATTATTTATTCTCAGTCCATTGTTGAATTCTCTTTTCATAATTGGTTGTTTCATAATGTGTCTTACTATTATTATTATTGTTATTATAGTAGTGATGATAAAGAGAATTGTAGTTATGTGTATATATATATACGTATATATGTATATATATATATATATATATATATATATATATGTATATGTGTGTGTGTGTGTATATATATATATGTATATGTGTGTCTACATTTTTTACAAAAGTAAAGTAAAGTTTGATTTGAAAATCAATGGAAGTGAATAAGATGGGTTTTATGTGTCACTAAATCTAAAATGATGTAATGTTCTTTTTAGCGAATTACCTTATTGAGGCGTTTCTTCTTTGCGTGTTTTCCTTCCCCCATCCTGGCTCATTAGGATGATCTTATTCAGGAGAAGGACCTCCTCTGTTCTCAGGCTATGCACAACAAAAAGTAGCATTCCAGCATTGCATGTCCTAAACTCTCATTGCTCAATAATTAATCCAGACAACTAAGATTATGTTTTCAATATGCACTAAAAAATTCCTTTCGTGTGCACATTTTGTCTACATTTGTGCATGGTGGTGTGTGTGCACGTGAGTAACTGAGGGGCTGAAACAAAGGAGGTGTCATGGTGAATTAGTGCCCCCCACCACTGAGTACCACAGGTTCTGTTGAATTGCACATGAATGCCCCTACCACATTCCAGAGACACCCTAACAAGGTTGTTGGAAGAGGATAAGGCATGTTAAATTAATAATTTACAAAGAAGAGCACTCCTTATTTATTTAATGTGGCTGAATGTGACTGAGTGGGCAGACAGTATCCTAACACGCCAATATAAAGCCTAAACGAGTCCTCACTTGGCTTAGTGGAGGGTCATGGTGACAGCCATTTATAGCTTTTTTTTTTTTATACAGGCCATATACAGACCATGTTGATGGTACTGTGCAAACTAGGGTTGGGCATCAGTGGCATGGCGGCAATAGATTACACATTTCAATACACTGTCCAAAATCTGATACATTTGAGATATATATGTGCTACCTTCTGATATGATACTATTTATAACTTAATCATGACACACTGCTGTTCCAAATCTGATTCAACAATGGCCTTTTTCACAATTTCTGTTAGGTACAATTCCCAGGGGCTTTTTAGTGAGGAGTTTGCATGTACTGTACTCTCACATGGGATTTCCCAAAAACATCTATTTGGTGGACAGGCAATTTGTCCTTCGGTGTAAGTGTGAATAGCTGTTTTTCTTTCTATGTTGACCCTGTGACAAGCTGGCGACTTGTCCTTATATGCCTCTCAGCTGGGTTAGGCTCCAGTCCTGTAGAAAATGGATGGATGGTGTAATAATAGGCCAACCAGTTTCAGGGTCTTGAAAGTTATGCTTATTCTGTAGCACAGCTTTTTTTTTTATTGCAGTTTATCTACATCTGCTGTACCATGTTGTGACCTGGAGCATTTATTTTACATGCAAGGGTGTATGCTGTGTACGAGAGGATTTTATATTACGTGACAATTTTACCATCAAAATATTTGTCATTGCTATTTAATAAAAACAACTTAGGTGGACTAAAACAAAACAACCAGCCTGTATGCAGATATGCAGATGATGGAAATATTTTCATGCAAAACTGTTCATGCTTTTGACTTTCTTATGGTGCAGACCTTAATTTCAGTATAATTTTGTGATCAAGTTAGAATTTTCTTTTGTTTTTCTTCAATTATTTTCATGGATTGCCAATGTTTGTATTTACAGGGGGAGGGTGGAGAGGAGGAGGACAGGACCACAAGACCATCAGTGAGGAGGGATCATCCAGTCGGTAAATACTTTTTAGTTAATTGAACATTGGTGTAATATTTTACAGTATAACAGTATAAATGAATATATGATCATAACTTGCAACTAAAATAATCACGATTCCCAAGAAAATATACACACATTCATCAATTTATCCTAATGAACCTCAAAATTTCGTTGACTTGGTTTCAGTGTTGGCGTGTTTAGATTTTTTTGTTTTTTTTTCCACCAGTCAGTATCTGACATAAAATCCTCAAGTTCTGCTCTCTGACATCATCTGTGTGTGTGTGCGTGTGTGTGCGTGTGTGTGTGCGCGTGTGTGTGTGCGCGTGTGCGTGCGTGTGTGTGTGTGTGTGTGTGTGCGTGCCTCTCCCAGGAGAATAAAATCCCACAGCTCTCACTGACCTCATTATAAAAATAGCTCATCTACCCAGCCATCACACTTATCTCAGTTTCCTCTGCCATCTCTCAAATATGATGATCTCTCTCATGCTCTCTCTCTTTCTCATCAGTGTTTATGTGTTTATTGTGGATATAACATCAGATTAAAAGCTTATTTATCTTTGTACTAAAGGTTTCTATCCACCTGTCGCTGTCTTTCTGTCTGTAATCTTGCACTATAACACATCTCTTAGTCATGGCATATCTTGAAGAAAAATATTGAAGTCACAGCAATATGGGTCCTTTTACATATTTCTGTCCTAATCTACTCTGCCAGACAAATATCCCAGTGATGTTTGGTATCAGTGTTATTGATTGTTGTTGAAAACTCACTTTGATTTCAGTTCATCCAATACAGATGTTCTGTTTAGTGCGAAGGATTATTTGAGTCAATAGCTGTGGTCTGATTTTGAACCTAGAAATTTTAGTTAAGGTTGTAAATATATAGTGAGGAAAGTGAACGGAAATAACAACTTCTCATATGCCCATCATTTTCTTTATGTCTATTTTTATATCCTTTTTGGACAATGAATAGTGTCATTTTTGTTTCATTGGCATAAAATTGAAAGACAAGTGTTTCTTTTTTAATAATTCAATTAAAAAGCTCATGCAGACAAGGTGAAATGTGGTAAAGATCCTGATTTGTACCGGAGGTGCACTCTTTATACCATTAGAAGACGCAAAATCTGGTTGGTGAGACTTCTCAGTCAGATTGCTCCTTGGTCTTTGCTACCCAGAAACTTTCCAAAAGGAGACAGCCAAGTTCCAGATCAGGCTGCTCTGTGATGCAACTTGATCTTTTAGCAGTAAAATCATAATGTCGCGCAACTGAACAGTAGTCAGATGTGACAATGTTGAATTGATTTGCTTTGGGGTGACCAAATCAGGCATGAAAACAGATTTAAATTTGTTAGTGTCTTACCAGCCTGATGTGGAAACAGAGTAGCACTGAAAATGAAGGAATACAATTCCCAGAGTACAAAACAGAGGTGCCTAATAAGAAGAGAACTGTTGCTCTTACTGTTGGTTAAATGTTTCTGATTCACGTCCTGTTAAATCAGTCTCTTTGTAAGCTGAAGTAGTTCTCTCAAATCCTTTTGCCACCATAAATCTGCATATTTACCATGAATGTAATGTGTTTTCAGAACACAGATTTTTAAAATCCACACACATTTGCACTCACACTTTACATGCAAGATAGCAATCAAAATAATCACAGCACGAGCAGAACTGAACACAGAACAATGTTTTCAGTCACAGAAAGCTTTAGCTGCTTCCTCTGGTGCCAGCAGCCCTCTAGTTTCTCTATCAGTGTACGAATGTCCATCTTTCCTTTCTGTCCTAGAAAAGCTTGTTCTGATAAGTCATAAATATGACATGTCTTTTGTTTTGTCTTCAATAAAATGTGCCCAAAACCTCGGTTGAGCAACAATACCTCGATTATATGAACTTACTTTGGACTAAACTGCTTTTTTAAATCATAATCTTATTGCATTTCTCTGTGTTTTTCCCACTATGTGTATTGCCTAACTGTGTCCTTTATACAAGTAGGAAGCGATTGGATCAGAACCCATGACTTGTACCTTCTATCCTGTGTTAAATCAGAAACGGCTGTCTCAGACTGACCTGTTTTCTGATACCCAGCCTCACCTCCACAAGAGATCATCTACATACTCTTTTGATCTTGCTGTGTCTCCAGCAGCGCGTCATTAAGAAAGTTTACACGATATTCTTCCACCCTCTCATTGTGGCTGGAAGTCTGTAGCGTGGCCCAGTTGATGCCCTTCACTCCACACTAGCACCTTGAGTCCTCCTCCCTACTGCTGTCCTTCACTTCAAAGCCTGGTTGCATTTGAAAGCCAGACCCATTCATATATGTCCTTCACTACACAACCACTATGTTTGTCTGTGTTGTATTACCCTTGAGGAGGGATATCTCCACCACCCCTTTCTATCTCATCTCATGTCCTCCGTACCTTGGTGTTTATCTGTCTCTGAGCTTGTCATGTCCCTGAACCTGCGCTAATTAGCATCCCACGCAACACTGTTTATTTACCAAGGTACTGTCAAGAGGGGAGGGGAGGAGAAGGCAAGTAAGTCGGGGAACAGGAAGAGAGGGAGAGTTGATTGAAGGAATCAAAGAGCTGTGAGTCTCTTTCACATGGATGCAGGGGGTAATGATGGTTAGGGAAAGTCAAGAAAGGGAGAGAACTTTCCCGCCTCTTCACTGCCTCTTCTCAGTGTTTCATCAGAGATGCACAGTGCCTAAAATTAGCAGACACCACCTTCCTTCCCTCTTTCCTGGGGCCCCATTAAAGCTTTCTCAATACGAAGAGTGATCATTAAGGTTTAGACCTGGCGTGCAGGTGTTGTTTCAACATCTCAACTGAGGGTCGGCTTTCTTTTGGAAGGCCCACATGCACAAGATATTGTCTTTGACTTTAATGTTAGAGTTTCACAGCAGTGTCAGCAGTAATGAAGATATGGTAATAAAGTGCAAAGGGACCAAACAAGATGGCACTGGTTATTTTGGACTGTTGGTGTGCAAATGTTCATTTAAACAATCATAAAACTGTTGTCATAGAACAATACAGATATTTTTCCCTATTCCATTTGGGTTGAATTCTGGGCTTTGGACGGCTGTGCCTGAAACCGGTCTGCTGTGAACTTCCTCTGGTGTTTTGGAAACTGGCCAGGCCCTGATGCAGCAATGCCCAAACCGTTTCCTCCACCATTCAGTGTTTTCATGACAGCCAGTGGCAGATCTAGTGTTTCATCCTCTTTTGATATAGTTAAAGGGGAAATGTAAAAAAATCACTTTTTCTGTGCTTAGGTCCATATATTTGTATATTTTGAGTACTCTCTGTCCCGTAAATGTAGGGTCACAAGTTATTCAGTGTTATTTAAACTGTTGTAACGTGTAAATGTGTCTCAAAACAATCCGTTTTGCACTTCCAGCATACTGTTATAGTAGTGGTGATTTGAATGATCCCGCCCATACTCTGGGTATCTCTTCTAATACAACCACAGCTACCAGTGCAAAGATCTGCTTTTTCCTTAGGTCTTCCCTCAGCAGAAGAGATGGTTGAGGTCAAGACCTTCTGTGGGCGGAGCCAAGAGTAGCTCATTAGGATTTAGAGCAGGGGTCTCCCAACTATTCCACAAAAGGCCAGTGTGGCTGTAGGTTTTTGTTCTCCCAGTCAAGCACACACAGTTTGACAAATCAGCTGTCTGAAGACTCAGACGAGTTGATTAAGTGAGTCAAGTCTGGTGTGGTGCTGCTGGGTTGGAACAAAAACCTGCAGCCACACCCTTTGTGGAACAGTTTGGAGACCCCTGATTTAGAGGGAAAGGCAGACTGGCCATTCTCAGCACTAACCTTTAAAGAAAAAAAAAAAAAAAATAGGGTAAATTGTGTAAAAAAAAAAAATTTTAAAATTAATTGGCCTTTTATTTTTTTCAGCAAAATAGGACCAAATTGAAATAAACCAAAGTGATGAATCAACAACAATACTACGTATCCAAATAAATTTGTTTTCAGCAAAATAAAAATTAAAAAAATAGAAAACTAGTTTTAGCGTTTACTTACTTGCCAGTAGCACTCTGACATTTCATTATGCTTTTTATAAACCTTGGGCATAGAGCAATGTTTCTTTTAGTATGTAGCAGCTTCCTTCTTCTTGTTTCTCCATAGACGCGCTGCTTGCACAGTGTTTTACATATTGTAGACTTGTGAATGCAGATGTCAGTTCCAATGATGCTTTCAAATCTTTGGCTGACACTCTGGTCTCTTTCTTTACCTTGTTGACGAGGCTCCATTTCCATCATGCTTTTGGGGTCATTTTGACTGGGTTCCATTTTTAGATTATTAGATACGTAAACCAAAAATTCTCAAGAGTGGATCCTCTGAAAGTAATTTCTGGCAAAGCATGGCTCTCATAAGTGAATTCTCGTGGGTCATTAAGATTGTTTGTGTCTGTGTGTGTGTGTCTGTGTGTGTCTGAGTGTGTTATTATTTTAGGCACATCATATTTGTAATACCCTTGGCTTAGATAAATTAAATCACATTTTACGAAAATTTAATGCAGAAAACCATGAAATCACAGAGGTTCACATATGTTTCCTGAGCAGACTTCAACAACATCTTCACATGAGTTCCTTGTTTCCAGCTCACTTTAGTGTTGTTTGACATATTCTCAAAGATATACAGGAACTCTGGTCATGCTGCCCAGTGCAAAAAAAAGTCATCATCAGTTAAAACATTATTGTAGCTTGTTGGTTATGCCAGTCAGTCCCCCTGTAGTGTTTAGTATTTCTCTTTGAACATGCATTATTGAAAACATTATTGCTTTTTGAAATGACACGTGACTGTCTTGTACATGTGGTCAGAGGTCACTGGTTGTTGGGAGTTTACAACATCCTGTCTTCAAAGTGCTATCCCTAATTGTCTTCTTGAGAGCCTAAAGGTCTGTACTGACCACTACTCTAAAATCTGTCACTCCATGGAATGCCTTGGTAATATATCACCTTAGAAACGTGGATGAATGCTCTTATTTCTTAGATGTTAATCAATGACAGCAGTTCAGATAGCCTCAATACAGCATCCTCACTAACATGAGCAGCAGGTTAGTGGTGGGTGTCATGCATTGATTCATCTGCATCTACATGCAGGGCAGAGCGGCAGGATCCTAATTGAAATGGATTTCTCCCTACATTGATCTGCACAGGTGACAGTAGATGACATACTGCCGTGTGTTTGTGCACATGCCATGAATGCGCTGTGATGCCACAATGTTCTCTTTTAAAGTAGTAGAATTTTTGTTTTTGTTCAGCAAAAATGTAAATGCTGTTTGCATTGATACTTTCTTAGCTTAAACATACAGTTTTATTGACTTATTAGCTTAAACATACAGTTTTATTGCTTGTTTTTCAAGCACTGATTATAGAGTGGGACGTTAACACTCAAGCACAGCAAACACTGTGAATACTTATCTAGTGGCATTAAAGAAGCAATCGAGCATACATAATTTGACTAAAGATCAAATAATAAATTATGTCTTTGCTTAAATGATATAAAATAGTCCTCTAAATAGAAGGAAAGTGTAATTGCAGACGTATTGCATACATATTTAACTACTTTATTACTTTACTACTACTTTGCTACTTTCAGTTCTACAGTTTTCACATTGATGGAATTTATACTGCTGCTAGTGCAACAATTAATGCAAATTCTACCTTTTTTTAATCTACTAACCGAATTGTCCAATCATCAAAGTCGCTATTTTCATTTATGCTCATTGTAATAGAGGTTGTAATAGATCAGAATCAAAAAACAAACACCTGCTAAAAATGTTTAAAAAAAAAAAAAGACCATACCAATATTTTCTTAACATAACACACACACACACACACACACACACACACACACACACACACATATGCATGAATATTTTTAACTGGGACTTACACACAGTGTGTTTATTTTTGTGTGAGAAAGAGGGACAGAGTGTAAAAGAGAGGTGGGTGTAAGATGGCCGCTGGACATGACTCCTCATAGCTGGCCCCGACCCCCTGTGATCTACTCTCTTATCAAGCCCAGATCCTGGCCTTTCATCTGGGCTCAAACCTGGGGGAGGTTGGACTCAACTGGGTTTTTATCACTGCTCAACACACAAACACACGTATGTTTTAGGACCCCTCGAACTCCACCTTCTATCCTTGAGCCCCAGATGAGTGTTGCTTTCATTTACAAATAAGATAACAAACCTCACTCTGTGGTAGAGTGAGATTATATGAAACTCACCAGTATACAAAAAGAAGTCACCTTATCTGTGCATGTTTTCTTTTGTTTTTTTCTGTGATGAAGGCTGTTAAGTTTGTCCTGCGTCCACCTTTGGTTTTCCACCCTAGAGAGAAATGCTGCTCTCTGCAGTTTAAACATTAGCTCGTCTAAATGAAACAAAACATTGGATCCATCAGGGATTCTCCCAAAGCTCAGCACTCTCGCAGTCCTGACACCTCACTAAACCGCTTTACTGGATAACAATAGGCAGGTTGTTTTGGTTGGTTACCCAGTTTGTCTTGGATCGGCTGGCTCTATGTGTGACCCTGGTCCAGGTTTTGAGGGTCTGTGCAACCTCCTATCATTCTGTTTCATTCCATTCCAGGTGAATGGTTACTTTATCCTGACAGTGACCCCTTGCTCACCC
The DNA here is from genome assembly GCA_911728415.1 of Lagocephalus sceleratus. Lineage (NCBI taxonomy): Eukaryota > Metazoa > Chordata > Actinopteri > Tetraodontiformes > Tetraodontidae > Lagocephalus > Lagocephalus sceleratus. The sequence goes on from CAJVRN010000004.1 coordinate 388,855, forward strand.
CTGACCCATTTCCAACATAAACAGTGAAGATCACCTCTAACCTTCTACTTTTACCTGGGTCTGCTTCACCAAACGTGTCTTCTTCTCTCCCACTCAGACCTTCACATTCTCTTCACAAACCAGATCTCTCCGTCACCCTATCTCTGACCTTTGACCTTACTCAGATTAAGGTCCTTAGCATTTGAAATCTCAACAGCAGACTAGGTCACATCTGTGCTCCCCTGCACTTTAAATTCTTTGCCCTACTTTTTAAGGGTAGGTATGCATCAGAAATGTGTGGCTTGTGGCTGGAGAGGCACTGACTCCATCAGAATCAGATTTATAAATCTATAACCCAACAGAATAGATTATTCACCGTTGGATAGGCAATAGTTAAAATGTTATGTTTCATATCTTATATCAGTATTTACACATGCAAACTCTAGCATTTCATTTAAGACACATGTCATTATGGACTTGACAAAATGCCTTGCTTTTGTAAATGTCATTTCTTCCAAAAAACAAAGAAAAGGAGATCGCTGAAGTTTGCTCACTTACTCTGCAGCTGCAGAGTAGCATAAGGATCTTGGGGCTCATGAGTGCGTCCTACCATGCAGCAACAGAACTGCCCACCTCACCTAAGGCCTCCTCAATGCTGTTGATCTCTAAGGACATAAAACAGCTTCCATACATAATGTACATGAACTAAGAAATGTATTTTATGGGGTTCTTCTGGAAAGCTAGCCCTAATGCCCTTAGTATGAAGACCCTCCCTACCATACTCCTTGAAACATCAATTTAAGTAGTGGCCAGATCAGCTACCATCATCTTGGCAGAAGTCTCAGACTTCTTGCTGTCATCTCTAATTATTTTCCTTTCCACAGTTCTTGAAATTCTGCATTTTTGTTCACACAGAGATTATTATTATTTTTTTAAAAACAGAATTTGCTTTCTTGTACTTGCCAATGTTTTAACATACTTACTTCTGTTGTATTCATAAATGTAAAATGCTTGGATATAGTCTTAGTAATATGTATAGTAATATGTATTAGCAGTACTATAGTACTTGTAGCTGTTTGTCTCAGTTGAGTGTCCAGTTTGGTTGAGTCCATTAAAAAGCTGTTTTTCCATTGCTGGTTTAATGCTCTGGTTTTTGAAATTTGATTACATTTATGTGTTTTAAAAGCAACCATTCAAGGGAGGGTACAATTTTGGACCCGTCCTTTTCACCTTTTGATATATAAAACCAACCTCAAAATGTGAATTAGATTCCAAATGTTTGGACAACATTTTATGAAAATGTTTCTTAATTCCTAGAGGGCTAATCATTTTTTAATAAAACTGTATATCCATTGCCAAATCTTTTTAGTTTAGACAACCTCACAGTTCAGAAAGTACTACTCTCAAGTTTGGTCAGTGTGTACTGGACTCAATCTAGCACACCTAAAAAGCTGATTTAATTGTAAGATCTGATTATTGACTCTAAATGTTGATGTTTTAAAAGTATGGTTCTATAAATAATTTTCTTCCCAATGACTCATCTGCATCATATGATCTAACTGGCTGAAGTCGAGAACAAGAACATCATACCATGCACCGTGGTGCAACAATACTGTTCAAAGGGCAACACTAGCCCATAGAACCATATGCAAAAAGCTTTCATTTACACGAAATACGGAGATGTGATGACAATTTGGAATTTGTAGTGTAATTTGTTGTTCCACAGCAGAAATATTTTCCACTCTGTCTGGAGGTTGTACATGTATGTTGAGTCTACGTGATGTATCATGCACCTTTTGTGGAGTGGGTGTTAAAGCAGTAGCTTGGGGCTCTATAGTGATAACTGTAAAGCTGCTCTTCAATAGTGCCAGCTATTGTAGGATCAGTCCAACAGTACAAACCTGTCTTAGGTGACTCATGCTACCATTATCCAGCTTTCACCTTCATGAAACTGAATATACACTTCAAAAGTAATTTGTATTGTAGTGGTATGAAGCTATACTGTTATAACAGTTTAAATTAGATTATTATTATTAATTAGAATGTCCTAGATTTTCCTTTTATATTTAGGGTTTAATTGTTACCTTTTTGTGTTGATTTGAGCCAGCATTTGTTTCAGTCAAATATTCGACATTGCGGCTTTTATATATTTGGTGATATTTATTACTTAGTTTGGTATCACATTTAATCTATATTAATAGTTTAATGTTTTTTACTACTTTTCAGATATTACACAAAATTAATTTATTTTTCTGCATGAAAAATGAAATATTAATTAAAAATGTCTGGTAATCTGATTTGCAAGTGCATGGCCAGCATCTGTTCTTCGTTGTACTATATCAAAGCAATATAACTATTATGTTCATATTATCTGTGTCACAGAGGGTAATATTAATATACAGTGTCTAAAATGACACCAAAATCTTTTCTTTCTAAAACGAATGACAGTAATCAAATAGCCACTGCAATGCAACAAAATCACATCCAGAAAGCAGGTAAATGATCCATAATAATCATTTCACACTGATTTAGGGTATCAAAAAACAAAGTGAAGCCAAACTCATGAGTTAAAAGACATACTATTTGGAAAAACCACCCTACTAAATTTTATAATTTACCTGGGATTTTGGTCCATTTCCACCAAAATTACCTGGGGAAAATGCTTTCCACCATCCTAAGATTTTCTTTAAGAAGAGTACCTAGTCTTTTCAGATTTTCAGTGATTTTACAGAGTTGCTGACAATTGATTACCAATGCCTCTTTGGAGAGACCTGCTGTAACGAAACCCATCTGTCTGCAGTTGTTCATAGCAACAGATTTAAATACTCAATGTATTAATATTTCATAAACATAGTCAAAGGTACAAATGAGTTGATTATGTGTCAGCACACATCACATGATTTACAGCACATGAGAACCTGCATCAGAATGTGTTGTGCAAACAAAAATTTGCAACCTTTGTAGGTTAAAATTATGTATAACATTTAAGATTTGTAAAGTATTAAGGAGTTTTCATGTGTCATCTTCCACAAAGTAGAACACTACCATGTCTTAATAGCTGGGATTCCCTGTAAAAGTGAGTCAAACATGATATTCCCCTAGATCTCCTCCCTGTTTCAAGTGCATTTCTTTCTAAAAAGGCATCTTATAATTAAGATTGTTGGTTTGAAATCCTCAGCTTGTCTGTCTTTAACAGCTGGCCTTCAGGATGTAGCTACAGCTGTTGTTACACACCTTCATTTTGCATGTCCAGCTGTAAACATTAGCATGGCAAACTGAGTGGCCAAGTGTTGCTCTGCTCCAAAGAAATTGTTATGGAACATAGATCCTCTGCTTTTATTTCAGTGAGCCAGAGTCGGACTGGAGTCAACCCTCCTCACAGAACAGGACTATGTCCAGTTTTATGGAACTATAATGTGGTGAGGTACTGTATAAATAATCTCTGTGCTCTGAAACACTTCCAGCTGCCGTCTTCTCCTTTGCTTTCTTCTTTCTTTTTGAATGTATAAAGCTTGTTACCCAGACTGCTTTGAAAATGAATACTGCAGGGTTTCATAAAGAGAGTTGTGCAGTATTTGTCTTTTGTGACACAATTGTTGCGTTTTATGCTGATTAGTATTGCAGACTGTGGTTGGAGCCCTGCCCGAATCAAACACTACCGCTGTAATAAAAAAGTCATGATGTGACATTCAATCCTCAATCTGTTTACAATTAGGACCTTTAAAGCATTCCGCTGTAATCTGTCCTGCTTTGAAATCCACGTACAGTATTAATAGAAATCAAGGGAATTTCACCTTTGTTTTTAAAGCCATATCTGTGGCTTTTGATTGATGGATGGAAACTGTATGGTAGATTTAGATTACGAGGACTTATTTAAAAGCTCATTCTCAGTTTCCTCACAGATGTTGGCACACTTGGTACGGCTGTTCACAGAGGAAAAACAGCCTTATCTGCTCTGATGATAAAACATTTTGTTGAACAAGGGATGATAAAGTAAATCCAGGTTTTTTCCATGGGCATCACTGTCGCCTTAGGCCAGGTCGGAGTGTTGGTCAGCAGCGGGGGGGGTGGGGGGATTCCCCCTTTATCTGGTAAAGATCTTGCCGTGGGGCAGCCTTCATGCTCCACCGCGTCATCCTTTCAGGAAATGTGTGACTGTGCGTGTGACTGTGCGTGTATGTGTGTTTGTGTCTGTGTTCTGAAGAACAGCTCACAGAGCTCCAGCATGAGCTACGGCTGCATGCTGAGCACAAGTCAAAGGGGGCAGTGTGTCCTTAGCCTGGAGGGACAATTCTGCAGTGTGACCAGAGATGTGGATAACAGGGTAGTCTGACACACATAGATGTTGTAGTTGTGACAGTGTGTCTTTGTTTCTGCTAATCCGATTGAATTGTAATGACTGCAAATCTATGTTTGGTGAAGACACAAAAGTTATATAAGCATGTTACTCTTCTTTAAATGATTACTTCAGCACTGCTACAGTTCTGCTTGAAACTGTGTGAATTTTGTGTAGACCTTTAAATATTTCTTACTGAGTAGGACCTCAGGGTCCAGCATTACAGATGTGAGGGGGAACATAACTTAATTAACTGTAATATTTTTTTGATTGATCCATGTTTTTCCATCTTTTCCATAGTGCCTGTTATATAATAAAATAATATGTATATGTATAATAAAACACAGCATGACCATACACATGAAAATGCATAACTGGAAATTCACTATATTGAGGTAATAATTTTCTTATGTTTTCACTTTCTGTATAAATATGTGTTACTAGGGAAACAAGTGACACTGTGTGTGTGCTTCTATTAACTCTTTCTACTTGGATTCATGTGAATTCTTTCTGTTGTATTGCTTACAGATGTCACATATTACACCCGTTCTTCTTATATAAATGTGTTTGCAGTTTGTAACCAGCAAGTCCAACCCTTCAGATGAAGAGCCTTCAGTTCCGGAGCATTGCTCCTAAGGCCCCAGCCATGGTGCCCTCCCCCTGCCCTGCGGTCCTGTCCTGCCAGACTCCCTCTGCCATCCCTGAGGCAACGACTGTCACCAGTTCCAAGTCTATTATTGTACCCACTCAAAACTATGCACTGATGCAAATAGCCGGTCAGGATGGTACTTTCTCTCTGGTGGCACTGCCTCCGTCTGTCTCCTCTCAGTCAACACCGCAGCAACAAACTCAGTCACTTCAAAAAAACCTGAAGTTACCTATTCCCAGATACCAGCCAATGAGGAGAAAAGGGACATCAGATAAGGTAAAATCTCCAACAGTAGCCACTAAAGTAACAGTGGCCTTAAAGGTTGCTGAAACAGCTCAAAGTGCATCACCATCAGTTATGAAGAAAAAAACAGAGACTAAGGACACCAAAACAACTCAAGTTTTAAAAGAAGAGGCTTCAGAGAAAGTTATTGTGATTGACCCGGGGTCCTCTGATATTTCCATGTCTCAGCTCCCAGAAAACACCCTTCTTTACCCAGGTTGTCATTTAGAGCGACCACCAGATGTCTCTGAACAACCCACTACTACTGGCCTTCTTCCAAACCTCCAGTTCCCCACAAATGCCATCAAAGGGTCCCCAGGAAAATATCCAGATGAGAGTAAGCCTGCTGTCAGGCTATGCCAATCTAAGACCGCCCCGGCACACCCTCAGAACAGTTTCACTGTTCTGTCTCCAGCCATCTTTAGCAAAGCTATCCAAATCATCCCATCTCCACTAAATGGCAAACTACCCATCCTACCATACTCAAAAATGAAGAGCTCTCTTGTTCCAACTGCCAAAATTGCCAGTTCTTCTCAAGAGAAAAAAAGTTTGTCTCACCAGGCAGGACACAACAGCCCCACAAAGCATGCCTCTATGTCCCTGGACGTAGCTGAATCTATGGACCCCCCCCAGGTGCCAAAGTCTACTCCAGAGCCCCAGGTCAAGACCACCCTTGGGGTTGTGCAGGGTACCCTACAGAAACTACCCAGCAAGAAGCGAGGAAGGAAGAGAAAGACTATGGAAGACATTTTGGCTTTTGAAGCCAGAAAGAAGAGGTCATTGTCCTTTTTCCGAAGGAGAATTCCAGAGAAACCAGTAGTTTCAAGTTCTAAACAAAAGGAAGTTGATATTTCAAAAAAGTACCGTAGTATCAGACCCAAACCCTTATTGCTAATGGAGACAGTTCCTCAGATGGTGAGTTTGCCTACTACAACATCGGATAGCCAGGAACAGGAGCTCATACTTGGCCATCAGCTCCCAGCCACCATCACATCCAAGGTCCTGAACTGTTCCCCACCAGTCCAGGAAGCCCTTCACCTGAGAGGCACCTCTCATCCCAGGGTATTCATGGGTAGCCGTCCAGTCCACCGCTGCCCCACCTGCAGTCGTTGTTTCCAGTTTAAGCATCATCTGCAGAGCCACATGAACAGCCACACCAACAGTCGGCCCTACGTCTGTCCCGTCTGCCGCAAGGCCTACGCCCACTCTGGCAGCCTGAGCACCCATATGAAGCTCCATCACTCAGAGGTTCGACCACGCCGCTCCTTCTGCTGTGAGTTTTGCCAGAAGGCCTTTGGATATGTTGGAGTTTACTTTAGTCACCTGAAGGAGGTCCACAAGGTGTTGCTGACTGTGGAGCCATCAATCAGCCACCATGAAAATGACTGCATGGAAGGGTGAGATGCTCATTATTATGGAACAGCCAGCATTTTCACCACTATCTCCTAATAATGTTTCTTGTTTTCTTCCCAGAACCAACAAAGCAGAACCAGCAGAGGATCAGGATCATGAGGATCCTGCAGAACTGCAAATTAAGTGTGGCCGTTGTCAAACTATCACTCCCACCTTTACTGACATGAAAATGCACCTTCTCTACGTGCATGAGGAAGAGGTTCAAGTCCGGCTCAGCGACGGCCAGCAGCTATGGGGGGGTCGCAAGGCTGAAAATGATTTGGTAAAACATGCCGCGCACTACTGGAGGCAACTGAAAGAGAAGCGAAATCCAGTGAAATGTGGCAGCTGTGATGAGGAATTCTTCTCCTTCTCGAAGCTCAAGAGGCACATCAAATCCTATCACCAGAGCTGGGAGGTAGAGGACAATGGGACCATGTCATCGCCGGATAGCCACGGAAGCCTGGGGGTCCTGGCAGCAGGTATGGCCTTTAACTGCGTGCTGTGCAGCAAAGTGTTGGACACCAAACACGAAGTTCTGGAGCACTGGAGGAGTCACCACCACTGTGAGCAGCCTGACCTGCTCTGGGATGCCCTGAGCTCATATTCGGGGCAGAAGGGGGCAGGTGGGGACTTTGACTCTCCAGATCCCAGTCTACATTATCCAACCTAACACTTTGGTCTGTAACATCAGGAACATTCATGTAATCAGCAGCACAGGGATGGAGATATCTAAGGTCATCTGAAGAAGATCCAGAACACAGTAAAATGTTAGTTTGATTTCAGAGAAGGTTTTCTCTCAGGTCAGGAAATCCAGTTTTATAGATGTTATTTTCCACATTATTTTAAGTGCACTGTTTTTGGATGGATTTCTATTTAATATCTTGTTTGTCTACTGTTTATTTAAATTATATTAACAAAGATAATTTATAGCTAAAATACAGAAGAGGACAACTGGCCAGTTCAAACACTCTTCTTATCTTTGGTCAGTTTATGAGGTGTAATGTAACACTGATATTTCTGCCCCCCACTTAAATCAACATTTAATATTTTCTTTTTTTATACCACAAAAGTTCTCAGTTGGATCCATTTCGGTTTTGATCTCTGGAGATTTCTCGGTGTTATCGACAAATAGTTGATATTGTTAACAGCACAAACAGTCCTCTGTTTTGTTTCATAGAGTGAAAACAGAGGTCAAATGTAAAGAAAAGCAGAACTCAAATTTAAAGTCTATATTTAATTCAGGTGACCGTGAACTTGTGTTCGGCTCATACAGTGAGTAATGTCTGCTGGCTGTTTCATGTGCTCTGATGATAGCTTGTCAGGCTGGTTGTCATTTAGTTCTGGAATGCTTTTTTCCAGATGCTCGATTTGTTACAACTCCAGGTTTATCTCAGAGCTCAGTCCTCTAGGACATACTCTGCTACAGGTTCTGGACACAGAACCACAAGGAAACAAGGAAATCCTATTCCTGTCCTGTCCTACCTGTGTGTAGGAGATTACAGGGCACACTGTCTGTAGTCGCAGTGCTGCCATTAACATGCACACGGAAGTTCATTATGAATGCAGGCGGCAGCATTTACGTCTGTACACCCACATAAAATTTCTGATAACCAGCATAAAGCTAACAGTTTTGTGGCCTTCAAAAAAATAAAAATACAAACTGTGTAGATGCATAATATCGTGGCTTATTGTCAATGTTGTGCAACTTCTAATCAACCAACTTGTTGATTAATGCCTGTGTTTTTGTGTGAAGCCAAGGTTTCTTTCACACTTGTGATTGTCAATGTGAGTTAGCATTCAAGTGTTTTAACCACTGACATAAATTGACTTGGAGGTGCCTATATCTGCTCATTAATGCACCATGGAAGTGTGTCTGCCAAACTCTATGATGAGAGTTGATATAAACTGTTGTCAAGTCCAGAAAATATGCTATTTTATACTTCAGATGAATACAGAGCTCTTTCAGTATATTTATGCAGCATTTGCTATGTTTGCTTATGGTCTGTAGGATGGTTGATGTCTTGTTTCATGATTGAATATCTGTCCAAGGTTATCTTTCTTTTGAAAAAAGAAAAAAAAACATTAAGTGAATGTATTTGAATGTTTTAAAATTCTACCAAAAGTATATGTACTGTATGCTATATATAGAGAAATTCTATAGACAGAGATATATTGAGAAAAACGATTTTCAAGCATATAAAAACCATAGAAGCCATGGTTTACATCATTATATTTCTCTGAAGGCAAAGTATTAATGTCACACTGAGAAGCTTCTTAATTTAATCGATTTGTGATTTAAAATGATTTGTTTTTTGTTTTAACCTCTCCTGTTCTGTTCAGCAGTATCTGGATGCCTTCTTTGTGTTTTGTTTTGTTTTTTGCCAGGATGAGTCTGCTAAACCATTTTTTAAAATATGCAGGACCTGACAGGAGGGTGGGGACCTAGGAACACAAAAAATCAAAACCAATCACTGGCCAAATGAAGAAAGAAACAGAGACACACAACAAAAATCAAACAAACGGGTAACAAATATAATAATAATATGATGAGAGAATAAAAATAAAAAAACATAAAAATAAAGATGAAAGGTAATAGAGTGACACACAAAGTGGGATAGATCTAAAGCCCAATCATCACAGAAGACTTCACCCCCAAGACAGATCAGGAAAGGGCCATCAGAGACTAGAGTCAAAAGAAAGACATTACGCTCACTGAAGGCCAAGGGTACACTCCTCCATCTAGCAGCTCCTACTCTGGCAGCCCCCCCATCACTGCTCTAAAAGGGGGAAGGATCACTCCCCAACAGGCCCCTCGGTTCTCCAGTCCATCCCCTTGCAGTTAGGTTATGGAAGATTTTTATCAGGGACCAGAGAGATTGAAATTTTACTTTAAGAGAGAGCCACCATGGGGGGTTAGTCATGTTGAAAGTATTAAGACAGTTGTTGATAATAAAACATTTCATCTTGTTAATCCCAAATTCTTCCACTATTTTTGAAATAGGTTAGTAGGTAGGAAATGGGTTATTTAATTCCATCAGAATTTCAAATTTGGCTTTGTTTTTTACTCTCAGGATGTCCAGGTTGTTCTGTCTTGGTGTGAGTCTGCATCAAATAAGTGAGGACCCTGCTATTCTAACAGTGATGGTGCCACTATTGAACGGTCAATCAGAAATTTACATTTTTTCTTTTTGTTTGTTTATTCTATATCAGACTAGTTCTAAAGGTCTGACTGTTCATTCTTTGTTTATTTGCAACTGTCAGCACAAATCAGAATGTGTCAACTTCCATGTATGGCGAGAAACTGTGTTTGTACCCATGTACCTGAAGAACTTGATGTTCATCTATATAAAGATCTCCTCTGTTCAGGACTTTGGCTCTTGGTTGTTTTTATTAATGATTAAAAATCTGTTGTCAATTTCTACAAGCTTTTTTTTTCTCAGTAATTCAAATGTGTCTTTCTCATAAATGTGCACAAATCTAAACCTTTTCCAAGAATCGTTGGTAGTCTTGTAGATATACGGTAACTCCAAAGATACACTGTCATTAGAAATCCTTTATGTCACAGCACAATAAGAGACTAATCTCTCCATCAACCCATCTTCCTCTTTTTCAGTCTCTCAGAAATACATGAATCTCACAGTATTGTGGCAGCAGTTTTGATGCTTCATCACATTTCTGTTTATGACTAATATGACCTACCAAAGCTGGAGGGAAACTTTTCCACCTACAGACAGATCTGCTGTTTGTCTGATTATTTCTAATCAAACCGACACTGAGAAAGCGCCACGGGGTGTCATCCAGACATGACGGTTATTAAATGTTTTCCACCAGCCTCAAAATGGCCCATGATTATTCACAGTTACTGACAACCTTCCTCAACATCCACTCATCCCATTTACTTCTGCTTTAAAATGTGTTTGTTTGCAATATGCTTGTAGAAGTACAATGACTTTAGATTCTGATCACACCATTCTAATATAGACAGGCTGAAGACAGCTGGATTTCTTTAAGGTTGAACAAAATGAAAGAACAAGAAAACCTTAAAAGATTATCTTAAACGTGTTTACTTACCTTCAACTTGACCCTGTCAAGGCGAACCTACCGATGTAATGATAGAATTATCAAGGAGTAAATCAGCAAATTATGCAAAATCCCCAGTCACATTAAGGTTTATTAAGGTTCAAAGGTTAGACCAGCTATGAAACCAAACTGGCACAAAACAACCCCAATCACAACTTCTTCAAGCTCTGGAACAAGTGGCTCCTTTTCAGGTGGTGAGGCTCCGACATCAGAACATTTCAGAGGAGTCGGCATGGCACCACAGCAACGCATTACAAGAGCAGATAAAAAGAAGAGTCCTACACATTGATGCATATTTCCCTTTAATCAGAGCTAACATGTAGCACAGCAGTCACGCTGCACTCCCACCTCTGTGAGGCTCTCAGGGGGACAGGGAGATCAAAGACACCTCCCCCAAACTCACCCAACACTTCCATCATGATCAGGAAGGAGAGAACTGGGGGCTGTTCTCTTTCCTTCTTTCTCCGCTCTTTTCTTTGGGCTTCTGAACTCCAACGTGACCCTGTTGGGACAAACAGCTACTTTCTGCGTCGACATGAAACAACACATCTTGTTTCTGTCAGGAAGCTCGAGGACATGCACGATGGTAAAAAGCAAACCCGTCACACCACAGATGTTCTCTGTGTGTAACATGAGAGAAGAACGCTAACAGAAGCTAGGTCCGCCACGCTAACATGCGAGAAACTGCTACGGGCACGTGCACAACGCTGCCGATACATTTGTGCGTCCATCAAAGTGATTCTCTGGTTTCATCAAACATTTAGAAGCCCTTTTGGATGTCAGGACTTAGATGTACAGATGGGTAATCCCAGATCCATGAGCTCTGCATCTCTGGAGCTGTGATTCACCCTCCTCTTCCTCACCGCCTCTCAGGTTTCAAAGCGTCCCATCGCTTCTCGACCTCCCAGATTAGTCGTCTAATGAGCAGCAGGGCCGATCAGGTGAATAATTGATGACAGGCGGCTAGAAAGAGATATTGATCGGAGCAGGGATGTGGCTCTAAATGGATCAGGGAAGGAGGCACCTCAGGAGGATGGAGAGGAGCAGGTACATCATTTGTGGGGTTCATTCCCAGTCCAGGAGCATAGAATGAAGAGCCATAGCCCTAAAGATCCAACCACATCTACAAATGAGGGACCTTTGATAGTTTTAGTTTGGAAACTGAGATGAGAAAAACATTTGTCAGTTAAAACAAGGAATCTGGAAGGACTCAGATCTTCTTTCTCGTACTTAACAGTAAACAGCAACAGAACTGGAACAGTCATGACTTTATTGCTCCAGTAGTTGTGTGAATTATGGGTGTGGCCTCTTGTCACCTAAAGACTAAACGCTCTGCCGTGTCTGGAAAACCTCAGTTCTGTTGGCAGTCTGGCTCCAATCATCTCCTGTTTGTCAGCATGATGGAGTGATGCGATGCGACCGGGCCAGGCCAAGAAACCTGTTTCCTATTTGTAGGAGAGTTTTCTGCCAGGCGCTCAACTTCAAGAGCAAACAGGGAACATTGTGCTGAGGGAGATCGATCTGGGCGGAGGCTATGCGTTTAACCCCGCCTCCTGCCCCCCCCTCGTTGGTCACACCGATTGACACTTTGTTGGTGACATTCCTCATATTAAGCCCTCCCCCCCTTTCCCACGTCACCACATAGCGCAATCCGCTACGGGGCTGCTGCTCGCTGCCTTGTGGTCCAGATGGTCAAAGAGCTCTTAGAGTGCAGCGAGGCAGGCGCCATTCGCCCTGGGGGACTCCCACCATCTGTTCCCCTCCTCTCCCTCACTTGTCAAAAAATCAAGTCAAATCTGTCCTGATGAAGGTCTGACTTCGTCCCATCTCGATGGAACACAATTCCCTCGGCTTCAGATTCAACCAGCAGCAACTCCGGGCCTCTCGGTTTCTATTCCTGTGACCCCAGCGTGTTGTATCTGTGTCCCGCAAACAACAACAGTCTTCCCGGAGTCGTCTTGGCTCCAGGGAATGTGACGAGATAACCGAATGCTAATGCTGCTCCATGCCTTTGGGGAATTACGTCTTTCTGAGCAGTAACCTACATTTACAGAGCGCGGTTACATGTCAGGTTAATGAATCAAGCCCGTTTCACGCATGCATATACATACAACCATCATCAATAAACATAAACAAGCTGCTTTTTCATTGCTGCAGCACAAAAGCTAACAAGATTAGCAAGCAGGCAGGAATCTGAAGAGGTAATTTATTTATTTAGTTTGGCCCAGAGGAGCCGGGGGTGTCTCTGAATAACAAGAGGACTCATCTTGGATTCCTCTCACCTTTTTTTAAATTTTTTTGTGACCATTAAATGAAAAAAGTACTGCCCACTGATCAGTTCATCGGTTCATCAGCTCTTTACATCAAATACGGTTCGCCTGCCTCTCTGATGGGAAGGTGACGCGTTGGCTCATCGGTCCACGTTCAGAACCCTGAGACGTCTTCTGAACACGACGACCCTGGCTGGGATCTATTTACCGTCTCCCCCCCGGGGATGACTGCCATCCGACTCACCTCGTCACAATCAATTATCCTCATCCCTGTTTCGCTGCAGTCGCGTTTACATGAGTCACATTTCTCAGACCCCCCCCTCCCCATCCCTTCACAACACATCTCCCCAGTCTTCCTCACGTCTCCAGGCCCCCCATTAAGGCCTCGCGGAGTGCTTCCCACCCTTTCTCTCAATGCTTGTTGAAAATTGGGCACAAGGTGAAAACTCTGTGAGAATGACAGAAATAACATGAATGAGGACATGATTAAGACAAGAGAGCCTTTTAAGTAAAATGAGATGAAGATGGGAGGATTGAAAGCTTCAGGAAACGAGAGTGGCTCACCTTGGATGCTGGATGTTTGCTCACAGCTGGAAGCCTTTACAGCTCTGGCCCCAGCTGTAAAAACATCTTTGGACGCGCTGTAGATGCAAAGCAGAATCACCTCCTGCCTGAACTCTTGAAAAAATATTCAGGTATCACAGGAAAGAATAGATCCGTGACCTAGGGGATCGTTCCTATCAGATAATCAATAGTACGATCTTGACGAGAGTAGGCCGAGGCAGAACCAGGCTGAGCAGCAGTTTCCGATATTTCTCATATATAATGCAATAGTCACTATTATATATTTATATGCTGCTTTTATATTTATATTTAATAGCCTGTCGTCCGCAGAAATGTGAGGAGGGTCTGGGAGTGTATCATAGTGACCTGTTCTAGTCAGTAAAAAACAGACAAACAGTTAACAGCATAATCGGCACTGGTGCACTTTAAATGCACTCCTCCCCTGTAAACACCTGCAACCCATGAAGCCAGGCGCCCGGGCGGCCCCACGGGAAATCACACATTAGCATTTAGCCGTTTCATCTGCTGCGCTAATCAGAGCCAAACGTTTCAATAATACAACACAAGAGCCGTTACGCAACCCAAAGAAAGAGCTGAGTGGAGCAAGTCAAAGTACTTGGTGAAAAGGTATTTCCAGAGGTTTTGAAGCATCTGGCAATAACACTAAATGATTGGACGGCTCCAGGTTTGGGTAGAGGCTGAGCCAATGACCCCGCCTGACCTCCGGCATGTTTTCCATAAATGTACTGTGTGTTGAAATCTGTGAGATTGCGGTACCGCTGCAGCTCAGAAAAGACTCAACCAGTCGGCAGGCACGTTGACAGTTAGTGTATTTGTATGATTAACAGCTCAACGTTCTAGTGGGAATTGCTTGCATGTTCTGAAGGCACATGGTTTTCCCCCATGCTTAAAAACTTTGGGAAAAAAATCCAAAAAAACAAATAAAACACAATGTAATTACAGTAATAACAAACGTAAGATATTTAGCATCGTGAAGAGTCGGAAGGTTTAAAGAGCAATTGTTTACTGTGCTATAAATATATGGCAATCTGCTTAAAAATACAGGCCTCTCAAGCTTTATCTCCATTCTAGCTTTCTTTAGCAGTTTATGGCTTTGTTAAAATAACCACTGTAACATTAACCAATGTCATTTTGGCCAACTGACTGCCAAAAGTCATCTGGGATTCCTCCCATCTCTTGTGAACCAACCTGGTTTTTAAAGATAAAATAATATAAAGTTAATAAGAAAGTTCATGTTTGGCATGCACATGCTGCATCCTTCTTCTCCAAAACTTTACTCCACACACTGAATCTTGGCTCGGACTAACTCTGGGTTGAGATCAACAAACCCGATGATGGCATTTGGGTTTTCAAAACACTGCCTTCATTTTGAATCTCAAAGTATTACTCGATGTGTGTAGCAAAATGTTACAAAATGGGAAGATAAAAGTTATTATCATTTTATATTCTGTAACAGGACAAATTCTGAGTTAAAATATCAATGTTCTTACTTAAATATTGTAATTTTCCTGAGTCAATGAGTAATGTGTAGTTAGTTATAATAGCTTCATGCCCTTACTCACACCAAACCAGTTACTTCACTGGTAACAGTTAGTACATACAATACATTCAGAGAAGAAATCACCCGTCATGATCTATGAGAACTTATCTGTCATTTTAGCCACATTACTGGAGGGAGATCGTTTACAGCAATTATATGATTTATGGTTTTAGTCTCCAGCTTGGCTCTAAAGGACAAAAAAATCAAACCGTGAGGTTGCGAGTGTGTTTCTGCTCATACCTAAAAACCACCTCCATGACTGTTGTTACTCACACGAGCTGCCAGGACAACTCAGCTTGCACCCATTCTGGAACCACCTACCTAACAATTCATCAACTTCACATAGACTCCCACCTTTCCTGTAATCTGTTCTGCCTTCCCGGAGCTTGGCAGTCCCTGATCACCATCTGAGGCCTGCAGCAAGGAGGAAATGGCCTATTGTTCTGAGATAATGTGAAATATAATGTTCCCCTGCACTCCTGGAAGCTCTTCTGCCCTGACAGCCTCATCGCTGTGGGCAACAGTAGGTGCCAAGACTAAGAGCAGCTGCCAAACAGAGATGTCCATCAGCAGCGCGATGCTGGTTTACAGTAGAAAGTGAAAGAGGGGAGTCCCCTAAAGACTTGTGGGAAAACCAGCACCTCTCACCGCCGTTTCGCAAAACTCACCTCCACCCACACGATGCAACCTGGGAGGTTTTTCTATCATCTCGTGAAAACGCAACTATGAGTGTGTGTGAGGTGAAGCAGAGACGCTGACACACAAACACCGTAGCGGCAGCAGAGAACTTCCTCCCTGTTCCCGCTGGAGAGAGCCAGACGCCTCCTTCGGCCATGAGCTTGACGGCTCCATTCACGTGAAATCAGCTCATCAATCCGGATGATAAAAGATGGGGCGGACCCGCCAACAAAAACTTCACACATGCAACAAATTATTCCCGTGTTTGTGCGAGGCCTCGTAGGACGTCAGGGTGACGGGCCTGCGCTCGGGCCCGGGCCGATCGCCGCTGCACAGCCGCTGTGGAAACACTGAGCATGACTGTTTATTTGACTCCATCTGCAGCCAAAAACTAATAAATATCCTTGGCAACAGCAGATTAACAAAAGCAGCGTGCGGGAGCAGAACAGTGATGGACCTTCTGCTCTTGTAATGGAAACATTTCAGCATGAGGAGGAGGAGGAGCACCTTCACAAAGCCGACTCTAATATCTGTACATGCATTAGCAGGTTATTACTGTCATCTTCCCTAAACTTAGTGGTCCTGAGGAGTAATTATGGAGCTGCATTTCAACTCCTGATGGGATAATAAATGTTTCTTAGGAACTTTTTCGGGCCGCAGCGGCTGAAAGTTCCTTGGTGTCATTTCTCACCTTTTCCACCGGTCTATTTAGCTGCTGTATGAGATAACACACTTTCAGGAAGCATGAAGAGAAGCTCCTACAACTTAAACAGGATTCTCCACGAGGTGAAATATGGAGAGGGCGGCACATTCAGATAATAAAAGGCAGTAAATCTGTCAGATTAGTGACAAAAATGAGAGCGTGTGGGATTAAGGTAAAGCACAGACTCATCTTCTATTCACAGGGGCCTTTTTTGGAGGAGGTATGGGCCTAAATGGATTAAAGTCACAATTCAACAAACAGACATTTAGCGTGTATTGAGTGTATGTTTGATGTTGGAGCAGCCGCCCACTGTGACTTTGTGTCTGTTCAGCTCGGCTTTGGCTCAGACGTGTGGAGGTGAATAACACTGCCATCTATTGTTCTCCCACTGAAGGCTCCCAGCTCTTGCTTCACAGCTCCAATTCCTTCCCTTTTTTTGTCTTTTCAGATTAAAGAGGCTGCGCTGCATTTCCTCACGCAGGCTTTTACTTCTTTTATGAGTCTCACCTGAACTTTCAACTTTTTCATGCGGAAAACTTCTGTTGGATTACAGGATTATTTCTCACATTCCATATTAGTTTTGCTCGGCCAGAACCTTGTATTTAACAGGTAAAATCACTCCATATTTCTTCTTTTTGTGCATTTTTTCCACATATTTGTGGATTTTTTTTTTTGCCACTGTGTAATGAGAGAAGATGGACATCCAGTTAAATCATTTTAGATATCCACACATCTGGATAAGATAAGATAAAATATCTAGTTTTATGAACCTGGGAACACTGGTACATGAAAATGAGAAAAACTTTGATTCTGACACGTGGAATTGTCTTATCATAAAAAAAACAAATTTCCTCTCATAGACGACACAAGGGTCATGTCAGGCCGCATATTTTGGTGCCCACTTGTGATTCGATCAGAAAAATGGCAGAAGCTAAAAAAAGTCGGTCTGAACGAGTCCAACTGGACATGGTTGACTGTTTTTGGGACGTGAGGATGTTTTGGCTGGTCCTCACTACTTTAAATGTCTGTTTGAGGATAAAGATGGTTTTAAGGGGTTAATTAGGATGGCTAGGATAAGGGCCTGTGGAATGAATTGTGTTAATGAAAATAACCTGTGTGTGTGTGTGTGTGTGTGTGTGTGTGTGTGTGTGTGTGTGTGTGTGTGTGTGTGTGTGTGTGTGTGCCACCAACCCGCAGGAGCACAAAGGAGCTGATTAGAGCTCAAAGTCCTCTAATTGAGCTACACATGAAGTGACACAAGCAGGCGCTACATCCCGCATGTCATGTATGTTCAAATGACTGTGAGATGACCCAGGGGCGCGTTAGAACTGACACATGATGTGTTCTGAGCTGCAGGTCGCAGTGAGAGCTGATGATTTCTGCTCTACGGGAGCAGCAAATTCCATCTACATCTACATCCAACAAATGTCTTTACAGTTAGAATGTAGCAGTTCACGGTGGTCCACGGTGGACCTGTTTACCTCTTCGCTCTTCTCTGATGTCACCTGTTCCTCTACTGAAGCATTTGGAACTTTGGATTCCACCAGGGTGTGTGAATGTTGACGTCAGGGGTAGGCTGAGGATGCTTGGATCCATACAAAGTTCATCTTTTAGGTGTAAAATGACACACATGTTTTGCATTGTGGGGCCCTCAGACAAGCCCCATCTGAGCATCAGTTTTAACGCTTGGATATCATTCTAGTAACAATCCTACATGTCAATAAAATAAATAAATCACTTGAACTTTGTTGTTAGCTGATACATGCAGAAACCTGGCTCACAGAGACTGTTGGAGCTTGCAACCACGCACAAATTGGTTCCTAAATTCAAACCGCATTTATGTTTAATCCTCCAAACTGCTGTGGTTTATTTCCTCCTATAATTTCTACTCTGTCTATTTTCTTCAGTGTGTAATCTCATGAGTCATTCAAAATAATTGCAAACTCCTTTTATTTGATTATTTGTATCCATGTCCGGCTTCCACTTACTGACCTCCACTCTTTTGATCTTACAAATTTCTTAATTGAGCTTAAATGGAAATGGTAAAAAGCTCTTAAATTATGCTCTGAATGGATGTTCAATTAGTTAACATGCTGCTGGGGGGGTGGAGGCGTGTGGACACAACTGGTTGAGATGGGCTTCCTCTGCAGGGTGGCTGGGCTCAGACACGTAAGAGGGGCTCAGACATCCGAGAAGAGCTCAGAGGAGTACGGATCGGTTTGGGCATCTGGTCAAGATGTCTCCCGGGGGGTTTCCCTTAGGAGGATGAGGAGTGGTGGGGGGGCAAGGATGACCAGCTGGGAGGAGACTCTGAAGCAGACCCAGGAGAGACTGATCAGAGAACATCAACGACCCCCTTGTGTCAGAGATCGAGTTGAAAGAGGGGAGGGGAGAGTCTGGGTTTTTGTCTGCCCCTGAACCAGTGGATGAAGATGGCAGGGCTGTGTTTGGTTAGATCCAGTTATGAACAGTAACCAAAACAAAGTTATTAAACCTCAAACTGAAACCAGTAACAGCTGTGCTGGCGTCGCTCTTAAGTGATACGTCTTGCTGCTTCTATACTTGCACAATGCATTTGGGCAACCACACCCTGTGACTCGTGCAGAAAATATGACTTAGCTTTAGGCCAGACCAGTAAAAGCAGCATTAAACCATCAGTGACTGGGTTCACTGGAAACACGCAGTAAACACAACGTCAACCGATTATCACATTATAAAGTCCCTAAGTCTCCCGTTTACACACCCAGTTGCTAACAAGTCCAATCTTTGCTCGTCTACCTGTGCAGCCCGATACTGGACCTGTAGACAAACAGACCTGCTCTGCATGCACACGAAAAAATCTGTGTATGATAATGTATTTACCTTCAGCGCAGCAAACACAGCTGCTTTTCATCTAACACCAAAGGTCCTGGATGATGCTGAATCATTCTGGACACATGATATACCAGTTTGGAATGAAGTGTTGATGTAAACACCAGCAAGGTGTCATCACACTGCAGATAATGTGGTTCACAGCCCGTACCGCGTGCATCAATCATAATGAAATGTTCAGTCCCTGACGTGCCATGAAACCTCCCAAGCTGCTCCTGCTTTGCACTTACACCATTGCTGTAGCTGTTGTTTAAGAAAAGAATCATTACATTCATGATTTCCCAGCTGTTTCCCACGATGATCGCGTTAGAACCAACAGTAACAGACTCAGATTCAGGCGAGGGTATTTACATCGTGGCTCTCAGTACCGCCAGGGAGGGTTTAGTCATGATAGTGCTGCTCTGACGACGTGCCCACATGGTGATCTCAACAGTCACTGACATCACCACGTAATTGTGAGTCGTCCTGTCTGACGCCATCTTGGCTCCGCGTGCCACTGTGTCTGTCAGGATGATGTCAACACACCTTCACTTCCCCAAAATCAGTGAATCAGCCTCCTCGGCCCCCCTGAAGGAAACAGGACTGCAGGAAGGCTGTGGAGATCTGTGCAGTTTGATTGTCCCATTTATCGTAAGATGTTGAAGGACAATGACGTTCAGATTGTTAGGCTAGATGAGAAAATGAAACTGATTTCTCCTTCATCCTCCTTTCTGCTCATCGCCATGCAGTTTGAAGTGTGTGAGCTCGACGCAGGATTTGGACTCAACGGGAGGAGCTACAGGGAGGAGGTACAGCTCCAGATGCAGCCAAAGGGCAGAGCAGGAATATTCCAACATATCAAATAAATGCAAAGCATTTACAGAGCTTTTTTCTTTTTTTTTGTTGAGCCTTTCAACCTTGTTTGGAAAGAGACAGTAAACATGTGGGGAAATAAAGGGCGGAGGACATGCAGTAAATGTCCAGTGCTGAATTTACACCCAGGTCCGCTGTAGCGAGGACCGCAGCCTGCTGTCAGGAGGTCACATGTGTCAGCTCCTGAGCTATCTCTGGCCTCTGTAAGATGTAATTTAGATGTGCAGAAAGGCAAGGCCATATTCAGGCTTTTTGTGTGTTGTTCTTTGGCATTGTTGAGTTTCCTCTAGCCCATCTCCAGGGAGAGTAAACCAAACCTGTGGCTGGAGGGTGATACTCTGCCAGCAGCCAATCACTTATTGCTGTGGTCTTCACAGAGAGGAGTTAAATAAAGGTGAAAATTCAAAGAGAGGAGAAAAAAGCTGTGTGTCTGAAGGCTTTAAAAGTCTCCTTAGTTTTCTCTTTAATGTGAGACAACTGAGTCTCGGGGAACACGGTGTCATGTGATCACTGTAATGCGCTGTGATCAAAGTCACCAATTCTTCCCTTTGTTTCTTCTAACACTCTTATTTGTGGCAGGAGAAAACAGGCTAAAGGTTGATTTCATACACAAACTCTTTATGATTCATGTTTCCTATGCTTTGATGTGCGCAGTCTTGGGATAAACCACTTCAGCTTGTCTAAACAATTTTCAATCACACTTTCCGTATTTAGGTTGTCATGGAGAGACGAGAAGGTCCTGCATGGGAACAGAGTCACACTGAGGAGAATCTCTTCTACACTTCCAGGTAAGACCTTTGCAGAGTGAGGACACATACACAAACAAACATGCACGTTACCATCTGCCCCTAGAGGTCATTTCACCAACATCTGTTCTCCCCCCCGAAACTCAATTCAATAAGCCCTCTACTCACCTTCCCAATTACCCAGCATCCCCATCTGTAGAAACCCCCACACAGGAACACTTGTGTGCATGACATCATTCAGCTGTTCCAGCCAGGCAGGGAGTGTTGCAACATTCCAGCCGTGAAATAAGGAGTGAAGACATCAATGCTGTCAGCCTCCTCATCCCTCAGCATGCAGCCACGCCCACTTCACACGGTTTATCACAGGTGATCTTCACATCACGATGAAATTCAGGAAATTGGCAGAGGACCCGCTGACAGTTCCGAAGCGGGGCTTTCCACATTAGCCTTCACTCTGGGGTAGGCAGGGATCTGGTTTCTCACCCACACCCTCACCCCTTCATCCCTGTGGGCCACCATGGTACATGACATCAGAGCTGCCTGACAGCTGTGGAAGAGCAACAGGGGCGCGATCCAGGTCGGCAAATTGGAGCAACACAGACCCACTCCAATGCTCTCGTGTGGAACAACTCAGTGCACTGAACAAACCGGTTTGACGTTAACCTCCCAGTTCATATGAAGAGGGCCAATTGATTTGTTCTGATTCTGTCTAAACGGAGTTTGTGGAATGTTACATGACAATGTTTTCCTTTTTTTCCTGTTACTTTCAGAATCTTTGAGGAACACAAACAGGTGCTGGCTCCACTCAAAGAATCACACTGAAACAAAAGAGCAACTGGAGGGGGCAGCTGTTTCCACCCAGACAGAAATCTGGGTCCCCGATCACAGTAACACAATAAGAGTAACCCAACCAGGTCAGCTCACAACATGCCAGCTTTAGCCTCTTAATGTTCGTCTTGAACGGACGTTACAGAGGCTAGTTTCATTAAAAAAAAAACCTGAACCATTTCCTACAACGTGCCTTTTGGCAAATTCTCTAACAGGAGCTACTGTATATGGTCACACCATAGTTGGCTGTCTTTTGGTCATGGTTTAAACTTCTCAAAGATCTTTTACCAGCAATGCGGAAAGATGAATCTAGGCAGAGTTTCTGTAATCATTTAAGCCTCAATCCCAGTTTTAGTTTCAAAAGTTTAGGCAGGAATCATCCTTAGGAACATTGATTGTGAGCTGTTATCCCCCTCTGGGATGAAGGGTATGTGACCGGACAGGTGGCTTGTTGCATCACATTATTTATGGAATTATGTACATATATATGACGTTATCAGTTATTCAGTTATTTCACTGTTCCAAATCGAGCTGGAGGAAACTCCACCCAGATTCCATGCTTCAATGCAATTACAGTGTGGCTAAAGGTATACGCATGACAAGTCCAGCACTAATAGAAAGAAGATTATCCCTGTGGTAACATAAATAGCAGATTGGACATATCTGCTATTTATGCTACGTTATGTTATTCATTTGGTTACAAAGATCTTAAACCATGAAAGAAAAACTTCTTGTAGCATCCTATTGTCCCCAGAATGCAGAGGAAGCAGACCGAAATGTTCAAGGGTGTTTATTGCTAAAGTTGATCAAAAACAAAATCATTTTAGGGGAACCTGTGAGGACGAGAGGTTGGGCTGGTGCAGCCAGTCCTGAAGATGGGCTGTGATTGGTTGTTGAGCTGGTTCCTACAGTTTCAGCTCCACAGGTGGAGCACAAAGATCTCATGAGAAAACTCAAACTACTCTGGAGTCATCAGTAGAGGGGAGCCCCTGAGCACACTGTCAGAGGAGGTCACACTCAACAACAGGAGTGACATCTGGAGCAGGTATTTGAAGCCAGAGTGATCGCAGTGATTCAACACTCAGCCAGCCGCACCCTCAGACACACTCACGGAACACACAGCACAAACAGGCAACAGAGTAACACACCATGGCACTCTGCTCTGAACTGCTGTGATTTTTATTTATTTATTTATTTGGAATGTTTGATATTGGTTCTTTTACTTGGTTCTTTTACTGATATCCAATAGACAGAGTCATACTTATATCCAACGCTTCTTTCTTATACCAACCAATACTGATATATGCCCCCCTCCCCCTAAAAGCTAAATGATTTCATGTAACATCACATCTCTCATATATCGACATTTGAATTGAGAGTAGAATTAACTGAAGAGTAGGATGTATGATATGTGCATGTTGTGTAGAGGTTCTGTCAAAAAGTTAAAACTGACACCAATATTTTTAGATATTACGTTTTAATGGCAATATTAACCCAGACTGAACCATAATCATTATCATCATAATCATGTATTTTGTGCTCAGCCACATCTTCTGCAGAGGTTCCCTTGTATGAGCCTGGTCCTGTGCAAGGTTTCCTCCTGAAGATCAGGCCCTGAGATTTTGTGAAGCATCTAGATACAATTTATAATGGAAGAGATGGAATACAAATACAGCTGAAATGAATAAAATAAATGAGCTATGAGTTTGGATTTGAACCCAGGGTGATTTTTCTGAGCTCTTCTGGCGAAGAGTTCCAGAGTGGAGGAGTAGAGCGGTGCTGCTCTGTTCCCCATGATAGAGAGATGGCTGGAAGAAGAAGAAGATGTGAGGGGGCCAGAGGGAGTAGCAATATGAAGGAGGTCAGAGAGACACAGAGAGGCAAGGCTGCGTGGTGTTGAGCACTGCTGATGCAGGCAGCGGGATCCTGAACCAAGTCTAAGGAGGGGTTTGTGTGTGAGGGGAAAATACAATAGAATTACAATAATCCAGCAAGAGGTGACAAGGTTACGATTGAGGATAGGTGTTCTCCATAGTTCTTAACTCTGTCAGAACCATCAATGGAGGACTGGGACCTGTACAGACAATGCTATTTTATTAAGAATCATAGTTATTCTGTTGTGTTTTCACTAAGTACATAAAATCCCAAAGCAGCTGAAGCAGGATATTTTGGAAAAATCATCATTTTTATACAATTATTTTACACTTTACTTATTTCTGAATATTCCAGTGGCCCCAATATGTAACATAATAAAGATAAAAAACCATATGAATATCAATTAAGAAGGCCCTTAAAATATTTTCCAGGGCTCACAAACTGAAGTTACAAATGTGTGAAGATTCTTCCTTCATCATACAGGAGGTAAAGAAGAACATTACTGGTGGAAGTCCAACTGTTTTACTGTGTAGCCCATGACTGGTGATCATAGAATAAAAAAAAACCATTATATACAATTATATATCATCATTTTTACATATATTTCCTTTTTTTAAAATAGAAAACAAATTCAATGTGTGAATACAATTTAGAAATGCCTTAACAATATCACACCTGACACTTGGTCCAGCTGACAGCAGTTAAAATAAGCGTTCTCTCAGCAAACGGACAGCTTCCTTTCTTGGCGGTAATCAGCCGTTGCACCTTGTTCCAAACTCCTGCGGAGATAAGTTAGAAAGCAGCTGCCTCACTCGAAGTCCAGACTCAAGCAGGAACATTTAAATAAAGCAGTGAAAAACAGCACACACCTGGACAAGAATGAGATCTGTATAATGGGGTCTTTGAGTAGCTGCGTGTGCTGATAAACAGGAAAAAGCAGCGTCCAACCATCAACCCAAAACCGTCCTCCATCTGTCTCCACTTGTGAAAAGAGCACCTGAAAACACGTTTTTGTAATTTGACAAGTTCTTTCAAATGGAAATAGTGTGTGTTTGTGTGACTGGAGGCTCCCCTGTTGTAGCTTTCAAGGTGAGATTAGGAGAGCTTCCTTATCACTTTATTTCTGCCTCTGCTGCTTTTCATACTCCCTGTTTTAAACACGTGGAAGGACACGTGACAAACCTGTGTAATCACAACAGAAATGAATAAATATTAGATTACAAAGAAGGCTGAGAAAAAGAAAATAAAAGCTTACACAAGGAAAAAGACCCAAATGTTGTAAAAAGTAACACCCAAAATTCAGTTTAAACTGGAAAAACAGATCATTCAGATCCAGTTCTCTGAAATCATCACTCAATACAAATTTAAAGCAGTATTGAATTAGCAGCTACAATTAATCTATCCAGATAAAATAAAGTGATTATGAATCACGACATCAGAATATTGCCAGTTCTCCTAATTTATGTTAGCCTCCCACTGTCCACTCCTGCAAATGAAAAGGTGATTTAAAGCCTGAGAGCAGTGCCAGGGATATTGATCATGATTAATTATAGCAAAGTCAACAAGGAGACGATTTATGGAAATAATAGCGATGTTGCAGGAAAATTGGTGCTTCTGGTTAGTTTACGCTGAGTTTATATCCACAAGGCTGAGAGAAGTTATTGATGTAGACAGAGGATGTGAAGAGGATCATGTAAGTATTGATGTCCTAGGCACACACACACACACACACACACACACACACACACACACACACACACACACACACACACATATGCAGGTACACATTTCATTATCTCAGCACATCATCTTCAAAAGATTTCCAAAACTTTTTCCCCATAAATTGATCATGACTTTTTGGTGTCATGTCAATTCAGTACCCTTGGAAGTTGGAATCCTTTAACAGGTATCTGTTGGAGCACTTGGTGAAAAGCATTTACCAAAATTGTTTTCATTTATCAAGAACGAGAGTTGGAGCTTCGAAGGTGTTCCAGTACAACCATAAATGGTGCCAAGTGACAATCAGGCAGGGTTATTCCCATAAGCTGCTGGTCAGCTTCCGGGAGACCATCTTTTTATTGACAATGGCACTTTGAAGGGCGGCACTCAAATTAGGAAGTTTTCTGTTTTGGGTTCCGTATTTAAGAGTTTGCGTGTTCTCCATGTGTGGGTTCCCGCTCTTACCTCCCATATTTACAGGACATGGAGCCTCAGTAATTCCAGCACTAGCAGCATATAGAGTCCGAACTGATGTCGGAATTTAGATGGATGGGTATTATACTATATTTATTATATATTTATTATATTATACCGCTTGAGGTAAAATTCTTGGACTGTAGTAGATGGGCGAAGATGAAATATTTAATAAATTAGCTCTGGTGAGACCAACAGGGGCCTTTGCACCAGCAGGTGCACATGGGGGAATGTAGGTTGTGGAACTGTGTGTGAATGTGTTTGCTGGGTCCCAGAGGCAGAAGTGTGAGCGGGTGATGGAGAGTGAGAGTGTGTGACTTGTATGGTGATGGTGGAGCAGGTGGATGGGGAGGGCCCCTGGATGAACGAACGTGATGGTGTGAGAGCTGCTGGGTCGATGCAGCTGTTAGTGTCGCTGCACACAGGCCCAGGAACAAGGCTACAGGCAGGCAGCACGATGACGGACGGACATCGTTCAGCTACCACTAGGACAGGTGGATGCGCCAGGAGTTTAGCCTGCCTGCTTATGGTGTTTAAAACATATTCTTAATAAAATAAAATCAATTTAAGCATTTAATCCTTTAAGCATTCCTTCTTAAACCTCCATCATTTGTTTGACACAATTATTTAAAAGAAGACAGTAAAAGATGACCTTTACACAAGCATTCACACCCTTTCCCCCCACACTGGAACTCCATTTATGTGGGTCATTATATTTCCAATGGAGTCATTTATTGGGCCCTGGACATTGGAGTACCAGGACCCTGAAAATAAAAACTGGGAAAATATCTGCCTGGTGGCTCCCTAGATGGAGGGCCATTATCTGAAGTGGTTAAATCTTGGGGAGGAAATACATCGTGTGGGACACTTTTCCATTTTTTTTTTTTTGGAGCTGATTTAGTGTCCATTTCCACATAATGACAAAAGCCCCATCTGATGTGGTAAAATCTGGGGATAGGCATCCCACTTTTCTTCCCTTTATCAACGTGCATTACAGCTTTTTCACACCAAATGACGAACCCATTCATGGTGCTCTGTGATGATCCAACAGGAGACAGAGTAGCAGGTTCCACAGTGAAAACAGCACAATGGAGGAGCTGAGTCTGTCTGCAGTGTCCCAGTGTGCAGAACTGTGGGACACAAGACTGGTGGGGCATCTAAGATGAAGAGAGGGCAGCCAGGTGTGTTGAAAGTGGTGCAAAAGTGATTTTTGCTCATCTTCTACTTATGACAACAAAAGTTAGAGGCAATGTTGAAATGCTGACACGGTTGCACTTCCTGTTCCACCACTTAGGAATATATAACTCTTTTTCAGTCTCAACTTTATTAAGCGTTTTTCATTAACAGTATATTTAATGTGTTTTTTTTTTTTTTTTTGTTATTTTATTGGTGCAGAGGATTAAAGCTAATATGTAGATAAAATTTGGCACAGGCAGTGAAATGAACAGCGCCATCTCCTGCCAGCAGGGAGTGCTGCAGCACCCTAACTTCTGGGTTTGTTTATGCTCCCCTTTACTCTCTACATCCATGTCTTCATAAAACTAGTTTATTCAGGGTTTTGGACTTGTGTGACAGTGAGGAAGAGGAGGGTGTTTGGGTTTGGCAAACACAGAACTCCAAATCTGTTTTAAAGATGATGCTGTGCTGTGAATTTCCCACCAATTCTGATATTTAAAAAGAGATGTGCTGTTTATAGAAGATTTGTTCAGGGCTCTTAAAGAATGCCAATAGAAAGGTTCAAGGACATGAAGTTGTCCACATCTAAAACAAGTGTTGCTTCTACAAGAGGACATGTTGTAATGATCTAAAGTTGCTTTTCTAACAGGAAAAAAAGAGGACATAAGATGGAGGCCAGGAGTTCAAGTGTGAGCATTTGACATGTAAGAGTTCATGCCATCGATGTGCAACCCAGCAACCCAGCGCACGCATACAACAGCTACACCACGCAGTGAGTCATGAGCACATGTGTGCACACAGTGGGAGGCTGCTTTGGTGTCACTTCTCCCTGATTAGGGGGCTGTTTTCAGACCTCTTGCCAGGCCAGGCTTGGAAAGAGGTCACGTTCTCCAAGGTGTGTCTAAACGGAGATGACATGTGGATGTGCTGGCACAGAGCTCCACTCTCGGCGTTCCACCACCACAACCCACCACCCTGCCAGAAGAGCAATTGTGCTTGTTTTCTTTTCTCTCGTTTTCTTCTCCTATTCCCCAAGATGCAGCGCTCTGCCAGAGAAAACACGCTCATTGTTTGTTCTAATGCTTGTTCCAATCCATGGCTCCATCCTGAAATACCAGTAAAGTAGAGAGCAGGTTTGGAAACTGGAATTATGCTCATGTTAATTTAGATGGGTTGCCTGAGGAGCTCTCCCTGTCATCCTCCATTTAACAGTTCTTTCAACTGACTGGCGTGTTTGTTGAAATACATCCCTCTAGAACAGGGTGGTTATTAATAACAGGACATCTAATAACAAAGCCAGGAGGAGTTAGGGTGGTGTTTCCATCATGCCGAAGCTTTGAAATAAAGACAGGTAAAGCTCGCCGGTATGCCTGAGTGTTGATGCTGGCCAGGATCCTCTGTTCTATGATTTGTGAGTGACGGCTTCCTGTGAAACAGGATGTCTCCATTTAGCCTGACGGAAAACACAAAAAGGTGAGCTATATGTTTAAGATGCCCCCCAGACATGTTCCAGAAACATAAAAATACTCGTCTTTACATCTTTGTGGGTCTGATGAAGTGTGTGTGTGTGTATGTGTGTGATTCGGTGTGTGATTAGTTGTGTCTGTTTCTCTGTGTCTGTTTTTTTGTACTTGCCACACACTGTGTGACAAATCAAGCAATCAATCAATCAATCTTTATTTATATAGCGTCTTATACAATCAAAATTGTTTCAAGGTCCTTTCAGAATCCCAGGGCCCAACCCCAGACAAGCAACAGTGGCAAGGAAAAACTCCCCTTTAACAGGAAGAAACCTTGAGCAGGACCAGGCTCATGTAGGGGGACCCTCCTACTGATGGCCGGCTGGGTAGAGAGAGAGGAGAGGAGAGGATAGAATAGAATAGGTAGAGGATAGAATAGGTAGGAGAGAAGAGGAGGGGAGAGGACAGGAGAAGAAGAAGGAGAAGAAGATGAGAGGAGAGGGAGGGGAGGGGCACAGAGCACAGAAACACACACAAAAATACAAAAATACACTATACAACGGATCAGCGGGCCAGAGGTCATCATGCAGCTCCGAAGGCAGCTGCATGATGACTTAAATAAATAAATAGAGGGGGGGGTGGGGGATGAGGAGGAGGAGGAGGAGGAGAGGAGAGAAGAGGAAACCATGACCAGTGTAGTGACAGAGGCCTGTCAGGTGATCATGTTTCTGGACCCCAGCAGCCTTGGCCTATAGCAGCATAACTAGTATCTTAACCTAGTGATTAGACCCCCTAAGTATGATCATTTGTCTGTCTATGATAGTAACTGGAACTACAAGGTTAGTAACAATAAGCCTTTCCAAAGAGGTAGGTTTTAAGTCTGATCTTAAAAGTAGCGATGGAGTCAGCCTCCCGTACCTGGACAGGGAGCTGGTGAGATGAGAGGAGAGGGAGAGGGAGAAATCTGCATTCTTCTAGCAAAGTGAGGACATTATTGGGAAATGAGGTGATTTTGGTTTGTCCTCTAAATGTTAAACAACTGTTTTTACTGGTTTTAATGTCGGGGTTAGAACTGTGTTTAGGTTAGAGTCCGGATCAGGTAAGGGGCTGTGGAATATACCGCCTATGAGTCCTCACATATAGAAGTGCAATGTGTGTGTGTGTGTGTGTGTGTGTGTGTGTGTGTGTGTGTGTGTGTGTGTGTGTGTGCGTGTGTGTGCATGTGTGTGTGTGAATGGATGAGTTGATGTTGAAGATGAAATAAGGAGAACCTGCAAACTCCACACAGGAAAGCCAGCGTTCGGCCCCCAGGGTGTCGAGCCCAGAACCCTCTCGCTGTGACACGACACTCTCCCCTTTCAAATCTTGTCTTGGCCTTCACTTGTACTGCTGAGTGTCACTGACACAATAATGGGATTAAGAGGGATTCATGAGATTAGATCATAACTCATCTTAACCCAAGCAGTTTCTGGTCTTTTTTTTTTTTCTTTTTTTTTTGCTTGCGTCACATTTTTACTGACTGCGGTCGCGTCTCTCACTGACAAATGGTTTGAAAGTGCCAGTCACAAGTGCTATTTTGATCCCGTCAGTGGGATCAGATTCAGAGGGTTAAACCATAAAACATCCTGGCACCTAATCAAAACCAGGATGATAAGATAATGTGTTAGTGTCATCGATGTTGTAGTGAATGAAGAACAGCTCAATCCCTTTAAGTTTCATTCTTTGTTTTTTTAATCAACGCTTGATAAAAATGGGACCGACTGCCAAGCTTTGCTCATGTTTGGATGGAGAATTACACAGAGGTCTGGATTAAAGGGAGAAAACACAGAAAGCTTTTTTGTCAGGAATGCATTTTTATTATGACCATGTTAGCTGTATTTCACACTATCTATTATTAGAAGGAACGTTTTGGGAAGATCCTGGCACCACAAATACATGCTTAAGCACACAATAAGCAAAAAGAAAAAACATACCACATACAGAAATATGTTACATCTATTTTGGATGAAAATACAGGAACCTTCCATAAAGGTTCTCGCACTAATTCTCCCAGTGACAAGAGCCTTTACAGATATTTCTGACCTTCACTGAAGGTAAATCTGTTATTTATTCCCATAATAGCTTCCTTCTTCTTGAGAAGTTACATTTTTGTGTGTAGCTGTTAAGTGATTTATTGTCTTTAAGGCCGAGGTCAACTTATAATTAGATGTTAGAAGTTCCATTTAACCATCTACATCTGTGATATAGCATGATAAGTCTGGTCAATCTTTTTTAATATAAAAACATAAAAGTCAGTGACAGCAGCTCACCTCTCAGTGAGAAGTGAAGAGAGTAACATCCTATTATTTGGTGCATCAATCTGAACACAGAACCATTTTAATGCTGAGTGAGCAGGTTTGGTGCTAAACCAGAGAGCAGTGACAGTTCGGCCGGGTCAGCGGATTGCTGTGGCTTGCATCACTCTGTGTCCTGGCTGAATTAGTGCTTACTCTGTGCTAATAAAACCGTAACACCAAGTCTGGGGCGAAGACAGCGCAGATCACAGCCTGCCACTCCGAGTTCTGCAGCTCAAAGTCCAGAGGCCTGTGTCTGGTCCTGGCTAAGAGGTATCAGGTTCTTCACAGCACTCCTCACATCCACAACCTGGTTCTGATTTCCTGGATCACTGAGCAAGCATGCCAAAGTTCACCTGCATCTAGTTTTCAGGAATAAATCAAGGCTTGTTCCATCAGGAGGGTGTGGACCAGTGCTCAGCTCTGAATCCTTTTAATGGGAAGTTGGGACTATACAGGTTTCAATAACACATTGATGTGTCCAGGCTGTTGGGTCAGCGTTGGGATAGAACCCAGCAGTTATGACAGTGATGTGGAGCCACGGCGGAGATGAGGTGTCTGCACGAGGGTGGGCAGAGTCAGAGCTGAAGCACCAACGATCATCTGATAGTTTCATAGTTGATGTGAAAACACGTTGCAGTAAACAGAGAAAAGCTTCTGGCAGCTGTTGGGCTGTGAAAACCACTTTCGGTGTGACATTTGTGAGGTCATTTCTCTGCTCTAACAGCTGGATTATGTAAAGAATCACAAGTGCTCTTTTCTCTCCAAATCTCCCTGTTAAAGTGCCTCATAGATGTGACGAAGAGCAGCTTTAACTGAACGCTTACTGAAAATAGTCATCCTGCGCCCGATTATGAGAAGAGCCTGAAGCAGGATTCTGATGTTAAATCTTTAGGGTTTTAGATGACTGGAGCCATTTTATACATGGAGGCATGTTTTAAACAGTGCAACACACCGTGGCAAAAATAACAAATAAATTGTTTTTGCAACTTACCAATGCGAATTTCTAAATTTCCAACTCAAGCGCAACATTACTGCTCAAAGAAAACCTCAGTACGGGAACCTCTCGACCTGCAGAAGCAGAACTGACAGGCGAACTTGTAAAATCAGATACTGGTGCAAATTTATCACCTCTTTTACAATTCGTGACATTTTACACCTGTTCTTATCCTGGAAGAAAAGGGTTATTTCAGGGATCCGCGAGGAGCTTGTTCAAGAGAGAAGAGGAAGATGTGAATGTTTCTGCTCTCAAATGCAGACAGCTTGGCTGCAAGGATGCTTTTAATGATTTTTTTTTCTTTGTTTTGACAGAGCACAGGGTTACAGACAGATGCAGGTAGGTGGAACACAGAGGTAGAGCATGCACAAAGACTTCAGTGAGAGCAGGCCTGCGCTGAAGTTGGTCCTTAGCACAGATTTTATGCAGATTTGGCTCCAAAACTGAAGCCTGCAGGAATTCAACTGTGGCTCACGTGAATAGAAATGTCCACAGAAGCCAAACTCAACGCCTCGACTCTCTGCTGACAGGAAACAGCTTACTCCACCTGTGGAGGCAGGTGGACGTCTGTCTGCCATAATCCTCTCTGATTTCATCTGCTGGCTACATCCTCATCAGCCTCCTTTAAGCGCTAATGGTGCTTCAGACAGCAGACAGCTGTTGAGTGTGGGGGGGTGGGGGGCTACGCAATGGTAGCAGGGTCCTCGTCATGAGGTTCTGCTGGAGTGCAGACAGAGGCTGTGCAGCATGTGACCTTCATCACTTCCTGCTGTGGGCATTTTGTTTTCATTATGACGTGAAGCCAAAACGTGCAGCAGAAATCAGCTGCCAGTGTGGATCAGCCTGTCATCATCATCACCATCATCACCATCATCACCATCATCACCATCATCACCATCATCACCATCATCATCATCACCATCATCATCATCATCATCACCATCATCATCATCATCATCATCATCACCATCATCACCATCATCATCATCACCATCATCACCATCACCATCATCACCATCATCATCACCATCATCACCATCATCATTATCACCATCATCATCACCATCATCACCATCATCATCATCATCATCATCATCATCATCATCACCATCATCATCATCATCATCACCATCATCATCATCATCATCATCATCACCACCATCATCACCATCATCACCATCATCATCATCATCACCACAATCATCACCATCATCATCATCATCATCACCACCATCATCACCATCATCATCATCATCATCATCATCATCACCATCATCTTCATCATCACCATCATCACCACCACCATCATCATCTTCATCATCATCACCATCATCATCACCATCATCATCATCATCACCACAATCATCATCACATCATTATCATCATCATCATCACCATCATCACCATCATCTTTATCATCACCATCATCACCACCATCATCACCATCATTATCATCATCATCACCAGCAGCCTTCACTCATGTACTCTCCTCTGACCTCAGCAGCAAGATGTCACACCAGGCAGGTGTGTGTGTGTGTGTGTGTACTGGTGTTGATTAGAGTCTGCTGGTGCTTCTGAGAAATCATTCATGCAACAATTTATAAAAATGGGTTTTGTACACACTCGTCCACACACCCTGATACTTGATGTGTCGAGAACAAGAGCAGGAGAGCAATGCTTTTTGGTAAAAGTTGCAGAAAAGTGTAAATGATGAGACAAAACTGAGAAACCTCCTGCAATTCAGAAGAAAAAGCTGATTTTGAACATAGCAAATTCCTGAAGGGTTGGTTGTTGGACTGTTTTTCCTGTTTGCCAACAGGAACATATACTTTCTATACAATAAGTGGTGTACATTTGATTCACATAACAGTCACATTAGACCGTCTGTGGTGTCTGGAGGAGTCTCCACTGAAACAATCTCAGGTGATTCAAAGCCATTTCCCAGCCTCAGAATAAGAGGAGGACCTGCAGGTGTAAACCCTCCCCACAATCAGGAGCTCCATTGGGGTCCAGGTTGAAATCTGAGACATTATCACCAAGAGAAGAGTCTGCTTTCAGGCATCCATTTCCCAGAAGTCACCTCTGCAACAGACTTTGAAGGAGCTTTTTGACTTTAGACAGAAAGTGAGATGTTTAGAGCACGGAGAAGGAGGAGAAACGAGGAGTGCCGCATCCCCTGCACGTATCTGAGAGCGGATTATAATCCACACGGAAATAGAAAGTGAACAAAGAGGGAACATCAGAATGCAAACGTGAGCTAATCCTTCTTTGGACTCTCTTTGTTCTCCGCGTTATCTTTGCTGGATTGAGGAAACAAGGAGGCGAGAGGAGGAGATGAGGAGGAGAGGAGGAGAGCGACTGTGTTGGCCCGCTGCCAGATGCAAATATTTCAGAATAAATGTTTCTCAAAATACGCGCGCATGTGTGCTTGTGTGTGTGTGTGTGTGTGTGTGTGTGTGTGTGTGTGTGTGTGTGTGTGTGTGTGGAGGCAGCAGTGTTCTCCTGGGCATTGTGACAGTCTTAGCTAAACAGCAAAACATCGCGCCACTCTCTGCCAAGCGATGCTGCCTTTCACCGCAGTTCGATATTAGCGTCGGTGCAGCTGCAGAGGAGCGTGTGGCATATGGCCCAGTAAATACTGACTGATATTTTAATTACCCTTTGCATAATCTAATAATTAATCAGGAACATTAGAGTTCCAGCTGCTGTTCCAAAGTGACACGGCAGAGCTGCGGAGACGGATGAAGGTCCATGTGACATTTATCTGTGACAACATTCAAGACTGATTATAAACTTAATTGATTGAAAAAGGCAAAGTGGAATAGCAGCATTGATACAACGTGGTGATTTTTACGGAATATGTACAGCAGGAGTTTCACTGAGGGAACAAGTTGGCTGATCATCATCAGCCTGGTACCACATACCAGTTCAGGGGTCAGAGGTCATGGGACTTTGTCTCTAGAGGCCATTTAAGTGATTAGGTGGTATAAGATTTGAATTAGACTCATGGTATCAGAGGGACTTCGTGTCCCTGAGACACTCCACCTTTTCCAAGGATAGAGGCTCTGTTCTCTTCAAGTGTAGGAAAGAAGAATGTTTTTTTCAAGATGTTCTGTAGATCTACCTTGTTGGTGAGCTAATGAGTTTTTTGAACTTCTGGATTATTTGCAGCCTTGAACCCATTTAGAGGAGCTGGTGAAAGTGGCTGATGGGGGCCGTCTGAGCCCCCCCTTGTGAAGCTGCTGCCCCGCGACCCAGACCCAGATAAGCGGAAGAAGACGAGATGAGACGAACCCATTTAAAGCATTTTAAACATTTTAAAGACAACACAACTTGCTTTTAAAGTCTGGAATTTTTAACTTCAAGAAATATAGTTATACGAAGCACAAAAAATCCTTTTGGATTTATTATTATCATCGTCATTATTCTTCATTGCTCAAGTAATCTTTACCTAGAGCCTTCAAAGAGCATCCTATATATTCCTGACAATCCCAAACACATCTGATGGTGCTTTTCTTTCTCAAGATGTCAGAATGTTTAAATCACTGATAGAACTCTGAGGTTCAAACTGACGACATGTGTTTATATTTTAACCAGGTAATAAAATACCACACCGGACAGAAAACTGATGGGAAAATGGAAATATTTCCAGAAGACTATGAAGCATGTGTGTATTTCCGTGTGTGTATGTGCATGTGTGTGTGTGTGTGTGTGTGTGTGTGTGTGTGTGTGTGTGTGTGTGTGTGTGTGTGTGTGTGTGTGTGTGTGTGTGCGTGCGTGTGTGTGCTCTTGTACTTGCTACATACTGAGCACCACAATATTCTTTATACTATCAAAGTGAGGACATTTTGGCTGGTCCTGACAACTTCAAGACCTGGTTTTAAGATTGAGGTTAGAACTGGGTTTAGGTCAGGGTCAGAGTTCAAGGTCAGAGGTCAGGGTCAGGATTAAGGTCTGGAAGTTAGTGGGGATGTTCAGAGTTAGGGTAAGGGGCTGGGGAATGCATTATGTCTAAGAAAGTCCTCAAAAAGATAGAAGTGCAAGAATATGTGTGTGTGTGTGTGTGTGAGAGAGAGAGAGAGAGAGAAAGAGAGAGTCTCTCAGAGCTGCAATACATTAATTTGTTTTCTACAATAAACAAATATTCAGT
The DNA here is from genome assembly GCA_911728415.1 of Lagocephalus sceleratus. NCBI lineage: Eukaryota > Metazoa > Chordata > Actinopteri > Tetraodontiformes > Tetraodontidae > Lagocephalus > Lagocephalus sceleratus. The sequence goes on from CAJVRN010000004.1 coordinate 424,833, forward strand.
CTCAAACACATTATCACCTCCTTGAGTAAATATAGCTGCACACTTCAAACACATATGTGCATGTTGCATTCTTTTCTTTGATTTCTGCATGAAAAGATGCCCAGAAACTGGGCTGCAAGTCAACCCGGGCTCAGAAGATGCAACACACACCTGACACACACCAACGTACTGGAGATGCTGCTGCTGGTGGAGGGAGGGGGGGGCTGGGTGCAGGTTGGATCATGGTGCATGAGTGGGTGTGGAGGAGTGGGTGGGCAGATACGCTCCGTGTTTCAGGGCCAGAGGAGTTCAGAGGATTAGATGTTGTAACAGAATCAGAAAGTTAGCATGTGAGAGGGCGAGCAGATGAAAAACAGCTCCGCGGAGCTCTGCCAAGCTGGAACAGGCTGCGGCTTCCTCTCCCATCAATGCTGTTCAAATATTGAGCAACAGTTGGATCAACAGAAAGCCGTTGTGTGTATTGTTCTACTGTGATTGCAAGAAATTCTCTTCTAATTGCTGTCGTTCAGGTCAATGGTTGATATTGAGAACATGTGAGTGTGTGTGAAGCTGGAGGACATCTGGGGAAGTGAGGCAGTGTTTGTTTGACAAACTAGACTGCAGCTTTCACCTGTGTGTGTGTGTGTGTGTGTGTGTGTGAGAGAGAGAGAGAGAACAGGAACTTTACAGAATCCAGGAAGCTGCCACGTGGAGTCAAAAACGAGATGGTTGCTGTGCTACAGAACACACTCCACTCGTGAATTTACAGAACTTCTACTTTCTCAAGCTTGACATAAAATAGAAGATGTCAGTCTGAAGTGAAATATGACATTTGGAAACTGGAAATATTTCTAATTGTGTTATGATCTGTCAGAGCTCAGAGAAGTTAAAATAAATTGCATCGCATCTTAGAGGATAAAAACTGGACTCACTTTTGATAGTATAGCAGTTTTGGTGATAAATCAAGTCTTAAATAATCAATATAAATGCAATCTGAGAACAATAATGTGGTGCCCTACATTGCAAGCATGCATCATATCTCATCACTGTCCTCGTGTGTCATCATTCCAGTGAAAGCAGCCGTACATCATCAGATCGGTTCTGTAACAGAATCAAGATTTCAGAACTTAGTTCACAAAGTTCATGTTCCACCACCCTGGAAGCCCTTTGCTCTATGAAAGTATGAAAACTTCACTTTGTTTTGCTTTATTTTGAATGTTTGAATAGGACTGAATGAAGGACCCCACCCCCACCACAGGAAATGACACATTTTACTGATAAACTACACAATGGCTGGGCTTCATTTAGCTTCTTCTGTGTCAGGTCCTGGCAGTGTCTGCTGGGACTTTTGACTGTGTTCATGTTGAGAGCAGCAGCTGCTGATGGGACTGTAGATCACGTGCACGCAGAGATTCACGAGAATCCGATGATAGTCAGCAACAACCTGCTGGGAATCTCGTCACTGCAACTCATTACCTTAGAATTTAAGAGTACCCCCTGACTTCCTTTATGAGTCTTGTTAGCACTTCAACTATACCCACTTTACCCATGAAACAGTGAAATTAAGGATATGCAGCGATCATGTAAAACACGTGACTGATGAAGAATCGTCAGTCCTGTTAAATATACGGGCGTTGCTGCCCTCTACTGGGAGAAATATGTAGCACAACGTGAATGCGCAGCATATAGACTCTATGAATATAGGAGACTTGTTTTGATATCCAGTTTATTTTCACTAATCTTTATATTCCAAAAGGTATTCAAAATGCAGACTAACATCTTTATAGAAACTGTACACAAAGCAAGGCACTATACACCGGTTTAAAAATCATTTGATCACTCTGTTACCTTCCTACTACAATGGTGATACTGGACAAATAAAGCTGCGTTATTTGAGTGTAAATGGCAATCGGTAAACTGTACAGTAACATTATAACATATTCACACTATATTTTAATTAATTTCTATATAATTTGAGATAAATAAACTTTTTTGAAGTAAACAGTGTCAGACACAGAAAAACTTTACAGGCTAATCTGCTAGTTCCCTCTAAGAAAATCTTGTGAGTTACATATGTACAAATTAATATTATTAATATTAATAATAATAACAATAATAATAATAATACATCCTTTCAGAGCATCTGGCCACAGCTTGAACCACACTTTCACCACCTTCTTCCTTCTCCAGTCACCTGGGACCTCACAGTCCACATGGTAGATCAACCTCTGATGCGTTCCCAACATTCAGAACAGTCCTTTCATTTTCTTTAGGTTGACCTGCTTCCAGCCAGGCAGACCGCTGTACTCCTCTCTGCTCATCTCCAGGGCTTTCTGTGGATGCAAAAACATCCGCAGTGTGAAGGAATCGCTGTCAGGTCAGAGGTTAGTGAACAGCCTCCAGACCATCGCAAGACCTGTGAGTGCACGCTCATGCATGGTGAGCTCCAGAGCTCAAAACCTCAACTCAACCGTGAGTCAGCGGCTCACTAAAATTAGACGAAACAAACAAACAGGTTTGATGAAGCTTTCTAAATCTGCTCATTACAAAACTCACCTTCTCCTGAGCCTCCACAGCCTGGAGGAAGGACGAATGACAGACGTTTGAGAAAAGAGTGAGGAAAAACTCTCCAGAAGAAACAAGAACACCCAATAAATGCTGACTTCTTGCAACATGACAGGCTAAACTTTCACTTAGACATTAAAGACTAAATGTTCAATCACCTACTTCACCTAGAGATCTAGAAGACCAAAACTGCTACAGTAACTGAATAACTACAGGCAATCAGAGGACAGGGAGACTTAAAAAGTAGGACTGAATAGTTCACTGAAACATTCACATCCATGAGCCAAAGTTAATACAGATGGCTCAAAATCTGATAGAAGATCAAGAACCAGTTGCTCTTTTTGTGAGGTCAGCAAATGTGTTCTTACCTCAAAGTCGTCATCTGTCAAGTAGACCTCCAGTCGAAGAGGGTCGACCCCCTCAGGCAGAGGCCGGGCTAGAAGGTCTGCCAGCGGGTAGGTGGTCTTACACAGCCGGGCCAGCACATCTTCCACCAGGATGATCTGGTTACAGACCTCTGCCTCCTAACAGCACACAGCAAGTGAAAATGTTCAAAGCTGAGGTATTGGAAAAGAGGTTTCTCTTTGACGGTGATGTCTCAAGTCTGCTGCTCAGGACCGCCTCCACACACCCTCTCTGTGATCTCAGCGATGTCCTCTCGATGTTCCCAGCTGGGGAACATGTTGGTGAAGGTGAGAGGCTCCAGGCCTGCATGGATCAGGTACGCTTTCGGGGGCTTCTTCTCATTCTTCCCTGTTGCATCAAACCAAAAATGCTTGATTCATTCTAACAACCAAACATGAAGTGCTCCTCGTACAACATGGAGACCTGTCACTGGAATACCTTGACAGTACTGCAGCACAGTCTCCATGGCACATTTCCTGTCCATGTCCCAGCGGATACCAGCTGAACCAGTGTTTCCAGTGTCCTGAGGCCACCAGCCCTGCCACAGATAAACCTCATGGTGGTTGTCTACCAGGAACAGGGCTGAAGATCAGACAGAAGCAGTCAGGGGACATCTAGCTCAATTTTTCATCCATTGCTTGCAACATGACCAAACCTACAATAAATATTAAACTGCCCTGAATGTAGCTTTCTCTAGAGGAAGGTTTTAAGTCTAATTTTGAGCCTTTTGAATGTTCTATATAAATAAAGTGAATTTGAAAGTGAAACTAATCCTAAAAGTAGAGATGGAGTCAGCCTCCTGTACCTGACAGAGAGCTGGTTCCACAGCAGGGGGCCTGCAGGCTACACGCTCGGCCTCCCATTCTACTTTTAGAGATCCTGGGAACCGCAAATAAACCAGCATTCCGAGAGCAGAGCGGGGATGGGCTGGACTCAAGATCCAGAAGAAGGATTTAAAATTAATCACTCATTTAATGGCCAGTAAATGGAGAGAAGTCATGTGATATCTTTTGTCAGGAGTTATCAGAACTCTAGTGGCAGCATTTTGGATTAACTGGAGACTTCTCAAAGATAGATTTGGGCATCCTGATAAATAATGAATTAAGATCATGCAGCCTGGAAGCAACAAATGCTGGACTAGTTTTTCAGCCTCATGAGCCAGTCTAGTGCTGACCCTCTAATCCCAATTACCGTACATGTTCCAGTCTGTGTATTAGAATGCTGTGACCAACTGTATCAGCACTGAGGTCAAGTAGAACCAGTATAGCAACCAGTCTAGTGTCTGAAGCTGTGAGAAGATGAGGAGGACCCTTTACCAAGGTCTGTTTCTGTGTGCTGTGATGAGCTCTAAAACCTGATGGAAACATCTCAAACAGTTACTGGACCACACTTTGCAGGTGGTCCAGTAACTGAGTCAGCACCACCTTCTCACTGTTATGGGGCTGCTCTTCGTCATCATTTTATATCTATTGTACTTGCACTGCCTTCTAACATTTCTAGCTTAATGTACTGTCTCACAGTCTTAGTTACTTTTGTAATATCTGCAAATTTTTTCTAAACTCGGTTGTGAGACTGAATCATTGATCCCCTTTCTCACATATTTAATCTTTCATTTAGATCGGGAGTGTTTCCAGACAAAAGGAAACTGGCAAAAGTCATTCCTCTACACAAAACAGGATATAAACATCTATTTACAAACTATAGACCTGTTTCCCTGCTGTCACAGTTTTCCAAGATATTAGAACAATTATTTGTGGTTAGATTGGACAAATTCATAGAAAGGTATACCTTACTTAATGATAGCCAGTACGGTTTTAGATCTTCAAGATCAACTTACATGTCCTTGATGGAGGTAGTAGAAGAAATTATTGAAGCATTGAAATAAATATAGCCATAGATAAAACAAAGATTGAAAGAGTATATGAGATCAAGTTTCTGGGTGTACAAATTGACCACAAACTCAGCTGGAAATCCCAGACAAAATGTTTGTGTTCCAAACTGGCAAGAACCATCGGGATTCTGGGTAAAGCCAGACATATCCTTGATCAGAAGTCATTACACACTCTGTACAATGCACTTTTTGAACCTTATCTGTTGTATTGTGTTGAAGTATGGGGTAATATCTATAAAAGCACTTTAAAAAGGATTTTCACTTTACAAAAACGAGCAGTTAGGTTAATTAACGGAGCGGGATACCTTGACCACAGCAATAATTTGTTTTTAAAATCTCAAATACTGAAGTTTCCAGATTTGGTTAAATTTAAAACAGCACAATCCATGTTTAAAGCCTGGAATAGAAGTTTACCAGCTAATATTCAAAAGATTTTTAAGGAAAGAGAGAGTAATTATGATTTTCGAAACAAACACGATTTTAAACAGACAAAAACTATTCATACAACACTGAAAAAAATGTGCATTTCAATATGTGGTATAGCACTATGGAATAATCTTGATAAAAATATTAAAGTCTGCAAAAATATTAAACAGTTTAAGTGCTGCTATAAGCAGTCACTTTTGCAATCTTATAAACAACTGAATTCAGTGACCTAATTTTAATTTTTTTTTTTTACTTGTTCTCTGCAGTAATGTTTTGTCTTTTAATTACTTTTTACTACTTTTATGTTATGTAATAGAGTATTAATTATTTTAAAAACATGTTTATTATAACAAGGTATGTATACTTTTGCTACAGTTCAGTATTTGTTGGTTCTTTGTAAGAGGTATGAAGGGGGCCGAACTAAATAAGCGTTTGCTTCTCTCAGTTCCTTCTTGAACAAAATTTGTTGTCTTTTGCTTATTGTTATTGATGTATGGTGTATCTGTTCTTATTTTTCTTTAAGATAAATAAAGATCAAATCAAATAAAAAAAAAAGATGTAACGAGACTTCAATATTCACGTCCTGTACACACTGCAGAATTGACAGTCAAGACAAGAACACCTTAAAGGCTATCACAGAGATTTTATATAAAATAGAACCTGAGACAAGAGTTTAAAATTAAGTACCAGTTGCATTGGGACAATGCTAGAATAACATTTCAATATCTGACTTGAGGTGAAGTCGAGGCTGCAGGTAACCGCACCTGGCTGTGAGGCAGTGTACAGGTCCTCCTGGAGGAAGGGCATGGAGTTGACCTTCTTGTGGTCTCTGGCTGGATACAAAAACTCCACAGCTGTAAACTGGCCTGAGCTGCTGCTCAGCTGATACAGTCGAGGTGTGAAGTTGAATCGCCCTGGATCTGAGGGTCAAAGTTCAGTCAAAGGTCAGCTGATTACTCCATGAGTTCTAACCACTGGATCAACAGAAACTCCAATACGCTGCTCTGCACCTTGCAGCATACAGTCATACGCCTTCCTGTCCCTCCTCCCGAGGGGCTCCCAGAATGCTGCAGGCTCTGCCCCCTCATCACATTCCCAAATAGTGACATTGCTGCTGCTGTGGAGGCCTGTTTCTAGAGGACAGCTAAAAAAAAAAAAAAAAAAACAGAAGTCACACTTACTCACTCTTCTGGGAAGCCAGATAATCCAGCAGGATTTTAGGTTTCCACTCACTGTTCTTTAATCCTGTTAGCTGCAGTTCGAGCCACCTCCTGGGTGTGTGCCTGAGACTTGCAGCCGTGCCACAGGTAGATGAGGGCCTGGCCGACGCACAACAGGACCATCGAGACTCGAGAGCGCAGGCTGCTGCAGTTGCACGGTACCTCCACCAGGTGTCCCTCCACACCCACTTCTCCACGAACACAGTAGAGGCGCCAGTCATCTGGGAGTGCAGAGGCCAGGACAAAGAGCAGCACAAACCCTTTTAGCAGGTATTCACAAAAACACGTTTTAATGTAACAAGGCTTTAAAATGTGACCCAACACAGAGCAAATGATAACAAAGTCTGTAAAGAAAAGTTTATGTATTTTTGGCATTAAAACAGTGGACACACTTTGACAGTTCTCCTCCTCCTCTTCTCTCTTTCCTGAGTGGATGACCATCCCTCCTTTGAAGCACTGCAGGAAACACGGAGGCTCCTTACCCTGCTGCACCTGAACCTGAAGTCAGATGGACCAGGACCGAAAGATATGGACCACGACAGGAGAGAAAAGTATAAGATCTATGTAGACTACAATAAAACTTCTCAGCATTTCACAGCCTTACATGGAAAAAAGCCTTACATGGAAAAAACTACCACTCCTTAGCACTAGTTTACTAGTTTCTATGTAGAAACATATTCTGAATGCTCTGGAATAAAATGTTAAATGTGATAAAAGTGGGATAAAAACACTTAATTATAAGAGCGTGCAACAGTCTAAAGTTACAGATGCACATTTATGTTTTAATGAAAAAAGGCAATAACTCTCATTTTCAGAGTGCTACAGCCACAGCTGCTGATTGTTGGGACAAGAATATGAACCAGCTAACACCAGCAATTCAGACCATGTGTGATTATGGTGATTTTGTTTGCCGTACCTGTGCACCCCGCTCCTCATCCAACTCCACCGTCATGAGCGCCGAAGTTCCCTTCTCACTGACGGTGGAGTTGCGGCCCTGCCAGAAGAAGTAACAGCATTTCTCCTTCCCGGCTGCTGACGTCTTGATGTGTTCAGGGTTCTGTCTTCTCCCGACTGCAGAACAGAAAGGAGTTTATGCAGCATGTCTGCACGCTGTGCTCATGTTACAGACTGGTTTCTATGAGCCAAATCAAGTTTGTTCCATCCTGTGGTTTAACTTCACTTTATTCTGGCAGCAGGAGCGCACCATCCTCAAATTCCATATTATACCACAGTTTAAATGTTATTGAAATAAAGAAGTCCCCAAAACATCACAACATTTTTGATTAAGGATAGGATGAACCAACCTGAAGTAACTACTGTGACGCTCCTCTTCAAATATAAAAAGTTATCTATTCTAAAAAGATCTCCAGAACTTGATGGGACACTAGGGTGACCCCTTGCTGCAGTGGCTCGTCCCTTTGTTGAACCCACCTGCAGTGCTAACCATGTACTTCCACTTCACCACGTAGGTGTCGCCCTCGTGGAACTGCCCAATGCTTTGGCGCGGCAGACGGCTGTAGTCAAACTCCAGGATGTGCCAAACCTCCACCGCCACTGTGCTGATCTCGTAGTTTCGCCAGTCCTCCACCTCCACCAGGCCATAGCCGCGGCCCACGTTTGTGCCATCCAGCCGGGTGCTGACGGGCCTCGGGTGATAGTGCAGCATCAGTGAGGCGTCGCAGGCGTTGTGTTGATCAGAGTGGGACGGATCCTGGTGTAAAGACGAAGAGTGAGAAGACTGGGACTGAAGCAACACTGGTCTCATTCTGGACGAATTGATGTACTTTCTGATCCGACACTTGGTCATTGGTGACTTTGGTGGGACTAGGTGTTTTCCTGGAGTCACTCCAGTCAATGAACTTCTCTTTGAACAGAGTGGTTTCGTTGTACTGAGTCAGTCGGCCAAACACTGCCCAGTCAGGGCGCCCCTGCCCTTTCCTATGACACATGATCATAAAAACAATTACTTCATATCTACAACACAGAGGCAAACACATAAGGAACAATCTTTAAGCACTTCTCACTTCTATTCGGAGTAATAATATGCAACAATAGAGAATCTCCAGCTCTTAAGTGATCACCCCTGCTCATCTGACACATGCTGAACCTCCCATCATGCATTGCAGTAAGCATAGATGTGCATACTTGGGTATGAGTGGGTTGCACTCTCCTGGGTCCAGTGGGTTGATGTCACAGTTGGTGTAGTCGAAGGTTCCGTTCCACAGATGTTTAGCCAGCTGGAAGGCCACCTTCCTCTGTGCCAGCGTCACTTCCTTCCCATGCCAGATGTACATCTCACTGCCGAAGTCAAACACCAGTACCTGCACAACACATGGGACACAACCCATGCTGATGCTGCATCTACCGCTGGAAATATACATTCCTGCTCCTGTTTCTGACCTCTTTAGGGTCAAGCAGGGAACAACGAGGCATTTTGGCCCAAAAATCGTCATCTGGGACCAGTTTGTCTTCCATCAGGCGGTAAATACAGTTTGTCTCTACGATGGCACCTTCATACAGCTCGTCCTCGTCTGGTGCTCCCGCAGCTACGGGGGGGAAAAGACATTTATTTCAGCACTTCTCTTATGCTGTTGTCAAAGATTTGGATTTGTGTCAAATCTAAAATGCGCACATTGAGTGGTCGATTGTCCTCCCAGGAGTTTCCAGAATTCCTTGGAAGCATGGTTGTAAGTGCCTTCCTCAATGAGCTGGATGTCTTGAGCCCGACAGCCCAGATCTCTCTTACTCTGAATGAAATTAGCCAACTCTGACGCCTAAACACAATCACAAAAAAAAAACAAAAAACAGATGAGCTGCCACTTTACTAAAAACACTAAAATCCACAGGTGAACCTGATACATGTGAGTACAGCTTAAGTCTCCCATGATGCTTCAGGTGAACAACTGTCATCCTGTTTGTATGTAGAACACACTCTTAAATACTTAACGTGAGGACAATAGGCGGAAAATAAAAACATCTGTGTTTTATGAAACAACAATGAATGTGTGGGCTGGAACTGAACGCATCACAACGATTGGTTTAGCATACTAATGAATTCAACTCAAGTGCGGTCACCACCCTCTGAGATCAGTTCAAGGTCAGTAGGCCAGGCTGCTTCCCTGCAGTGGACACACATTTCCTTCTTAAATCACTGCCTGTGGCTTCCTGTGTTTACATCCTGCACGTGACGTCTGACCTATATAGCAGCAGGCTTACTCAACCTAAGCTTCTGTCACACCACAGTTGTGCCCACATGAAAGACGCCACATGTTTTCAAGTTCGGAACTCTCCCAAAATCAGACCTTGTTCTTCTCAATGACGTTTGCAAATTCTCCAGTCCAGACAAAGCAGTGGTGTGGTGTGATGAGCAGGAAACAGTCACCGCTGTTCAGGGACGATGCTCTGGGCTCCACTAGCCGGGTCTGGACGTGACGTCGTCCTGGAAAAGCCATTACAGAGATGGATGGTTTCATCAGCTGATCGTCAGCTGCAGCGTATTTGTGTTATTGTCCAGATGACCCTTGACCCTGAAATGCTTTTACATCTGTCCCACAATTTTTTTTAAATTATTTTTCTTTTTGTCCCTGACTGACTTAAAAACAAACCCAGGGCATCACTATGAAAGCAAATGATCCCCAGAATGATTTATATTTGTTTTCATTGTAAATAGGATTATTTATTATTTTAACTGCACACGCAACCTAGTGGTCAATCCTGGTGTCAGACGATGATCTGAACAGGAGGAATAATTGAGAACATCCTGATTATGGCAGAAGTGTAAACACACTGAAGAATCACAGTTGTTTCTGTAGATATTAAATCACTGTCATAAAGGTCAGGTTTAATCCCTCATTTTGTTAACTGCACCGAGACTAAAAGTGAGCATGTGTTCAATTGCTGGTGAGCTGGGCTGACCTTTGACCTGTAGCAGCATGAGTTTCTTGTAGGGCACCGCGCTGTTGTTGGACATCTGTTCAGAGATGCTGACACTACGCAGGTTGATATTGCTGAAGTTCTCCTTGCTGGCCAGACCGGCCAGAGCCACATCAGAGAAACCGGAATTCTTTGCAGAATTCACTACAAGGAAACACACAAATGTCATTAGAAGGTCAGAGAACTGCATGCATCTACTTTACATTAATTGGAATAGAAGAGGGAAACATCGTCAGGCCTGAAGGATTCTCTGTTCAACAACAGGAAAGGGACTGCTGAACTGACTGAAGGTCAGTCATATGCCATTCATTTACAGCTACAGTATGGCGAGACTCCAGACATGTCCTTACAAACCTGGAAATATGAACAAGCTTCTACATTGAACCCGTAAACTGATGTCAAAAAAAGATCTCACGAGTTCAAATCCGCACTTATGAATCAAAGCAGTGAAGGTGGGACACCGTCTGTTAGTTACAGTCACAGCACTTTAGAACATATAGAGTGACTCGTATTTCACAGACACTCACTTCTCTCGGCCTTCATCCTCAGGCTCTCCAGCTGGCCGATGTTCAGCCTTTGCTCAGTGTACTCGTGTCTGATGTCCTCTCGAGCTGCCAGTGACCTTAGAGGGTTCCTGGAGGCCTGGATGTTCCTCGTGGGACGAACTGCTCGCTTATGCTGCACCATCTCTGAGGTGAGTCTAAGCAAGAGTTAGGTGTCAAAAGTGGATCAAAACTCGTCTCATAGCCCACAAGTGTACAGGGAAGCTTCAGGAGCTTACGTTGGTGCCTGGGGACCAAAGATGGCATCAAAGTCATCATCAATATCCACCATGTTGATAGTGGCTGGGAGCTCCTCCACTGGGCGGTAGAATTTTGAGAACGTTTCATCCTCGAGGGCCATTACTTCTTTAACCTTCTTCTCTGTGACTGTGATGGTTGCCTCTGATAGACCAGCTGCTGAGGAAGAAATAGGATCAGGACCATTTCAGTGACAAGGCATACCAAAGAGACTATGTTTATTTTATTATTTTACTTTTAATTTGATTTAAAATATTACTGCATTGAAATCAGCCACTTGCACAGCAAGCATCAACTAGGCAGGTTCAATATTGATATAATTGATATAACATTCTCACAAATAAAACCTGGTTGCTGGGTGTGACTGGTAATGTCATCATTTGTCCGTCAGAGATTAACATAATCCCATTTTTGGGTTAGGTTATGTTATTCTAGACTGACTGACCTTTACTGTTGAGTTTGCCAAGGAAGGACTCCAGCTGATCAAGCTTCAGGTCCGACTCCATGTTGAGGTTTGACACAGCCTGGATCACTGTTGTGAGAACACAGTTGACGTCTTAATGAAGTCAGGCCCAAACAGGATTAACGATGACAGACGACTGATCATTGGAAACAGCGAATCTGATATCAACACATTCATTAATTCTTAAAGAAATATACTTAACAAATGATGAAGGTGTCACACACAGTGATATCTAAACATCTAACACACTTACGGATAATGAAAGATTTGGGGAGTCCATCTAAATCTCAACAGTTGACATAATCACACATCAGAAGACTTTCATAGGGATCCATCCAGGCTGGAGGGATTTCAGGGTTCAATAAACCAAACATGACAGTGACTCACCTTCCTGGGGTTTGGACATGGCGATGGTGCCATTTTTGGGTTTGGGGGCCACAGAAGGCAGTAATGCAGAAGGAGAGGCCAACCCTATTGAATGAAAACAGGTCAGAAGGGGATCAAAATGTGGTGTCCAACAAATTAGTTAAATAATGCAGAAATAAAAAATACAGTACAGCTATGTATAGTGAAAGGCCTTACATTACATTAAGGGTGATTGACATTTTTTGATGCTTATCTGTGTCATGGCCTCTGACCTTTCTTCATCATACGTGCAGCAACGGTGAACTGGGTGGAGTCGTTGGCAGCTCCATGACCTTTAGCCTTCCAGGCCTCCTCCTGAGCTACAATCAGCTGTTTCCTCTCCTGGATGGACATGTGAGCCTCGACATTCTGGACTTCCATCTCAGACTCAGTTATTCTCTAAAGAAGAAACACACATCTATCTGACTGACAGGAGGAATTATCCATTATGGTAGAAAAGTGACAGATTTTAAAAGTAGGATTTCCATAATAAACCAATAATTTGTAATTGATGTTCAGAGAGGACAACAGTCCTGTAAGGGTCACCTTCCGTCTCCAGGGGTGTCTCTCATCCACCTGCATGCATCTGGGAGATGCTGAGGCCTTGGTGAACAGACAGAGGGGTGAGGAGGGTGAGGGCGGATGACAATTTAGACATGGGGAAAAAATGCTGGCAAAGTTCTGTACAGATATAAGCAGCAGTCAGGTGTTGGCATGCTGAACACACAGGTAAACTTCAACCTGTTCGGTGGACAACTTGAGTATATAGAGGTGTAATAATGGAGGCTGAGCAATGTCTCTGACATGGGAGCCCCTTCCTACCTGAGCAACTGACTCATCGGGAGAAGAAGCGTGGAAAGGAGGATAAGTAGGGGAGACAGGAGGTGCAATGGGCTCCTATAGAGGAAGGCAGAGGAGGAAAGATGAGCAGGATGATCATGTTGACTGTTTTTCTCTGAACATAGAATAACTCTGCTTGAGAAACACAGTAAAACAACAGATACACCAATGGGTAATCATCTTTTCTATAAAGCTATGCATCCAATAACTGTTTGTTTAAAGTGGATTAATGTAACCCACCATCATGAATCAACATTATGAAATCAGATAACTTAATTTATATTTACTGGAAAAAAAGAAAAATTAGCCAAAACTAGATCTTTGAGATTACGAATTCAGTTAATATTCAGAGCTCAGAGCCTGATAAACACTCAGACAGATGAAAGTGGTACAGTTTTTTTGTCTGGACAACTCTTTAAGTTCTTTATTTTCCATGCCTTTTATTGTCCCAGACAGTGGTGCCAGATCACATGATCTGTGATGCAACTGGAATTCCTCAACCACCTCCGTTTGAATTAGCTTTGCAAGGATTATGTGTTGGAACAATGGTAGACTTTATTTTATGCTGATGCATTCTTGCAACTTTGAACTAAAAGAGGAAACAGGAAATTATCTAAATTGTGTTGAGCGGGGGAGGATGAAAAGCTCTTAAATTTGATTAGGAATCCAATTTTCATCTGTGATCTCATTAAAACATCATGTGAGGAACACTGAAACAGATCTGAAGACAGTTTATGTACATCTCTCTAAAACAGAACTGCATTAGTGTGAAAAGAGAAGGTGTGTGTGTGTGTGTGTGAGATGAGGACGCGTCTAAACAGAGAGGTTAACCTTCAGCATAGCCACAGAACAGAACTCTGCATGCAGACCAAAATCGCCTTTATTCTTTTACAGACACAGAACAAAGAGAAGAATGAGTGCTTACATGAACATGCAGTTTAGAGGACAGAAAAAAGAGAAGCGAGACAGACAAATTATAAGACAGATGCAATTATAGCCACATAGGGTCAAGATTTTAATTGATGATACTTTATCTTCAACAGATTCCAAGAATATTCTAGAGAAAATCATCTTCTATGTAAAGAAATATTCTAAATAAATGAATATGAATAAAATGTTTTTTTTTAATGAAAATTAGTAAAAGTGTCATTATTATAATTAAAACTGTCAAAATAACTTCAAGATGATGTTTCATTTAACAGATAACAACTCAAGAGAAAATTAGAAGCTTCAATTTTTAAAGCAGAATTACATTTGCCAGTGAAATTGGTTTTACATTTGAAACACTTAAAATGGGCAGGTTGTGTCTGAAATTCTAAGAAAAAAAATTAAATGAGACTTTTATGGTTTATTAAAATTACATATAATAATTTCTAATGATAAGTCTTGTGTTTCCACATGATAAATTAGAATGAATAATTTTAATTAGAACAAGAATGCCACAGATAAACTTTAATGTACATTAATGTTGAAAATGCAGCAGACACATTGTACTAAGTAAATAAAATAACCGATGAGAAACAGAAGACAGAAGAGAGAAGACAGAGGACAGGAAGACAGAACCTCTCTGTTTAGAAATATTCAGTCACTACAATACTGCATGTTTCTGTTGATAACAAATAATCTGAACAGCTATAACCACCGAAGAAAGAGTTAATGATGCATTTGGGGGTTGTGGGATTTAAGAGTTACAGTGATAGAAACGTGAGGTGTCTGAACTGACGTATTTCATCTATTCTTATCAGAAATAAAAAACTGGGAAATAGGTGGTAGATTTATCAGCCAATAAGACGATGGGCTCAGATGGTTACCTTTGTCTTGATGCTTGGCTCTGCCTCGAGGGGGCGAACCTCCTGGTCACAGGCTCCAAACTTCGCCACATCTTGCTTCCTGTTGATTCTGTTCCTCCAGTCTTGCTCGCCACTCTTCTTCAACAAGGCCACTCTGACAGAAAAGGATGATAATTCAGAGAAGTAAAGACTCACAGTACACAGTAATGAAGCAGTACACCCCTAGATGGCCCATATCTGATATGATACTGCAATCACATTACCTGTGGGGGGTCCAATAAGAGCAATTAGAGAGCAGATCCTGACAGCTGTCCCAACATTAAAGAGTAGATATAGTTAAGTATATAACTAAAAACACAGTGTATTATTAGAGGGACACAGGCTGAAGCCTGGACCATGAACATCCTCCAACTGCACATTCACTTGCTGCTTGTTGGACTTTTCACATTTTGTCTTTGGAAATTGAAAGTTTGCTCAACAAAGGCTGAGTGCATGCTGAAGTACAATCAGATTCAATATCTTTACCAAATATGTTTACTGGTAATAGATGGTGAAATATGCTTCAAATCATGATGATGTCCTTTGTGGTTTCCCTCTAATAACTCTATAACGAGTTTACTTTTGTTTCATTAAGACCTTCAATTTCTTGATGCTGTTGTTTGTTTTCAAGGATAAAGATTAACAAAGTGCAGTTTTACAAAGAGCAGAGCTTTAACAAGCTGAATAAATTGTAGAAGAAAAAAAAAAAACAGGCCACAGCTGGATATAAAACTGATGTCAATCAACCGTCCACTTAATTTTAAACCTCTGACAAAACTCAACAGTCAGCAGTTATCCAAATTTAAAAAAAAAAAAAAATCAGTGTAGCAGAGAGGACAGACAACAAAGCAAATGCCTGGTCACACAGCCTTTTCCATTAGCCTACATCTTCATTATATAATCAATCAATTAACAGATTGTGCCTGGTCACACGACAGCTGACTTATGTAATCATGTCACGTGTTGAATTTAGATTGTATTTCACAACAATACCAGATGTCGTTTTTTTTCTTGTCAAAAGCAAAAAGCGGATTCATTATTGTATTCCCATCTAAAATTACTAATACAACACTCATGGAAAATGTAAAACAGATAAGGCGATGTACTCCTAGTGTAACATTAACAACAGTGCTCAAAGTTAACCCAAAGCGTCGTGATGGCAGAGCTCACCTTTCTTTGATGGACATGTGTCGGGCTGTCATGTCGTTCAGCTCATCCATCGGTTCAGACTGGAGCAGGCTTGGATGTTGACAGGCGCTGCCGGTCCAACCAGAAGGCAGCGCAGCAGAGTCCAAAAGAGCTGTGACAGCATGGAGACTACCATCAACCATCGCTCCAACACAGTTCAGCTCTGTCCAGTAAAAGCAGAGGTTATCAACAGAACTGTCAGTGGAACACGTCAACAACGTACAACCAATGAGAACACACTGTGATCAATAAGAGCCCAGGTATCAATAACAGGATCATTTTATTCTTTTTACCTAAACTGCTCAGCTGGTGGTCCTGGTTCTGTCCTTTCTCTTGGTTCATGTAGTTGTCCGACTTGTGTCCGACTCCTCCCTCTCTGCTCAGCCTCTGCTGCTCCTCCTCTCCCCCCTCCTGCCACCTCCTCTCTTTTCCAGGCTGAGGCAGAGCGCTCTGCCTGATACCCCCCTCAGGGGACGGCAGTTTCCTCTTCCCTCCACCCACATCTTGTTCCTGAGCAAACATGGGACTGCTCTGGGGATCCTGTGAGTGTTGGAACCTCCAGAGAGGACCGCCGTGCTGCTCGAGTGTGTTGGAGGTGGTAGGGTGGTTGGGTATGTGGATGTCTCCCGCATGTTCGGTTGAGACAGTCCCTCCTGTTCTCAGAGCAGAGGAAGATGCGGGAGAAGGTCGCAACTGGGAATCTGGTCCATTCTGAAGCTGTGGAATGACAACAATTAACCAAATCAGATCATATGTGATGTTCTGAACAACACAAGGAAAATGCCACATCCCAAAACATGCAGCAGCAGCGCCCCCTAGAAGCTAAAATTACTTTAAAGGAGTCATCACCCAGAAATCACACTTTGTTGTAAAAACATGTGCATTGGTGTTGGATACCAGCTCAAACTCTGGTCTTTGGAGGTGGCTAAGTTCTTTCATTTGGGCGATTCGTTAAAACCAGAATGACTCAAAACACTAGGTTTTGATTCTGCTCTTGTTAAGTTCATCATATGGTTTTTCTACGAGTTTTGTTAACCCACCTCTCTTCCACCACTGGAAATCACCTGCTCAGCCACAGCGCTGTCATTAAAGGGTGAGTTGTGTGAATTTTTTTTCTAAATATCGCCCCAATGTCAATTGCTTTGTGGTTGGATGCCAAAATCAACACTAAAGTGTTTTTGGGGTCCCTCAATTGGCCGACCAAACTTCCAAGGACCAGTGGATTAGATGCATGTTGCTGCTTTATTATATTTGAGAACCAGAAATTATGGTAGTCAGACACCAGATAACCTGTATTAGATACTAACACTAGTTTTAGTGTAAATAATACACTTTGAAATTTATCAGAGTTGTGGTAACTTTTTACTACCTTACTACAATTTTCTCACTGTATATAATTATATACATGTACTGTGTATACACTGTATATAATTATATATGTGTATATACACATACACACAGACATAGAGAGAGTGAAAAAATATTATAGAAAAAAATATAGAAACAAATACAGTGGGACCTCTACTTACAAAATTAATTGGTTCCAGAAGTTGTTTCGTAACCTGAAAATTACGTAAGTAGAGAAGCGTTTTCCATGTAAATGCCATGTAAATGCCCTAATCCGTTCCAAACGACGCTCCAAAGACGACGCTGGGATACGCACACCTGTACATATTGACGTCCCTCCTAGCCAATGGGATGACAGGAAGTTGCTAGGTGATAGCCAATGGCAGAGCAGCTACAAGCATCTTTCCGTTCGCTAAACTCCGCGAGCTGTGAGTAGCAGCGGTAGCGTATTTTTGCCTTTCGTATCCTGAAATTTCTTTAGTAAAAAGAGGAAATATTTTCCCGTTGAGACGTGTCGTAACCTGAAAATTCTGCATGTAGAGACGTTTGTAAGGAGAGGTCCCACTGTATATAGACAATAATACATAAACAAAAATCAGATGAGAGACTCCTTTAAACACAATATGCATGAACATAAACATTTCCAGGTATCATTTTTAACCATGCTCAAAAAGGTTGATAAATTACCATATAAAATTTACAAAATGTCTATTTTAGTCTGCCTGCTCAAAAGCTACAAGCATCTAGCTCACACACAGCATATTTCTTTCTTCTGTCATGGACACCACCATGACACAACAGCTGCCTTTGTTCACCCCTGCTGATGTCACACATCACAGACCTTACTGGCATCAGGATGAGCAGACCTGAGTCAGAAGCTGAGCCATGCACTGCATTCATGATCAAAACACATGACATGGATACAGGCCATAGAATGAGATGGCACAAAAGTCAAATGTTCTGGTTGTTTGCCAAAGACCCTTACTTGTAGATGGTCTACTGGGCTGTCACACAGCTCCTGCTCATCTTGACCGTCCATGTCTGACGATTCCTGGAGCAACGGTTCAGGTATTCTCTTACAATTCTGGAATGGTTCAAGCTTTTTCCATAATAAAGCACAATCTCACTACTCATTTGGTAGTTGGTGTGGATATAACATTCAGGTTCCAAACATAGTGCAATGTAATGAAAGATTACTAGAATAAATTGCACCATGGGTTACATATAATAATATTAATGTCCATGTGTCTGAGTCCTTCATAACACTGTGTCTTTCAGTCATTACTGGACCTCAATGATCAGTGTTGCTTCAGCGTTGTCTACTTTTAAGACCAAGAAGTCTCTAATCTAAATAAAAAAGTCTAAATAAAAAAGCAGAAAAGAGTGATAATAATAATAATAATAATAATAATGATAATAGACCTACATTTTTGAATACAGTCAAACCTCGGTTTTCAACCACAATTCGTTCCAGAAGGCGGTTCGAGAAGTGATTTGGTCGAATTCTGAATCTATTTTTCCCATTACAAGTAATGGAAAAAATTTTAATCCATTCAAAGACTCAAAAAAATGCCTTTTTTAAGCATTTTTTCATTATTTTACACCATAAACTGCATAAATAAGTGAGTAGGTAATGTATAAATAAATAATATAAATAAATAATATACATGTAATAAATAAACTGAATTAATAGAGTAGGCTAGGCTGGGGAATGTATTGCCGTATCTGTCTATCCCCAGCCTCATTTACAGATACGGTAAATAATAGGTAAAAATCTCTCCCTTTACACTCAAAACAAGTAATGAAAATACAGTTACTTTTTTCTTTTCTTTGCGTTAAGAACAGCGAACACATCTGCGTACAGCTGTTGTCAATAACAACAAACGGAGTCAGTCGGCATCCGGGCCGCACGGTCGGGCTTTCTCGGGTCCTCTCGGCTCATCTCACGGGGCTCGACTTTCGAAATTTTGTTCGACATCGGAAGCAAAAAAATCTTGAATTTTTCGTTTGAACTCCAATTTGTTCGAGGTCTGGGACATTCGAAAACCGAGGCTTGACTGTAAAATATAAGTAAAAAGTAGAAGAAAGATTACATTTTTTTCCATCTTCTCCAATATTTTTCTGATTTTTGGCAACACAGAAAGAAAGGGTCAATGTATTTCTGTCCATTCTGTTACTATTGGAATATTCTTATTCAGTAATTTTGTGGTTATAGAGGATTTGAATTTTTTCCCAATAATATTTGCAGCAGTTATCTATCGTGCTGTTGCAGTCCCTGTGGCAGGTTACCCACAACGATACAACAATGTGGCCCCAGCTGAACATTCCCAAAAAATGTGAAACATTACCAAAAAATTCTTCTCACCAAAATTTTTCCAACACTATTAGTTCAGTTGTAGAATCAAAATAGTAGTTTAAAGCATGTTTTATGGCTATTTAACCATTTATCATTCAGTTTTATTTGTCACTACTGGATGAAGAGGCAATATGTAGAAGATTACAAAATATTGAAAAAAAAGATCAATAGTTCAGTAGCTAAAGTTGACTTCCTACCTGCTCCATATCTCCCAGGGTGATGGGCTGTGTTTGGTAGCGGGCGTTGTTCCTGCGGTGTCGAGTGTCCGCTCTGGTTCTGGTAACCCTGATGGGAGGCTGAGCCAGTCTGTTGAACAGGGCCATCTTCTCAGCCAGGCTCAGGGTGCACAGGTCAGGTTCCTCTTGACTTGGACTCTGCTTTCTCTCCATCACTGGCGCTGGTTTGGAGGCCTGGACCACGGGGTGGTCCAGCACCTTCTGAGAGGTGGAGGTCTGCTGCAAAGTCGCCTGCAGGCTGAGGAAGAAACAAACGTCAGGAGAAAAATCCTTTAAAAAAAATCACAGAACTAGCGAGATAAGATATTGACAAGCATGCTACAAAGTCATGTGGAATATTTAAAGCCATCCAATAAAAGAATAAACACTGAATAAAGACCATGCAACAAAACCAGAACATTAGACTAAGCAGATTTCAGGCATTTCTGATTTTCTGAGAGCAAAGCTGACTATAAATCTCAAATCTGTCTCAGAATATCAGATATCAGACAATTAATAAACTGATTTATGACCAGTTATCAGAAGGCTGGGCAGATAATGCAGAGTGAAGTTTTGATGCCATAAAACCATTTTAAAAGGCAATTGTTGGTTTTCAAATAGCTGGTGAACCACAAATTACACTGATCTGTGGTTGAGGTTGTACCTTTGGCTTACATGCTGTGTAGTAACACAAGAGGGCGCAAAAGCATAAATAAACAGGAGCTTATTTAAATTCTATAGGAGAAAACGTGTAGATGAACACTCTACAGTATTCATGCCATGTTAGTATCCTGGCTTGTGATGGGTGAGTATTAAACTCCAGGTCATGTACCTGTATGCAGGGACAGCACTGCAAAGTAATGTGGGGCTGCAGTGTGAAGAGATAACAGTGTGAACAGTCTGTGGTTCAGAGGGGGGAACGCTACAGAGGCCAAAGATGTCACAGAAACAACGGACAGGAGGCAAAAGGAACAGACAATATGATCTCTGAATAGCGATTTCAGAATGAACCTACAGAAATGTGATGTCACTGTGAGTGATAAGGGTTTTTTTTTCAATATTTTTGTCATTTGTTGTTATTCTACCTTAAAAATAGCAAATTTTGTTGATTCAGTTTAATGATTTTCATCATTAGTCATCAGAGTGACAACATTAAAAATGATGCTAAAACTTAATGTTAAATGCTAAATTTGAAGTGAAATACTAAATCATCTGTGAAAACTCTGATTTGGCTGGACTGGATCCACATAGCCATTATTTACATTATTAATCATCTATTTCTGCTCCATTTAGTTTCAACTGTGGGGATGATCTGAAAAATTTGCTCTTTTATTTTAGTAGAACACATCAATCTGAGAGTCTTAGACACAGCTTCCATACTGACAAGTTGTATTTATTCTCCCATTACAAATAACAATCATTTGATAAATGTTAACAAAAAACTCAAATGTGTTCTTACGAGGCAGCAATGACAACTTCCTCAGTGGTTACTGGCTGCGTCCTGGAGCGATCTTGTGCTCGTCTCAGTCTCCGATCTACTGCTGCATTCCTGGATCGTGTTTTATGGGCTCCACCATCGATGCTCTTTTCCAGTTCCTGTTATTACATAAAATACATTAAAAAGAAGATAAACAGAATAGTACACACACACACCAAGTAATATCTGTACAAACTGATGAAGATTCTGAATATACAAAGACTGTTATCCCTGAAATCAGCAGAGAAGCATATCACGGTTGTTTTATCATTGATGGAAAAATTAAAGTATAAACAGAGTTGACCTAAATGGGCCGAGCAGATATTAGAAGTGAGTTTCACAGATGTGCTCCATTAAAATGTTCCCTCAATAGGAATGTCTGTCTTCAGACCAGATGATGAGTATTTTTTCATGTTTATATCCTCCCAGGAATGAAAGGATGGAGAAAAATAAAAAGCAGAGTGTGGATGTGTGAGGCCTCAGCCAGATGAAGTAACAAAAAACAAAGTCACGTGAGGCTCACCCTGAAGAGAGACCGTTTGGCTGCAACGCTCAGTTTGGCTCGTTCATCCAGCTTTTCATCATCAACTGGACAAGCACAAAGAGGATAAAATGAAGGAATACAAACGCTTATTAAAATGATTTCCATATTTTATTTCCTATTTAACCTGGGAACCGTACTTGAAATAAAATATATCAAATATTTACTTTAAGGTTCCCATCCATTTTTATTGTCATACAAATATTATGCTATAAACATCTAAAAAAAAAAAAACTTTCCAGATCTTGAAAAGACTACATTTAAATCAGCAGAGACACATACCTACCTGTGGGACCCTGTTCCTTAAAAAAATGCAACCAGACATCAAGTCAAATACAAATACAAAATAATTTATAAGCAACTACTGCATTTTAACGCACGTCCTTCAATTCAGTTCAACTTGTTGAACTGTGTTAATTTTAAAGTAATTTCCAGAACATAACTGAAAATCTTGTTATAGGATCTGACTAAATACAGAGAAAAGTGGTGATACAGAAAATATGAGATTTCCCACCACATTTCTCATGTTGACATAGATGTTTTCAAAGATGTTTTCAATTACTGACTCAACTAAGTATACAAAATTGTGATATCTTCTATGAAAACTTAAAGAAAAAGACAAGCTTAACTGATCCCTTAAAACAATTTTTCTACACCGAACATCAAGGTTTGGGTGCTGCTGGTCAAAATGTCTTTATGTCAACAGTTAAACAATTTAATGAATCCTTTAATATTTAAAAAAAAAATAACTTTCAGATGAATTAATTTAAAGGCCCATCATAATATTGAGGTGTGTTTAAGTGTGTTCATTATTCTTTTCTTTGTTTTTTCCCCACTTAGTTAACTGTTAATGAGATGCACAGACTCATGAATGCCACTCTGAACAGACTGGTTAAGTCTGACAGAGGGGAGAAAAATTAGCTGGTTACAGTGGAATGAATGACTTTGCCTAGAAACGTCACAGTGCATCAGCAGGTCACCAGGCTGGTCAGACACATTACATCCCTGCTGATAATTCCACTAAAGCTAGCCGAGCTTAATCAATTATCTCACCAGCATCCCAGACTAATGGACGACTGCACTTAGTGTCATCTTAATGGACATGCAACAACAGATTTGCTTTCAAAAAGTAAAACCATTTAAAAACAGTAACAACAAAATTCTCCTCTATAATTTGCAAAACAAAGTGGGAAGAAAAATGAATTACCATCAGTGCAGGCAAGGTCTGAACTCACGGAGGACCTTCAAAGGTGCAGAAGAAACAGTAGGTTAGCCAAAGCTAGGAGACCCTACACAGCATGTCTCAATATCAACAGAAAATTAGATGTTACTTCAAGAAAAAGAAAGCTGGTTGAGGAGAAGGTGCAGTCGCTCTCGTTATGAGAAGAAATGAAAATGGAAACCAGGACTGAGTAAAGAATTACTCATGGGATCTGTGAGTGTCAGCAAACAAAGGCCAATTCATGGTGCCCTGTTATGGTCACATGTAACGTCCATTGCCAAGGTCTGACCAGTGAGACCTTTGGCCTGTAAGCCTCTCTACTAACATGGTTAGCGCTAAGGTACAAAATTAAGAAAAAAGGTTTAGCTGCACAATTCACACACTGGCTTGTATTAATATATGGTCCAGACCATGATTTTAATCTGATTAGAGACCTACTACATTCTATAGGATTATTTACAATAAAACGCACAATAATCAGTCCAGTACAAAGAACAGATCTTTGATTGGAAAAGTCATTTTTGTGCATCAGAAATCTAAAGATGATTATTAATATTTCCTTTATGTTTGTGATCACATTGATATTGCCTGATTCTCAGTCATGCATACGTTAACTTCAGCGCTTTCTTCCCCCTCCCCAGGGGCCCTTGTAGCCCCTCATGTACCCCCCTCCAGCCTCACTTGGGCCACCAGACAAGAGATGAGAGAGAAAATGTGATGAGGTTCTGATTATCAGCTACCAGTGGCTATGTGAAGCATGCACATATTAAATGGTTCTGCAGCACAAATCACAGGATCTCAAACAATCATGGATGCCATGCATGCACTTTAAAAAGGGCTATTTGGTTTTGTATTAGAAGGCAGTATCACTGTTAGTCAGAGGCCATCTGTTGTTAGTTAATGAGTATCAGCACGTGTCTTGGAGAATGTGGACCACACCACCTACAGCTCATTCCTGCGACCGGCTTGTGTGGTAGTTCTGTTCTCCATGTAAGAATGCCTGAGCTGGGCAACAGACATCCGACTTTCCACTTGACCCTCTGTAAAATCATGGGCCTGGTTCTGCAAGCTCCTCTGACTGGACAGTAGATCACCCGTGTAGGTGCTGAAGGCTGAGATTCCTGATTCTGCTTGTGTAGCTCCCTGCTGGTTGTAGTCATCTTCAACCCCTTTGTGGAAGAAAATGGGTCCATCCCACTCTCGAACTCTGCGTCCCCTTCTCTCAGGTTCCTTGGCCTCCATTGCCTGGCTTAAACATGGTATCTTAGTCATCTCCTGCTCCTCTTCCCCTCTCCCTCTCCAAGGCTCTTCGGTGCTCCTATCTCTGTGATGGACCTCAGACAGCAGCACTGCCTTCCTGCTCCTCAGGAGACCCTCAGGAAAGGTCTCAGTTTCCTCAGACTCTTGCTCCTGGTTCTGCCGCTGTGCAATTTTAGATGCAGAACCAGAGGCCATGGATAAATAACTGGGGTAAGCGCCACGTTCTTGTCCTCCCAGTGGCCCACAGTGGGCGAGCAGGGCCTGTGGCTGCTGGTGTTTCTGGGAAGCCTGCTGGAGGCCCAGAAGGTTTGTCTGGCCTTGGTGCTGTTTACGGTATGCAGAGGTTTCAGCAACCCTCCCCATCTCAGGACCCTTCTGTCGGCCCATCTCCTTTGCAAGCTTCTCCCTGACTCTGATTCTTCAAGGAAAGAAACAGTTTTGCATGTAAACAACATGAATCTGAAAAGTTATGCCTTAAACTCACAGAAGACTTGTAATGTAAGTAAACACTCCACTCCCTTTCGCCTACAGGACCTCTTTAGCTGGTTTCAGGAAGGCTGGGTACCGAATTGTAAGACTTACCTATAAATGACTGCTATGATCAGAACAAAGGTCCAAACAGTTTTTGCGTTGGGGTTATTGGTATCTATAATATATTCATTATTTTGAGTAACCTGGACGATGAAGACGGAACCCGTAGTAATTGTAAATCAACCCACTTGTTCTGTCATCACTTCCTACACAGGGACTGATATGATACCCAGCCCTCATTTTCACACACTGTTAAATTCAACACAGCACCGTGTACAGTTATGTTTTGAAGCAAAGGGGACGGGAGCTGATGGCAATGAGGGTGATGATGAGATGTCAGCTTAAAAAAGAGCATCTTTAACATTAGTAGATGAGGACTACAGTTCTACTGAAACAATTTTTGGCCCAGAGGCGCTGCTCGGAAGCATGAAACCAGCCTGGGAATACCTCGATGGCCAGTTGATGAGGGAGTGGGTGTCGCCCTCAGCATCAATCTGGAGGAACCAATCAGTGCCCTGGTTTGCCCCCATGCTGTATTAACAGAAACCCATTGGGAGACAAGTGAATGGGTCACGATTATTAAGCCTAACCCTGACAGACACATGACGCACACACCAATTATGGACTATTTCTTTAAAACACTGTCTCACTTAATTCAGGCCAGTGTGACCATTTCTCTCTAGTGTAATGAAATGACACACTTTATAAGTAGAAACATAAATAATCGAATGGTCAAGTTATTTTTATTACAGACAGCTGTGTGTCACGCAATATAACAATCAATTCCCCATCACTAATGACCCCAACAGCTTAATGGGAACAGCTGACCTCATCTCCTCAGGCAGGAATTCAAAAGCTTCCTGGTCATTGCCATTTTATCAGGATGACCCTTAATATGAGTGTTGGGAAGTTTAATACACTCATAACTCAGAAGGATTTGCATGTTAGAGCAAGTTATAGTGACCGTCCTACACGGTCAGGAGAAGGACAAGTACAGGAGACACACATCTAGAGTTCTGATTTACTGAGCGCATGATTGACAATCTACTTTGATGTAGCTACACACAGAATGTGAGCAGGGCTGTAGTGATGGCAAAAAAGGAAATTAAATAATGCAATCCTGTGGTGGACACTTAGGGGCGTGCCTCACACCCAGGTGTATTATGGGTTGAGGGGCGTGGCTAGCCCAATGTTATTTAAGGCTATGTTTCACACGCCTTTTCCATTCTATTTGCGCCTGGAATAAAGAAGTTAAAACCACCTTCTGTCGAGTCATTCCTCGTCCTGCCACAATGCCATGTTTTCAAACAATTTTGAATGCACAGTACATTTTTATGGTGCTCTGAATAAATTAAAGAACCTATGTCCCTTTCACGCTTGTATCAGAAATACACACAGCAAAGGTTTGACTTTTCATATTTTACACTGTATATATTAGGCTACATAAATGTAAAAATGAAAGTTTATATATTTAATATATTATATGAAGGCAAATATCAATATCTACCGCATGTGCTCATTTGGTTATTGTAGTTATTGCATGTGTATTCAATTGGGTTGTGTTTCTGCTGTTTTTACAGGTTGTATTTACAAATCCATTGAAAGCATCCTTGGTGATTATACAGTTAAGTAAAGGTTGATCGTGTTTGCCTTCGAGTTTTGCAATGGAGATTTTCGTGTTGAGCCTTGCAATGGAGGGGCCCACTGTTACCCTGACATGATGTATGTGTTTCTTTCCCATCAGAGTTTGCTGGTCTTGATCAGATCCAGCTGTGGGTCAGAGATCTGACCAGGGATTCACCCCGAGGGTACAAGAAATTCAATACCTTACCAGATCACACCCCCACCTCCCACACAGTCACTCTCCCACATTGCTGGACGACAGATTCAGCACTCGACCAGGTACTTAGCTGAACCTGGGTTTGTCCCATTACAGATGGGGAGGATAGATACTGGTGTGGTTTTGGCACCACCACTCTGAATTCAGTTTCAGAAGGATGAATCTGTTACCTGTTCACATTACTCTGAGTAAATGTGAAATATAACTAAAGAAAAATTAATTCATGCCAATTATGATAAGTGATGTGAAGTAATGGAGCTACAGTAATAAAAATTCCTGAATAATAAAGGGGAAAAAAACTTTTTGTCACAAAATAAAGCAATAAATTGACTACTGGAATTTGTCAGCATGCTGATCTTGAACATGAGTGGATGAGAGTAGAGAAAGGGAGAGAGAAATAATGCTGTAACAGCTGAAAGATTCCACCGATTTAACAATGAGACTCATCACATCAAACGTCTAATCACACATTCACCGTCATTTCATATCACAAAATGATCCATTTTCATTCCAGAAATAGATTTAAAGAGACTCACCCCTGTCTGCTGAGGATATTGTGGGCCTGCTGCTCGATGAACAGGTCCCCAGGAGAGGCTCCGTGTTTGGGTGAGGATAGGGAAGAGTGCCTGCTCGTTTTGGGTGAGGTGGGGGGCATCCCTGTGATGCAGTGATCTTTGAAAGGGACTCTGGCACTTGAAGACAATGATGTCACATCCATATATGAGGAAGAGGATGGCGCTTCGGGAGGAATCGCAGCACGGCGTTGATTCTCCAGGTTCATAAGTCTCTCCCTCTCTGAGAAGGAGTCCATCCTTCTCAGACCCGCCTCATAGCCCACGTCACAGTGGCTCTGCTGTTGGGTTGCACATCCCAATTTTGGGCTACTGGATGAAGTACTGGTGTAGGAATACATATCCCTCCCTTCTTCGCCTACCGATTCACTTCTACCTCTTCTATCTGAGCTGAATGACTCTCCTCTACTTCTTCTCTCCGAACCTTCTGAATCTTTCCGAGTGCGAGTGTAGCGAGAGTAACAATCTGAATCTGGCTCCTGATCCACTGAAATACCGTAGCGCTCGGCTAGCTGCCTGCGGCGCTCTGCCTTGTAACGAGCGATGCGTTCAGCCTTGGACTCCAGATCTGGTACAGTGGTGGTGAGGTCAGGCTCTGTGCAGATGGAGGATTGGGGCTCTTGTTTGTATTTAGCTCTAGACTGATGGTCTGGAGCAGTGACCTCCATTTCTGTGACTTCATATCCCTCTGAGCCACACCGCTGAACTGTAACTGCAGGAAGCAGAGGACAAAAAAAAAACAACTCATTTTCCCCCAAAAAACCTCAAAAGATCTGCATGAATGATGCATCTGTCTCACAGGGGTCTGAAGCCCTTGTGTATCTTGGCCTATCCTCCTCTAAAAGTCGGTTGGCCACCAAGGTAGGCATGAGAGATGTATGCAGATCACCCTCAATGCCTTCCAATCTTCGAGCGATGCGTTCTTTTCTATAAAGGCAGGAAAGGAAGAAAGCTATCAAACTCCATCATCACATTAACCTCCTCATCATGACCATCATCAAAAAATGCTCCGAGTCATTTCAGACACAAACCTCCACCTCCTCACCTGTTCATTTCTGGGTCACTTGCACTTGTAGTAATGCCTTCAAAACGCTTCCTCAATTCAGACACTAAAAGGTAAAGAGAAATTAAACCATAATTATAACTATTAAGCAAAAAAATCATCAGTAAATTAAATTTAATGCAAAATGTTGAATCACAGAAAACAGCACAGGAAAAAAGAAGACATGATGCATTACACAAACATATGGCACTCAAACATACAAACATCACAAAAACATATTAAAAGGCTTTAGCATAAAGACTAAAGCTTAAAGACTGTCAGCAGTCCAGTGTGTGAGGAGGTTTTGGGGTGCTGGGGCAGGGAAGGCTCAGGGTTCAAGTACTGACTGCTGTGAGGACAAAAATGGCACTCATCCTCAATCTCCTACATCCTGGATGACACAGTCTGCTTCCTGAAGAGAGCCACTTAAACACAGAATGCAAGATGTGATAGGAGTCTTTTATTATCTCAAGGACACTTTTGTCCTTAGCAGGATGTCCAGGCATTTTGGAGCAAGATTTCATAATGATATTTATCTGTACACAATTTTGTCAGCTGATGGAATCATATATATAGATAAATGATGATGTGGGCATAGTCTCAGTGAAGATGGGAATGTAACAGTAAATGATCCCAGCTAGTGGTGCTATATGACATTTCCAAAGCATTTCCTCAGTATTGGAGGAAAGCCACCTGTCAACAATTGTTCCCATGTACATTTCCACCCTCCACTGGCTTATCCTGGATGATAAGGGTGACATCCTCTGTCAGTTACGTCTGCAAACTAGAATGTCATAATGAGATCTTTGGTCCTCTTAATGTTAACTCCTTTAACTCCTCAGAAGCAATAGGACAAAGCCGTAGAGGGAGACATGTGGAGAACAACTGAGTAGGAGATATTCACAAGCACCCTTTCTGACTGATTGGTGAAAAAATATCAATAATCCATAAGCCTGCAAACAGGAGGCTGTTGGTGTTGTGGGTGGTGTCAGGGGACTGAAGTATTTGTGACTTATGTCGAGGATAGCTATTTTTGCATCACCCACTCCCCTCTCATCCCGGATTAAAAACTAAAAAGGTGCATCAGTGGCTCAACATTCCTGGTGAGATGGTTTTTAACTAACCTTTCCAAGGCCTTCAGTGTGAGGTGAAAGCCAGAAGTATTTTTAATTTACTGACTGGTATGGATTTACTGACTGCTGATATTAAGTTCCCTCTTTTTTTTAAAAACCCACATGTGAGTGCTTATAGAAAAACACAGATACAGTTCAGTGAGAATCTGCAAGGACAAATGGGCTTTTGTTGTGCAATTACTTATTTAAATAAGGACTGTTTGCAACCATGCAGAAATGGAAAAAAAAACTGCTTACTCACCTTTGGGAAGACTGGCCAAGACTCTAACATCTATGTCCTTTGTGCTTTTGGCTAAGTCTTCTTTTTCGTCTGAAAAGAATTCTTTCTGGAAGCTGTGGGGTGCAAGAAAAATACCAAGTGTTATTGCAACATGGCTAAGCTGTGGGAAACTGGATTGTTTATGGACTGAGAGTGTGGGTAAGTGTACTGAACAATCTGAATCTCATCAGTTACCCACAGATCAGACAGAAGAGACAGCATCCTGAAGGCTCATCAAGGATCCAGTCAATCAATCATTATGAGAGAACATGCTACGATAGAACTACTAATGAACAGTAATGAACTGGTTCAATCCTGACACCATGAACAGAATAAAAACACACTGAACTAGTCTATGGAGTCAATGTCAAACCACAGAGTTAGTTTTAAATCAGCTTTATTAGGTGTGGATTCAGTCAAGCAACATTCTTTGCAGTTCTGTGTGTTCCAGTAATAGCTGAGCTATGAACACACTGATACATCATTCAGCCAAACAACAAAGTGAATGACTTTGACCTTCATTTCACAATTTAATGAAGTGTCGAAGTTAAAACTCTTCATGCACTTTGCTGACTGGACATGGAAGGGTGGTCACACTCAATGTTCTGCAAGGAAGGCCTGAAACGTGTGACGCTGTCTGGAAATTTGAAGCCCTTCCAACATCCTGATACTGTGAAATCCTGTTAATGCTTCAGCAGAGAGGTTTGACTTGACCACGAGGCAAAGCAAGATTATTCTGGGATTGGAACCATACGTCTAGCTTTATCTGAGGCTAAAGCATCAAAGTACAGAGAAACACTTTGAATATATTCATCTCTGCCTAGGAAATTAGATACAAAATGATATCCTGTCATTTTTAATAAAGGCTACATTTATTCGTAAAATTAAATCAAATCATACACCATAATTTTATACATGATCAAAAGAACAAGAGCCATTTTAGTGTCACTTGAAATTATGAATTTGAACAACTAAGACATGAAAAAGTGGTCTGATTTAAGTTGACCAATGTGGTTTCTCATGTGAGCACAGTCTTTTTTTTGTCAGTTGTAACATCAGTCATAGATCTGGTGTGCATTGTTTTTTGCGTTTGACTAAATGATGGGCTTTTTTGTAATCTTTTGGATAGTTTGTACTTAATGTGTAAGAAAAGACATCTGAGAAGGGATTAGAAACAGCCAGCAAAGTTAACTGAGTAGGCGGATGTAATATTTTAAAAGGACTCAGAAAATTGTGAACTGCACGTTCACAGCCTTTTTTATTTGTAATCAAAAATTAATTACATAGGATAAGTCAAACAAGACTCAATAACTTAATGGTGAAAAATTTCCTTTGGCATAAAAACAAATCCCTCATGCATAGACACTTCTAACAAACAGTCATGAGGAAAAAAGTACAATACAATCTGACAGTAGTAATAAAACCAAGTTTAAAACATTATGTTTCATTATTTTACCTCAAAGCTCGCCTCTGCAGCAGTCTTGGATTACTTAGTTTAATAGGTTTTTCACTTCCAAGTCCTGTGAACAAAAGAAAAGAACTCAATATTCAGTCATGACCCAACGCTCCTTCACTAAATTCCATTTTAAACAGAACGTTTACCACTGTAGACCACTTTAAAGCTGAACCATGGGGTGTGCAGAACCTCAGCACAGAGACATTTAATTAAATGGTCTTCCACAAAGAACACAAATGATGTGGAAAATGAATGTGTCTGCCTGATTAAATTACTGGGTACATCAAATAATCCATGCCTGGTTTTCTGTCTTCCAGCCACACACCTCAGATCATCGCCACAAACAAATGGAAATAATCTGTCACTGTGGCATTCGCCATCGTATTCCAGCTGTTGCATGTGAGGTCAATGTTGGAAACCACAGCGATGACGAAGATGAATTTTGACACAGTTGTGTGTTTGATGGCAACAATATGAACAGAAGAGACGATAATGATAGAAACGGCAGCAGAGAGATGTAATCCTGCAGAATGAATGTAAAACACCCTAATGCCTGGTTGTGTGGAATATCCCTTTAAAAAAGTGTTTCCTTCAGTTGTACACTGATGTTCAGTTTTGGCAGCCAAGTCATAGTGACCAGAGCTGAAGAAATGTGGGACAAACAAATGGTTAAGCATTTATTTTCTCCAAGTTCATCTTGAGGCCATCTGACATCCCTGGCTCCCCGACTGCTCCACCCAAAATCCCAAGGTTCCCCTTGAGGCCTTCCCCTAACCTGCCATTCCATCTTTGTTAGTTCATATTAAGGATGTTTGGGTTGTTGATTTAAATCCCACCTACTCAGGTTAAACAGCACAAGAGAGGAGAGAGGGATTCTTTTAAAAGGGCAATGTGTTTTGATATGCTTGAAGATAGGACTGTAGTTTCAGCTGTATGACTGGATGACTGGTGACAACAGCACTCAAGATATTAAGATCAGAGATAGAGGTGATAAATAGCTTGAACTGCTTGAACCACTGCCTTCAAATGTTTAAAAAAAATGTGGTTAAATGTGGGTTGAAAAAAGTTTCAATTTAAGTCAGAGTCAAGAAGTTATCACTTATTGTTCGACTTTTGTTGTGTGCTTTATAGTAGAGGTCATTTTGTACTGAATACATGTAATCATAGGTTATTTAAAATTATTATTAATTTAACAATGAAATTGTAGAAGGGGCTGACTGATAAAAGCTGAGGATTTGTGGCTGCAAATTAAAATGTTATAGATCATCATGATCCATTACATTGGCTGATACAAGATGAGTTGGAGTTTTGGAACAGTGACTTGTGACTGTTAAATTGCTTTGTGAAAAAAAAAAATCAAGTGTGCCAAACTTGATCAGTCAGCATGAGCCAAGCACCCTCAGTTAGTATATGGGCACTTCACACATGTTTGACCAGACCTTGTGTGCATGGCTAAGAGTGTGTGAAACTATTTTGGAGGCAACACTATGGTGTTGATCATGATGGTGCAATAATGGTGGTGTAGAATCACCCAGCTGGGAGGGTGGAAAGCACCAGTCAGATTCATTGCTGTTACTGGGATCATGGGTGGTGTAATTATCTGACAAGAAATCTCAAGTAATGTTTTTCATGATCAGGCAGACTTTGGTTTAATAAAAGGCAGGTAAAAACTGTGATAAAGTAACATTAATATGATTATTATTCAGTAACTCTGTATTGATAGTTACACATGTAACAGTAATAAAATTCTGAAGGCTGATTTAATTTAATAGGGCAATTTCATAATCATCCTGAGTTACAAAGGTTAAACCTACACTTATATGCAACATAAAATATGTATAAAAGTTAAAGCCCAGCACTTGTTCCAACAGAAGTAAGTAAAGTGGCTGCAGAGGCTGCATAAAGGTCCAAACCGAGATATAGGATTAACTTCAATTCCTGGATTACACTGAGCCCAAAAGGAAATGTGTCACTCTGTAAGCATTGCATCACAGTGTGTGTGTGTGTATGTGCGTGTGTGTGTGTTCCCACCAACCCACCAACCATTCCCACTGACTCTGTTCACTGGTAATTCTAGACTTAGAGAGGCTTAAGTGAGAATTTAAGAAAAACAGATGGACAATCTGAAATGAGATAAACCCCTGGTACAAAACAACAGGTTTAGCAGACAATAAGACAGTTATGTCTTTAACAACAATCACACAAGTACAATAAATTATATGGGAAGAAAAGTACTCCAGAAATGAGTGGCATGATCAGCTGTTCTCCCTCCAGGACGGAGTCATTTGTGGCTTCATGAAGCACACCACCATTTAAGTTCAAATCTGACAGATAAGGAACAGGACAACATATCTCTGTAACAAGTGCACAATATAAACAAACAAAAGTGATGCATGATAAATCAGGCCCCGTACATACATAAATACTGCAGTGAGTGACAATATGAGCGAGAGCCTCGTGTGGGGAAAGTAGCTGATAGCAGCAGCCAAGTGTCCAAGATCAAAATGTTAAGCCACAAATTAATGGTTAACACATAGAAGTATCACTTAACACGAATGCGACAAAAATCACTTGAAGGTGATCGGATTCACAAAAACAATTACAGAGACAAATTCCAACCTACATGACGAGTTATTGCACTTCCTATCATTCCCATCATTCCTATCTATCTGATCTTTCAAAAGGTTAACATTGAACAAGTAGAACAAGTAATCAGTTTTGTAACATTCCTATCATAAAATGAATGTGGACTTTTCTGCTATCAAATTGCTTGGGTCACAAGCAGAGACCTAATTTAGGCAACAAAGAGATTGTTATCAGCAACATGCTAGATATGGTTTGTTATCCAGCCCCAGTGCACTCATACTTGGCACCTGCACAGCCTAAAAATACATTCATACACTTCCTATATCTGGGTTCAAGTAGTGGAGCAGCCTAGAAATAGCTTTTTACTTTAAGGGTGCCCCAGTGCTGTGAGGAAACCATTGCATCTGCGTCGTGCCCTTGAAGGCAGGGCTGCAGAGACCAACAGCTGGACACAAGCCAGGACAGAGTTGACAGCTGGACAAATTTGGAGGTGAAAATGCCTCCTCTTACCTTGGCTGCAGAACTTGATGTGAGTCAAGTAATTGGAGATCCACGGATTCTGGCACATGATGGCGAGAGGGTCCAGACAGAATGGTACAAACGAAGAAATAAATAGGAAAGCTGATCGAGATGCAGCTCCAAAAAAAAAAAAAAAAACCAGCCCCAGTTCTGAGAGACGGGGCAAGCAGGTAATGTTAGTGAGGCAGAGGAGGAAAGGAGGGACGGGGGAGAGTCATCCCAGCTGCAGTGCAAACAGATGAGTGCTGAACCTGCAGCGCTGTCCGTTCCAAAAGCACTCTTCTGTTCTGGCTCCTTTCACCCACAGGCACCAGTTAACAGCTCCCACTGCAACGGCCTGTGGGGCTAAAAGCTGCTCAGCATGGCTTATTAAGCTCATTAGCCCAGGAAGGCAAATCAGATCCCATCCGACTACAGAGTACAGTGCCAGGACGAGCGGCGGAGCGATGAAGAGTAAGAGGAGGGGCAGGAAAAAAAGAGAATGTGTGCAGTGGAGAGAGAGAGAGAGAGCGAGAGAGAGAGAAGGGAGAGAGAGAGGGTGTGAGCAAGAAGAGCATTAGAAGAGAGTTGTCATCCCTGGACAGGACTCTGAAGGAACACAGTGGTGAGAGCAAGGTGCATGATGGGAGGGGAAGCAGAAGTGTTGAAACAACCCTCACAGCCAGATGAGACATTGCAATCATCTCCAAACCAGACAAAGTAATGAGTAAAAAAAGAAACCGAGAAGTATTCTTCTGAGATGTCCACGTGTTCGTAGATCAGTTGAAGAGAATAAATATTTGATTTAATACCTCCCAAATCTTATGACAGTTGGGACATTCCTTGTAAGTCACAGTGTCTAAATATATTTAATATATTGTTTTTTTTACAACAGCTACCAGAGTGGCATTTATGTGACCACACATGGGAATCACACATCCGTCGTGTTGCCACTGTTAATGTGAGACAAGGCTGCGTGAGGCAGGGCACGCACACATTCACGCAATCTGGAGCTGATTTGATGTTCAACATTTGTCATGTGAACTAGGTTGTTCCATCAACACAAGGTGACATGAGGACACATTTGGCCTGCTCAGGGTGAGAATATTATGCTGTGGGGACAGTCAGTGGTATCATTTTTATTATTTTATCAGCATACAGGACCAAACTATCAGGCGTTTTGGAGGCTGAGGTGATTCTTATCACCTCTTTAGGCTCCTTTCTTTCTCTGACTCGTAGCTGATTCGATTCAAGTACTGCCCACACAGACCAGACTAATGACACCAACCAGTCCAGCCTCACCGTCACAGGTGGGACTACATGTCTGGGATGAACTCATCTGGTGAGCACATGAACCTGAACTTGCACATACATCACAAACCTGCCAGTTTGTACTGTGGATGAATGATGAGAAGAACACTACCTCCAGACAAGTCTACTCCTCCCTAAACCTCATTCTGCTCAGGGTTGTGTTCAAAGTATATTTTTTTTAGTTGAAAGAATCCAAACATTATCAGTTCTACATTGCTTACTAGATTTGCAGCTCTGCAGTAACTCCAAAATGATTTCGAAACAATTTTATTTAAAGGTCAAGAGCAGCAAACCACACAATCCAAGTTATCATTATCACCTCTGAACCAACAACCAACTGGATGTCTGAAATCTGTGTAATGTTTGTTTCTTTGACTCATCCGTTAAAAAGATGACATCAGAACGAGAAAACTTGGTTTCTACCCTGTCATTAGCAGCTACCCTGTCATGAGCCTGACTACATGGAGAGGCAAGACTGTACATGTCTCTATATGAATCTTGTGCTGCAGTGTGTGAAGATGTGTTTTTCTTTGCCCAGAAGATTACAGGCAAAACAACTTGGTGGGAAAATATTTGTCAAAAAACAATTGTTGCCATTTTGTCATAAAATGTGAAATAACTTTTAGTGACAATCATGAGTGGATGTGTGTCTTCTCCCTGAGCCAGATTATAAGATACCTCCTATATCCCTAATTGTATTGAACACAGATGTGATGCTGATGTCATATGTGGAATCTACTGCATGTCTATCCATCCCCGTTAGAAGGATCCCTCATCTGTGGCTCTTTTCTTTTCCCTAAAAGTGGCTTCGGAAATTTTCCTGACCTGGGTTGAGGGTCTCAGGACAAAGGGTGTCACAAAGATTATAAAGTCCTCTGACATAAACAATATGTGTGTGATTGTGATTTTGGTCTTTAAATCATTTGATTTTGGCTGTTCTGGAGTCTCAGCAGCTGATCTGGAGTCTGCAGGTACAGGCACTGGATATGTTTTGGGCCTCCACAGCCCTGAAAGCAACATACCAATTTAACATGTTAGCTGAAATATAAACACTTAAATCAGATGGAGTTAAATTAAGAATTATTTACGAGTCTCTTTAAAGCTGTGTGAAGAGTAGCAGCACAACAGCTAATACTTGAAGAGGGAAAAAAAAGTATCAAGTGATTGAACAATAACTGTAAATTCTGCCACCATGAGGCTGTTAATGATACTGCTAATATTATTGGGATGGGGTGGGGGTGAGGGGCACTTGAGGTGGCTGTAATTTAACCAGCCACAGCAAAGGTAATGTTTAGTGTCATAATACCAGAGGTTGAGTTCTGCAGCGATAATTCTGCATATACAGTACTCAGCTTTACATTCACAGCCTGGACAAGCACACATGTGCAGGTCATTAGATAAACACTTCCAGACACTCAAGTTTAAACTTAACATGACCCCTAAAGTGCGGAAACAAAGGCAGAACATCTTTCACTTGAATCTAGAGTGAAAAATGAGTTTTTCCTTGTCTCTATAATAATCCTTTACAGATTATTAGAAATTAATTTATAACATATTTTTGGCGTAGCCTGTCTATGTGATGACCAACTCTGCAGACACATGAAACACACAGTCAAGATATTTCAATGAACAAAAATAGGAGGAAAAAAATCTATAAAGTCGTCAGTGTTTGTCCTGGTGTGTGAGATGGGAGAGGCAGGATGGGAGTTCTAGTATGAATCAAATATTTTCTATGAGCTACAATCTACATTCCTGACTTTTAGCGATGTATTTGAAGTTTGTAATGTCTATGTAAAGACAAAGTTGTGTGGTATGCTTTAGGATCTGTTCCATTTTTGAGCTGTAGTAACAAAACCATAACTCCAAGATTACAGATATGTCAATCAATCAAGTTTCAGATCAGTAACCTGATTGACACAGTCTATCCATCCATCATAATACCTCTAAAGTCAGAGTCTGAATCAAGCTATGAAAGTCATATTCCATGAGCAGTCTGTAAGCTCTGCAACAATTTGAGTCAGAATTAGATTTAACAGTTATTTATATTCCTACCTGAGGACACGCTACAAAACAAGAAAGATAAATGTGCGTGATTGCCTATGATTAGTAAAACTGATCCTTCCTGTCAACACTTTGACACTGTGCTATCTGGTATAACATCTGAATGCATTTGAATGGTAAAAATCATATAATAATACGCATCTGGATTTACAAAATACATGAAAACCTTTCCAACTATTGTTGTTGCAAAGTTCAAAGTAGAATTCAGCCCCAGCCTCTCCTTCAGGTCTCAGAAGAAGGTAAAAGCTAAGCTGATATTTACTCTGGTATTTAGCAAACTTTATCCGATGCTTATTTAATCTCCAAATAAAACATTTTTGGTGGCGTCCACCATTCCTTCCGATGCTCTCTCCAACATCCCAAAACAAAGCAAAAGGGGATCTGCAGTCAGTCACCACCATACAGGACAAGAAACCCATAGGTGATGATTCCGTGAGGTTTCAATCATATAAGTCCTGATTTTGATGAGCAAAAACCTCTGGATTATACCTTTAAAAAGTAAATAAAAATGACTGGCATCATCATCTACTCATCACTACCGATATTTGTGCAAACTTTACTATCGGATCATCAATATCACATTTCTCTACGCACTGTGGAACAACTGGTTTCTATCTTCTACTAAAGCAATGAAAGGAAGTGAAGGTGGTGGTGTACCCCTTTAAAAGCTGGACTTATTTTGTGAAATGACATCGTGAGTAACAAAACGATGACATGGTCACATTCCCACAATAACAATTATGATTCATTTAGAAATATGTGAACTGTTATCACACCATCCGTGTCTAAAATGATGATGTGACCCTTGAGGCGTGTGATTCCCCTTGAAGTCCTGATTCAATGAGCCCTGGGGTCAGATGGAGCCACATACCAGCTCTTCAGCTGTTAAATGAACACATGTGCATGTGAAACATCTGGTCAGGAAAGAGAGTGCTACCGCATCCGATTCTTTTTCCATCCCACCGTCCAGGGAGTCTCTGTCCCTCAAAGCTGTGCACACCTTCCCAACAACCATCAAGGAAGGAAAACTTAAAAGGTAGAGAAGGACGAATGGAACACTTCTGGTTCTTGTTTCCTTTCAGTCAACACAGATGAGCCAAGCGAGCCAAGGCTGTGATTGGTGGCTGGCAGGACACCAAGCCGGGAATGCTGCAGGTTTTTAAAGTGAATGAACTCGTGCTGCGTCCATTTAAAACGTGTCTGTTTATAATATGATCACTGCTTGCGCTCCAGTATGGTTGATTCCATCCAAATGTCCATTCTTTTCATTCTTTATTCAGGTCATGACAGTAGCAGGCTCATCGGAATATTCGGCCTTCCGTGGATTTCCAACACCGGATGCCATCAGAATTGCACCAGCGCCGTGTGTGTTGCAGTTCTGTGCAATTCAGTGTTTAACTGCATTAGGCAGTCTCTCACTCTCTGTTTTTAATTCTATTTACGTCTACATCTACAATTGGGACTACCTTGTGTCAGAGCTCAATTCCAAGGTCAAAGCCAGGGGCAGAGACCAGCTCAAAGACCTGGAAGCTATTATTGGTTCATCATAGATCACCGTAATTAGATTTTGGAGCTGGAGCTCTGAGGTTAAAATAAAAGAAAAGCTGTCATGGAGGAGAAAATATGCCCTTAACACCAACCACGTGAGACAACCAGGACTAAGCCTCCATTGGACTGGTGGTCAGCAGCTACCCTCAGATGTGCACTAATGCTGCATACAAACAACACATATGACTTAAGATCTAGAAAACTATACAAACTCTTCCCTAAATTGTGTTATAATCTATAGAATACTGCTGGAATCTGAACACTGCATTTCAAAAGGATATAGATTTTATATGCAATATTTGTGCAATATTTTTTCTGCAGATTTAAGTATTTGAATCTTTATCAGGCTCAAACATTCCCAGTAAGCCTGATCTCTGGTGATCAAATATAATTCGATAGTAGATTGTATTACCTACTCTTGATTCAGATTGAAATGGCAGGAGGACATTCAGTTTTAAATAAGTCATTGCAGTATGAGGTCTTTGTCTTGTACTGATCAGCTCCTGCAACAATCAACAAGGGAAAACGTTCCATAGGTTCCCTGGTTCTTAGATGAACCCCCAGTCTTCAACACCACTCAGGACACTCTTCACTGACACAGAAGTCTAAAACATCACCACTCTGTTTCCAAGACTCAGAAATCAGATCAGCCAATTAGCTGGCTGGGAAGTAGGACTGGTGTATTTTTGGAGCTGATGGTAAAAATAAACCCATTGCTCAGAGAGCAAGGTTTAAATGACACCGACAGGCCTCAGTCATAAACAACTGGACAACAATCACAGGTATGAAAATGAAAAGATGATGTCAACCATGAATAGAATCCAACTTGAGATTTTCAGCTGGTGTTTGTCTATTTATGTCCGTGTGTCCTAACAGAGTGACAGCAGCTGCGGCACAATGGACAACTGAAGTGTCCACGCTCAGCCAATCAGCACTGCTGAAACAAACAGCTGACCACTCACTTCCTCACTCATATGGACTCAGGCTGATGCATTTAAGGGCGCAAGTCAATATCCAGTGAGAATCCCCTTTAATCACAAAACTATGGAATCTCTTAGTTATTAGATTGTTTATGGTTGAATTACAGCTATTTTACTCTGACAGCTTTTGACTACATGGATTAGAGCAACCTCTGGATCATAAACCTTTGATCTAAATTCCTCTTCTAAGAGAACCTGAAGACCAATTCTACCACCTTACACAAAATAAATGGATTTCACCAAAATTCTTCAACAGTTACTAAATAAAAACCCAAATACCTTATTAAAGTGGCTGATCTTGTCATATTTTCCCAGTTGACCAGTGTGATCTGCAAAAAGTTCCTGTGTTGCTCCGTGGCCCAGCCTCCTGAGAAGGGGAACGTTGTGTAGAATGATGGGACACAAAGACAGGGGAACAACTCTTCAGGTCCTGTCAACCAACCTGCCCCCCGACGCACATATCCCCTCTTTCCATCTAAGACCCTATTTAGAGGCCCATGTGTTGTCGGGACATCAACAGCAGACGGGGGTGGGGGTGGGGTCTAGGTGGTAAATTTAGAGTGGTGCTTTCCCAGATGAGCTCCAGACCACTTCAGTTCAGTGATGAAAAGGACAAGTGCCCGACAGGAGATAAACCCAGTCAGTTGCAAGGAAAGCTGGCGCACCTGAAGTTATTCTCCCGACTTTATTTTGGATCCCTGATCTCGGTTGTTGCTCTCAGGCATGATAGTTTGGAGTTATCAACTAGTATATAGAATGAAACACGAATAATATTACATGAAGCCTGTAATAAATTGAGACAGCGGTGTTCATAAAGTGCTCTTAAGTACTACATTCTTGATTCACCAAGCACATTGATGTGTCCTTTCAGAAGATCTGGAAGGACAAAGAGGTAAAATGTCACAAACATGTAAGGAGCTTTGTTTAAGGTGCCCAGTGAGCAGAAAACTGCAGGACACTGGGTAGTTGGCAGTCTGAGGGGCAGGG
This sequence comes from Lagocephalus sceleratus, assembly GCA_911728415.1. Lineage (NCBI taxonomy): Eukaryota > Metazoa > Chordata > Actinopteri > Tetraodontiformes > Tetraodontidae > Lagocephalus > Lagocephalus sceleratus. The sequence goes on from CAJVRN010000004.1 coordinate 465,999, forward strand.
GCATCGGAAGACCTGAAGAGGCCTGACTGTCACATGCTGTTCTTGTCATTAGAGTTGCAGTTAGGACCTTCAGAGGCTTGGAGCCTCGCGGCAAACAGCACCATCTAGCGTTCACAACGAGCAACAACGCGCTGGCGGCCTCTACCGTTTACGCCAGGGATCTCCAAACTATTCCACAAAGAGCCGTGTAGCTGCAGGTTTTTGTTCCAATCCAGCAGCAGCACACCGGACTAGACTCATTTGATCAACTGATCTGAGTCTTCAGACAGCTGATTGGCGTGTGCTTGACTGGTTGGAACAAAAACCTGCAGCTGTCTGTTTTCATGGTTTTAATAGTTATCACAGAATCTGACTGCTAATAGATTTAGAAAAAATCTGGGTATTTTTTCTTTTCTTTTCAAAGGACACCGGAAGCAGGTCAGACTCAGTGGCCAGGGTCTGAGGGTCTTCAACTGGGTTTTTGTACTTCTAGAAGGCTTTGGAAGTGACAGGGTTCAGCCATTTTACAGCTAATCAGAGGGAAGAAACAACCATTTGTTCCAAATCCAACAGAGAAATGTTGGCGCAAATCGGATTTGTATTTATCCCCCATTGGGCTCGAGTTTAATGCTGATTGCTAACATGTCTGACCGCACTGAAGTGTCAGCACAACACAGACAACTGGGGGCAGACCTGCTTGTCTCTATGTTTTTCCATAAACAGCTGCAGGTAGACCACAACAATGGCTCAGGAAAAAAAAAAAAAAAAGAAAGAAATATGGGTACCATTAAATGCTTCCCCCTCCTCTGATGCCTTTGATGTGGATCAGTCATGCAGGCAGACACACTCAGCAGGTTTGTTTAACTGCTACAGTCTGCTTACCAGCCAAGAACCACGACAACGGCACATCTACAACCAAACCTCACACAACGGAGGTAAACAAAACATCTGCACCTAAAGGCAATACCTGCATGCTACAAGAAGAGCAGGTAATGATAGGCAAGATAAACAAAAAGGGTTTGCACACTAAAAAATATTTTTATTCTACCTAGAGGGTGGAAAAATTCATCAACAGTGAATAGCTAAATACATAACACTATAAAAGAGTGGTCATAAATGTTATTAGTTTTAAGGGGAATCAATATCCCAGAATAATCTGGTGTGGACTGTTCATATTAAGAAAAAAAACTTTTAAAATACTTTGATATTCATCCAGATATAGAAGTCATTGTTATGTGTGAGTTATGTTTTTTGAAAAAAAAAAAAAAAAAAAAAAAAGACTTTGGAGCCATTCAGTCCAAAGCTGCTTCAGCTGACAGCGAGGCTGTCATTAAAGGCTGGGTTCTCATTAAAGAAGAAACAAAATCTGTTACAGCCCACATTTAGCTTTGGTGCAATGCTTGGTCGATGTGCACTGTCAAACACTGTGACACTAGTTTGGACGATTGTGTTTTCTTAAGATAAAGATTAACCAGTAATAAGAGGAACAGCTAGGCAGCAGTGACGTCACAGCAGGATCCTCGTTTATTTAAGTTACAATCATTTCAGTCCAAACGTGGCTTGTTTTTCTTCCATTACCATACCAACAAAATAAATTCACCCAGCTTTCAAAGTGGATGTGAAGATTCCACATGTGCCAGTGGATCAAAGCCTGACAGTAAATTCCATTTTGCCCATACACAAAGCCACAGCTTGGCTTCGGAGCAACTTTAAGTACAACAAAAAGAAATGACATAATGCATGAGAAACAGTCAGAGAGGACAGTTTAGAGATGGCAGTGATCAAACCCGAGATAAACGGGGCTTCATTAGCCACCCCAGCCAGCGACCAGAGCCCTTTGGGTTCAGTGGAGAGTTTAAATAATAGACGAGCTGCACATTTTGTGGTTCGCTGTGTTTCGTAGGGCAGATTAGAAGCAGGAGAACCAGGAAAAGTGACCACGGTCTCTGAAGCCAGAAAACCACAGGCCGAGCCCGGATGCTGACCGCTCCTGTCCCAGTTCGCCCCAGATCCGTTGGTGGGTCACCTGGACTGGAGCCAGTGAGAGCTGTCCACCTGGACATGGTCCCACTTTGTTAATGGACAGAAGGGGCGGCACTGAATGGAAAGCAGGAACTCCTCACCTAATGAGGGCTCAACAAGTGGAGGAGAAAATCCACAATTAATCAAAGAGCTGACAGAACTCTTGCAGCAGCTCAGAGCGTCGTACATTCCTCCTCCCGTCAGTTTTAGAGGCAGTTTTCCTCCAGGTCAGAGGCTAAACAGCCAAAGATGGTTCTGATTTATTTTTCAGGCATCACGACAGACAAAACAAATGCAATTTTTTTTTAAAACATCTGCAGACAATGTGCAGACAACGTCCAAACCCTACTGACACAGAGATGAAATGTGGTAAACAATGTATGACGTTCAGGTATGTACAGCAAGACGAACATTTTCTTAAAGACATGTGTTTAGCAGATGGCTGATGTTTATGGACTGGAGGGGCAAAATCTGCACTTAAGAGGCACATTATTTCTGTCGAGTTGAGGAGGGTCTCGGGTTGGTACACTTCAGTGAAACAGGCCTTTGAAAGAGATCACTGGAAAAAGGGTCGGTGCATCATAACTACACGAGTTACAGGCCCGAAGGCGCTCAACGACTGAGGTGCAGGGACGCACGGGTGTTAAATGTCGAAATCTAGCAATTTGTGCAGCTGATAAATCAATGAGTCTTACCTCTGCTGTTTGCTGAAGGACAGAAAACAACAAGGAAGGCTGTTGTGAGGTTAAATTCAAAGATTTAAAGCAGCTGAGTCCAGTCAGTACCCATGGCAGCCAGTAACAAAGCATAAACAGCACAATGCCCCACACTCTAACCTAAAGTTATTTTGCTTTAAATTTATGCTTAAACTACCTTTTATATGCTCTTTAATTAGAATGTGCTGAATTTGCTCAGCTACACCCACTAAACAGCATGTTAATTAACAACCTGGCCTTGAGTAATTACACACCCAAAAATGTATATGTATTAGTTATGATATGTTGAGAAAATATCCAGGAACCATGACAAAAAAGGTAATAAAGCCATTTTTTTTAAAGAAATGAAAACATCCCCTAAATCATCAATTTAAAAATGAGGCATGCCTCTCAGGGGGGAAGAGAAAGTTCAGGGAAGGCGTGTCGTGAAAAAAATATATAGCAGGAGAAAAAGCTCTAACCATCTGGATCGCAAACTGAACACAAATCCATCTAAGAATCAGGCAGGTAAACGCTACAATATCGGTAAAACTCTACTGCTGAAGGACAGGTGTTCTGCAATAATAGGAAAAACTATTTTAACCTTTATTTAAACACAAACTCATTAATACAAGGTTTTATTCAAAAGACAGATCTGTCAGTATTTGCATGTATTATTCCTTTAATATGAACAACACCCTAGGAATAGAATCCTCTCCATGTTCAACACAAATAAAGATGTGAAATATTGTGATCTGGCTCTGGCATGACTCTGTAACTGGATGACATAAAGGGGATGTTAGCACTGCGCATCAAACTAACTGTGCGTGTTTGAGAGGACACGCTGAGCCGTCAGGCATCCTGTAGGAATGTTTTCCTATAAAAGGCAAGCTCTCGCTTCGTGGCATCAGACCAGATGCAGTCTGAGGCAGCACCAGGTGGAGGTGTATCACACGCCCATCAACTACCAGTCGCACTGACAGAAGTGATTATGCTGTTGTAGAATGCCACAAGGCTTTAAATGAGTGGTACAGACATTTTAGTGGATGAATAAACTTGAGTGGTACAATCTGTGTGGGACCAAGGCCAGCAGGGTCAGACCAACATATTCTGATTTGATTAAAAAAGACATAATTCCTGAGCCATGATCACTTTGGTCATGATGCTGTGCGTCGCAGCACATTAAAACACAAATGTGGTTTTCATCAGAGGGGGACATTCAGTGTGGCCATCGCTGGGAGTATCCTGTTACAGCATGACTCACATCTCATTCTGAGAGGATCACGCTTCATCAGATGATTTTCTTTTTTCCCCCAACAACATATGCAGGAAAAGACGCTGCAGCATTAGACGGAAGGATTCTAGGAAACGATCAAGTTACGTTTCTCCTCCACTGGTTTAACTGGTTATTATGAGCTGGGTTGGTGCAAACTGACAGGGTTGAAAAATAAAATGTGTATGATTTCAGAACTATTTGTACTCATCACAGAAAGTCTTTCTTAGCTTGCTAACCCATCCAATCCAAAATCACAGGTTTGCTCCTCTAGTTTTTTGAAGCCAACTTACTCTTGATTACTTGAATAGTGAATGAAAAAGTAGCTTATATTTCTGACTACCTTTGAACGTATGAAGCAACGCTGTGGCAAGGAGTCTGGTAGTTTTGTTTTTTTTTATCTGAGAGTTATTATGTTTGTTTGATCAGTCGAAAAGTGTCTCTGACATAATTACACCACTCCAGTGTGTGTGTGTGTGTGTGTGTGTGCCTGTGCGTGTTTGTGTGTGTTTTATTGGCAACAAACTAGCTATTGTGTCAACACAACAGCTGCTGATTTTAGATCTGCAAAGTCTGTGTGGTTTATTATTATCGTTGCATGTTATCAGGTGTCAACTGTCCGCTAATCTTTACCACACATGGCAATAAATATTACCACGGATGTGATTGAAGCAGCAAGATGTTGTCCTGGGAGGTCATTCAAAATTCCACAGTAAAGTAGGATAAATATGTGTTTTAGTAGAAGCATCATTAACATCCCACCATTTTGTGCATTTTGGTCATAATTCCTGTGACCCCACTTTTCAAAACAAGCTCCGTCCAATCTCAAACGTGTTATATCGATACGCTGATGCTGAATTCATTCGCACCAGCAGTGTTGGTTTTATGAGGCATAATTTATGAGGTCAGTCTGGAATTAAAGTGTACCAGTCAGGACCGCATCCATCCTGGAATAGGTCAAACACTTCAAATGGCTAATGGGATTTACATGACTCAGGTCTCCATGTCAACAAGAAACAATGTCAGCTCATGTGTGTGAAGGAATGAGGCCTGCAGCCAACAACAAAAAACAAACAGTTCCTCCAGCAGACATCGGTCAACAGGAACAGTAACATGGAGACTTTTCCAGGAGATTCCTCTCCAGAGAGGCAACACAAGCGCCACGCAGTCCCTGCAAGGCCTTCCTGCTGAAATCAAAGCTGCCTAAATTTGCCAGAACCTATTCTAAACATGTTGGGATGATTTGGATAATTGGAATTACAGGGTTAAAGGCAGACAGACTAAATACTGAAAAGAAATAGTATTTCAAAATGGCACTGGATTTTTTAAATACTCAATTGTAATCTCTGTGTACAAATCATTGAGGTGTGTCCTTGATCCTTTAACAAACAGATGCAGCTCACGTGGATCTATCTGGACTACTTGTGTTCCCACGTGTGTTCCACAGGGCACATTTATCAGCATTCTCATATGGAGCATCGCTGAACCATCTCCTGTGACCTTCAGTGGTAATTTCTGCTGTTGAGTGTCAGATAAAACTACAATAATGCACTGTATGAGAGAAAAACATTTTCTTCATCATAAACCCCACACTTATGAAAGGAATTTTGTTTTCCACTATTACAATTTTGGAATACTACAGGAAAAAAATAACTTGAACTATTACAATTTTCAGTCCAATGACTGAACAAAAGCAAGATACTCTGTTAACTAATCCTGACATATCCTCTACTCTCAAAGCCGGCAGTGCTTCACTACCCACAGTGAACAGCCTTCAACAGCAATGTTTGACATGAATTGGGACCGTTCAACCTTTCCAATTTCAAAGTTTATGAAAAAAAAATCCTAAATGAGAATTCTGTAACCATTGTAACTCCACTCCACCCAAAGATTATTATTACTATTCTAATTCGTATTATTATTAGCCAAAAAACATATCAAATAAAGCAAGTCTGCATTTATAACACCTTTACCGACAAAGACGGTTTATCTCTGAATGTGCTCTTGACTGATTTATTTGGGGTGTACAAAAGAGGTGTGGTGGTTTGGGGGATTGGAGACTCATAAAATCACTCCTGTTTCACATGTTTATTCTGATGTCATGGCTACCAAACCCACCCAAACCACTTTTGTAACCTTTGTCAGCGAGTCAGTGAACAGACAAGAGCTCCAAGATGTCAATGAAGTAACAGGTAGACATTTTCCAGCAACACCGAACCATCTGCTTCCAACACTCTCCCCACACTTCCCCCTTCTCCTCAGAGTGGGTCTGAGGGAGTCCGCAGCCTCGCTTCTCCACCCGGGTCCCCAAAACAATGATGTAACACCCAGAAGACTTATGTAACTAATCTGCTTCAGTTTTTCTCACTGTGAAATTCATAAGGTTGAGATTAAGAAACATGTACCATCCCACACAAACCCCCAAATATACTCTCTTTGAGTTGCTATGAAATGATGGATGGATGACAGATGGAGGATTAATGACATGTATATATATGACACATATTGGCATTGACTGTTTCACAATAACTGATATATGTACACCACACAACTTCATTAGACAACACATCAGCTCAAGTATTCAGGAATTGTGTTTTCTTCCCATCTGGATAATATGATTTATGTAACCGTGTTTCAAAGATACTGAAAAAGCTGTGGAAATGTAAATACTGCACCACAATACACAGGGTGTGTGAGAGTATTAAATAAAGGCCAAATTATTTGAGCATAAAGTCTTGACACTAATCCTCCATGTAGCAACACACTCCCCACTATTGTTATTAGTGTTTCAGGACTATGGAAAATCTAATCAGATATTCAAATGGTTGAAGCTTTGCATAAAAGGGTAAAGTTTAACTTAGTTTTGTACTACTTTACGTAGGTGCAGGAGAGTTTTGGTTGCGTTTATTAGATCAATCATTTATTTCTCTTGAGTGATCATAAATGAGCTTCCCTGTAATAAATGAAAGCATTTCTGGCCTGAATACATCCCCTCAACCTGAATGCACCTTCCTGAGAAATCCACCAAGTGGCAAACCTTGGTTCTGCAGCTCGAGCTGTTTCTGACCATCCAGAGACACGCCTGGAAAAGTATGTGCACACACACTGTAGACTGTAAACAACCATCCAAGTAAATAAAACCTAGAAACCCATTACTTGGAAGTACAAACAGAAACCACAACACAATGGCAACAGTTTTGTATGTGTTTTCTAGGTTATTATTTCCATGACCCAGTCCAGTATAGTTTCTGATGATGTTTTCCTGTTTACGGAGAGATGCAAGGTTAATGAGGATGTGGGGTGTTGGGGCTTGGTTTAATCGCTATGGGCAATAACCATCTTTAAATGTAAATACAAATCGCAAGGGAGCAAAAATTTGTGCAAACATATACACAATATCACCCTCTTCCACAAGAAACGGGATACCGTTACTCAAATAAATCCTGATTGAAAAAGTAAGCAAGGCAGCAGCTCTGATGGAAAATTAAATAAAATCAACAAAAGTGACCTTGCAGTGTTCATAAAGTCATCAAGAGCTGGCGTCTGGCGGTTCAAGATGAATAAATCTTCTGGATGTATATATCCAGAGTCTGGAACAGATTTCCCAACTTCTGTTTATAAAACAGTGTGATTGTCGTTGCTGCTCCATTAATAGTTTCCACCTGTCGTCCTCACCTGAGTAAACACCTGAACAAAGTGTGAGCAAGTGTCAGTGAACGCACCACCGTGCGGACACAATTAAGACCCGCGTCGTTGCACCAGAATTCACGTTTCTGCGGTTTTCCGCCGAGTGTCAAAACTAGTAACATCAGTAAACCAGAGAACGTTCTTTAACCGTTACCCCAAAAAAGAAAGAAAGAAAAGCACGGTATTTTCACGCAAACCTTAAACATTAAGTGAAATACACTCACCGAGTCTGAACAGCTGCGCACTTGACTCAACCGCAACACTGAATCCCGCAACGTCACGCACACAGCCGCTGATTAAGACTGAAAACTCGGAGACTGAAAACTTCCTCCAGTCCGTCAAGCCAAAATCCAGTCGCCACACAACCACTTCCTCAGGGGTATTTCAAAATAAAAAGACAGCTCTTCTTTTGTTATGTATTTGTATTTTTTCAGAATTTATTATTCAGAATTTCTGAATAAAATCAATTTGTTGAAGCATTTTATAATTATTGAATGCTTATTGAGATTGATGTGAATTGAACACTTCTTGCTAAAAAAAAAAAAAAAAGAAGATTCCAGTACGCGGTCAAAGACTGTTGACCCTTTAACAGTTATATCTACTGATGCACTAAAACTAAAACTGATGGTACAGTGACATCATTGGCCTACTGACTCTAAAGTGACTGAATAGCCTGAAGTCACTCTAATCGTCATGCCTATGAACATCATCATCAAAGTATCTCTACTGCTGAAATTCTAAATTCAGGAAATTGTATATAAACCATAAACCAGAAAAAAAGATGCCTTCTCCTGAGTTCAACAACAGTAACTTGGGCAGACAAGTCAGCACTCAAAAGATTGAGTCCACGCGTCATCATTGATAATCTGCACATTTGTGAAGACAAATGAAAGGTAACACTTTGTCACATTAACACCATCCAGCCTCTGCTTATACAAGTAGGACAACTGTGCACATATCTACATGCTTTTTGGCAGTGATAAGATTTCCAGCTGCAGAGCAAGAGTTTCACCAACTAAGAATATTTTGTTGCCTTATCAAGAATACAAGCATCAAAAGTGACCTTTAATGAAAATCTTGTTCAAAATTAGCCAAACACTGTTGGTGCAGCAGCTTTGTACAGATATGCTTAAACTGGCTCTGAGCCTGCAGTGACAAAGCATCGTCTTCACTGCAATTCAATGTATCTTTATTTGTACAGGATCTCTAGGTGCTTTACAGAAACCCAGGGCCAGACCCCCAACAAGCAACAGTGGCAAGGAAAAAAACTCCCCTTTAAGAGGAAGAAACCTTGAGCAGGACCAGGCTCATGTGTGGGGGGCTCCTGCTGATGGCTGAGTAAAGAAGGAAGAGGAGAAGGAGAGAAAGGACAGAAACTGGAGAGAATAGACACATACCTCAAATGCATACAACAACATGCAAATATATTAATAACACTGAATAATCAAAGCTAGAGCTGAGTGGGTCATTGGGATCAGAGGTCAGCAGGTCAGTGCACAACTAAGGTGGTCGGCAAGAGGACTTTGTGGGAGGACCAATTGTCTCCTCTCATTTTGACACACGTAAAGAACATTGAACATGAGGAAAATTCTTGATTTAAATGTTCAGGAATAAATGATGATCTCGGAGAGGTTTCTCTCTGATGGGACTTTGTTGCACACAACTTGTCACCTCAGCTCTTTTTTTTCACTTTGCCTCCTTTGAATAGACTTCACAGTGGTGATTTTCAAAGCGTGTTGCTAAGAGAAACCAAACAAATGACCTCAACCGCAGCTAGAATAAGCGATGAGCTTGTGGTGAACATGAGACGCGCCAGCAGCCATATGGAGAGCAGAGAGGTGGAGGTAATCAGCAGGAGGCTGCAGAGCTGTAGGCTGCTAACAAAGCAGCACTGTGGCGACAAATGTATCTCAGCCGTGTGTGACCAATGATAAAGACATAATAATGAGAAGAAATCTCACAAACCACAGGACTACAATACCTTGAAAAGTTACTCAACTGTTTTCAGAAATCATAAGCCAAAAACTGTCTCACAACAGAACTGTTAACGTGCTCCTTAAAGCAGTTTGATTGGTCTGATTGAGGCTGATCAAATTGATCACCCAGCTACAGTCGACAGTGCAGTTTGAACTCCACCCAAATAACCAAAATGTTTATTTTACCTGGAAATATCTTGAGATAAATCTGTCGAGGGAGGCCTTGTCAAGGGGCACACCAGTACAAAACAAGGCAAATGCAGCAATACAGACGATACAATAAAACCCCACAGACAATTCACAGAAAAATTCACAGAAGCACTTATTTTAAGAATACCAGCTACCATCTGTTTATTAAAAGAGTTATGGCTTCCAGGGAAATTAAACATTTGGCCTCAGAGATAAACGTGAGCTTGTGCCGTTGCTTCCTTGTGGTTAGAGAAGAGCTCTCAGAGAACTCGCAGTGACGAGGGAGTGTAGATGAGTGCGATCAGCCCGTGTCCAGGTACTGAAGAGCTGCAGAAGTGTTTATGAGGTCATGTCCCCGTAATGCTCAGGAAAATTAGTTGTCCAAGCTTATTTCCCCACACACAAACCAAGCAGAGCTCTAAGCTTTTCAGCAGATGATCCACTTTGGGTGTAAAAGACATTTGTCATCAATCCAGATCCCCAAATATTTGTAAGATGACATTTTTTTTTGAAAACGTTTCTCCCTCTGAGCAACAATGACCTTTGTTAACCACCAGATTTTTTTTTTCTGGCTTTAAAGCCCAATTTCAAATGACAGAGGATAGTCTGGAGCTGATCAAGAAACAAATCTGCAGCTCCTTCTGGACTCTAAGTCATAATGTGAGCATATTTTAATTAAATGTATCATGTGATGTGTGTTTTGGGCTTTACCTACACATGAATTGTAATGATGATTTATTGCTGGATCAGGTTTGTTTGACTTCTTACCAACAGACTCTGAATGTTTTGCTGAGATTTAGTAGGAATTTGGAGTGTGGCTTGGCTCTGACCCAGAGATGATGTTATAATCCGGCTCCTGAGATTCTGGAGCAAGATCAGAACATGACTCACAAATTTATGGAGACATTTTCATAAAATCTTTCTTTCTTTCTTTCTTTCTTTCTTTCTTTCTTTCTTTCTTTCTTTCTTTCTTTCTTTCTCTCTCTCTCTGTATCTGGGTTCATGTATGTGCTACATACTGAGTACATTCTACTATCAAAGTGAGAGCATTTTTGGGAATTGAGGACATTTTGGCTGGTCCTCAGAGGACTGTCTCTCTCTCTCTGTCTGTCTCTCTGGATGATTCTGGCTGTGGTGTTTACCTTTTTACTCCGGATCCTTTTAATATCATAGAGAATAGCCTGTAAGCAAGAAACACGTTACATAATTTACTGACCTTTACTGACCATTCAAATCTCTGTGAGTAAAATTTTCAAAGTAATTCATGGTGATGTTTTAGGTTATAAGCAATAACTGCACAGACAGCAGATCTAAAATATAAGTTTAAGGAACATAGATAAAGTATTCAGACACCAGAAATGGTTCCTCCTGCGATTCTTACCTCTCTGTGTGAGGACGAAACCATAACTTCACCATCAGACAGTCTATCACTAACAACCTCCATTAAAGTTCCAGCTGTGATCAGCTGTTGGCATCGTTGGAGACTGATGTCACGTCACATGATGCTTCCAAAAGGTTGTCTCACTTCTTTGGAGACATCTCTCTTTATTTCCCTTTTCCTGTCCTTGAATAGAGAAAGTAGGGTGGGGTGGAGAGACTCGGGTCCAAGCGATTTAAACAGAGTATTCAGAAGAGAAAGTCATTTCTTTGCTGCGTGTGTTATTGTGTTCTGCTCTTTCAGATGCGTTCTCGATGGAGGATGCTGATCCATGTTCATGCTGATGGCCAATCAAACTTCACCTCCACTCAGGGATCAACAGATCAATATGTGTTTCACTTCATCTGCTGATCCAGCTGTTTTTCTGTTGTTTTTTTTGTGGTATTTCATTACACCCTACAGTTGATGTGATGTTTGAAATATTATCTACAGCAAGGATGGAAATATGATGTTTTTCCAGACAGAAAACCTCTTGAAAGCAAAAAAAAGAGGGTCAAGCACACCCCATGAATATTCTCAACAGTATCCACATTTTTCACGTGACTGTTGTTAACAACAACAGTTTTCTTTGATCGGCCCATTTTGCTTAGTAAACATAACTTGAATTCATCTTGGATTTTGCGTTTTTAGGGCAGCTGCTCCTATAAGAATATTACAACATCAGCATATGCATGCTTGGAAATTCTCGCGAGTTGAAACTATATATTAATTTTCGAGCCGTCATTTCAGCCTACACCACAGCCCCTGTAGGTCAAAAGACCTGTGGATAACCAGGAATTTCAGTGTGGTCATGGGTGAAGCTGCTGGTGTCTGTCAGGATAATTCACAGTCACAAGCACTCCAGCCAAGTAGCTCAATGTGAAAACTGATGTTGGAAAATAGTGTTAATAAGTAATAATAAGTAGTAATAATAATAATTCAGCAGAAACATTAGTCAAACGGATTCACAGGTAACCTAGTTCAACTCAACCTCACCAACAACTGGCTCGGCCCAGCCACAAGAGTTTCATCACAACAATATGGTCCAAACAGCAAGTTTTCTGAAACCATGCATACAAGACAATTATGAATACTCCCCCATTCTGTTTAGTATTTGTGTTTTTTTAATACAGTGTCACACTGTAGTATAGGCATTTATGTGGGTCTCTCACTGCTACATTATGAGCCCATTCTTGGCGAGAGGTTCTGTAACTGTGTTGCTCCACCTCTCCGCAGCTTTGTGGCGATTAGAGATTCCAGTAATGAGGTCAAACCAGCAGCTCTGGATGCACTTACAATTATTCCATTGTTCTTCATTTATCTGGACTGACTGGACCCAAGTTTATCCCATAGCTTCATAATTCAAAAATTCACTGTTCCATATGATCTTATTTAGGTTTATGTGCTTCGACTGTAATGCTGAGTTGGACTCATAATGCGCTTGCAAGCAAATTAGAAACACAAATAACCATTTTTCAGATGTGGGATTGTCTCCCATCATTCTCAGAGAAGGAAAATGTTGGCTGCTGCAGTATTTCCACCACTTCCTCCTATTGCTATGTGTATTTAGTGTTTTTACTACAGCAAACTTGTTAGTCACATTGTGGTGTGTTTTCTACACACCAGAATGTTGTGCATAGTCATGAATCAAATATAAACACAATTATCATAGGACTAATTATATTTTGGCTGAAGCCATAAATTTGTTTAGTTTAACTGAACGGAAGCTCAATTCTTTTTCTTCAGTCTTGTTTTGGCCATCCACAGAAAAGAATGGCTGCACCTGAAGGGATTGTCTTTGAGCACAAAGCTGATATTGCCTTTTGTCAGTTGTACTTCGGGAGGAGGTATGACATGGATGCATAAACACTGTAATCAGGAGGAAATACACTGACAGATGTATAAAAAGAGCAGTGAATGAAGTTTGAAGTTTGAAATCAGTGGATAAGATGTGCGCCCCTTAAATAGGCAAGTAATGTTCAAAAAGTAAGGGGTCATTTATGTTGTTGGAGATTGGTGGAGATTGGTGGAGCTTTTAAAAGAGTTACACCCTCACTAGTCAATGTGAACAACCCATTTCAGAACTTGCTATTCTCTCTGTCTCTTTCTCTCTCTCTCTCTCTCTCTCTCTCTGGGTTCTTGTACTTGCTCCATACTGAGAACATTCTACTATCAAAGTGAGGGCATTTTTGGGAATTGAGGACATTTTGGCTGGTCCTCACAGCTTCCAAGGACTGTTTGAGAGTCTAGACCTGGCTTAAGGTTTAGGTTAGAACTGGGTTTAGGTTAGGGTCAAAGGTCAGGGGGTTAGTTGGGATGGTTAGGGTTAGGGTAAGGGGCTGGATAATACCTTATTCCTGTGAAAATCATCATTAAGAGAGAGCACAAGAATTTGTGTGTGTGTGTGTTATGTGTGTGTTATGACAATAATTGGACAGTTAATTATTTTGAAGCACTATACTGTTTTGGTAGCTAATGGAAAGATCCATTTTCAATTCCATTCAATAGTATAAATTAACTTTGACAACAATTTGCAACTGGCTCTGCTATTACAACAGTGACTACTTGGACTCAACGTTGGTATAATTATGGATCTAAATGAGAAATGAGAAGAAGTATTAGAGTGGTGATTAATGCCTGGTGATAGCTATCTTGTACCTGAGTGCTACATCCAATGGCTTATCTACAACTTAATTCAGTTCTGTTCCCTTTTAATTAACTTACATTCTGGACTGTCTTTAAAGATACTCAGAGGCTGACTCCCCAACTGATTAAATGCTCCCTTTTAACAGGAAGAATTCTTGAGCAGGTCCAGGATCACACAAGAGGGACTCAGACACATCTTCCTTTTATATTGTCATTTCCTTCTCTTGGATCAATTTGAAGCAGACTGATTGAGTCAGTATGCAAACAGGAATGTCTGTTGGAGTATTGCCAAGACTGTCGGATGCAAATTTGCTGGAAAAATGTCCCCCAAACATTCACTGTAAGAAGTGGTACTGGCAATTTACAACCAAACATTTTCACTTGCAGAAGAAGTTTCACTAAAACTGGAGCCAAATTTTTAATTAAACGCTCCCACAAGGAAATTTAAATGTGCTCTCTGCTGTTGATTAAATGTGCTCTCTGCTGTTGATTATTTGTTGTATTCAAGTTGATGAAGTTACCTACCTTCACAACCACTGGATTTTAATCTTGAAAATGATTTCTCATTAGTTTCAGACACATGCAAAACGTTCCAGTCCCTTCTAGTCCAGGTTAGACCGTTTCAATTTATGATGATAAACCAGCAAACATTAGACATTAGAAAATATGATCCAGCCACACAGTTACAGTATTTTAGTCAACATGTGGACTTCACATATGGGAATATACATCTATATATACATGTATACATATATATGTGTGTATATATATATATATATATATATATATATATATATATATATATATATATATATATAGACATACATATATTCATCAATAAGCTTTTCAAACTTTAAAGGTTTTATTGGTATTCTACTCACGTTCTGTTGTCAGAAATGTTAATTAATGTCACGAACAAAGCATGTGAGCTCCCCACGTGACCATGGGCAGGCAGTAAAGGCAAAAACAGGTGTGTGTGTGTGTGTGTGTGTGTGTGTGTGTGTGTGTGTGTGTGTGTGTGTGTGTGTGTTCATGGCTCTGTTTTTCAAAGATTACCAAACTGCAACACGGCCAGCCAATGAAACCTTCACATCTGCTTCTGATTATCATCAAGTAACGGCAAATTACACAAGACAGCGTGGCTGTCGGCCACAGTGGATGACATAACACACTGGACTGCTTCGTTGGGTCACGGTTCATGATAATCAGAGACTTTAAGCTGCGGTAACAACAGAGATACCTGTCATCAGTTGATATATTCTAATATTGAGCAGACTCAAAATTAAAACAGAGTTCATGCTAATGGAAAACCTCGACTTCATCAGCTTCTACATGAAAAAAGACAGCAGGGCTTTTTTTGTTGATGTTTTTAATGTGACACAGCTGGATTTTATATTTAGTCCGATCCAACTGCTGTATGGCGATGATTAACTCTGCTGTCCCAGCATCACTCTACACACACCCACTCAGGCCGAGGTGAAACTATATTGATCAGACCACATCTCCAAACCAAAAAGGACTGGAAAGGACTTTGAAAGAGTATGTGACCTTATACTTTCAGATAAAGAGTAATTATGTTGGCATGACAGTGGTTTTGTTATACACGCAAAAGAGAAAACACAAAAGAACAGAATGAGTCATAAAAATGAGGTTAAAGTGTGTGAAACTTTGAACTGTTCGCTGTCAAATCGATCTCATTTCTCATAAACATTTTTTCACTGGTGGTTCTCGCCACAGACGCAGTCATTAAGAGGCAAAACAGGCTGAGACTATGGAAACCCTGTAAGTGTACAGTAGAGTTCTTGTGTGGTTCACTGAGTGTATGTGGTCTGTGATTTCACCATGTGTTTATCAGTCGGTAACACAGCTGCACCATTTTTATCCATCTTGTTCACCAGCTTTCTCTTTGTGTTGTTACCAGAACCAGGAACCACCAGTCCTGCAGAACTCTTCCTACTCAGTCCACAACCGATTTCTTCTTTCCTCTTCTCATTGTCCTGGAGGCCTAATGAAGAGACAAAACCTCTTTAGAACATTCCAATCATAAATGGCAGTTAAAAAAGTCTATAATAGAAAATATACTGCACTATAATATAGTATAGTATATGATCAAGGGCTGAGGTTTTAAAATATATTTTATGCATGTTGTCTGTCGTCTTCAGTATTATTTATATCTTTACAGAGACATGACCTGCACTGGACCAGGTCACATGACAGTAGAGCACTCACGTGGTTAATGGAGTCACTGACCAGTCATGTGGAAAATGTCCAAGGTCACGACCTTTCCGAAACATTAAACATCATTTGTGTTGTGCTGTAAAGTGTGATCCATGTTGCAGCTCTGAGTTGGGAACTCTTGTCTTGTCTTTCAGGTTTGTATAGTTTTCACTACAACTGCATGGTGAAGAAACTTAATGTTTAGACAATAAATTCTTCTTTTGGTTTGTGCACAACCAATAACTGTGGTTGAAATTAAAGCCTTGTCTAAACTGCTGAAAAGCTAGGGATCATGTAGTTTAAAACTTTTTTTCTTCTAAAAAAACAGGTTGCCAACATGACATCATGTTGAAGGACAGTGTAAAGTGATAAACAGCTGCTTTAACAGACTCACAAATCACGACTCAAGAAATATTTTAGTGAAACCACACAAAGAGAGATGACTTCAAGGAAAGTTGTTGACTCTTGTTTTTTTATTTTCCTGTGGAATGGACATTGTAATGTATATATATATTTTTTTATTTGGAAATAAATTGTACAACAAATAACAAACCTGTGTATTTTATTTTAATATTGGAAAACTACATTTTCAGTTCTTCCTTATTAAAAAAAAACCTACAGTGACATTATGGCCGAAAAGGTTGGACCTTTAGATTAACAAAAAGATTTACAAAGATTTTAAATTGGATAAAGTGCTACATACAGATAATTTATGGCTGCTCTCTTTAAACCAGCTAAAGACTCTGTTCATGTATTATTCATGGTCAAGCCAGTGCTTGAAAGCAGTGTACTATTTGTAACCTACAGTTAGCCAAGCTAAATAATTAAAGGCATTTGTCCTTTACGCTCTGTGTGTAACTTTGTTATTATCATAATCAGTCAGGGAAGTTAGAACAGTCATTCCAACAACACAGCAGACAACCATGACAAACTTGGAAACTGCCTCTGGTTAAGACTGTGGCAGCTGCTGCTGATACAAAGCACATTATGTAAATTGACACTGGGGGCCAGCCATTCATGGTGATCATCTGGGTGTACTTTTCCTCAGTGAAATCATGTTTTGCAAGAGCAAAATCATTTTCAATGTCATTACAAGCGGGGATGTTTTATGACCTTCCATTACAAGAGGTGAAAACAACCCATCTTCATTTTTTGATTTGATTCATGCCAGATGCCAGTCCACTTATTTAAGTGCGTCAATGGTCAGTCATGAAAGTCACTATAAAAAGAAGCATGACAACTTTAACAAGATCTTCACCCTTCCATCAGGACTACAAACACAATCATTAGGTTGGAATATTAGTTATATGTTGGTGATAAACAGCTCTGATGCACCTGGTTCAGTTGTCAACAACAACAACAATAACAATAACAGTAATAATAGTAATAATAAATGCATAGATAGATACATACAATTACAATAAAAAAACAATTAAACTATTGATTGAATTGATGTAACGATTCCGGTGAAGACGTCAACGGCGCTTGAAAGGATGTGATCTAGCGCCATCAAGCGGTCGGTAGAAAGAAGTGCTGATGATCGTCATGATGCACAACGTCCCTCTTCCCTCTCTGCCGCACTTATCCGCTCATCGTAACTCTATCATTTCTCTATACCGCCAGCTATCGTTGCGATGGTGGTTCAGTGGTGCCTTCCAAGCAGTTGACCCAATACAAGGTTTTCTATAATGTGATGCGTTTTAGAATGTGATATGCAAATAATTTTTGCTTTATAATGTGCACGACACGCAGCCGAAATACTCGAAGTGGAGGTGAACGCACGCTGAGTGTGAGTTCAAGAGGGTTCGATTCCCTGATTAATATCAATCAATGACTGTAAACTAGAGTTGGACGTAGAAATGTGAGAACAGCCAGAATGTTTGGATGAAGAAAAAAAGAGAGCAAAATAAAATTGACTTTCAGCATCGTTTGAGCCATTATGTGCACGTATGTGGATGACATCAACTTGTACACGAGTTAGATTGTGTGTGAGGACAGACAAGAAGAGAGCAGCAGCAGCAGTTCAAAGCTGCTACACCGCATTGTTTTCAAGAGGAAACGTCCCCTCTAGTGGACACACGTCGATCTATTTAAATGAATCCGGGATCTGTGACTGCTGACAGTCAACAGTATTCTAGCAGACGTGCTCATGAACACAGCTACTTTAGGACCATACAAATTCACAAAAAAGGACATTATATATTGAGGATATTTTATAATTCACAACAAAATACAATAGTTGCCAAACTCAACTGGTTGGATTAAAAGTCACTTGTTTACTTGGAGGAGCCCTCTTGCAGTTCCTCAACGATGATGTGCTGCTGGTGTGAAAACGAGAGTAGTGGGATTTCATGAGCATCTCATTCACAGACTTGCTCCTTACATTCAACTCGGTTCTGCTTCCACATCTCTTGCAGTCAGTAGTATGTGGTTGTGTTTCAGTCAGGGCCAGCACCAACCCCCCACCTTATTCTATGGTGATACAGCCAACAGAGCAGCTGCACAATACAGGCCAATGTCCTACAATACATACACATTCCAAATGCAATGGAAGGCCTTTATTATGCAACAGTACTTAATGGACACTGTCAGTCAGTCTGTCCACACGAAGGAAGAATTGAATAAAAAGAAATCACTCAATTATTATAATTTATTGAATAAAGTGCAGACAGTTTTCATTCGTGAATATGAGGTTTCGTGGACTTCTGTGACAAAGTTTTCTATAATGTGATGTTTTAGAATGTGATATGCAAATACGTTTGTCTTTATAATTTGCTTAACACGCAACTGAAATACCCATTTACCACCATCGAGATCTTGGAATCACGATGCGTAATGACGCACAGCTCCTGACTCCCCTCTTCCCTTTCCTCTGTGTTTCACTCATGAAGTGGAGCTGAGCGCACGCTGACGTGGTGAGTGTGAGTCCAAGAGGGTTCTATTCCCTGATTTATATCAAGCAATGACAATCAACTAGAGTTGGATGTACAAATGTGAGAACAGCCAGAATGTTTGGATGAAGAAAAAAGGGCTGCGCTTGTCTGTCGTGTCTCCCAGGTTCCAGATGTGCGGGGCAGATGTGGTGGTCGTCGCGATGGTGGTATAGTGGTGAGCATAGCTGCCTTCCAAGCAGTTGACCCGGGTTCGATTCCCGGCCATCGCATGCACGTAACGTGAAACATTTTGCTGGAGCGAATGTGTCATTGAAATAGAAGACGGTTTTGTGGAGTGGATTGAGCACCATCACCAGTATTTCAGAAGTAATTCTACAGGGTTAATCCAGGCAGATTGAATTTTTCTCTGATCTGATCCGAAATCGGGTATTTCAAAGCAGAATTAACCTGAAGATTTGAATCTAGATTTGTAAATCCAATCCTGCCAAAAATCCAAAAATCTGGAATTTTGGCACATTTGCAAATTATATTGATTTATTGTAACATAAGTTACTATTTTAAAGTTATAACATTGACATCTAAGTAGATAGTGGTAAAATCTTTAAATAAAATGTGACTTTAAATAAAATGTGACTTTTAGTTTGGCTTTATTTTGTTTTTAAACACATCAATCAATCAATCAATCAATCTTTATTTCTATAGCGTCTTATACAATCAAAATTGTTTCAAGGTGCTTTACAGAATCCCAGGGCCCTAACCCCAGACAAGCAACAGTGGCAAGGAAAAACTCCCCTTTAACAGGAAGAAACCTTGAGCAGGACCAGGCTCATGTAGGGGGACCTTCCTGCTGATGGCCGGCTGGGTAGAGAGAGAGAGAGGAGAGGAGAGGAAGAAGAGGGAGAGGAGAGGAGAGGCACAGAACACAGAAAACATACACAGAGATACAAAAATACCATATACAACAGGTCGGCGGGCCAGATTTTGTCATGCAGCTCCGACGGCGGCGATACCTGTAAATAAATAGAGGGGGGGGGCAGAAAAACTACACAGGAATCTGCATAACTAGTCTGCTTAATGAGGAGGAGGAAAGGAGAGGAGAGGAAACCATCACCAGTGTGGAGGCCTGTCAGGTGATCCTGTTTCTGGACCCCGGCAGCCTTGGCCTATAGCAGCATAACTAGTATCTTAACCTGACGATTAGACGACCCCCTAAGTATGATCATTAGTCTATCTATGATAGTAACTGGAACTACAGAATTAATAACAATAAGCTTTTTCAAAGAGGTAGGTTTTAAGTCTGGTCTTGAAAGCAGCGATGGAGTCAGCCTCCCGTACCTGGACAGGGAGCTGGTTCCATAGCAGGGGAGCCTGGTAGCTAAATGCTCGGCCCCCCAGTCTACTCCCAAAGACTCTGGGAACCACAAGTAGACCAGCGTTCTGAGAGCGGAGCGGTCTATTGGGCTGATAAGGTATCACTAGCTCCTCCAAGTAGGATGGAGCTAGGCCTCTGAGGACCTTGTAGGTCAAGAGGAGGGTTTTAAAAATGATTCTGAATTTAACGGGCAGCCAATGAAGAGACGCCAGTACAGGAGTTATGTGATCTCTTTTGTCAATACCTGTCAGAACTCTGGCTGCAGCGTTCTGGATAAGCTGAAGACTTCTTAAAGAGTTGTTTGGGCACCCTAATAGTAGAGAATTACAATAGTCCAGCCTGGAAGTAACAAAAGCATGGACTAACTTTTCAGCATCATGCTGCAATAATATCTTCCTGATCTTTCTAATGTTCCTCAGGTGAAGAAAGGCACTTCTACAGACAAATTTTATGTGTGAGTTAAAGGAGAGGTTCTGATCAAAAGTTACTCCTAGATTCCTCACAGACAGACTAGTTTCAAAGGAGATACCATCTAGAGTGATAATGTGATCTAACCTATCCCTGAGAGGTTTAGGACCAAACACCATGACTTCAGTTTTTCATGGGTTGAGGAGAAGGAAATTTGAAGACATCCAGGACTTTATGTCCTTAAGACAGGTCTGGAGCTTCACTAACTTCTCTGTCTCTTCTGGTTTCATGGATAAGTAGAGCTGTGTGTCGTCAGCATAACAATGAAAATTTATCCCATGCTGCCGAATAATGTTTCCTAAGGGAAGCATGTACAAGGTGAAGAGGATTGGTCCAAGTACAGAACCTTGAGGGACTCCGTGGCTAACCCTACTGTATGAAGAGGGAACACCATGGACAAGAGCAAACTGGTATCTATCAGATAAATATGATCTAAACCAGTCTAGTGCTGTCCCTTTAATCCCAACCAAGTGTTCCAGTCTCTGTAACAGGATGCTGTGATCAACTGTATCAAAAGCAGCACTGAGGTCCAGCAGAACCAGCATAGAAACCAGTCCATGATCTGAAGCTATAAGAAGATCATTGGTAACTTTAAGAAGTGCTGTTTCTGTGCTGTGGTGAGCTCTGAAGCCTGACTGAAACATCTCAAACAGACTGTTCCTCTGCAGGTGCTCCAGTAACTGAGTCACCACCACCTTCTCAAGAATTTTAGAAATAAAAGGAAGGTTGGATATCGGCCTATAATTTGCTAACACGTCAGGATCCAGTGATGGTTTTTTAAGCAACGGCTCAATCACTGCCACCTTGTAGAACCGAGGTACATAACCTGTTACTAAGGAAGAATTGATCTGGTCCAAGATAGGACTGCCTATCAATGGTAGAACATCCTTCAACAGGTGTGTTGGGATGGGATCTAAAAGACACGTGGTGGTCTTGGATTTCTGAATCAGCGAAGACGCCTCAGAAAAATATATAGGGATGAAGGAGTTTAAGGGCTCGTTGGAGAACCTGTATGTTCCCACGGTCAGCACATCTGGTGATGGTCCAGATGTTGGGATGGCCTGCTTAGCTTTCTCTCTAATGGCTAGTACTTTATGAGTGAAGAAGCTCATGAAGTCTTCACCAGTAAGGGAGGAAGGGATACGTGGGTCTAAAGCACTGTGACTCTGAGTTAATTTGGCCACGGTGCTGAAAAGGAACCTGGGGTTGCTCTTATTTTCCTCAATTAAAGAAGAATAATAGGCTGTTCTAGCCTTGCGAAGGGCCTTTTTGTAAACTAATAGACAGTCTTTCCAGGCTACATGATAGCTGTCTATTTTACAGGAATGCCACTTCCTTTCCAGTCTTCGCACTTTCTGCTTGAGGGTCCTGATATGTGAATTATACCAGGGGGCACACCTCCTCTGATTTGCTGTTTTCTTTTTCAGGGGGGCAACAGAATCAAGTGTGATTCTCAGTGAGGCTGCTACACCTTCAGCAATAGAGTCAACCTCTGTAGGGCTAAGATTATAATGATTGATCCCTGGGGAAACACATGGTGGTCCTGGGATTAGCACAGGGATTGCTTCCTTAAACTCAGCTACAGCATTATCTGAAAGACATCTGTGATAGTAAGACTGTGCTCTGAGCATAGAAGAATCCTTAATCATAAATGTGAAAGTGATCAAAGAATGGTCTGACAGGAGTGGGTTCTGAGGAAACACTGACACATGTTCTACCTCAACACCATAAGTCAGAACTAGATCTAGGGTGTGGTTGAAGGTGTGAGTTGGTTGGTTTATCTGCTGGAGGAAACCAACTGACTCAAGTAATGAAATGAAGCCATTTCTAAAGCTGTCATTTACAAGGTCTACGTGGATGTTAAAGTCTCCAATGATAATGACTTTGTCTGCTCTAAGGACCAAGTCGGATAAGAAATCAGAGAACTCAGATAGGAAATCTGAATGTGGCCCAGCAGGAGGCCGATATACAACTACAAACAGAAGTGGCTTTTCTGTCTTCCGGTTCAGATGGGTGATGCCAAGAGTCAGGCTTTCAAATGAGCTGGAACTATGTTTTGGTCTAGGGTTGATTGATAACTTGGAGTGATATATTGCTGCCACTCCCCCTCCACGACCAGTAAGACGAGGAATATGATAATTAAGATGAGTAGGAGGAGTAGATTCGTTTAAACTAACATAATCCTCCTCCTGAAGCCAGGTCTCAGTAAGGCAAAATAAATCAATGTGATGATCCGCTATCAGGTCATGTACTAACAGGGATTTACACAAAAGAGATCTAATATTTAACAGTCCACATTTAATTGTGATGTTGGTTTCTCCAACTTGTGCTTTAGTATTAATTTTAATAAGATTATGGTGATTGACCGCTCCCCTACTCCGCGCTTGGTGAACTCTAGGCCGTGGAACAGAGACCACCTCTATGGTATTAACTATGTTATTATTGGTGGATGAGGGCTCTATGGAAGCAGCAGAGAGGTGTGTAAGACTACAACTCTGCATCCTGGTCTGGACCCTGGTTTGTCAGGTCACTTTGGGTCTAATAAAATCAGCCAAGTTGCTAGAAATGACAGAGGCACCATCCCGTGTGGGATGAACACAGTCTCTCCGAATCAGACCAGGTTTTCCCCAAAAACTCTTCCAATTATCTATAAAGGACACCTGGTTTTGGGGGCACCACCGTGACAACCAGCGACGAAGCGACGACATGCGGCTATACATTTCATCGCTGGCCAGATTGGGAAGGGGACCAGAGAATGCTACGGAGTCCGACATCTTTTTTGCATACCTGCACACCGACTCTATGTTAATTTTGGTGACTTCTGACTGGCGAAGCCGGGTGTCGTTTGCGCCGACGTGAATAATAACTTTACTGTATTTACGTTTACTTTTCGCCAGCAGCTTTAAATTGGCTTCTATGTCGCCCGCTCTGGCCCCCGGGATACACTTGACTATGGTCGCTGGGGTCGGCTTCACGTAGCGCAGGACTGAGTCGCCAAACAACTTCCTGTTTCCTGGCAATGATCCAGGGAGGGACAGATTTTGAAATCCCTATCCAGGTGGGTCAGGATCATTTTGATCCTATCCTGCAAGGTTTTGAAAAACTGGGATAGATTATTATGATCCACAGACCAGGATAGGGGGATTTACAAATCTGGATAATTTTGATTTGGATTTGGAGTTTTAAAATACTGGGCCCTGAGGATGAATGTCAATAACAGCAGAGAGATGCTGATTGACTTCATGAAGAAGGGGATGCAGTCACAGCTACTACGGATCAGTGGGCAGGTGGTGGAAGAGGTGGAGGACTAGAAATACCAGGGAGTGGAGATCCACAATAGACTGGACTGGAAATCTAACATGGAGGCTGTGGAGAACAAGGAGAGGAGCAGACTTGATTTCCTGAGGAAGCTAAGATCCTTCAACATGTGCAGCAAAATCTTGGAGATCTTCAACCAGTCTTTTGTTGCCATCTTCTTAGCTGCCTTACAAACAGTTGACCTGGTTCAATTCCGGCTGTCGCGTGTACAGTGTCCAGTTCATGGAGGTCTGTGTTTCTGCAACCAGCCCCTGCTGTTGGTTAAATATCTCTTCCTGTCTCTCTCTCTGAAGCAAGTCCAACCAGCCATTGTTTCCTCCACAGGGGGTCGACTGGAGCCTATCCCAGTTATCATTGGGGGACGGTGCAGTACATATAGACAGGGCTGAAACAAATATACAGACAACATTCGCTCTCACATTCAGTCTCCAATTAACCTAATCCCCAGTTGTGCATGCCTTTGGAATGTGGTATGAAGCTGGAATACCTGGAGAACCCATGCAAGCACAGGGAGAACACGCAAACTACACGGCGAAAGTTCGGGATTTGAACCCGGGGCTTTCTTGCTGTGAGGCGACGGTGCTAATCACCACACCACCATGTCGGCCATAGAAATATTTATTTCTGAGAAAAATAGTTACAGTGTCAGTGTGAAGGAGAAAACTTATTTCTTGTGGTTTTTAAATGCATCAGATTTTAAATAGCCATTGTCAATTATCAGAAAAGGAGTAATTTCCCAGTTGTCCCAGAAGATTTGCATTTTTTTTAAACACATGAGCACTCTTGCTGTTTTCATTTGCCCAGGAAGAATTAGTTTCAAATCCTTTTTTAACATTCACTGTGATTTATTCTATTTGAGAACTATTTGAGTCCACATTAGTAGAGTCACCCTAATCATGCCTCTGATACAGAAAAACTCGAATTGACGAACTCACGATAAATTACAGAGAAGTCAGCTTGACATAATTTGGCTTATTGACATAAATGTGCAGCTTGTGTTTGACATCTTAGTGTCAGTAAAGACAGTTTGCGAGAGAAGTTTCAGTTATGAAAACCTCATAATGTTAATTTAAAATGTAAATTTTAAAATGTAAAAACAGGAATTATTTGCAAATCTCATAAACTAATGATACATTTTACCATGACCGGGACATGACCGGGTATGAAATAACTTTTACGGACAGAATTTCTAGGCGCAGCCAGGGAGTGGAGGGTGTCGAGTTCGGTGGGCGGAAGATCTCATCACTGCTTTTTGCGGATGATGTGGTTCTTCTGGCATCATCGATGTGGTTCTTCTGGCATCACCCGTCCGTCTGTCCATAAATCAACCTAACCATAACCACCCCCCCCCGTCCGCAGTACAATTGTTTAAAAAAAAAAACTTTGCCCACCCCTGCTCTATCCAAACACTCCTGGCCCGGCCCCTCTGTCAAATTTTAGAACCCATTGTGGCCTGCGAGTCAGAAAGTTTGCCCACCCCTGGTCTAGGTGCAAGCAAAAGGCCCACCCCAGCTCGCCATCTCTCACCCTGCACAACTCCAGTGTAGAAGAGTGTCCAAACCCCCTCAAGGACTTGGGTTCCCGAGCTGATGCTCTGTGTGGAGGTGTATGCAAACTCCTAAACCATGATAAGGTGATGCTTCATGGAGGAGAGAATGACAAAATCTTTTCAGTTAAATTGAACTGAATCAAAATTATCAACACCAAACAGAAATCAAAGGTAAAACCACAAATGCACCCTGTATTTTGCCTCCTCCTGACCCACTTCTGGATCTCAACTATCTGAAAAATCTTTACCAACTTTAATCCCAAAGTCACTTTATTTAATTTAGATGTCAATATATTTTTCATTCTGTGTCATTATGTGCAGTGTTTTGTTATTGTTCAGCTGTTGTGTCTTCATGTTTTGTAATTGTCTGTATATATGCTCTACTGTACATCGAGTGTCAAGAAAACAGTCAAGAGTGCACATACATGCACATACTCAGCAAACAAACAAACAAACAAATTCTGAATCTAATGTAGATTATTTTCATCCCATGAATTTTGAGTATCTGCAGCCACAAACCATTGCAGGTCACATCATTTAAAAATCTGGCTATTTTCATTGAATGTTTGGAGGATGCCCACATGAGGGACTGTTTAGTCTTTCCACTACAAATGGACCTGAAGACTTTGCTCTCTGTGTAAGGGAAATCAACATTAAGTGCCTTTTGAGTTGTTCAATTTATGTATATTCATGTGAAAATAGTGTTTGAATAAATCACTGCCTCGCAATCCCACTTTTGAAAATTGGTGTAGGAGTGAAAACTTGCTTGAAAATCAGGAGTTTGGATGCATGAGGTTTTAATTCCGCTCCTGTGACGTCATCACCACTGGAGGCTATTTGCATAATCCCACCTCTCTTCTACCACTTGAATTCACCAGCTCATGCTGAACCTGACAAAACGCCATCATTAATTGCCAGTTGTGTAAAAGATACCTAAACGTCACTTCCATGTCATGATTACTCTCAGCAAGCGGAGACGAGCTCTACCGTACTCATCCATCTGCAGAGGTCCACCTCGATTTTAATGGATTTAAAGTCAGAATCCACGATCAACGTCTCAGGCAACTCAGGAAATTACACCTTGGCCACGATCACCTCATTACCACCTTATCATTTTTGTCATCAAACTTTTCTTAGAACTGGACTATATGTGACGTGAAAAAAGAGGACAAATGAATGTCCAACTTGGATACCAGATATCTGTGTATCAGATCTTTGCAGATTTAAAATTTACTGTATGGGAAGAGAAATCAAATGGAAACAGATAAAATATGAATTTAAAATATGCTTTACATGTACGTTTCTAAAGCTTTGATATTGCGACTGGACAAGTGAAAAGTATTTCTACTGTGGATCTTCACCTTTTATGTAATTAAATGCATTAATGTAAAAAAATAATTACCTTCAACACAACCTGTTAAGCCTGTAATACTGCTGACATTGAGCAAAAGTGTCTGTTTCAACACAAGATTGAGCTATAGTCTAGAGAGGTGTTTGTACTGCATTGTGCTAAGACTTTGTTGGGCTTTAAATAAATGTCAATGATCAGTAAAGAACTTTATTATCGTTGTTCTGAAAATGTCTTCTTTACAATTACCAATCTCCAAAAAATTGATTTACTTGTAACAACATAACATGTTGACACTTGACTGTGTTAATTAATCGAACATTTAATCTCAGGTTTATAAATCATCAGATCGATATCTTGATTTCGGATAATTTTCTTTACATGTTTTTCTGTAAAGGCTCGATCAGACACTTGTTGTACTCGGACACTTGCTGGTAGACGGTCTGAGCCACTGAGTTGTAGTCACTTTCCTGAGTTTTAGAAGAGATGACTGAAATGTAGGTTAAAGAAAGAAACGAGAAATCATTGAAAAAAAAAAAAACTAACCATAATTCCTCACTTCTCATCTTTACCGATATCTTTAACAAACATTCACTGAGAAGAATTGATCAGAATTAATGAACTAGATTCTAAAACTGATGGGAAAATAAAGTCTGAATACAGAAATTCTGCTGTAAACTAAAACTAAATGGAATGTTCCACCCACTGAAGGTCTATGAATGGAAATCATCATGTGATCATAAATAACAGAGGCATTTATAGTTTTGAATGATCTTTGAATGAGTCTTCTCATTAGAGGAGTCAATAACAAAACTCAGTGAAATAATGAATAATGATATAAACCGATATTAGTGACATGCTGTGTGGTTTTATTTCTACAAAACAATGGATCATCACTCCTGAACTGCCCTTTCAAATAATATAGATATTATTTTAAGTAAAATAATATACATTGGCAGAAGGATACATTCTTTCATTACAAAGTTGTTTTGCTCCAAATGTTGCCATTTCCTCTCCAGGTTAGACAGCTTGAAAACACAAGAAAAAGAACACGGTTAGCATGAATCCAGTTGAATGACACTAAAGTATAAGAGTATTCCTCTGCAACTAAATCTGTGGCAAATGTAGGTAATTCAAGACAAAGAAAAATGGATAAAACAGCATCCATCAGTTGCTGTCTGATAAATAACGGTTTTATCAAATGTGCCAGTGAAATTAATAAACAATATGTTGGTGAACTAAACATAAACGTAGCAGCATAAACTGTTCTTACCTGTGCATGAGTCTCGTTTTCTTGCAGTTTTCTCTTTAGAGCTTCATATTTCTGATTCATTTCTTCCAACAGCTGCTTGAAACAATCCCGATGCTGAGTCAATGACTGTCGCTCCTCCTGTAACCTCTGAAACAAGGAAGCTGCTGTTAGCCTGACAGCAAAACACAGTTTTACTAAATAATAAGAGTCATCATCAGGTGGTAGAAGAGCTGAAAAAGGACAGAAGAAGATGGCTCAACAGTCTAAAGCAGGGGTGTCAAACCCGTTCCACAAAGGTTTTTGTTCTCCCAGTCAAGCACACACAGTTTGACCAATCAGCTGTCTGAAGACTCAGATCAGTTGATTAAATGAGTCCAGTCTGGTGTGTTGCTGGGTTGGAACAAAAACCTGCAGCCACACCCTTTGTGGAACCGGTTTGACACCTGTGGTGTAGAGCAATAAAAAGGATATAAAAGAAAGGAAAAAGCATGCACAGTCGAGTTGGAGAACGTGTCAGGGATGACGTGGGATCAAAGAAAACTGCAAGAGTTGTTTTGTTTAGAGACGGTGGCACTGAGGAGAACCCAGGACACAAACATACAAGATGTTTTAATTAGATAAAGCCAGAGAGGCCAGACTGAGAAGATTTGGTGAATATCAGCAGGAGGACTCAGGTTGGAACTGTCACGCATGATATTTAAGGAAGAAATGAAAGAGGACGACATTAGTTGGAGCAAGAGAAGAAGATGCAGAACAGGCTCAGATGGAGAGAGCTGATTGGCTGTTGGGCCGCCTGAGGGGAGCAGCTGAACGGAGGACAATATGGGCAGCAGATTATAATAAGTTTCCTTTATTCCTTTATTTAGTTTAAACGGCATCACTAAACAACCCAGTAATAATGTGATGTGATTTCATCCCAAATACCTTCTTCTTGTTGTCTGCAGTGTGTCTCAGATTGTCCAGATCACTGTAGACCGTCAGCTCTGACTCCATAGTGCCGATTCGTTCCTTCAGGCTGCTCAGCTCATTCTTAATCTTTCCTTCCAGCTGCTGCACCTTCTCTAGGTCCTGCTGGAGACGCTCCGTCTCTTCAGAGACAGATTTATTTTTGATTCTTTAGTTCTATTGATATATTTATTCCTGACGCCCCCCCGTCTCTGTGTCTACGTTACTGACCTGTCGCCAGCCCCCTGGCGGTGCTCTTGGACTGCACCACCTCTGTCTCCTTACTGACCAGCACATCCTGCATGTTCCTCAGCTCACTGGCTGTCACTGTATCCACATGACGCAGTCGCATCATATTCTAAAAACACATAATATTTGGATTTAGGTTTCCTCACACGTTCTGTCCATGTCTGATGAACCCCTCCCTCCTCTTCCTCCTCACTCTGCTGCACAGCTCCAGGAGGGAGATGATGTTCTCCTCAACACGAGTCATCTCTTCCTGCTCCTGAAGCTTTGACTTGTCAAATGATGACAGAAACCCTGAAAACAATCAACAAAATAAAAGTATACAGCACATCTAAATTTAATCAGCGGGCTGCACCTTTGTGGGTCAACTTTAACACACTGGTACTCACGGTCAATCTCCTCCTCTCGCTTCTTCAGCTCTTTGTATTTCTGCCAAGGCTCCCCTGAAGAACAGATTAGGAATATTACCATTAACACTGATAGGTGGCAAGAATTTGAACTTCAGTCCAAGAACTCTAAAGTCACAGTTAAAAATCCTCAACACCCCAATCACCTGGGTCAAAATCATCATCATCAAAATTGTCATCACATTTGTGGGTTAAATTTAAAATAATTTGAAAACATGAACTGATTTAATTATTTTCATGGTCAGACAAAAATCAAAGTCATCATACACGTTACCCTGTGATTCAGCCTGGTCCAACTGGTGGATCTCCTCTGTGATCTGTCTTGTTCTTTCCCTGAGTTCTGTAAGCCTGGAAAGAAGTGCACACGCACGCACACACACACACATTTGCTCAACGTCAAAGGATGGAAGAGCTGATGAAGAGCTGAGGTTTTGGTTGAAAGCATACATACTGTCTCTCCATACTGGCGATTTCCTGGTTGTCATCCTTCACCTGGAAAAAAAAAGTTTTCACTAGTTTACTCATTTACAATCTGAAGTAATACATGAAAACAAACATAATGATTTTTAAAGGGATAAACTGAAACAGGATCAGAGACATCAACATGTGAAGTTGGAGAAACTGTATAGGAGCTGTGGATGAGCAGATGGGGACATTCTCATTGACTTCAATTATTCAGGATTCAGCTGCAACTATCGTTCAGTTGAGTTTAAAAGCGCTCCAACTGAGCGTTGGCCCCGACTGAAAGCACGTCTTTCTCCGTGTGGTTAACCTGTGTCCATGACTTCATCCCAGAATGTTATTGTCAGGCTGACAAATGTTTACACCACATATATTTTTGATATTTTCAAAGCAGAAGAGCAGTTCATCCTACAGTTTATGAACTTTTGTCTTAGGTACCTTAGAAGCATTGTCAACCTCTTTGATTTGTCATGTATCAGTACTGTAGAGATGTTTTGATTTAAGATGTTTGATATAATGTGTGATTATTTTTTTATCGAAGAGGATGGGCTCCTTTACTACAAATGACTGTGACATTTTGCTGTTTGTCTTCTAAACATTTTGACAAATAAATAATTAATTCCAACAAACACACAGTAAGCCCAACACACTTCACTTTTGTTTTGAATTAATGTGCTTTATGAGTGACCCACTACAGTAAAACGTGCCTGTTTGAATAATTTCTCCCTCTCCTCTTGAGGGGAGACCAGGGTCTTCTCTTCAGCTACCATGGTGTCCCGCTTCCCTTCGAGTGCCGACAGCATCTCATGTAGACGAATCATTTCCTGTTTTATGTACGAGTGGGCCAGCTCCTGAATGAAAGATAATTAAATACATAAGTCTCTTCAAAGCAATGGAGTATGAAAACACACCTGCACACGTTGTGAACAAATAATAGAATATATTTTTTAAAGAATTAATGAGAATTTCTTTCATCAAAACTTCATGATGAAAGCTTCCTCCATTTCAGACTACAG
The DNA here is from genome assembly GCA_911728415.1 of Lagocephalus sceleratus. Classification (NCBI taxonomy): domain Eukaryota; kingdom Metazoa; phylum Chordata; class Actinopteri; order Tetraodontiformes; family Tetraodontidae; genus Lagocephalus; species Lagocephalus sceleratus. Next base: position 497,377 of record CAJVRN010000004.1, read on the forward strand.
CAAAACTCGGTTGTAACATCAGGTTTCAACACTAGAGGGCAGACACTCTTCAAGTTTACCACAAAATATGCCTGAAATACTTTGGTACTCTTCAATTTGAAGAGTTGGACCAGAAACAATCAACACTACTTCGTACCCAAATACATTTGCTTTTCAACAAAAAAAGTGGTTTTGGAGTTTAGCTACTCTTTAATGAACAGTGACAATATCTGAGCCTTGTTGGATAAGATTCATTATATTGATCCCATGGCGGAATTCAGTATGTCATGTATGTTTTCATAACAGCAAATTGATTCACTTAGATTATTTATTTAATTCATTGTTATTTCAGTCATGCAACATTACTTACAGATTCATAAACTTCCTTTTTTTTAATCAGAATGTCCAGCTCCTCCTGATGAACAGCCAGCTCCTGCAAAAGGAGTGAAAAAAGGAAATTAATGACTCTTAATGACTAAGAAATTAATTAGGCAATGTGACATTATGAGCCACAATTTTAAGAAAATTAGTAAGAAACGTATATATGTAAGTAATGAAAATAATGAATCAGTAAGAAAAATGGATGGAATTATTAACTATCAATCTTGCATTAACCATCGCTTATTCTTCATCAGGAGGGTGCAGGAGAACACCCAGGCAGGTTATGTTAGGACATACACTCCTTACATTTGATAGAGCTGTGATGATACCTGTAGCAGTTCCTCACTGGTTGCCATAAGGGAGAAGTACTTCTCCTGCTTTGCAGCAGGCATCGCCTGGACAATTTCATCTGTGGCTCTCTGCTCTCTCTTGATTTCCTGATCTATGTCTCTGACAGCCTCCTCTAAGCTGCAGAAAAACACAACCAGGTAGTTTGTTAGTTACATTTGGATATTTGCTTTCTTTACTTTGTAAAGAGACTGGCAAAAAACCCAGAGATTCCACATTCACCATTACAGATGAAAGGGCTCAGATAAGATTTATAAGTTGTGATTCCATACCTCTCACTACGGGAAAAGGGCTGACTGGAGGATAAATGGTTACCAAGCTGTAAAAGCCTGTGTATTGTTTACAACCAAGGCTAAAGGTTAATCTCTTTTCTTACTGACTAATTCACAGGTACAGGTAGATTAAAGTTCGCCATGGCCGAAGAAGTAAAGGTAAGTGTCTTGTGATTTGATATTGAATGCTAATGCAAACCGTGAAGATACAAGAAACCTCAAAGAAGGAAGAGATTTAGGTTTTCATTTATCAGTAGGGATACACAACATATACCCAAAGTGAATAATTAAGGTTGGTTTCTACTTTAATGTAAAGCTTTGGAGATAATACCTTGCACCACCACACACATCTATATCTGTACATGTGTACATTTTAACGAAACAACTCTGCAACATTCTTGATGAAATAGAAGATATTCATTTTCATTTATCAGCTGAGGGAAACATTTGGAATGGGAAATATGATGATTGATTGATTCTATTTGACACTGACAGAACATCCTCTTTATGAGAGCAAACCTGCAGTAACTAAAAACAGCAAGAATCAGAATCAGCTTTATGGACCATTTACGGTGACGTACAATTAAAAAAAAAGATTCACAGATAATATTGACAAATTAACAACCAAAACAATCTACCAAACTACAGAAAATAGGAAAAGGAAAACATGTTTATATGTATCCTGGATGTATATTTATATGGATGGACTTTACAAATATGTATTTTTACAAACTGACATGCCTAGTAAATATTTTTGTGCAGATCAGCTCAAACTATAAAAGTGTACTGACAGTTGAACCCGGCTGAACTACCTAAAGAGCTTGAGAAAGAACATCCTTGGTTCAGCCTTTTGGCAAAATGTGTCTTTGTGGGAGGACCCCTTCTATTCCTGGGAGAGGGGGTCTGACTGCACCACCTGATCCACCCTCAAATCTGTAAGCTGAACATCAGTCAGCCAGTCCCGGCAATGTTGTGAATTTGGAAAAGCCCCAGCCTCCTTTCAGTCAAGAGGTTGGTAATCCACTGACAGGTGGGGTGCACAGCAAGCTGGGTGTGATTCTGATGGAGGATGTCTGGAACAATGTCATCAGTCATGGAGTCAGCATCCTCCTTTATTCTAAACAAACTGCAGGGGGTCCAGCAGCAGTTCTGTAACTCCCTCAGGTGGTTCAGCATCAGTATTTCAAAGGCTTTCTTGAACACAGATGTCAAGGCCATGGGTCTGTAGGCATTTTGCTGGAGGACTATTTGGGGACAGCATGTGGGGGTTCACACAGCTCCAATGATCTGTTGAACATCTGAAGGTGGATGAGGGTCATTGGATCCTGAAGCCTTCCTTGTTTTCAACTTCTGAAATTGCAGGTTGGGGCGCTCAGACGGGGGAGGGCAGGGAGGGGTTGGTTGTGCAGATAGAGTTGCACTCCATCTAATATGATGTGCAATCATTTTTTTCAGGGCAGAACAAAAAAATGTCAGCAAACATCTCTGCTGCTGTGGGTGATGGTGGCAGTTTTGGTGGATACTCCTGGAAATAATGCTGCTCAGATTAGCAAAATGGTGAGAAAATGTCTTTCTAATAATTAAGCATTTTTGTGACATTGCTTTTATTATGTAATTTAATTGAACATTGTAATTGTTAAAAAAAAACCCCAATTAGGAACCCAGCACTCTGCAAGCCATTAGTGTTGGCAATGCTACAGTCACCAAACTGCTGTTTGAAGAGAGCCTGATCACTCTAAATGATGAAGACAGACGGGCACTGGCTACTTATCCCAGACTGGAAGAACTACACCTGGACGGCAACCTAGTGTCTTATTTACCAGCCAATTACTTCACTGTGGTGCCACAACTCCGACTTTTGTCTCTGTCCAGGAACAGAATCAGCAGGTAAATATACAACGACCTATACAACCTGTAGGTTTTGTTGTAAAAGTACTGTTAGCTACTAATAAAAAAGATAAAAAAAGAACAGGTTGTATGATAAAAATGTGAATTATTGCATTGTTTGTTGTATTGTATTAAATTATACTATAATGTGACTTCTGATGCATGACTGGCTACAGCCTTAGCAAATTAATGCCTCACTGTTTGTTACTCCAGCCTGGATCCAGAGTCGTTTTCTGGCCTAGATGTCTTGACAGAACTTGACCTTTCCAACAATCTGCTCACAAATATCCACATAGAGCTCTTCAGACAGCTATATAAAATTCCGGTAAGGGAAATCTGATGTGTATCAAAACCAAATGAGTTTTTCTTCTCATTTATTGAAATGCTATATCTATAGAGTGATTCCATTCCATCAGAAGTTAAGCAGAATTGAATATATTTTGATTCAAGGTTTTAAAGCTAGAAGGGAACCCCTGGAATTGTTCATGTCCACTGCTGAAAAATGTTGGGGATGGAAAACAAGCAGGTACTTCCTTTCCTTTCTACAGCATAGAAGTTAGCTTTTTGATTCAGACTGTATAATCCCTGGAAACCTCATTACTAATAATGTTTAACCAGCTAAAAATGGCTTCATACAGATTTTCTATTAACTGTTTTACAATGATTTGCTATTGTTTAATCTCACTAGAACATAGCCTAAATATTGTCAGTTTCTGTAACTTAGTAAAAATTGAGATCTGTAATAATACATTTAAAAAAATTGAACTTGACATTGAAGTGAAGGATGTTGTGGTTTTATGGTTTATTTCTTTACCTTCTAGAAGGAGTGTAGATTGCATAAAAAGTAGGGAAGTTGATGAAAATAGTGTTGAGACTAAGAGAAGCTGCAGATGTGGATGGAATATTCTTTGGATCATTTTATAATTTAAAAATATGTTCCAATCCTTCGATTGGTTAGTGCTTGTTTCCTTTATTTCTGCTGTACTTATTCAATCACTTGACCGTTCTGCACCCAATTTCACAAAAAAGACATCAAAAGGCATTAATCTAGAAAAAAATCTGGCATCTGGGAGTGAATCAGGGTGTTTATAGGAGGTGACTGGAGATGGAACTTGAATGGAAAACTGACTGGAAAATTCAAAATAAGCAGGAAGGATGGCAGAGAGGACTGTGAAAATGTGGGTGTTTTGAGGGCATCAAAGAAAAGAAAAATCACATTGAAGTGTAAGCATTTTTAAAATTTGGTTGCAAGTTTGTTTTGTGTAATCTGTTAAGTTGTCTAAGTTATAACTGTAGCCATAATATTGTTATTCTGTACACAATTACACAAGTTACAAATGAGTTGTCAGGCAGTAATTGTAGAGGTCCTCCCCAAATGTGCATTATCAGATTTAAATTATGATTAATTAATTAATCATTAATTTGCCTTGCTCTACAGATGGACCTAACTTCACCTGCGTCTTTCTAAAAAGTCAGGAAGTGAGGGAGTTTATTCAGGTTACTTCTGTGTGTGACTCACTGATACAAAGCCGCAGCAAGAGAGACAAGACCAAACCAGTAACTGTCAGTTTTCAACAGTCATCAAGATCACTCGGTATTCAGAAAACCACGACGGGCCACGGCACCGTGGAAGGTAGGACAAAGAAAATGGTAGATATATTCAAATTCAAGTTCAAAATCTGATCTGGTCTCTCCACCTTCATCCATCAAACCCAACTAGATGAGACACCAGTGGTCAGCAACACATGGAAGTTTACCACCTGTGTTGCCGCCTTGGCACTATGCACTTTGACAGTTGTGGTATGTGCGATCAAGGGTCCTTCCTGGTACAAACTCTTCCATAACTACCGTCACCAGCAACTACAACAACAAGAGGAAGATGATATAATTTCAACAGTCTTCACAAAAAGCAGCAGTTCAACAAGTAATCAAACGTTCACCTTTAAGCCACAAAATGGACAGATAGAAGAGGATGATGGCTATATTGAGGATCATTTTATCACAAGAGAAGGAGAATTAGCAAAGCAGAGAAGCAAAGAAATGATAACCACATTTTCTGGCTGAAAAAAATGTGGACCGGTTTCTGCTTTTTTCCTTTTTTTCATTTACTCCATCATGTTTACAACATATTAGGACCTACTAAGATTTTAGTTCGTTTCCATCACTCACTCACTCACCAACCCACCCACCACAAACAACCATTCGCTTATTGTCAATAAGAGCTGAAACACAATTATTTTTTTTCTGTTTACATTTTTGTATCTATCAAAATTTGCAAACTCAAGTAACAGGTCAAGAAGATAGATCGACCTATTCCACTGGATGAGGTCAAACAATGAAACACAGCTCTTTTAAAACATTTCATTGCATGTAGCAAGTGGGCTCTTTCTACATTTTACCAAGCACCATTTATTTACTTCAAAAACAAGGAAAGCAAATTATAGATAAAGACAACATCAGGCTTCCTAAACGCAGGAAACATTTCAGATACAAGATCTTCAAATGGAAGTGAAATTTACAGTATACAGTAACATATAGAGTATAAATCAGTTCATGATCTGTGAACTGCTATTCAGAGAAAATCAGAAATACTTGTATATATAAATAACAAATTAAATATATTCAGTGTTAAAAACTAGCATAACATTGAACATAATAGCCATTGAGACAAACCATTTAAACATCCAGAGTCTCATTTATAAATACCTCTGTAAATAATGATTACTCACCTTCTCCTGTCAGTGAAGATTCGATCAATGCTTTCAGCTTCACAATCATTCTTGGCTTTGACCTGCCCAAACATGAGAATTATATAATTATATCCTTAATAATTTAGATACTGATGCAGTTTCTCAGTTTTTTTATATTATTCATACATTACTTTGTTTTAAAGCACAATAACGTATATGTATAAATATTATGGATTTAACAAGATAACAGGCCACACTTGTCAACCAGTTGGCCATGTGTTTTTTGTAGAAAAGAGGCAAAACATTAAACTAACATAAAACTGTAACTTGTGTAGAAACTGTATTATTATCCAAATAAATGAAATCTTCAACTCTGAATTTGACTTTTTTAATCAAAAAAAGTTACCTTACTGATCAGAGTGTACTTACAATGTTATATTCATTGATCATTTCTTCTGTCTCTGTGTTGGTGTTCAGTTTGTCCACAAACTGAAAAAAATAGAAAAAAATGAGATTAATACACTTTGGGAATGCAATTTTAATATTCCACATTGAGTTGTCTCTTTATTATTTTTATTTATGAATTAAAAAGCCAAGACATCCATCTTAAAGGTGCCAAATCTGGGATACTTTTTGATTCATTTTCTATTAACTCACTTGTTTTTCCTATCCTGTCCCTCTCCTACAGGGACTTTCAGAGAAGCATATTACAACATGCACTATAAGACCAAAAATACTGCCTTTTATATACGTATCTACTTTATTCTGACCTGCCAGGGAACAACAGATGCAAATCAGCAGCTGTGCTAACTCTGGATTTACATTCATATTTTTAATACCACAATGTACATTGTCCCATCCATCCATCCATCATTTTCTACTGCTTAGTCCTCCACAGAGGATCATGGGGGGACTGTAGCATATCCCTGGATGCCAGTCAGTCACAGGGCTGACACAAGGAGACAAACAATGGACAATTTAGAGTTTCCAATTAACCTATTCTGCCGCTGGTTTCTCCACTGAGTCCTGGAGCACATTGGGCGAAGGCGGGGTACACCCTGGACTGGATGCCAGTCAGTTGCAGGGCTAACACAAAGAGACAAAAAAAACATTCTCACACACTCACACCTACGGGCAATTTTATAGTTCCCAATCAACCTATTCCCCAGTTGTGTATGTCTTTGGACTGTGGGAGGAATCTCAAGTACCTGGAGAGAAGCCACGCAGGCACAGGGAGAACATTTAAACTACACACAGAAAGTCCCCAGCCTCCATCCCAACCGAGATTTGAACCCGGGGGCCTTCTTGCTGTGAGGTGACAGTGCTTTTAAATAAAATTATTAAAGATATTAAAAGAATTGCAAAAAATACCATGTTGTAGTCGGCAAGTTTCCCTTGCAAATCCTTTATTTCTTGGGCCAGGCCTTCAGCTCTTAAGGGAAAAAAGATACGATGTACAAAATAATAACCATTATTTTCTCATATTTGGGAATTCAGACAGATTAGTTTATGATTCCAACAATTCTGTAGTTGAATTATTTTTAAATCAGAATTCTGAGACACAGCTGATGTTGATAAAAAATACTTGAGATCAAAATCAAAATGTGGTCACAAAGGGCATCATGACTTAGGCCATTTATGGTAAAATAAGCCATAACATCAGATGAACAACCTTGCTTATTCTACAGCAGATTGCATTCACCCTTTTCTTTGATAACTGTATTAAGAGATTATTAAACCACATATTTAATTTGAAGAAAGAAGAAAGAAGGATTTTATGGGGAACCTGTAATTCCTCTGTTTAGTACTCTCCAAGTTCCCAAATGTTTAGGTTTTAGGCATTATATAGAAAGAAGACAGTGTGCTGGAATAACACAAATGGTGCACAAACCTGTTAGAACGCTACTCACCGCTTCTCATAGGATAGATAAACAGAATTTTCCTGGTTGCTGTTGTCAATTTCTTTATGAAGTTTGCTCATCTCTGTTGTTAACTCGTTTATCTTACTCCTGAAAAATAGGAACTCTTAGACACTACAAAGAAAGTCTAGAATGCTTTAAACAAGTCACCCTGCCGGTATTACCTCAAAAGGCCAAGGAAGTAGGTTTTATCCAGAATCTGTCTCTGAGGTCCTTTAAAAGGAGGAAATCAGTTTAGAAAGTGTGATTTCGTGTTTCAAAAGGGAATCATGCGCTGATGGCCTGTCAAATTTACCTTTCAAGCCAGTCTTCATCCCACTGAGCCCCTGCTGGGTTACAGGCCTCTCGGTCACTTTGATTGGAGCTGAAAGGACTCCCGCAGTAGGGATGGAGGCTGCACCCCTCATACCAGTACCTGGAACCATCTGGTTTGGTTGTTTTAATTAAATAAAACAATGAAAATCAAAGACTATAATCTGGTGCTATTAAAAATAATACTAATACTATATATATTCTCTCACTACCGTACTATTATCTTGCATTTATGTCACAATATATCTTATGTTGTAAGACATTGGTAAAACAGAATGTTTTTTACAAGCTACAAATGTTTCAAAGCAAGTTTGGAAAAGTAAAGTCATGTTACTCCAGTTCCAACACGTATGGCTGTGGAGGGAGGTCTGACAGCTGACGGGAGTCTGGCTCCAGGAGGAAGTGCAGATCCGCTGCGGCTTAAAGGACGTCCTAAACTGGAAGGACCCCGCTGGCTCGCCATGCTCTGAAACCACAAAGATATTACACAAGATATGCGCTACTTTTGTTGTCATAAGGTGCTTTTGTTTGAAAAACCCTCTTTTAATATGGGACACTCCAAAAACGATTTAATATGGATGAACCTACTTATTAATGCTTTTTCCATAAATGCCTGTAGGACACAATTATGCTCTTGTGTCATTTTCTACTTTAGAGCATAAACGCACGTATATTAGTGCATTTAGATTTTAGAGGGTTTATAATAAAAAGGCAAGAAGCTTTTGTAAAGGATTATACTGCTGATTTTGAACTTTCAGAATTCTACAGGCTTAAGGATAAATAAATGTGGCGGCTCTCCTTCTTTACTTTTATCTAATTAAAATGTAACTGTATTGTATTCTGTAGCTATATTCTTGTGCAATTCATACACAGAAATAGAAAAAAAAGTCAACACTCCACTCGAACTCGTCAAAATCAAATGAATTTATTTTAAATTCTTAAAGGAATTCACAAATCTAAACGAGTAATCTATATGGAGTCCAGTCACCTTCGAATTAAAGCTCTTGATCTCTATTATTACCCATGTACCCATGATCACTTTCAGATAACGCTAAAAACAGATTATACTAAAAACGTTCATATTTTCTTTTATTAGAATAGTTTGTAGCGATTTAAACAGAATCAGCGACGATGTTAGCTCGTTGCCTTTAAGTAGCATGTTAAGTGTCCCATACCTTATTTCTTCGTCTTTGTTGGGATATGTCTACAATTCTATCACTTAAATGCGATTTGGCGTTTGGAAAACAAAAAAAGGCGGATTATTGCGGTGAACATTAAAAGATGTCTTGACTAAGACAACGCAGCAATGCGACCTGACGTTACCACAGTAACAGTCTTCTTCTTCTCTCGTTGAATGGAAACATGCTGAGGCTGAACACTGGCGCCCCTGTCGTCCACAGGCGGAACAGCAACAGGTTCTGTCGTAGGCAGCGTCTGAACATGGACGAGTCATTTTACATTTGACTGAACTCGGTGTCCTATATTTTCTTCTAGCTATGTTGCAAACCAGACATTTAACTTAATGCATTAAACAGAAAAAATAGCATGAGAACGAAAAATGCAATTGTCTTTTTGGTGCACATTTTTAAAACATTTTAAGGCTAAGCAAAAATGCATATTTTTTTTAAAGTTATAGATTGTTGTCAACAAGTGCAGGTTGTATCTAACATGAATAAATCATACGTACTATAGATATTATACCATAGATATATACTGCATGATGATTTGCCTCATAATGAGGAGCAGGGGTGCCCACACTCATCCTGAGAGCTATTTATGACACGACCGAGTCAAAATGATCTACCACCTACATATTTATAAATATATATTGAGAATTATTTTTATATGTTACAATGTATATATACATTTTTATATTAATAAAATACTTTTTATAATAATACAATACAATACAATACAACTACTCTGATGGCATGCACTGAATGGAATCAGCCAGGGATGCATAGTTAACCAAACGCATCCCTTTTTCATGCCTTTCTATTATTTCTTGCTTCGTTTGTATGGCCAAAAAAACCTCTCTTCTTCTTCTTTTCTTCTTTTTCACTTCTCTCCATCATTTTCCTGGGGTCCATAGCGAATAAAAGTTAAACGAAGACGACGCTAGGATACACACACCTGTACATATTGACGTCCCTCCTAGCCAATGGGATGACGTTGCTAGGTGATAGCCAATGGCAGAGCAGCTACAAGCTTGTTTCCGTTCGTTAAACTCCGCGAGCTGCGAGTAGCAGCGGTAGCGTATTTTTACCTTTCGTATCCTGAAATACCTTTCGTAACAAGAGGAAATATTTTCCCGTTGAGACGTGTCGTAACCTGAAAATTCCGCATGTATAGACGTTTGTAAGTAGAGGTCCCACTGTACTTAGCGCAGTTGTATGCGCATGCGCAGTAACGCGTGTCAGAGAACGGTCAGGTCAGATGCTTTTTTTTTCAATGCCATGCGATCTACCCACAATGGCTTTGCGATCGACCGTAATGGGCACCCCCTGATGAGGAGGTTTCACATTAGAAATCAATGTTCTATTTGGACATTTAGAAAATGGTTCCACGAATAGTTAAAGTCTGTGGAAAGGCTGCAAGTGACTTTAAACTTTCTTGTTAATTTTTTTGTGCAGTCTTTTACTTAGTCACCAAAGTAAAGGCAGGAATACACCAGGCCATCACAGGCCAGGTCACACACACCAGTCACCTAACCACATATGTCTAACTTTCATTTTTTTACACAGCTTTAATTGGCACAATGATAATAATAATAATAATAATAATAATAATAATAATACTAATTATTATTATTATTATTATTATTATTCATTTTATTTAACAGCGCGGGAGAGAGTTCCAAAGTTTAGGGGCAGAGTGGCTGAAAGCTCTGCCCCCCATGGTGCTGAGACGTGAAGATGGCACGGAGAGGTGAAGGGAGGAAGAAGACCTGAGGGACCGAGAGGGGGTGGAGACGAGGAGAAGGTCAGTCAGATGGGGGGGGGGGCAAGGTTGTGGATGGCTTTGAAAGAAGAATCTTAAAGGTAACACGGAGATGAACCGGGAGCCAGTGAAGCTGCTGGAGAACAGGGGTAATGTGATGAGTGGAGGGGGTTCTGGTGATAAGGCGGGCAGCAGAGTTTTGGACCAATTGGAGTTTCCGAGGGGATTTGTGGGGGACACTGAAAAGGAGTGCATTGCAATACTCAATACGGGAGGTGACGGGGCTGTGAACTAGGATGGCAGTGGCGTGGGGGGAGAGAGAGGAGCGGAGACGATTGATATTGCGTAAGTGAAAATAAGCAGATCGGGTAATGTTATTGATGTGGGATTGGAAGGAAAGTGAGCTGTCTAGGATGACACCCAGACTCTTGACCTGAGGGGAGGGGGACACTGTGGAGCCGTCAACGGTGAGGGAGAAACTGTCAGCTTTGGAAAGGGACCGAGGATAAACTGTGAAGTAATTAATTACAGTAATTACAGTCTGGCATAAAAGCAAATTACTGATATAGACACATACACAAGTGTTTTAGTTCTTTTTATTAAATGTTCAACAATCACACCACTAATTGACATGTAATCACATAATTTTTTTTCCAAACCAATAAAATAAAAATAAAACCACAAAAAATAAAGAGGAGGTTCTGCAAATTACACAGAAAGTCTACCTAACACGTCCCCATATTTTCCCCTGAACACGCTGCAGAGGCTTAGTATTAGTGAGCATTGATGAAGCTCTGCAGCACACTTTTTTTTTTTTTCCTCTGAGGAGTCATTTCAACAGAACAGCCTGATGAGTACAGTTAGGCCTATCAGTCTTTAACAAGATGGACATTACAGAGTGCTCTTTAATTTCAGCCCAAGCATCCTCAGATATACGTTCTCTTACAGGTAGGTATAATCATCCATGCCTGTGTCCACTGTCACACTGCTGTATCATCTGTGTCAGTTCTGTTGTCTCATCATATCAGACCTGCAGAAGCTACTCTGTCCTAACATGTCAAGCACTGTCCCTTCAGACTCACTGGGTGGGTGTGCTTTAGGTGTTCAGGTTTAGTGTGCACACTTTCTCATAATAAATTAACATTTGCAGCAGTTCAACAGTTCCAAATCTGTTTTAATGACATTTAATGGGAGAGCTATATTGTCAAATTTGCTACAAATCAAAAGTCAAATCACCTTAATATGAGTGCACAACCAGGCAGGCAGGCTACTACAAAAAGTGTCACGTCTTAAGGACATCTCAAAAGACATCCACTCACTTCTATGGCCCCATTCTAATGAAAAAAACAAAACAAACAAACAAAAAAACCATACTAGTAATCAGAATAATTGTCACAATAAAAGATGTTCTACTACTGCAACCTACCGATCCCCTCATGTTGTTTTTGGGCCTTAAAGTGTGCATACGTAATAAAACATCTATACACATCCATATGCAACTTCATAATTAGTGGTAACACAGATTAAAGCTCCAACACAGGCACTAATTACAATTAGCTAGTGCTGCTATTGTGACTGTAAAAAAAGTTTAATTTGTGTTTTTCAAATAATATTCAGACGCTCAGATGTTTAGAGATGTGATTCAAGGGGGGTAAGGGTAGAGCCTATCCCATTACTGGAGTCATCCAGAACTATTTACTCAGGTATTGGATACCACCAATACAACACAGTGATCAAGCATTAAGGTGCAATTAGGTTTTCTTTTAAAAAGGCTTTTCAAATCACATATTAATTGAAAAATTAAGATGAAAAGAAAACACAGCAGTGTTAGTTGATTTAGTCAAGGTAACAGTGAAAAATCTAGTCAAAAGTAGGTGTAATTTCTTTTCATTTTCTCCCTCCTTGCAAGTCATAGTAAAAACTGGAAAACTGGTTTGAACTATTAATATTTTGTCATGGCCTATAAATTCATAGAATGACATGACACAAATGAAAAATACATCTTCAGTATTTAGTCTTGTTTTTCTATACCACATTGCACTAGTAATATAACAGTAGTGATATCTAGGGTGTGACTGAATAATGTCAGCTACTTAATATGTTTAAACATCAAATGGTGGTTTCAACCTTAAACTGTTCTTTTTTTACAATCAATTGGAAAGAAGTGATATGAGAACAATGCTCTATTTCCTACGTTGTTTTATTAAGTTTAAATGAAGTGGAGCACAATATTACCCAAATGTTTGACATTTTGCACAATGGCTAAACAGATGTCACATGAATACACTTTTTTTTGCTGATTTTTCCAAATTATTGTTTGAGCTAAATAACTACAATAAACAATAAACATGTCTAGTATAAACCTATCCAAAATTGTATTAATTATAACTGGTGTTGGCAGTTAAACTATTGAGCCAAGCATATTATCTTGCATGTTACTAGATTAAATGAATTAAGATTTTATTACATAAGTTAAGGGTATTTGCATGACTTATCAGCTAACAGATTCAGAATTTTCTGTTTGATTCAGTATTGCTGTTCTCATTATATTCCAGTCTCAATATGTAATTTCAGCATGATATTTTGTGATGATTAGAGTTAGCAGCTAATGAATGTAGTCAAAGCTGATGCACCTTACAAACATTTGCTAAGTAACTTACGTGACTATAAATGACTATATATACTAACATTACAGTATATCTTTTTGGTGCATTTTTGCTGATAAGTACGAAAACCAATTAAAGACAACTCTATAGAGGGTTAATCAATAAAATAAAATGTTAATAACAGTCAAAACCTTAAAATACAATGTAATGTGTATGGAGCCATCACAAACTATCAGAATGCAGCTCCTCCTGTTTGTAGGCACTAAAACTCACCATCTAAGTTATGATTTTACCTCAGAGATAAAACATATGGTACCAAAAACCACAACACTCTGAAACAAAATGCACAGTCTGGACTTCGTGTCATACACAGTAATGTGGCTATGCATTACAAAGGCAATTTTAGGCAACATTAGAATACACTGCTACAAGGTTAGAGGACAAAGCTAAGTCCCTTAGCACTGCCAACACTCCCAACAAGACATAAGATGGCAAATCCTGAAAATGTTGTCAGTTCTACTATTTATGGATATCAGTCCTTCCACATTATCTACATGTAATAAGTGCAAATCTCTGTTGATCTTCATGTATTTCGTTGAGCCAGATTAGAGATAGACTCCAATAAATGCAGCTGAAATCCTATAAACATCAGAACTGCAACCAGGACAGCATCATTACAATTTCCCTCAGTTTCAGGGCAGTTCTAGAAACCTCTGCTCCTCTCTTGAGCCGCCCCTATTTGTGCTGTTTTAATGTAAGAAGGAGGCACATATGAGTCATACGGCTGCCACAATGTCAGCATTTCTTCAAGAGCTTAACAAACCCTAAGTCAAATCCAACTTCCTCTACTGCCTTTCAGACATGTTCAAATGAGTTATGATATTTGTGCCATACATTAAAGACACGTTTGGCTTCTTTCAAGATCACATTACTTTCTTCCAATCTTTGCCATGTGTCTTGGTTTCTACAAAACCAGTCCAAGATTTTCAGAATGCTACTTAGGATGAAATAATACTTAAATTAAAAAAAAAACAAGACTTATGTATTTCTTTCCAAAAAGAAAACTTACAATAGATAAATAAAACAATTTTAGAGTCAACAAAGGGAAGAACGTCAAGAAAGACAAAATACTAAAGGGCATTTTTAGTTTTGTCACTCAAGCACATTGTTACAAAAACAGAAAATAAAGAGTTAAAACAGACTATTGATGTCTAGTTATTTATGTTTGTCAGCTTGTTTATGATGCAATATGTTGGGAAAAAGAGTATATAGATAATGACATGGAATATTGATCACTATGATGACACGGAAGCAAAAATAGAGGCTATTGGAGGAGTCAGAGCTATCCATTGTACTCCCTTAACTCATGAAGCCATTGCCACGTTATTCTGATTATGCAGAAGTGAATAAATGTGTGAGAAAATCTTTGCTGTCCTCATTGTTTCCTTCCACAGAGTCTCTGAAGGGCTATACAGTCATCTCAGCCAAATGGAGGAAGGCAGGTATGGTAGCAATGAAGAAGACATCAACACTAGTGCAGTGAATTTGTAATGACAAATTACAAATAAAATTGGGCTTCTAGGAGTTTGGTGTTGGGAGAAAGGAACAATTTAAAAGACTGTTGTTGTTATTGCCCAGGACCTTGCTCTAATTCAGTAAGAAGGGGATAGTTGACCTGACCAATATCATGGAACACTCAGCGAGGAGATGCTGCAAGGAGTCACACAGCATTGGTGATGTGGTTCTAAGTATGGATGATGGTGTTAAGCCTGTTGGTGGTGGAGATCATTCTGGGGGGGGGGGGGGCTGGCCTGGTGATAAACATGCCACATTGCCATGGTCCATGTTTGAGTGAGTGCTGTTCTTGGAAGACTCAATCTGCAGCAGAAAGGTTTAAAGAAAAGGGAGGGGGGGAGAGTGGGAGGAGGTAAAGATAAAGAAAGACATCAAAAGGCAGGGGGGGAGCAGAATTAAATGCCTGCAAGATAAGAAGTGAAAAGATGATGTGTGATCAGGTGGACTGCAGACAACATGAGGATGGATGCATTACAGAAACAGTCAAACAACAAGGTGGCCCAACAAGAGAATGTCTGATAAATAATTCACTGTTTGAAGCATGAAAGAATGCAAGAATGCAGCTAATAATCCTTTCATTTCTCTGTGCACTCTGGCAGAGATACCAAAGATCAGGACTTGGCTTACACAATTACGATTGAACCCAAAAAGTTTCTTAGGTTGAGCATCTCTAAATGATTACATGTTGAATCATCCTGTTGGCTATCAAAGACCCATCATGCACATTCAGGTTTGAAAGAAGAGAATCCAAGCCAAATTATAAACTGAAAATGGATGAGGACATCACACAAAAACTTACTTGTCTCTGGGATATGTGAGTCTAGAGGTGGGGGCTCCGTCATGTCCTGGCTAGCACAGGGAGCACCATCGTTCAGCCCATTGGTGTGGACAGTGGGGCTCCCTGTCAGTATGGACTCAGAGCCTGAGACTGGGGCCACGGTGCCACCCAGAGGGGTTCCAGTCCCCTCAGTCTTATCCTGGACTGCCTCAGCCTAAAAACACAGTGTGACACATCAGTCAGTTAGGATTGGTCAGTAGTTACTTACAATCTGATTACCAGATCTAATAAACATGTAACAGTGAGATTTTAAGCATTAATAGGGATCTGGCCCTTTGCAAGGTTTCTACATGTATTTGCAACAATATATGAAATGTGATGTTTTTAATGTTTTATCCTGAGGAAAGAGATGTTATATATATATATATATATATATATATATATATATATATATATATATATATATGTTAATATTACTGATTTGCATTTCCCATTCAAAATCATTATATAACACACACACACATATACATATACACACACACACACACACACACATACATACATACATATATATATATATATATATATATATATATATATATATATATATATATATATATATATATATATATATATATATATATATATATATATATATATATAAGTTAGTCGCTGATAGTAAAAATAATTACTCAAAAGCTAATATCGATTGATACAACATACACTGAAGTATGTTGTATCAATCAGTGTTCTGGTCTTTATGTTATGACATCACCTTAATGTTTCCTCCGCCTGGGGAATGGCTCACATTGTCCAAAGAGCCCACTTTGGACTGGCCCTTTTCTTTAAAGCTCACTTTGTGGGACTCAATCTTCACATTGCCACCACCTACAGCCCATGAAGAAGATCAGTCTCGTGATCATATGCAACACTAACGGGTATGTCTGGTAACACAAATCCATACAGTGCTGAATGGTTACAAATGGGTTCACACAGAGCACCAAAATAACATTGGTTTTAAAAGATAAACTCTGAATAAAATTATAACCATTCTCAGCTCACCAGGCTTATGCTTGATGTTATCCTTGGAGCCACATTTTGATGTCACCTTGCTGAGATCCAGCTTCTTGTTCAGTATCTGCAACTGTTGCACAATGATAGGGAACCTTTGAATTTGTTGGTCACATTTGAGAATTCTGGCATAGTTAAAGAAGTGCAACAGTCCCACAAACCAAAGCAACAGAAAAAGCTTCCAACGTGACATAATTTTTAAAGATCTGCGGAGGAGGAGGCTGGTGGAGCATGTTTTGTTAACCCTTTTTGTAGCCAGGATAGAGGAGAAAGCAACAATGAGGTGGGTACTAGGAAAAGGCTATGACACCAGACTTGGTTGTATACTGTCCTATAATCTCCATCCATCTTCTAGCTGCTATTCCCCTTGTATAGGGGCTGGAGGGGCTGGAGCCTATCCCAGTGAAAATTGTTCCCAATGGGGACCTCACTGAGGTCCCAAAGACACACACAGGTATTCCATCCATGCAAGCAAGCCAACTGTATGTGTTAAAATACATACATGAAACAAAATTTAATAAAACAGAAACTGTCACAACTCTGTAGGACTTTTTCCAGATTACAGCAAACATTGTATAAGATAATTATTAAACAGAAACTAGAATATATATATAACTAGAAATATATATATATATATATATATATATATATATATATATATATATATATATATATATAAAAAACTAGAATATCCACCAATTTGTAACAGAAAAGTGATGAAAATACAACGCACCTTTCCTCCTCCGGGCTGATGCTTGATGTTATCTGTTGACCCAATCTTAGAACGGACATTCCTGGCATCAGGGACTGTTGCAGAGCCTGCCAGAGATGTAGTCTTGGTGGTGGTGGTGGTTGAGGAAGCAGTGCGGGTGGTGCGGAGCCCAGCAGGCTTCTTTTCTGGAGTTGTGGTTGAAGACGGTGTGGCTGGTTTGGTTACTGTGCTTCGAGGGCGATTTGCAGTGGTGGCAGTAGTAGAGCTGCGGAAGGTGGTTGTAGTAGTGGTCTTGGGCTTGGTAGCTTCAGCTATTGGAACATTACAACATTATTGTAATATTATCTCCTTTTAAGAGGACGTTACAGCCAGCATTTATCTGTTTGTGAACAAATATGTGTTTATCTGTTCATTTGTGACCAAAATAATTGGAAATGGTCTAATTTTTAAAGACATTTTCAGGAAATGATAGAGAAAGCAATCAATACAATTTCATGATATTACGGACTCTGAAGGGATAAAAGCCAAGGGGATTTGATCATACATCACCCTACTATGTTATGTAAATTATGTAAACTTTACTAATACTATGCTACTGATGCAAGTCATAATATGCATAAGTTATACTACTTTTCCAAGTAAAATGTGGTCATTACAGACATGCAAATCACTACCTTGTTTAGTCAAGAAATAAATGTAAAGAATAAAAAAAAACAAAAAAACAAAACATCATTAAAGCATAAGCATTAGTGTGAGCCATATTCTTGCGCTGCTGCAACCACGTACAAAGAACACTCATTTAATCACTTACATCAGTATGATGTAGGCAACCATCTACAGTTGGGCTGGGGGCAATGTGAGTATACAATTGTCTCCACTGAGTGCATCCTTAAAATCTTGGTATTCAATTTAGACCTCTAAGTTGGAGAAGAGGTCTGATTTATTAAAAAAAAAAAACAACAAAAAAAAAACAAAACATAAATTTGTTTTCTCCTTTCTCACAGAGCACAGACCCATGAGTCCTGCAGTCATGTCTTGACTGAGCTGGAGCTCCATCTCCAGTTAAATCAAGTTTAATTGTGGAAATCCTCCCACTTGCTGCCAGCTAAAGAAGCATTTGCTTGCTGGGTGGCAGATTAGTTGACCAAGGTTATAAAAGACTAATAGACCATTCCTCAGATCGCACTACACTGTTAAAGCTTTGCTCAGTAGAACTGTCAGTAAGGACGGTGACAGTGTCACTCACAATGTCCAACCATGACAATGTCATGCAGGCTCATTCCCTGCAATCCTTGAGAGTTTAAAGCCATTGGTGCAGCAGTCAGCAGATTATGGTATTAGTGTACCACAAAATCTTTTCATTTCACTGTGAAGGCACACTTAAATCCAATCATTTTGGAAGCTGCTCTTTAAAGTGTGTTCATTAACATAAGTTAGAAATATCTAAGAATGCAGGAGGTAATGTTAATTCTGTACCTGCAGAAGCCCTTAGGGTAGTGGGCTTCTTCTCCTCTCCAGGTTTTTTTTCTGTAGTAGAGGCTGAAACCCAAATGAATGAAGATGGTGATAAAAATATATGATATATTTATGGCGGTACTCACAAAATGTAGCTGCAGCATTGTGTCAAAATCCCTACCATCGCAACATTGTAAAATTAATCTACCCATAGATGTAAACAATAAATACATGTTAGTCAGTATTGGTGGATTACCTAGGGGTTTTTTGGCTGCAGTGGTAACACTGGAACGAGCAGTTAGTGTTGTGCGCACTGATGAAGTGGGTTTTGTAGCTGCTGCAGAAGCAGTTCGAGTTTTGGTTGTTGCAGCTGTTTGAGTTGAGGTGGCAGCACCAGTCTTTGGCACAGGGGCTCGCGTTTCTGCAGACTGAAGAGAAAAATATTAAAAAGGAGGTGTCAGGTCAAAGAATAGAAAAGTGTTGTCAAAGAGCCTTTAAGTGTGTTTTTAATTTTAAAAAATTATAAATCATCAAAACACAAATCTAACCACATATTCAGACCTTACTTTTCATCCCTGTGATATTTGTTTTAATAATTACTTAATTTTCCATTTCCATTTTCTTGACCTAAACCAGTGAACATCAACTGGCAGCCCAAATCCGGCCCGCCAAACCATCCAGTCCAGCCCTCAACTGGATTCCAAAATTGTGAGGATCAAAGAGAAAATATCATGTAGTCCACACTATTAAAGCAACTGAAAACAGCAACAATAACAATCAATAATCCCCACCATTTATGAGTCTATTTAGGCTACATTCCAAAATGAGGAGAGACTCGCTGCACTGTTATCTGAGGGTCCAGCCTCCAAGGTAAAATCTGGTAAAATTCTGGGCCTCTGACAAATATAGTTGGTGACCCCTGACCTAAACATTTAATTAACTTACAAACAACTTGAAAACCAAAATATTCATGAAGCAAGAATCCACAAAAACATTAAAATAATGATTAGGCTCCTTAGTATTAAATAATTGCCAACTAATAGGACTAACAATAGGAAAAACAATTCAGTGTCCATTTAGTTCCCTTATTCTTAAGTCAGTCAGTTTCTTGCAATATTACAAACATAAAACAATTACACTAATTTGTTGATATGTTACTTGCTGTTCTACATGACACAAAATCAATTGGAACAACCGAATATCAACAGTTCAGTTTCAGACGTTCACTGTCTTTGCTGGGATATGATGGTCAAACTTTGGTTCAGCAGCACATTAACTCCACATACCCTCATTAGTAATTAATGGACGTAGACTTCTGGGCTAGTAATTAGTTAAATAAGTGAATATATCTGTATATATATTATGTATCTGCAGCACATTTAGCACACAGCATAGAATTAACCCTCTTATGTCTGCAAAGCGCTTCATGTGTCTATTCTGACATATGACAGGGTGAAAGATGAAAATGTGGTGTATTGTGTTCCAGAGCCTTGTCAGAGCTTTACCTTGGGTCTTGGATCACGTGATGAGGTGGTAGCTGAGGAAGCGGTTCCGCTGGGGACTGCTGAAGAGGGTCGCTTTGGCCCTGCAGTGGCTGTGGGAGGAGCCTTTGTGCTGGTCACTTTTCTGTCTGTGGTGGTGATGCTGGACAATGTTGAGAGTCTGGGAGCTGGACTACCAGCAGCTGCATTACTTAGGCGTGGTTTAGGAGCAGCCTTTAATTTGGTGGCACCAACAGCAGGCTGTGACACAAGGCCAAGGTAAAGAATGGAAGGCAAAATGAGGAAAATCAGAGCGATATACAATAATACAAAAGTATAACAGCAGTTAGCAACACATGAAGCATTGTGGTCATAAAAGTGAAATCATTAGACTTAAGGTGACAAAGTGTGCGTTAATGCCTAGTTAACATGTAATAATGAGCTGTAGGTGTAAAGAAGAAGCAGAGGAAACATGAACATCATGAAAGAATATCAGGATTATCAAGAAATGTAGTTATACTTTGGTTCTGCCCGATCATTTTGTAGCAGCTGGGTATAGTTTTTGGTGAGTGTATGAAAATAAATGTGACTTCTAACTATTAATTTCTAACTTCAATCACAAGCTTGAAAATACTTATACATAGTTCTTATAAGGTAATAGGAAACTTACCTTGGCCTTCTTGTCTGCACTTCCTAGATCTTTACTTGGGACAGCAGCGCTTCCATTAGTCACAGGCTTCAACTTTTTTGTCTTATCTACTGTTTCTGGCTTTGCAGCCTTGTCCTTCTTGCTGTCTTTCTTTGTTGCTGCATTCTTGTCACCAGTCCGCTCCACCACTACACTCTTCTGTGTTTTCCTGACTGGGGATTTCATTTCCTCTTTGTCAGCATGGGCTGTCTTGTTTCCTCCAACTGCTGGGACCATCTTTGTCTCCACGTCAGCCTTGGTATCAGGCATCTCAGCATCAGGAATGACAGGTGTCAGCTGCTTCTCTGGGGTCTTCTCCACACCATCCACATGCCTTTCTGCATCTTCCTTTACCTCAGTTTCTTGAGCTTTTGCAGTGCCTATGTGCTCTGTCTCTTCTTTGTTTGTGGGTGCAGTTTCTGTTTTTTCCATTTTGATGTCTATTTCTTTTGTCTCCTTGTCTTTGTCTGGTAATGCTTCTGGTTTGCTTATTTTGTCTTCTGTTTCTGTTGTCAGACACTCTACTTTGTCTGCTTCCATCTTTTCTGTGTCTGTCTTTTCTTCCAACCTTTCTGGCTCTTTATCCTTCCCTTTGTCAGTGCCCTGTTCCTCTTTTTTGTTGTCTATCTTTTCAGTTACAGATATTTTTTCTATATCTGTCAATTTCTCAAGCATTTCTCCTTCTTTGTTTTTGACAGTTTCTGTCTCATTTACTGAAACTATTTCTGTCTCATTTACTTTAACCATTTCTACCTCTTTAACAGTTTCTGTCTCTTTTCCTTTAACCTTTTCTGCCTCTTTAACCATTTCTGTCTCTTTAACAGTTCCTGTGTCTTTCTCTTTAACCTTGTCTGCCTCTTTGACCATTTCTGTCCCTGTTTCTTTAATTTTTTCGACTTCTTTAATGGTTTCTGGCTCCATCTCCTTAACTGTTTCTTGCTCCTTTTCTTCAACTATTTCCATCATTTTACCAATTTCCACCTCCTTTTCATAATTTTTTTCAGCCTCTTTGACTGTTTCTGGCTGCATTTCTTTGACTGTTTCTGGCTGCATTTCTTTAACTATCTCTGCCTCTTTATCTTTAACTATTTCCAACTCTTTTGCTTTAACTATTTCAGCCTCCTTGTCTTTGTCCTTTTCTGTAACCATTTCTGGCTCTTTAAACATTTCTGTCTGAATTTCTTCAACTACTTTTGCCCCCTTAAACGATCCAATCTCTTTTTCTTGAACAATCTCTGTTTCCTTATCTTTGACTGTTTCTGTCTCCTTTTCTGGAGCCATTTCTGACTCTTGAAATGTTTCCACCTCCTTTTCTTGAACAATCACTGTGCCCTTATATTCGACTGTTTCTGTCTGCTTTTCTAGAACCAGTTCTGGTTCTTTAAATGTTGGTGTCTCCTTTTCTTTAACTATGTTTGCCTCTTTGTCTGTTTCTGTCTCCATATTTTCAGCAATGTCTGCCTCTCTTTCCACCACGTTAAAGGGTAAATGCTCAGCTTTTTTTGCCTCTTTTGAGACTATTACTGCCTCTTTCTCCTTCCCTTTCTCCTTCAATTTATCACCTTCTTCTACCTCATTCTCTGAGTCTGTGTCTGCTTCTTTATCCATCTCTTCATCTATCAATTTCCAATGTTTGTCTTCCTCTCTCTCTTGTACCATTTCTGCCTCTTTCTCTGGAACCTTTGCTGACACTCTTTCCTTCTCTTCCTCTCTCATGAATTCTGCTTCATTCTGTTTCTCAGCATCTTTTTCCATTTGTGGCCATGTCTTCTCCATATCTTTCTCTACCATTGTGAGAGTCTCACTGCTTGCAAAATCAACCTTCACACTCTTCTGTTCAGTCATTGCTGTAGTGTTAAACTCTTTAGTTTGATTCTTCATGTCATCCTCCAGCTTCTCTTTTTTTATCACTGAACTCTCCATCGTATCTAATTTCAAAGGGGGAAAAATACATTTATGTTACATAGATATTTACTGAAATATAAAGATGAACCTGACTACATCTCTAAATCACGACTAAATCACTTTGTTCTGGTGACAAGTTACACATAAAATGTTAGCACAATTGCTCATAATAACTTTCACTTTAGAAAAATGGAGAAAGGGAAATGCATCCCTCATGTTCTATTACTACCTTCAGAAACTGCTGTTTTTTAAAGATTTGCTGTAACATATTTTTTGTAAAAATCATGAACGTCCTTTTGGCTTGACCTGGGCTGAAAAGTGAAACAACCCCCACCCTTTTATGTAAATATGGTATCTTCTAGCTTCAAATGGCCAAATTGATGGCCTTAAAATGGCCCATCACACACAGAAGGCTGACACTTGGTCTTAACATCTTCTCTTGAACAGCGATCTCTCATAACAAAAAAAAACTATTTTGTCACCCAAAAATAAAAATGATATTGCAATTGTGTGGATAGAAAAGTAGACAGAGAAAAAAAACCCAAAGGTCTGCCCAAAATATTTGGTGTTGCACATGTGGGAAGAGGAAGAGAATTATTTTAAACAGATTAAACAGATAATTGTGGGTAGCATTGAGGCCAGCAAAAATCAATTTGCAGCCAACTAGAAACCAAACATCCAATGTTCATAGAGAAAATAATAGTGTGAATTATAAAAAGAATTAAAAGTAATTAAACTATAAACTAAACTATAAAAGTAATTTTAAAAAAAAACCTTTACTTTGATTACAAGATCCCTCCAGAATCCAGAAAATGTAGTCTGGATTGGCTCATCAACATTTTCTGAAAATTCCATTAATAATTTATAGATTTATTTCACTAACAAACAGACAAACAGATGCCGGTTGTCTCATAACCTACTCCCCTGGAGGAGGTAATAATGTAGAGGACGTGGTGTTGCTGATAATGGAATTCATGGATTAAGCATGCGCAGTGATTATACAACGCTGCCTAATGTTGAGAGTTGGGAGTTTGACTTTTCTCTCTTTCTTTATAATGTCAATAATCATTTACAAATTGTGAAGAGAACATTAAATGAGACAAATCATAAGTAAATACATAATAAAGGACACATTTTAGAGTAAAAGGTTGATTTTTTTAGAGTAAAAGATACTGGTTTTAAAATATCAGATTCCCTCACTATCAATAATTGGTATTGGCCCTGAAAAAATTCCTCAATTTCCTTCAATCCCTAACTTGCAGTCTGTCTGGTATGAAATTAGATTGACAAAACTAAAATGCATCTTCGGAAAAAAAAAAACTTGATGTATATGAATGAATTATGAAACGACTTTACAATTGTAAATCTGTCCATTTGACCTATTTTGCTAAAAATGAGACAGCCTTTTTTAATCAGGAGAATGAAAAATGCATATTTTAGCATATTAAAATGGGAAAGAGGAGGCAGTGCTCTTTACAAGAGTCTGCTACTCTAAATGTGCTGTAAGTGTTATTACTATGCTAATGAAACCCTCAAATGAATTGGTTCATTGTTCTCATAGACTTGGGCTGTGCCCCTGCAGACTTCTACCTTCATAACCTATGCAGTATAATGGGGGTAATGCACTTCCAGACCTCTCAATATTTCAGGATTATATCTTCAATACAATACAATAGTAAAACTGTTGTCCTTCATAACCAAACCCCACAAATATGGAAACTTGATCAAGTAAGTTCAGTTGCTTGGATAAATTGGGAAATTCTGTAACCTGTCAGTTCAGACAGATGGTGTATGACTGAAACCAATGATCGACAATAAAACCAGTTTGGGCTAGAAACGCTAGAGCACACAAATAAATAGATATAACAGCAGTACTATCTAACATCATATATTTTTTTCCTGTCTTACAATTCTGTATAAAATGTGCTTATTTAATCTCCTGCATGACTGTTATTGAAATCATAAGAGCTCAAAAACCAACCAATCTATACCTGACCTAAGTAGGAAGTCAAACCAGAGCCAGAAATGACACAACCTCTGCTCACACATCAGAATACATCACTGGCCCTTTAAGAGAGCAGAGGCTTGGCTACCAGCCTGCACCACACCAAGTGACAGGCAGACAGAAAGAAGCATAGTGAATAAGAAAGAAGAGACAAAGGGAATCAGAAACAAAGGAGAAGAAAGTGTGGATATAAGAAGGAGCCATTAGAAAGCAAACTTCACCAAACTAAATCATGCATTTCTCTTCAGTGGTACTGATCCCATATTCCCATAGCCTCTATTCAAGCAGATGAACTTTTATCATTTACTCAGGAGTCAGAAAAACAAACTTTGATATTCTCAAATTTCCAAGGAAAAGAAATGCCCCCACCCAAACATTTTCTGAAAAGGCAACTAGCGGGGGGGTGGGGATTCTCAGATTCTTGAGGGGCAAGGCTGTATGCACTGCATGGTGGAACACACTTGCAGCCTTAATTTTGGTTTTATAATCTTCCCTTTGGTTTTGTTTTGATAATTTGGAAATGGAGCAAAATAAGAGATGCTATGAAAAAAAGAATGGACAGTAAGGTCCAGGCTACATTGATCTGATCTATTGAAAAGAAATTCAGTAGGAGTTCAAGTATTTGACACAAAATGACTGAGTCTGTGGAAGAACAATCGACAAGCTGGCAGAGCTAAATGCTGAAACAAATTCAAAGCACCACAGTTGTTGTGGGTTCAACCGCTGTAGCCCTAGGTGAATACATTTCTTTACAACTTCCAGGAGCTGTGGAAATGCAAACCTATCAGATTACCAGTATTTTATCTAACCCAGGAAAATTTGCTCTGAAGATTCCTGGAAATGTTGATGGAAAGGGGACTTGTGTGATTTCCTTTATGCGTCTAACATAAGAATGTCACGGAAAATCCATAATTCCAAATACAATAATCTTTTGTCCCTGCTAATCTATTAAAATTAACAACCTTTCCACCAAAACCTCAGAGCTTTTATCAGCAGGATGTTGTTCACCTGGGTAAAAATAATTATGTGTAAGACAAAAAAAAAAAAAAAAAAAAAAAAAAGGATTTTGAGAACAACTGCGCAACATTACAAGAAAAACTTGAAAAATTAAGAGGCAAAAATGAAAAAAGAGAAAATACTTTGAGAATATTTCTCTATGTTCGCATGACATTTCAGCTACCTCATTTTTAAAGTCAGAAGATCAATAAATGCCTTAAGTGACTTTTTTTCCACAATATTTCAACCTACTAGCATTGTGGTTTTAATTTTTTCTTGAAAATTGTGACTTGATTCTCAATTTTTTTTTCGTTTTTTTCCCCCAGTGAATACAGCTCACAGAAATGAAATAAAGGTTCGAAATGTGTTCAACCAATCAGCGTTCTTCAGCATACCCCCTAGAGAATTCCCGAGAATCTAAAAAGTCCTATCACACTACAAGGTATTTTTTCAAGGAAAATTTGGGATTAAAAGAAACCTTTTTCCCTTGGTAATTACAGTGGAAAAGCACTGTGCGTAATTTTGTAAAATCATGAAATAGAAAAGATGACATTCACACACTGAAAACGGTTATTGGTAGATCTGCTTGTGAAATCTGCACCCCATTTGTGACTGTTACAGACAAACACTACCCCCATGGAATGTCAAGTAGTAGTCAGAATGGGTGGGGTGCAAAGGGGACACTTATCTGTCGCTGTCTACTTCCCATAGCTTTTTTCTTTAACTTTATTTCTCTCTCAGGCACCTTTAGGCCCTGATAACATGCCAATGATTTTAAGATGAAACAAAAATGACTTGTGGCCATTCGACTTTCCACAGACTGTTCACTCTCATCTACATGGGCGCAGCATTTTAGACATTTTTAAAATACATCTTCAGAGGGAATTTTTCTGAAGCAGGTAAACCAGAGTTTTCAGTGAGAATGATGATGTCAATCTCTGCTTTGTGCTTTACACTTTCATTCTAAAGCGGCATGCAGAAGTGCTGCTCGTGCTGCCGAATCTACTCAATTGTGCACTCAAATGTCCCTCTGTAAAATGTCTGCTGCATCTCTATTGCAACCAGTGAAGAATTATTATACACACCC
This sequence comes from Lagocephalus sceleratus, assembly GCA_911728415.1. Classification (NCBI taxonomy): domain Eukaryota; kingdom Metazoa; phylum Chordata; class Actinopteri; order Tetraodontiformes; family Tetraodontidae; genus Lagocephalus; species Lagocephalus sceleratus. The sequence goes on from CAJVRN010000004.1 coordinate 524,464, forward strand.
ACAAGCAGTGTTATTCCTGCCTGGTGCCCTTTTCCCACTGGTTTGGACATACATAGGCTATGGCTCTTCTTAAAGGAGAACATGAGGAAAAAAAAAAAACAAACACTTTTTCTACTACTTTTAAGACAACTGGTACAACCAAAATTTTGTATCTCTCCATCTTAGTGCCTTTTTATTAAGGTCACAGTACCCCACCAGTCCCACAGTGGGACACTGCATACACAATCCTTTCCTCCATTGTGCTGTTTTCACTCTGGAACCCGCCACCATTTCTCCTATTGGACGCACAGAGATGTCGTCACACTCAGATTAAAAAGATTTTAAAACAAGCGCGACACAGACAGCAGCAGGCTTCCCACTTGCACACCGCTCGACTCAGCACAGAGTAGTGCGCTCTGCAGCACATACACAATGAATGCGTTCATTAGCACAGGTTTACGCTTTGCATGCTCTATGTGGAAAGGGCTTTAGTCTGTCTGTGCAACTCTTTCTCCAGTCTAAAATCAATAAAAAGGGAAACCGTTATGAAAACAATACACATAATTTACAGTTCAAGAACCACAGCTATTAACTTAGTTATTTCTATTTTCCCTGTCTTACTTCATTGACTACCTGCTGCTGTAGTAGCAGCTCCTCATTCAGCAAGAATCCACAGTCATTAGGTACATTTTGAAAAAAAAAACAAAAACAAATTGACTCTCTAAATTTCAACAATTTGGTGAAGAATCACTCCTCCTGGTTATGACTAACCACCACCAGGTCTAAAAGACAGTGACACACTCCTGTATGTGGGCTGCATTGGACACCATCACACACACCTCACTGTGTTGTGCTCACCTTGACCAACTGCTCACACACCTTACACTTACACATTGTGCACCGCCCTATTCATATCAGGACTGCCCTATTCATATAAGGACTATAAGGATGCTCTCGTAAGATTGGCCTCACGACCAGGAAATAATTACCATCGCCTGGTATCAATATGATTGCCAAAACAGTCAATTTGAAGCCATTTGTTTGGCAAATATTTTCACAATTATAACACATATTATGATAAATATATAAATCATAAAATATTGGCTGTAGAATGAAAATAAAAATTAATTAATCAAAATATTAAGGCTAGTTCCTTTGCCAAAGCCATATAATCTATATTCATCTATTAATAATTTTCATATAATAATTTAATATTGGGCGAATAAATTGCTTGAGCGGCTAACTTACTAATACAAAGATGATCACACCAAAAGCTCTATTACATTGAGAAATATCAGAATGGAAAACAGAAAAAAACAAAGCAAACACCCCAATCTAGTGGCCTATGATGTTTTTTTTTATATCCAAAAAGATCCAACTCCCATGGATGTGCCCAAATCCAGAACATATGCAGCCTTAAATAACAAAGGCCATTTTTATTATGCCAGGTAATATAATTTTAAAAAGCTTGGCATTCATTAAAAAAAAAATCACTGCTATCCACATGTAACAATAGCTTACTATATATAGCAAACTTATAATAGCAATAGAATTCAAATATAAGGCTCCACCTACCATCCATTGTGATGAAAGAGTTACTGCATGAGCTCAAGCCCTTGCTGTTAAAGCTACTGGTGGTGAGGTCATCATCACTGTCACCTCCCACTCTTAATTTAGTAACACCTTCTAGGTTCAAAGCCACTCCTGGACGGTCTGTGTGCGCATCAGCATGGTGAAATGCAGCAAATTCAGAATGAATATCGTTTTCTTCTTCACTGTTGGTGCTTGCAGACGGAGGAGAGCTGATGTCAAAGCCGCCAACGCCCTCGGGACTGGGGGGTACTCGATGCACAATGCCACTGAGTTCTTTTTCTGCCTTTGAGTCCTCAATTGGGTCATTCAGGGGTGATGGAGTTGATGCAGCTCTACTATCGTCTAACGAGGAGAATGGGGGAATGTATACATGGGATTCTGGCAGATCCTGCCACAGGCCTATCTGAGTGGTACCTGCAGAGACAGAGGAGGGTGGAGCCGGCGGCTCGTCTGCCCCAACAGTAAGGGAACGCTTCATGGAGTTCGGGGAATAACAAGATCTACTGATAGGCGTGATTGGATGGTTAAGTCCTAGATCTTCTTCTCCAGGATACCTGTCTGGAAGCTGCAGGGTGGTTGGTACAGACAGGTGGGAACATTCAGATATTGCACGCCGCATGGTCTTCTTGTCCTGCTGAGCGTGCACCATAAAGCATGGCTCCGTGTCTGACTCCTCCTCTTCAGAGTCATCCCTTGGGAAGCCCACAGAATAATTTCCAGCCTTTATGGCTGCCTCACCTTCAGTAACCACTTCATCAGTTTTCACTGCATGGTTTTCTCTGTTGACTCCAGTGACAGAGTAGTTAAGAGAAACTTGTGGCATGGCAACCATTGGACTGCATTCACCAAAACTGGAGGTGTTCCATGCTTCAGACGCAGAGTCGACATTGGCAGGAGATCCGTCAATTAAAGAAGCTCCCATTGAGTGTGGCTGCTCCAGAGATGCTCGGCTGGTGCTGCCACATGCCAGGGCAGAGAGCAGCCTGCCTGGAGAAGCAAGGGAGGGAGACAGGGACGAAGACAGAGGGCTGACAGGACTTTCTCCCACACTGCCCAGTGATGCATTTCCCAGTGACGGGCTTCCAGGGATGACCCCAACCTTACCGGGCAAATTTAGCTCCCCGTTACCCCTGCCAGGCTGTTCAAAGAAACACAGCTTGTCCTCATCTGTGAGAGCAGTTGTTCCCAGAGCCCCACTACCAACCATCAAGCTCCTCGGGGCGTTAATGTCCATGCTGGGGGTATGCTGCCAATCCCAGGTTTGAGCTGGCACAGTGGGGGACAGAGATGGCTCCTTACAGACCTCGCTATAGTCAGAGAAAGAACCGGGCTGCTGATCAGACAGAAAAGACATCCTGTGTCCCTTTTCTGTTGCTTTTTCTCTTTTCTTCCGTTGTCTCAGGTTCAGATAATTTTCACCTTCTCTTCTTTTTTGGTGCCTTGTTCTCGAAGGTGCTGCCTGCCGTGTCTGAGCCTCTGCTAAGAAGACACAATGCAGCTCTCTCTCTCCAGTTCTCACACTGATTGTTACAGTCACATGACCCAGTTGTGGCTAACAATTGGCTGCTGGCTGGTCCGAAATCCCACCCACTGTGGTGGAGTGAGTAAGCCCCCTCCTATACAGCTTTTTTTCCCCCAAATCCACATTTACACCCATGCTGGCAGGCATAAATGCACATGAGTGCGCGTGCGCGTGTTTACACACACACACACACACACACACACACACACACACACACACACACTTCTATCTGTGTGAGGATAGACATAATATTCATATTATATTCATATTATATTCAATATCATATTTCTCTTGCGATTTATTATTTTGAACCGTGTGGCATCACTGTTCTTCAATTATATGGGTCCACCTATTGAACTCACCAATCAACAAAAAAATGGACTGTATTTAAATATGTTCCACCTTTCCGGACAAAGATTACAACTCAGAGCACCCAGTCATACACTGACGGCAGAGATGACCTCACAGGGTGAGGTTCAAAAATGACCATTACATTACAACAAGTCCTGTAGTCACAGACAAAGCGAGTCAGTCAGAAAGCTTCTAAGATTAAAAATAAAAATGTCCCTAACACAAAAACAATAACTTTTCTTTGTTGTTTTTTTGGGGAAAAAAATTAAGTTGATGCAGCGATGTCCACATTCATTTATCCCATATGCCTACTTTTCCTTGGCAGTGGCCTTTTCCCCTGGTTTTTTCATTGTTTGGCTGTCTGTCTGTTATAATTCATTGCATCATCATTCAGTCTTTAGTCCAAACCGACAGCCACAGGAACGTCTCTGACCGCTGGCTGTTTAGACTGGACACACACACATAAACACATATAAACACACACACACAAAACACAGGTCAGGAAAAACAAACCCATCATTCTCTATCTGTGCCACTCTTATTTTCCTATCCTGGTTGAACCTACACAACTTATCTCATATAAATTTTCTCTTTATCTAACACATTATATTGTGATTTGCGGAGCTCCACATAATCTAAATCTAAAGCAATGATACCATGGTAATACACTACAGCAAAGAAACAAATGAAAATGTGATCCCTCTAACATAAATAGGGTTCTAAGAGACTGAAGAACAAAATCAGAATTTCGTGATTCATTTTATGGGACTTAATGTATTTTAGTTAGAAACACTGTTTTTTTAAACTACAGATATAAAATTTCAACTAACTTTTTCTTACCTTTACAACTGAGGTTATCATTCCTATTCATTAAAAAAGGCTAATATGTGTTCAGTGTTTAATTTTAGTGTATAATGTTCAGTGTATAATTTTATATACTTCACCCATTTGTCCTGTGTAAAGTCAGCATCCAGTTCATTGCAACAACAGGTACAATAGCAATACTGTTTACAACTGATTTTGAAGATGTGAGATTACTTTCAATATCTCTTTAAGTAAATATTACAACAATTTATACACTTTACCATATACTGATTGTGCTAGTTAATTTCTGTTATCATTCTTTTACCTCCAAAAAGTAGTGTTCACTAAACTCTTAAATTCTTAGCCTTTAAAATATTGTTTCTCAACTACGAGTGGTACTGCCATCAGGGGCGATTTAGGCAATGCTGTTAGTTGGATGCAGGTAGTTGGAAACAGGGCACTAGGTGTAAAATATTCATTAAAATAATCTAAAATATATTTTGATGTCTTCCTGAAACAATTATGATATGCAAGTGATTTTTTAAATAACAAGTGATATGTGTGTTATTCAAACAATATGCAACACTGACCAAGCCGTAGCCGTAATGATAGGCATCAATATTTTGTGTCACTCCTACACTACAAACTATGCCATCATACTTCCTTTTGTTGGGTGCACCCATCAAACCAAGAATGACACTAAATCTATTCCAAGGCATTTGTTGCCTTTTAGTTGCATGTATTTGTGTTCCACTCAGACAGTGAGGTCATCGATATGCAGAGTGGTTGTGTTTGTCTCAACATTTTTTCAAAGGTTGTGCAAACAACTGGCCATGGCACTAAAAGGTAGCTTGTTGCAGCCTGTTTATGGGAAATGTTAAAGGTGCAGTTTGCGATTTTAAAACTAGCAAGACTGATGAATTTAATTGAAGAATGCAGCCTCATTTCACTAATCACTCCCTCCCCTTGAGTGTCCAACCAAAGCCACACCCCTCATTTATGTGCACGAGTGCAATTAGCAAATATTGCAACCGGGCCTCCAGATACATTATGATCATCTATTGTTGCAGCAACAACTTCACCAAGATCATCATGTCTCGTTTGTCGGGAACTATAAAATGGCTATTATCATAATAAGTATAGATGGCAAACTACCTTGCAGTATTATAGCTCAAAAGTTATCAGCATGTACGTTACATTTATTTAATTAGTAGCTGCTTATTTAGTAACAACTACTTTTGGTAAAAGCTGTAAATATCAATACTCTTTTAGTAGAGGCAAAGTCTGGTGATTCTTTATCAGTTGTTGTTTTGCCATTTAGAATTTCCAAGCTGAGAACACTATGAGTGTGTCCACTGAGTGTGCGAGAAATAATTGATACCTGTTCAGTAACAGATTTTTGTCTCTGCTTGGTTGCTTTTCCTTGGGCATGGTGGTTTCTTACAAATCATAATGAGAGGCATAAGATGGGACCAGCGAGGGCTGATTTCCTCACATATCATTTCATTCATGCACTACTGTCAGCTCATAGTGACAATTTTACAATATGACAAAAAGGACAATTAGCAAAATGCAATCATTTTTAGATAGAAAGAACTAAAAAATTCACTATGTGATGATCTATAGGTGTAATTTCATGTGGAGTACAGCATGATGTGTGTGTTGATGTATGTGTTGTGTCTACCTATGTGTACAGTCCGGTCCGGCCATGCGTTCATGTACATTCAGGTAAAGCCCCACCTCCTCCCTCCTCTCGATGGCTGAGGCCCTCCCTCCCTATAAAAGGCTACAGGATTTCAAAGCAAAACCACAGAAAGCGGAACAAAATGTTGACCTGAAGACATTACTAAATAAATTGTCTGCTAATTACTGTTGCTGATGCTGATGGTGAGACACTAAATTAATGTCATAATGATTCATTTACAGATGAAACAGCATTGACAACTTGCAGGAAGTCCTCTTGCTTGCAGCATTATAACATTATAAGTTACTTAGTGAGTACACTACACGTTCCAAAGAATGGTGACATGGCACTTTGCAGATCTTCATTTGCAGACGAGGTGAAGGGTTGGGGTGGGGGTAGAGAGCAGAGGCAGAGAGCAACATGGAGATGGACGGGTCCATGGGCAAGGATACATGGACTTTCCTTTGTTAATGTAAGTCCAGAACTGAGCAGAACTAATTATCACAGGTGTAGAATAAAGAAGATGATCTCAGCAGTCTATGATGATGATGAATGTGTGTGTGTGTGTGTGTGTGTGTGTTTGGGGGGTGGTAAAGGCAGACTGGCTTTAGTCTATTTTTGGCTAAATCCCCTTTTCTTCACAGCCAGTCACAACACCCCCATCTTTTTTAAACAACTATTGTTTTCTCCTTAGCTCCATTTCCATTAGTTGTCTTAGCAACCACCTCCTGTTACCATGGCAACTAGCCCCAAATCAGTACACCAGCTCCAGCAACATTAGGGGAAATGGTGGTGGCAGTTTGGGTTAGACAAATTGGGAATAAAGTCTGCTGATGACAGCAATTAAATGCTCACTGTGATTGTGTGGGAGGATGGGAGTTGCAGTAATAATATATTTACAGTATTCACTATGCTAACTATAGGTCAGTGTGCTTCCTTCAGTCACTGTCTATATTTATAACAGTTATCAGATATTAAAGTCTCAGAAACACAAAGGTAGTGTCAGGACTGCAGCTGGGTTTTTAATGTTGACAAACTCTTAGTTTGAGAAAGTGCACCTCTTGGTTATTTTGGTGCCACATGTAATTTTATGCCGCATCACTTCATTTTAATGCCACCAATCATGTCCCACCTAACATACTGTCTGACCAATTTGGCACAAGCTGCCTACAAAGCACCCAGGCCTGTGTAGTTGGTTTACCACCAAGCTGTGAAAACACGCAATAAAAGGACTAAAGGTCACCACCACTGTCACTGCATTAAAAATCTAAATTCACTGAGCTGGAAGAATTTCAGAATATTTAGATACTTTTTAGTTTACAATATTGTACATAGTTAGTCTCTATTACTTACAATCCAAAACTGTGACACATATTACTTATTTAAAATCAATCTGAGATGTTAATTAGTTGGAAATCAAGTGTGAGACCATATCCCTTTCGTATAGTTTGTATAATTTTCATAAATGTCTTTTGTGAAATAAACATTTTAATGGATTCTTTAATGTTCTCTTACCTGTTTTGGAACTACAGTTGAAAATAATTAGCTAAACTGTGTATTAGCAAGCAGTGTCCCTGTAAATCTAAACAGAATAAAACAATTATTATTATTATCTTTTTTTCTAGGCCTCACTTCTTCACACTTCTCTCTATTGTGCTTCACATGACATCCTAATTAAATACTTAATATGACTGCTGGTGACAAAAAGTCACCTTGGGGACTACCCAAATCTCTCATTAGATTAAGGAATAGCTGAGCCAGCTGTGTTTAGCATTCATTCCTAATCCCTCTTTCTCTCATATGCACACATTTATGCAAAGGGAAATCTGTATCTGTTTGATATAACCTAATTATTATACAAGTCAGGTGCCAGGCATGGAGCACATTAGCAAAGCCAATTGTGTGTTGCATCTTTGAGATATCTGACGTATACTTGAGGAGAAATAGGAATGGAAAAAAAAAAAACATAAAACCAACAAGATGGCTATTCCAATGAAGGGGGATAATGCATGACACCTGAAAAACTTGAGTGCCACACAAAAAGGAAAAAAAGAATGGGTAAAAGAAAATGTAAAAATGATGTGTAAAAGAAAATAGTACCAAGTCAGTAGAAGGGGTGAGCCCAGTGATGGGGTGGCAAGAAACTAGAAAAACATTTCTCTTGAAGTTTATTCGCATAGAAAACATCAAATTTGGCAAAGCTGCACAGTTTGAGACAAGATGATAGATTGCAAGTACACCTGTATTGATGGACTGCTCAAAAAGAAATTTTAAATAGTTTGGTGTTTGTATTAATGTGTACACTGGATGTGACAGGTGGCATTGTATGTATGTGATGATCTAATGTGGTGTAGATTTGAGTGGGCTGAAAACTGAATTGGATCTTCATCTTTATGCATTTCAAGGTTCTGGAACATAAGCAGCCACACCCAGCGATTGTGCCAGCTTCCCACCCCTCTGTACTCTGCTGTCCATTAACTAAGCTAATCCTTCCATCTTGACAAGTTAATTTTCCATAGCACAGCCCAAATCCAAGTGGTAGAGGGAAGATGAGTCTGTATTGTAGAATTGGAAACTGCATAAATATTGATACAAGCCAATTTAGCCATGGTACACAGAATGGGTAAGTCTTCCAGATTTGCCTTTGAACTCCGAAGCCAGATGGAAATATATGAGATTTTTTCAGTAAGCAGAATATAACAGTGCTATCAGTGTGGACTTCTGAAGGAAAACTGCACAAGCCAACTATCAGACAAACAAATGCCAAAAACAAATAAACTCTACTTTACCTTTGAAGATGGCTGATTATGACCTGTCAATTCCATAAGGACAAAAGCACTTGGTGTCTCACCATTATGATGCCATCTCTTTCTTCAGTTTCTTACCAAAACACTGAAGAAATAAACACGTAAATCTGCAGTAAAATCTACCATCCACCATATACTGCTTTATCCTTTAGCAGGGCTGCAGTGGGTCTGGAGCCTATCCCAGCTGCAGGATATACCCTGGACAAGTCATCAGCTCATTCAAGAGCTAAGATACAGAAATAAACTATACATAGTCACACCAAAGGTCAATTTATAGAGACACTAGTTCACTTTTCCTTAAATGCATGGATTTGGATTGTGGGAGCACCCCTTGTAGTAGAGGTAACCAACACACATATGATGAAAAAATGCATACACTAAAAATCCGCTAGCCCATGGGTCAGCAACCTTTTCTACTCAAAGAGCCATTTGGGACCGTCTCCCAATGAAAAGAAAGCACCCGGAGCCACAATCCATTTTGACATCATTCATATATATATATATATATATATATACATATACTTAAAATCTGTATATATTTACAAAAAACTATATTTATGAATTTTATGAAATCATAAAAAGCATTTATTAAATCAACGAACTGCTGCAGAGAACACAGGTGATAGTGTGCTGGATAAATGCTGGCCTCTCAGATGTGAGGTATGCCAGGTATTCGAGTGTTGCACATCAGCAGATGTGACGCATATTTTGGGTGATAAAAATAATAAAAACGTTTTATTTTAATGTTACAAGTTTAGCATAATCTTCAAATTCAGAATTATATTTGAAAATGAACAAACTAAAATAAAATTTTATTTGAATAAAATGTATTTTCCAGATCATAAGGCGCACCGGGTTATAAGGCGCACTGCCAAAAAACGGGTCTGAACGGGTTTTTTTCCATACATAAGCCGTACCAGACTATAAGGTGCATTAAGGGAACCAAAACAGTCAGATAACCCACTTTATTTTGAGGTCTATATACCATATTTTCCGCATTTCTGTAATTAACCAACATATTATAAGACGCATGCTAAAACATACAGTAAAAAAATGACAACGGAAGCAAAACAGTGCGTTTCATCAATTTAATTAAATAAAATATTCATAATATTCACTGCTTTACTGGTGCCATTTCAGGGGGTGGTGATTAGCAGCACACCTAGCATATCTAGCATCGGTGTTGCACAATCAACTGGGCGGAGCTTTTACCGTAGTACGCTTAGCAGATTGTGGAAGCCCATACACTGCGCACCGTACTAAAGGAAGCACTGTCGTTTTTGAGAAAATTTCAGCGTCTTAAGTGCGCCTTATGGTGCGGAAAATACGGTAACCAATATTGATCCATATATAAGGCACATCGGATTCTAAGGCGTCGATTTTTGAGAAAATTAAAGGCTTTTAGGTTTGCTTATAGTGCAGAAAATATGGTACTCATTATTTTTTTTCCAAAGTCACAGGGAACCACAACAGAAGGATGAAAGAGCCACATTTGGCTCCGGAGCCACGGGTTGCCGATCTCTGCCCTAGCCCCTTGGGACTCCATTGGAGGGGGGATTTCAAACAACTTAAAATGCACTTAAAATTATCATGCATTAAAAAGAAACAAGGACAGGAAAAGCACTTACCTATGTTGAATATCGTCCCAAGGTGGTAATAATTGCAGGACATGGAAAACAAAATAATCAAAATCAACAATTAGAATTTAATTTTAAAATGTTTTCGTCTCAGAAAACCAAGATATGCACTAGACGAAAAAAAAAAAAAAAGGCCCAAATAGCCTGCTTCTTGGAACACTTTTCTACGAGAGATTATATAGATATAAGGTAACTAATGACAAAGAAAGTGTTAATTAGACACACGAGGAAGACAGAGTGACACCTCACCCCTAGATGCAAAGGAAGCAGAACATTATTATAGGGTTAAGACAGACATCTGAGACCTGGACAGAAGGAAAAAGGGACTGTTAAGTGAAGATGCCTAGAGGTGCAACAAGTAGAAATACAATAACACAATTCACAACCATCAATGCAATGCTGTTAATAGTGACACATTCCCAATAAAAAGTCAAAGCAATCCAGAGTCAAAGTTGGCCAAAATGGAGTCATGCATTAGTCATCAACAGTCCACACTATACAAGTCAAAAAGCTCCAGGAAGGGTTTTAGGACATCCCCATGCAAGGTGTGGATATAGAATGGGTCTAAGTATGGAACTATTCCCTAATAAGTAAAAGATACATTTTTAGATGAATGAAAACACAATGCATGGAATTAAATAATTTGCAAAATTTTAGCTACTCTATGTTTAATTTTGTGTCCAAGGCTGACTGTAAACCAACCTTCAACAGCAGAGTCAACTGGTTGGACCACTGTTCCCTCTTCCATGGAGTTAGCAAAACTGGGAAAGAAGGGCTTAGCTGATGGGTTAAGACCAGACCCCAGAACTGCCACAGAGGGAACTGACTGTGAAGAGGGGCTGATCACTGGGGATGCTTGCTGAGGAAAGTTTTCTCCTGGAGATGTTGGACTTTTTACAGAGGAGGACGAAGATGAACAGGGAGACTTCCTGTTTTTTTTCTTGTCATCTTTAAGAGTGAATTCCTGTGCTGTAGTTTTGGGTGAGCGCAAAGGTGCTGGACTTGGGGTATCAAAGGACAGTCCTAAGGGCAAAGGATGGCCAGGGGTGTTCACATTGCTGAAGTCAAATGATTCAGTGCTGCTGCTCATCTGGGAGTCATTCAGGACCCACAAAGCATCAGAGGGTGAAATTGGTGGTGCTGAGGCTAGCACCTCTGGGGAATGGCCTTGACTGGATGGGGAGGCAGGACTAAAAGCTGAAGTGTCTTCCTCAGGTATGCCCTGTGTCGACTCTTGAGCAAAGCTGATGTTATCAAACATCCCACTGTCAACCATGTCACTAACTGTTGCTTCTCTTTCTGGAGAGAGTGGTAGTGATAAAGCCTGGTTGCTCTTATCCAAGTTGGAATTTTGGGTATCCATCAGGAGGTCAAACGAATCATCAAGGTAAGATGTTACAGGCATTGGATCAAACACTGCACTGTTAGTGGTTGAGGGCATTGTGAATGGAGTGGCTGTGGCATTCAGTGCACTATTCAGGACCAGTGGACTGAGGGAAGTTACAGAAAATAGATCTTTGGACAGAGGTTTAGGGACCAAGCCTTCTTCTACATATACTTCCTGACTCCAGGGATCTTGGTTTGAGTCTGCAAATGATGCCTGAGTGGAACTCCCCAGATCCATCATTACCTCCTCTTTGATTTGAGATGCTGCTGCAGGTGTAGGACCTAATGGCTCTGCAGTCATTCCCCACTCCTCTGGGATCTTTTTCCTGCTCTTACCCCGCTTTCCTCGGCCTCCACATTTTCCAAGCTGCTCCTCCCAGTCAGCCTCTTTGTCTCGACTTGGGCCAATCCTATGGTAAATGTCTTCTGTTGAGGAAGTATTTTCACCCTGTGCTTGCACCTCAAAATTACCACGGCTTGCTGAATTATCATAAGATCCCTCAATTTTCTGTCGTCGTCTCTTCTTCTTTTTCTGTTTTCGGTCCGAAGCATCTGCTTCTCTTTCATCACCTCCAGGATATGCAGTTCTCTCGTGGCCAGGCTGACTATCAATTTGGTCATCAGGGCTGACTGCAAGGTTGTTGGCATGACAACTGATCAGTGTGGAGACATCGGAGGTGAACTGAAGGTCTGTTGGTAGACAGCCAGCCTGGTCTGGCCAGAAGCCACCTAAAGCACCTTGTTATGGGTGAAGAGGGGAGAGTTTAAATATTGGAGACAAACAAGTGTTTACATAGTTTGCTTACTTTCAACTTATGAGATATGTTAACCAGCCTATGATATAATAGTGCTACTGTAAAAAATACAAAATATCTGACATAAAACACAGCTTTAAAATATTGTGGTATTTGACATTATGACAGCCTGCATCAACGAGCAGGAACTGAACTATAGATAACCAGTCCACGACATGTAGGATATACAGAGGCAGCCAACAATGTAGGAACATTACAGGATCACCTGGTATTCTTCAAATAAGATTGCATGCACATATTTTTGCTGACTCCTATGACACATTGCAAAACTTTAAAAGTGGCTTTAAAAAATATTAGTTAAATTAATGGTACAATGACAGAGTAATTCTGGATGTCTTGTCAGTAGACACCAAAACTAAACTGCTGCTCATTGGCAGAACCTCTTGAGGCTAAAGGCATATGCAAAAAGCAGCACATACAAAGTAAAGCGGTTGTGGGTTATTTCTCTTTACATTATTTTTGAAAAGAAATTGGTAAAGATGGCTCTCTAGCAGATGATTTCAGGATCAATACACAATATTATATATAAGCAGCTGCAGCGCAGCATTTTAGCATTCTATGAGGTCAAAGGGAGGTGGAATGTCACAAAACATTCTTGATACAACTCAGAGTTGAGAGAAAAGCTGTTCTTTTCTGTTCCTGATGGCAGCCTGAGGACTATTGAACTGATGGTGGCACACTGCCCACCAAACTGCAATAGGGCAAAGAAACAGAAACTAAATTTAATGAAAAATGTATTGCATGTGCTATGTGCCTGTGTAGAATAAACCCCAAAAAAAAAATGTTCATTCCATACCAGAGATGGTGGTGCCACATGCACTATTGTAATCATTACAGTTTAATTAGTTTTTGTTTAAATACTTAAATTACTACACAGACTGTCTGCCGTCTATACTTTGATTGAGAGATACTTTGATTTGAGAGTTGTAGATTGGTGTCATATGATGTTGTTTTGTCGTTTCTGTCAGTAGTTAACCCAAGGTGAATCACCATAAAAAAGGTGAATGCCTATAATGCTGTGTCACTATGGATCCTGCATTATCAGGAGGTATTGCCTTCTGTTTTTTTAACTCACATCTCTCAGAAAATGTACGTCTTAGCATTTTGTTTCTTTTCCCACTGTTTAAACCAGCATCTAACTGTAACTGGTCTGAAATACACAAAAGGTTAAAACAAACATTGCTTAACTTAAATCTGACTGACCTTGGTCCAAACTATAATCTATGGCACATTTGGCATCTGTAATTTTGACTAAACCAAACTGCAATCTGAAGGTGTGGAGAAAACAAGATTACTGGGTAATCACACTAATCACATATGCCAGCTATTAGTAGGCCCACACAAATTGACACTTTAGTATTTAAAATTTTAGTTTGTGAAATTTTAAGACATGAGCAAATACATCAGGTCTTGAAAAACAGAAATAGTTGAATAATATTGTTTTAAGTAAAAAAAAAAAAAAAATCTCGACTCAATGGTCAATTTGTCACCAAATATACGTTGAATTGAGTTTATTTTTCAGAGGACTCAGGAAAGTGGGCGTCAGGGAGTGTTGAAATTTGAATTTTAGGGCCTTCAGAGACCACTTGGATTGTAGGGTTTTGGGTTTCAGCTAAATTTTACATTCAGATGAATAACATGAAGCAACCACTTCTAACTTGACACCCATTCCTGGCTGGATGAAGCCTGACAACATTAATACAATTTTTTTAAGGAAACCAGAAGTAATGTATAGCATATAATGGTATATTAATATCAAAATATGATGATAAAAAGAATATTATGTGAGAATATTCTAAATTCTGAGATACATTTTTGATCACTTTTGGAAACTAGAAGTTCAAAAAGTCATGAAAAAAGCCAGCCCATCCAGTCAATGTGAGGAAAACAGCAGAAAACAAAAGAGAGAAAAAGATTTCAAATAAAAGGAACAGCAAAATGATTTTTCGTGTTTTTGTGTCTGTATTATACGTTTATCCCCAATTCTAACCCTGCAGTCACTATGATAATGGAAAGGTGTAGTTTGCTCAGCTTTGTTGACAGTTGCAACATTAGCTATATACCTGAAATTACTCCCATGTGACCAGAATCCATCATCTGGACAGGGCCGGTTTGAGAGCTGCGAGGTCCTGAATAACCTGCCATGGAGGCTGGTTGAGAGGGAAGGAAAGAAGAACAAAAGAAGGGAAACATGAACAGCAAGCAGCAGGAAAAGGAAATGATATATGTATATATGCACACACACAAAGAACTTTCTTTGGCTTTAAAATAGTGCATATTCTGACCACTTTACAGTAAATAGTTCATGTTGGGGTATATCTGATTCTTAGCTTCATTTCTAAATTTAGCTCTTCCTATTATGCATAATAAATCTATGTCTGAGTATCATTGTTAATTAAATAATGACATTTCTATGTAAATTGAATTAGAATACATTTTTCCTTCAGATACTACTTAAAGTAAAATATGTCTACAATGATAAACATACCTGTTTGAGTATTGTGCATAAATGACAAATTATCTAGGATAGACAGGACAGAAAAAAAACTTTACACTGGCCATTCTCTTATTTCAAAGATAGAAGGAAGGAGGAGGCAGGTTAATTATTTTGATAAAGCAAATAAGTGATGAAAGCAGGACTGAAGAAAGGCAGAGGAATAATACAGACAGAGAAGAGAAGCACCGATGGCCATTGTGTTCAATGAGGCTGAAAGTGAGGCAAACAGACAGGAGAGCACCCAGAGTCACAACTGCACCAACAGCAGGGATGCATGCCCTATGTCGTCAGGACACAGACAACCCTCCGTGGGCAGGGACACCAGTGGGACAGCATTTCTTTGGATGATCACATCATGTTTGTTTCTCTTTTGGCCTTGTAAGCACCCACTTTGATAAAATAGCACCTGAAAAATAGTCTCTGTATCTACATGCATCAAATACTGACAAAACATTCAGCACATACATTTATACTACTAAATTTTGAGAAATGAAACAAATATGCAGTTTTTATTGTGCAATTTGGAGTTTTACAATTGTGTCTCAGGCCTTCTTCCATATTGAAACACATATATTATCACAGTTCGTGTTATTCCACAAGGGCCTGATTACATGCTATATAATGTTCTACAAGTTCATTGCCATTTCTCTGATGGGCATTTCCATTCAGGTTATTTGAAAGAGTCCAGTTAACTCACAACAAAGTTGTCTGAATTCACCTTTGTCTTAATGTTAGAAGGGGATATTGCAGATTCTCAATCATTTATGTCAGAGTCCTTTTGCACTAACATGGATGAATGTCTGTGACTTGGAAAAGGCTGCTTATATTAGTTTGGTTTAAATCCATTTAAATATTACTTCACAAAAGTAATTTTATTACATTTTCTCTGTGGAGCAGTGGTTCTTTATAATTATCCTATAGTCTCGCCCACTACATACAGTCACAGACATACACAAACCTATAGACACATACACACAGACTTGTACTTCTTTCCTTTTAAAGGATTTTAAAAAGACTTCACAAATTAATTCTAAACTCAACTAACGCTAACCCTAACTCCAAATAATCCTATGAAGTTGTGAGGATCAGCCAAAATGTTCTCACCTCCCAAAACTATCCTCATTTTGAGTATTTTTTTACTCAATATCAAGGACAGAAAAACAGACAGACAGACAGCACTCATTCATAGAGTACTATTCTTGTTTAGGATATGAATTGGAAAATGTTGTCTTTATTGTTTTACTGTAACAATATATATTGGAACTTTACAAAAAATTCAGGATAACACAGTAAAGCATTTTGTCAAGTCTACTAATCAAATATGAACAACAGAAACCTAAATCTTGGCCAGTGAAAAAGGAGTACTTAAATTAATTATGTGCAAAGTACAGCTTTTTACTTTTAATTGAGGACAGGTTCCGAGACGCAAACAAACAAAAAAACATGGTGTGAAATTAAAAAACGAATTGAGAACTAGACTGATTAAGAGAAAAGCAGAGGCTTACAGTGGAGGAGCCCAGGGCTTTTTCACTGCAGGAGACAGACATCAGGCTTGAGTATTAACCTATTCGGGAAGGCTATGGTACTGACAGAAGCTTAAAATATGTAATGAATTACTGTCACTAACGCCACCATTGAATGCCTCTTTTCAGCTACCTCCTCACCATCACCCACCCGCCTATAAGTCCCACACTCTTTTAAAAACTGATATAAAATCTAGAGAACAGAGATTTTCCGTATTTTCTCATCACTAAAACTGCAAGAATAACTAACTAAAAAAACAAGGAGTTAACCACGAGTGGTTATATCATAGTAGAAAAATATTTCCACTAGATTCATATGAGCAATGGCACCAAATTATGTAAGAGTGTCTGCTTGGGTGAAAGATGCTAGCCTCAGTAGGAGGATAGAGTTCAGGAAACAGACTGGAGTATCTATCAATCTGACCAACCTAATGATGTAAGATGAGTGCACACGCAGCCAGGCAGGCACACGCACACATACAGACATACACATTGGTGCTGATGTTTTAGGAATTATTTCAGGTACATTTTTAAACTAGAACATATGGGAAGAGAAACAATAAAATGAACAATAATGCCTTTATAATATATTATTACACATTATATGCAATATGACTGAGGTTAAAATGAATTTGCTGTATATTAATTACAGAATTTTGTGAATTTCTGAGCAGTGAATTTCTAATTGAGACATTGCATGGTGCCCTCTAATTCGCTGAAGCTGTGTAATCTGGGATGAAGCCAGCAGGATTGGTTGAATTCTTGTCCTCCAGCTGACCCCTGCCTTCCCCAGCTCCTCAAGCTGGGACAGACAGTCTGAACTGACTGGATCAGGGTTACTGAAGGACCACGGGCAAATACAGATGGTTCACTGAGAGGACAGGACAGAGTGCAGCGCTGTGCAAAGTACAAACCGTCTGAACAGAATTTCTGTTTCTGTGTGAATCACTGGGCATTAATTGTCTGCTAAGTTAAGAAACATTTTTGTGCCCTTTCAAATGCATCCATGTAGGTTCTTGTTTATCCAGTTCAAACTGGAAGATATTTCTAGCTTCATTTAAAACTAATTTAAGAAATATTTGTATGCCCTTTCAAGTGCATCTATGTAGGTTCTGGTTCATCCACTTCAAACTGGAAGATATTTATATCTTCCAGATATAAATATCTTGTATATTGTATATCTTGTATCTTGTATCTATATAGAGTATTAGATCGTGACACAACATTTAAATCAATGGCTCAACGTTGAATAACGTCTTCATCAGATCTTGGTCCAGATAAAACTGAAGTGTCGTTTTGCTTGTCTTAAAAGTTTCGATCATTTGACTTTAGCAATGACAGATATGTAACTGAAATATTATATACAAACAATGACATTCTTTGATAGTTCACAATTCAGTTACAAAGTTGCACTCAAATGGACAAACGTGATAAACACAGAATAAAATCTAATTCAAATATAGTTATAAACAGAATTATTGAACAAATCAACATTACATACAAAGAGAAATTGTGGATTTCACCAGGCACAATCTCACCAGGCTATCTGCTAGAGGTTGTATGTATACATTCTAACACCTGTTGGATGGATGCCCACTTGCAGCTCAATGAATGATGAGGGAGTCACAACTGTGCCAATGCTATGGCTGCACATGGTACAATCATACAAAATTCAGTGGCAAGGCATAGCCAAATCAACTAGATGGAATGGACACAATTTTTAGTTGTGAAAACATCCTTAGCCTCATATGCTTGTCCTCATGGTAAAAGAGATTTGATTTCTGTTTGTATTCAAACAATCTCAAGTTTAATATTCACTCTTGGCCCTTTTCTCCACTAACACTCCAAGCTTGTGGGTGACTGCTAAGGATCCTCACACCAGAGGAGACTCTTGGCTCTGTTGGTGCAGGTATAAAATCTGGGTGGACACTCACTTGCATTTGGTTCACTTTCAAATGCAAAATAATGAAAGACAGCCTCACGAACTGTGACCCTTTTATCCCCGTAGCTAACCAAGGTGCAACCCCGAGGGGAAAAGGAGGACATGGCTGTGTCAGATTTGAAGACTGGCTATAACTGGGATGCCCAGTGCCAGCATTTCCATGCTCCCCTGTATTCCGAGGAAGATGTGCTGGTATTTGGCTTCACAGAGAATGATGATGACATCTTGTTCCACCTATCAGAGAATGAGAAGAAAGATGATATCTTTGTCACACCTGCCTTGGCTGAATAGTCAAACCTACCCAAGTCTATCAACAGAGAGGAAGAGGTGAGCTTTCTAGCTGCCTCCCTCCATAGCAGAGAAGCTGTAGGTTTCCTCACTGGATACAGTAGCGAAGCTACGAAGGCAAATGGCTCCCCCTGGCACATAATACGCTGAAATAGCTTGCTTCCTGTCAAGTTGCTGAAGTCATCCAAAATTGCATATCTCTGCCTGGCAATATGAACCAGCTACCTGTGGCCACCTCCAGGAATGTATTGCTGACAGCTGAAGCTCAAGTGCTTCCAGTCCACCATTATTGAGAGGGTGTACAAAGCAGCTGACCTCTTGGCCTGGGATTTCAGTGCACTCTCTCCAAGCTCACTGCCTACCATTCAGAACTTTTTGGTGCATCTGCGGATGAGAAGGACCCTGACGAGTGGGAGGAAATGGCGGTCATTGATGATTTGTCCTGCCGTCTCAGTCCAGGCAAGGTGATGGTGACTCTCATTATTCAGGAGCGAGCGAGATGCTCACTCCAGTTTTACTGTTTAGCACACAATGGGCCATACAAGCTGCTCTACACTCTCCCCCCACTGGTAGTGGTATCACCACCATTGCCAAAGTGAGGGGACACAACCACATGCTGATTCTGTTCGTTCCATACTGGCCAAGTTTGCACTGGCTGGCAAAGATAATTAGAATGCCGTGCACCCAGCCTTTGCAGGGGCATAGGTACTTGTTCTCATAACACCCAGAACTACTGCAACTGTGGGTCCACAAGTGACTCAATTTGACCACTGCTGGGCTCCCTCAGAGAGTGGTCAGCACAACCCAAAATGTCCCCTCCACTAGGTCTCTGTATGGGTCCATGTTCCCCCATTGAGTGTGTAGCATTCACTGCTCTTCTTTGTCAGCAGTGAGTGCATAGCTTTGCCTGATACGAGCATGAGTCTGAAGCCATCAGTGGCTTTGCTTTCACACTGTAACTTTAGGATGGCCGTATTTTTTTATTGAGGGGAACGTCCATTCAGAACATCACCAGACCAAAAGACCAACTCGCTGCTGAACAAATGTTCAGTTGGTCTTCATCTCTGACTTTTGTCCAGTTCTATATGCTTGACAGACTGTGCATGGCTAGTTCTATCCTAGAGCTCTAATGGGACCCTCTCCACTTGCTGGCACTTGTTTGATAAACTGCCAATATGGCGGCTACCGTGTCCCATAGCAAGACACCGAGTGAATGCTATGAAGAAGATTTGGTTATTTAACATAACCACAGTTCTTAGAATAATATGAGCCAGGTGTCACACCAGACAACTCTTCTTGCTGGGCAGTGAGAACAGGTTTGCTTATTGAAGTGTGGGGGTGTCCACATTAACTATCTAGAATAGTATCTAGATAGATACTATCTAGAAGATGGGACTACGTTAACTTGCTAGCTGCAAAGATCAACCAATTTGGAACAGAAGGCAATCAGGCCTCTACATGAGGAAGGTTTGCACCTCCTCAAATGACTGCAGCGCACACTTTTTGGCTACCATGATTACAAGAAAATGACTGCAACAACAACATTTATTTACTGTTTTATTTACCAGACCTACAAATAAAGAAAAAGTGCTGCTCTGTTTAGTGTGGGCAGAGCTATTGATACTGTGATGATTTTCTGACTGATCCGTGAACTCAGCAGTTTTTTTGGAACCCCCAATGGAATAGGTAGCCCAAAAAAAACTACCACCAAGTACCAAGTACTTTTGCTCAATAGAAATGCAAAAATCCAAATGCTGAACCATTATGAATGAGAAATATCACTGTTAATACAATTTCATTCATTCTCTATTTCACTTGAACCATGTTCCCCCCAAAATGAGCATGCACTAGAAGATACAGTTTACTGTGCCAACTTGACAGAATGCCACCATGTACTCACAATATGCATATTTCACAAATTAATTCAACAGTGAATCCTTGGTTAGAGTATTGAACAAACTCATTGCAGTGAGGGCCTTGTTATTCCAATGAGAGTTTTTTATTTATTTATTTATTTTTTTTTTACAGTGACATACACAACACATTTAAGATTAAAGTGGTATTATAAATATCATGCTAAAGGTGAAAACGAGCATTACAACAGCTGAGACATTTCTATTATTCACTCTAGCCTTAGGAATATATCTTTCATAATTGGAACTATATATATTTTCATAAACAAAATAGAGAAAATTGTGCAAAAGCAGGTGCAGGTTAAGCTCAACATGAGTACAAATACAAGTCTTTTGAGGTCCTGTTGACTGTGCATATGTTGCATGGTGCTGATGTGCAACATATTCAATCCCCTTTGGATTTTTTTACAGTTTGTAGCTTAAAACTGTGTTTGCATAAATATTCAGCCCCTTCAGGTCAGTATTTAGTAGATGCACCTTTGGCTGCAGTCACAAGACTGAGTCGGTGTGGATATGTCTCGGTCAGGCTGGTACATCTGGATACTGCAATTTTTCTCTCCGTTCTTCCTTGCAAAACAGCTTAGGCTCTGTGAGGTTGCTTGGGAATAGGGCATGAACAGTTCTTTTCAAGTGCAGCCAGGGATTCTCAGCTGGACAAAAATCTGAGCTTTGACTTGGCAGCTTCATAACATTTATCTTGTCTGTGAACCCTTTCTGTGTAGCTTTGCTATATTGTTGGTGTCATTGTCTTGCTGGAAAATAATATTTCTGCAATGATGCTCCCCTCTACCATTAGAAGCCTTCTAGTCCCTGCTGGTGAAGAGTTTCCCTAATAAGTGATGCTGTCAACAGTATCTTTCACAGTGGTATCTAATCTGATGGCAAAAAAATTGTACCTATCTCCTAATTTAAACTTTTTAATGATCTCTTTGTTGCTTTATATGTTCATGTTGCAATTGTAATTACAAGACAGACTGTTTAGGTGTTGTGATATGACAATCACACATCAACTGCAATCAGGTGGTCTCTGTTTCACACAATGCTGGCATCAACTAGCTGGCCCTCTGATTAATTATTTTGTCACTTTAAAAGGATCGACATTTATGCAAAGACTCTTTTATGCCACGTATTTAAGTAATCATAAATCTTATATGTAAGGTGTCTTATAGATTTGTCAATTCACCTTCATGACAGGATAGGAATGGTCTCCTGTTATATATATAAGAACATTTGAACAAGCATCTGCTAAGAGTGTGACAGTGATGGAATTTAACCAGTAAGCATGCCTACAAGTACAAGCTGTACAGTAATGCAGGGATTTTCTGGGATTTACAGAGTGGAGCTAGAGTTGTCATAGTAATCCACAACCAAAAGGAAAGCATCATAGGGAGCTCCTTTTGAGTTCCACATAAATTCATACTAATTGTAACTGGTTTTCTGTTTAAGACACTTGGGGGGGGGAGCAAATATTACTACTACAATCTAAATATGAACAGCTTTTTTAGCATGATGGTTTCTGAAACATCACTGTAGCTATGAAAACTAAAATGCATATAAAGTGCTAAAAATGTTCTAAAAAACAAAAATTATATATGACCATATTGTGTCTGGTGAGGTGTGTGCGTGTGTGTGTGCGCGCGTGTGTGTTGCCAAAAAGTAGAAATAGCAGACCGACAGTCGATGCTGCGATGAAAGGCAGGTTCTAGTCCTCTGAAGCATGAGGGATTGAAAAAGGAGATAACAGCGGGGGTAGAATTGATTTAAAGGGGAAAAAAAGAAAAACAAAACAATGAATACAGTAACCGAGAGTGAAAGGAAAAACGTATAGAAAAATTATTTGATAAATAGAGTATGATAGTAAATAAATAGTAAATAAAGTATGATCAGAAAAGAGGGATGGGGAAGAGAGAACAAGAAAGAAATAAGGTTAGTAAAAATTTACAAATTCCAAGATACAGTAGCTCTACTATATATGAAATATCCATCCTTAAATGTTGTACAAATGTGTCAGGCATTGAAGGTGATGTGCCTGCACACAGAATCTGAACACACTTTCAGATCTGCACTTTGTCAGAATTCAACATACACTTTATTTCTGTGATCCAGTTATTACTTCTACACTGCCGTACCCTCTCTCGGGTCATCTTGAGTAAGATCACCCTCTGGAATCTCATCCATTTACTGGCATAACACAGGAAATGATGTTTGAATAAAATTCTGAGGCTGGGAACACACTAGAGGATTTTCAAACCTTAACTATTTTTAAAAATGTAGAAGACATCAGACAGTGTAGATTAATTCAACCACTTCTAATCATCAATTGTCTGGAAGTACACGAGACAAGTCAGACTGAGACTGAGAGATCACACGTGACGACAGTAGCTGATTCCCAGTTTATCTCAGATAAACTCATGTGGTCAAACATGACCTCAGAAGACAAACAAGTATGGTAGAAGACTGACGCCACCAAATAGCTACTAGGAGCTGGACGTGGCATCTTGGCACTTCCAGCTCTGGTTGCTCTTATCCATTGTAGGAAGATATGAAGAAGAACAAGAAAATGTGGATCACAAATTTCAAATGTGTTTGGATGAGGGTTAGACAAAGATTTGCCTGTCATGCCCCCCACCACCCCGATCAAGAAGGAACAAATTGGACAAAACATTCCTCTAGTGTGTTCCCAGCATAAAGACATGCAGCACAAGCTATCAATGCCATGCAACCAGGTAGTTAAGTAGTAATCATGCTGACATGGATGTCTAATTCTCATGCAGACCACTTCTTCCACCAACATCCATGATTCAAACCATCTCAGTGAACTACAGTTATAAGACCACAAAGTGTGCTGGAAATGGACTCCACAGTCAGTTATTTCTTAGATATTCATTATTTTTGATCTTCCAGCATCAACACAGTTCCAACACTAAATTAAAACACTGCTCAGCTTTGTTGATGATTTGTTGATTTGTGAAAAGTTCAGATAAATGTGTAAATGAAAACACTAAAGGCCCAGAACTGGGTCATTATTCAGAAACTATTATTAGAACTAAACTATTTTAGCCCATTCAATAAAGGATAAAATTAAACTGAAATTGGACAGCCATTATCTGCATTATCCTTAAAATGTTAAATCAGCATTAAAACGATAACAAAAATCATCAATCCTGAGCATTAATCTTTCTTAAAATATATATTTTAACATTCCTGTTTACATATGACAGTTCCTGCAAGCCCATATGAGGTAGAAGACGTATGGTATGATCACTATAGATAATAATCAATTTGTAGTGTGCAGGGCTGCAGTAAATATCCCTGTATTATTCAATCAATACATGCTGTAGGTCATTACAACAAAATTATGACCCACATGAACATTTCCAAC
This sequence comes from Lagocephalus sceleratus, assembly GCA_911728415.1. Classification (NCBI taxonomy): domain Eukaryota; kingdom Metazoa; phylum Chordata; class Actinopteri; order Tetraodontiformes; family Tetraodontidae; genus Lagocephalus; species Lagocephalus sceleratus. The sequence continues at coordinate 548,587 of CAJVRN010000004.1, forward strand.
ACATATGCCCCAAGTAATTACGGTTTGGATACGAGTTAACAGACATGGAAAATTCTTCAGTCAAAGCCATGACCTTTGGAACTGATAATTTTGCATGCATATAACTATACAATTACACACTCCAGAGATGTAATGTTATTCAACATTATTTTGAGACTAAGCAATGGAGTCGAAGCATTAACTAAGGAACTGTGATATTAGACTATTGGACATCATATGCAGAGTAACTCTAATTTCCATCCTAACCGATATGCTTGTGTAAATTAAACTTCACAAGGTCAAGTCTAAATTACAAAGATATTATGGAAATTTTGTTATACAACCCCGTATGAAGTCCTTTTGTATCGATGGCGATAGAAAAGGACTTCTTGATGGAACAGAAACGCACGGATAATCTGTATGACAGAATGATTGAAATCTTCTTTAAGGAAAGAAAGGAGGATGGATTTTGTGTACAAATGAAAAGGATTTTTGGTGAGTAAAATGTGGCTATATTCCTAAATAATATTGCAATTTTATGAGGTTATTATTGATGGGGTTTTTTGTGTGTTGCAGCTGTAGCTGCAGTAAAAGTTTTATAGCAATAAAATGGGTGTGAAATGCATGGCCTGACACTGCGTTACATACTTATTTAATCCCTAATGCAAAATTGCTCTCTCTCACACAAATACACATAGACATTCATATACACACAAAACACACATAAACACAAATTGTCTGCCTTATAAACTAACAGCATGGCTTTCCTGGTTCATGGATTGCAAGCTATAATACACAGCGCATAAGACAAAATCAGTCATTCCCATCTTTCATCACAAAGTTGATGATGATGATATGGCAGAAAATCAGTCATTACATAGCATACTGCTTATTGATAAAATATCAGTAGAATAACTTAAAAAAAAAGAAGCTACGGCTCAATCACCCAACTCATGTGAAACGCTTTCACAAAAGAAAATAGTTTAGTTTAACAGAGTTTGAAGGAACTTTTCTCATCAGTGTTCTTCACAGATCAGCAAACTACATACAAAACAACTCTTATAATGTTCAATGGACTAGTACATTGTAATAAATTTCAACATCATCAATGTTGATTTATTTGAGTAAATTGAGATTATACTAATGCTGTGTATAATTAGACACAGAATGTATGATTTTTGTTGTGTTCTATGATGATTACAACATACAGGTAATGAGATTGTATTTCTATGATAAATGTGTAGTACAAATGGTCTTCTTTATATGGTTTTAAATAAGCATACAATTGAAAAAAAATTATATCTACATATTACAGTTGTCCTGAATGCAAATTACATTAACAAAAATACCACATTAAGAGAAAAGACAACAACATTAACAAAAAACACAATATCAACCAAACCAGAAAAAATGGCTATTAATTACTTTGATTGGACAGAACTTGTTGGTCATTTGAACTGGAGATAGCCATCTTGTAACAACCATGTTACTCTTCTAGATTTGTGGATTTCAATAAAAGCAAGCAGCCCTGTTGATGTTTCAGCACTATTACTGTATGACTTCAATTATTCATGCATTCCAGAACAAAGAGCAGCTGATTTGAGTAGTAAAATGCAAAAGATGAGTCATTTGACAGCAGACTCGGGTAGTGGGGAAGAGTTAATGTGACTGTGTAACCTGCTATTTTTAAGCATATTTTGATGCAGGTCATATCCATCTATTCTTTCCTAGCAGTGACTAGATGAGCACTGGCGATGCCCATGGTTTTAAAGCATGTGACATAACTTCTGGATGGATAGGTTGTTCGTCCAATCAGCAACGATTCATACATTACACGGTGTGGTTAATGTTGCTGTGTTTTCTGTTAATGTTACATTTTTGTTAATGTTTTGTTTTTTGCCAATGTGTTTTCTGTTAATGACGTGTTTTTTCTTAATGTGGTTTTTGTAAATGTTGTTGTGTTTTCTGCATTCATTAATGTTGTTGTGATTTGCACTTCAGGGCCACTGTAATATCTTGAATGTTAGATAAAATAAGCTTGAACTACAAGGTGTCTTGGATTTTTTTTTCCACTCTGTCTGTCACTGTTTTATATGATATATCTTATAAGTTATATGTTAGAGAGGACTGAGATTAGTTTGTATCTAGCCCTGAAAACCATTACAGAATAACTGTACAAATAAACAGGTGAATACAAGAAAAAAAGACCAGGAAAGCCATGATTGCTCATGATAACGAACATGCAGTTTTTATTGCACACCAATAGGCAGCATAAGAAATTGTGGGATGCATCTTACCAGGCTTTTGCACACCATGACTTTCCTGCTCTCCATTTTCCAAAGCAGCACCGGAATCTGTAGAGACAAACAAGTAGATACATTACCAATCCCAATAAGGGCATCTGCATCAAGACAAAAAGGTTGTCTGGGACATTAAAGCGCAAGACATGTAAAACTTAGTCTGCACACAAACAAATCCAAATACTATACAATAATACTGTCTACTTTATTACAAACAATAGTGGGTAGTCCAAAGCAGGTTACCACCATTACATGGTATATTTTTTCTTAGAGATGATCTGCTCTCAGTGTCAATTCTAAACTACCTATTGTATAAAACAGGGATGTAATCGTGCGTCACAACACAGTTAGAAATCGTTACAAATTTATGACAATGCAAATCCATTCATATGAAAAATAAATCGCAACGCCTTTTTTAAACAGCAGAGGGCATACCCCACTGTTGATTTCACTTATCTGTTTTTTTCTTTGATTTCTCTGTCTGAGAATGTTGATATGATATTCTCCCGTAAAAAATCCCAAAATATGATCACATTGAGGCCTTTGTTTATTTTAAGAAATGTAGTATTTATTTTAAAATTTGTGTTATTCATTTAGTTATTTTGATTTGGGATTTGTTTAAAAATGGAGCAGCATGGTGGTGTAATGCTTAGCAATGTTGCCTCACAGAAAGAAGGCCTCAGATTTGAGTCCCAGTTAGGATGGAGGCTGGGGGCTTTTCTGTTGAGTTTGCATGTTCTCCCTGTGCCTGTGTGGGTTCTTTCTGGGTTCTCCATTTTCCTCCCACAGTCCAAAGACATGCACAACTGGGGATTAGGTTAAAGTCCAAAATGCCCATAGGTGTGAATGAGACAATGTGAATTTTCTCCTTGTGTCAGCCCGTTGACCGACTGGTGTCCAGTCCAGGTTGTACCCCGCCTTCGCCCAATGGCAGCGGAAGAAAATGGATGGATTGTTATATAAGATAAAATATAATTTCAGTTGCACGTTTAGGAAGAGCACATGGGAATTGTTTTGCAGTTTATCCTACCTCAGAGAAATTAAAGAGGATCTTTTTTAATTTGCTAGTTAAATGAAAATACATTTTGTAGCTTTGATATATTTAAAATGTTTTTAAAACATGCATTTATTGCAATAGTGTTTTGCAGTTACACCCAATCTCAGAAATGCTTTCTTGTCTGAGAAATAATTAAAGCAATCATTTTGGGTCATAATTTGCCGACAAGTTAAATCTATTTCCAATGGAAATTGCATTTTGAATTGCCCCTCAGTGTCAGTGAATGGTGCATATGCCTTGCATTAGACTTGTGACCAGAGCATGACCACCTCTTGGGGGTTACATTCTAGTATGCCCCTGTGAGTAATAATGTGAGTTATAAGTAATAATGTGGTTAACAAAAAATGGATAGAGAGATATTTGAGTTGTTTGGTCAACAGTTTTACCCTCGACAAAAGGGGTGTCATAACCGAGTCCTTTGAGGACCACAATTCAGCCGGGTTTTCTGTCCTCGCAAGCAAGAAAGACTTTCACCATGGCAAATGTGAACAGGTTAAAGCGTCTACTTGGTAGGTGAGAAAACCCAGTTGGAACCCAGAACCCACTCGAGGACTGGGTTCTGACATCCCTGCTCTACAACATCTAGATTAGCAGCATTTTGTTTGGGATCCAATTGAAAAGAACCAGTAAACTCATACAAAACAAATGCTTTGTAACTATTTTCTCCATGGAGAGAAAGTAGCATTTTTTTCTTACACATAATCAACAGCTAATAAAAAAAATGTCTCCTTTGTTAATGTCTTCTGCTGACAGATGACAAACATTTGCCCACTGCCTCACCCTGCTGTTTTGGCACCCTGTGTGTCAGCATGTCTGTGAACGTATGAATGCACACAGTGTGCCAGACTCCATCAGTGGCAACACCACCCACAGCCTGTCCTACAGCTGGCTGTCACCAACCAGTGCCCGCATTCAGTATGATTGTCTGACCAAAGTGTCTGAGAACCTAAAAATAAGCCCAAGAGCTGAGTCAATCCTGGGTAACTGTCACTTACTGTTATACTGGTTATTATTATTATTTACTTGGCTAAGTAATGGATATATCTTATGGGTTTCATTAAAGAGAGACTTTTGTATGTTCAACACCATTGTTGAAAATGCTTTAAGCATTCTGCCATATTGACTTGTTAGTTCTTAAAAGTGATTTTATTGGTCTTCACACAGCAGTTGTATGAAATTATTTGACACAATCCACAAGAGAAAAGAGCATTAATTCTATTACACATCCGTTACATGTGAAATTCTCAAAATACCAAAAGACAGCTATATGATTTAATCCCTTAATCCTTTGTTGATAGTAGTGTTTAAAGATTTTAGACTGAAAGACCACATTTTGGCTGAATAATCAATAACTTATTTAAGTGTTTTATACTATCAGATTTGGTGATTTGGTGGTTGATTACTAAACTTTTGAATTTTAAAATCTGAAATGCTTTAAATGATAAAAAAAAATTGATGCTGCTTTAGCATAAAGGGAATCTCAGGTCCATGACCTGAACTTATAATTCATATGTTTTCAGTTTGTCATTATTGGAACTAAGCCTTGAGCATTCAGAACTCTGGCACATTGGCTGGACTGACTCTACAAAAAAAATGGTTGCGCATCCACAAGAATTGCACATGACCTTAATTTATGCACAAATACTCATAATAAATCACAGTCTCTCTCTAGTCTCATCTACAAAATGAAAAACACTTGGGTACCAACTGTTCAGAGCTAGGACAGATTCTATCAGTGTGGCAGCCATAACTCTTCTGCCTGTCCACACGGTTCCATCTTCCCCCCAGTTTAATGGCAAATATATTCAGTGTGGCAGCCAGTGACCATTTGTGCCTGAGAGTATTTTCTCACTTATAAGGACTATATGTTACATAATGTAGATTGTAATCCAGTTTAGGTAAGATAAAGAAAAATAGTGTGTGTGTGTGTGTGTGTGTGTGTGTGTGTGTGTGTGTGTGTGTGTGTGTGTGTGTCACTTCTCGCACCTCCTCTGGTGTCATCATTGTCCAGCAGCGGGATGTAGTCCATCTTTACTACCATCTCCCCGACCTGATCATCAAAGGCTTCTGCCTCAAGCTGAGCCACAAAGTCCCGCTGAACATGGCTCTCAGGGCCTGACTGAGGAACGCTATCTGTCAGCGCATCACTCAGACTCAGGTCTAACTCCGCCATTCCTGCAAAAAAATATACACAGATATTAAAACTTCTTTAGACATGCCTATTATCTTCATATCCTAACAATTGCAGAGACAATTTCTGTAGAAACTCCTGAAATTAAAATGCAGGATTACTGTGAAACAGCTAGGAGTCAAAAATAAATCCACAGCGTCATCTGCTGGATACATTAATATGCTTAAAATACAGGCCAAAAGATCTGCAAGACTGCAACTAAAACAGGACCCTTTTTCTATTGAAAGCCCCTACACAAAGGTTTACAGAGCTAGGATGTATCCAAATAGAAAGCAAAACATCAGATACACACATCCATTAGATGTAGCATCTTGTTTGACTTAGTTTCCATAGCAAAGCAATCATTCATAGAACACCCCCCCACACACACACGCACACACACACACATTCAGTGGTGGTGGTGTTACAAACACACAAACTTTAAATAAAACAAACAAAAACATACACCCACACATTTTGAATAGAGGGCCAAATTAAGTTGTAAGCTCATCCTTTGACTAATTAAAGGTAACAAGAGGCAACAAGACAGTCAACAGCTTTGATGGCTAATTATGCCCTCAGAATTCTGGTAGTTGAATCATAAAAACTGGACTGGTTGCTATGATTCAACTACCAGAATTACATTACCTGGATGACTGAGAACCTACACAGACATATGCCCTCAGAAGTTCAAATTATTAATGATTGTGTTATTTACTTTGCATATTCTCCATTTGAAATCAAGATATGACTGATGAGGTGAGCAGATAGCCCATAAATTGTGATCATAATTAAATCCACTGAAAGTGATGTTACAATCAAGCTCACCCAGTCACTGTCTCAACTTGTGTCAATTTCCTGATAGATCAAGTAACACAATAAACACAAACTCTCTACCAGTCATCAGTACCCAGCTGGTATAATACATGGGCCAAATGAGGATATAGTAACCACTCCTCACAATGTCAGGCAGGTTTCACCCCAAGTCCAGCACCATGACGTTGCAGAGTGTAAAGAGGGAGCCACGATCCAGAATGCAGGCTGCCCAAGGAGACCCCTGACATTCCAGGACATAACAGCAGGTTGAAAGAGGCTAGCACCTGGTCATACATGGAATGTTACAACCAAGTAGCTGCTATAGTGTACAGGGACATTTAGACCAAACTTAGACTGGAAACACTGCGGTCAAAGTGGCACACACCTCCAAGTTAAATCCTGTGGGACTACCCCTGTAGAATACAGACGGATGAGCAAGTAATGGAGAACCAGCCAAACACTGTGGTGGTGGACAAAGTGAGCAAGAAAGTCATAATGACAGATGTGGTAGTCCAAAGCGACAGCAACATCGGGAAGAGGGAATATGAGAAACTGGAGAAATATCAGGGTCTGAGAGAGCAGATGGGGAGGATGTGGGGAGTGAAGGCAACAAGTACTTAGGTAGTATTATTAGCAGGGACCACTCAAAACTAACAGAATCAAACTACTCACCTATACATACATCACATACACCTGTACTTAATTGAAAGAAGCACAAGGCAAAAACACTGCAAGTAGTGAAAAAAAGGAAAGGGAAGGGATTACTATCCCTCAATTAATATTATCTTGCTGCAAAGACAAGGATGATACTATGCTGTAACTCATCCTATTCAGCCAGTGAAGGATACAGAGGAAATAATTGTTATTATTCCCATGCCAGCAATTATAGCCAACTCAAAACTGCAATGTAGGATAAGAGATAGACAATTCATGGGTTAAATGGTCATTAAATTGTGGAAAACAGTTATAAAAGAATATTAACTAGAGGAAGACATGCTTGGTGTCAGTGTCATATATATGATTCAGATTTCACGATGATATGGACTCTAGCTTCAAGAAGTTCACGACCATAAGGCGCACCTAAAAGTCTTAAATTTTCTCCACAATGTACGCCGCGCCCTATGGTGCAGTGCGCCTATTGTGTTGTTGTGAGACGCGAACGTAGTAGAAAACAAGGGCCGTGGCGTGAACGTGCGGACGGCGCATAAGAAGAGCACGAGCCATCAGCGCACGCAATGAGGAAGTGCACGTGCGCTCTGAACCAGGACTAAATCAGGACTAAATCAGGTTTAAACCAGGACTAAACCAGGTCTGAACCAGGACAAGACCAGTAAAGTGAAATATGCTTTTGGCTGTTTATAATTTTCACAATGTCTGGTTTGCACTGATATGTTCCAAGTCCCGAGCCCGCATAGATGTTTTACCAGTACGTTTTACCGTGCCCGCGCCCGTGCCCTATAACCCGGTGCGCCTTTTGTATGTGTTGAATACCAAAAAGACACCCGTAATTGAAGCTGCGCCCTATAACACGGTGCACCCTATGGTCGTGAAAATATGGTAATTAATGACATAACAGCCCTATGTAATATTATGAAAGGAAATATACTGGTCAGCTATTAGACGCCTCAAGAAAATAACCGATTGGAGAATCAGATTTCTTCAGGTACTTACAAAATTGACTGTTGTATGATTAAAAATTCTGGAAGGAAATACAAAATGCAGTACAAGATATTCTCCATGAGGACATTTCCTTGGACTTCAAGACTTTATATATTGGATCTCCATTTTTGTCAGGATTTATTAACTATTTATTTGACAGAGACAATGTATTCAAACATAATAATGAGCTTGCTGCTGATGTGATGCATATAGAGTTTAAAGGTAGTGTGAATTCTCAACTCTAGTTCCCATTTGGGCTCTTCCACAACACTGCAATACAACATAAAATATACATAAAAAAGAGCTTAAAACACAATTCAATAATGCAATATTGCATTTATATGATATAAAAAAAATCATTCCTCACTACCCTGCATAATATACACACTATTTACAGAGGAGTACAATTTTGCTTTTGCTTCAACCAAGTTATAGATCGTGTGGTGACCATCTTCAATCAATCAATCAATCAATCAATCTTTATTTATATAGCGTCTTATACAATCAAAATTGTTTCAAGGCGCTTTACAGAATCCCAGGGCCTAACCCCAGACAAGCAACAGTGGCAAGGAAAAACTCCCCTTTAACAGGAAGAAACCTTAAGCAGGACCAGGCTCATGTAGGGAGACCTGCTGATGGCCGGCTGGGTAAAGAGAGAGGAGAGGAGAGGGAGAGTAGAAGGAGAAGGAGAAAGAGAGGAGAAGAAGAAGGAGACGAGAGGAGAGAAGAGGAGAGGCACGGCACAGAACACAGAAACACACACAAAAATACAAAAATACACTATACAACAGGTAACACACAAAAATACAAAAATACACTATACAACAGGTCAGCGGGCCAGATGTCATCATGAAGCTCTGAAGGCGGCGATACCTGTAAATAAATAAATAGAGGGGGGGGGCAGAAAAACTACACAGGAATCTGCATAACTAGTCTGCTTGATGAGGAGGAGGAAAGGAGAGGAGAGGAGAGGAAACCATGACCCAGTGGGGTGACAGAGGCCTGTCAGGTGATCATGTTTCCGGACCCCGGCAGCCTTGGCCTATAGCAGCATAGCTAAAATGTGACCTAACGATTAGACGTCCCCCTAAGTATGATCAATTGTCTGTCTGATAGTAACTGGAACTACAAAATTAGTTACAATAAGCTTTATCAAAAAGGTAAGTCTTAAGTCTGGTCTTAAAAGTAGCGATGGAGTCAGCCTCCCGTACCTGGACAGGGAGCTGGTTCCATAGCAGGGGAGCCTGGTAGCTAAATGCTCGGCCCCCCAATCTACTCCCAAAGACTCTGGGAACCACAAGTAGACCAGCGTTCTGAGAGCGGAGCGGTCTATTGGGCTGATAAGGAATGACTAGCTCCTCCAGGTAGGATGGAGCTAGGCCTCTGAGGACCTTGTAGGTCAAGAGGAGGGTTTTAAAAATTATTCTAAATTTAATGGGCAGCCAATGAAGAGACGTACAGGGGTTATGTGATCTCTTTTGTCAATACCTGTTAGAACTCTGGCTGCAGCATTTTGGATCAACTGAAGGCTTCTTAAAGAGTTGTTTGGGCACCCTGATAGTAAAGAATTACAATAGTCCAGCCTGGAAGTCACAAAAGCATGGACTAACTTTTCAGCATCATGCTGCAACAGTATCTTCCTGATCTTTCTGATGTTCCTCAGATGAAAAAAGGCACTTCTACAGACTAATTTGATGTGTAAGTTGAAGGAGAGGTTTTGATCAAAAGTTACTCCTAGATTCCTCACAGAGAGACTAGATTCTAAGGAGATACCATCTAGAGTGATAATGTGATCTAACCTATCCTTGAGAGGTTCAGGACCAAACACCATGACCTCAGTTTTTCCTGGGTTGAGGAGGAGGAAATTTGAAGACATTCAGGACTGTATGTCCTTAAGACAGGTCTGGAGCTTCACTAACTTCTCTGTCTCTTCTGGTTTCATGGATAAATACTGGGTGCCATCAGCATAACAATTAAAATTTATCCCATGCTGCCGAATGTTTCCTAAGGGAAGCATGTACAAGGTGAGGAGGATTGGTCGAAGTACAGAACCTTGAGGGACTCCGTGGCTAACCCTACTGTATGAAGAGGGAACACCATGGACATGAGCAAACTGGTATCTATCAGATAAATATGATCTAAACCAGTCTAGTGCTGTGCCTTTAATCCCAATCATATATTACAGTCTCTGTAACAGGATGCTGTGATCAACCGTATCAAAAGCAGCACTGAGGTCAAGCAGAACCAGCATAGAGACCAGTCCATGATCTGAAGCTATAAGAAGATCATTGGTAACTTTAAGAAGTGCTGTTTCTGTGCTGTGGTGAGCTCTAAAGCCTGCCTGAAACATCTCAAACAGACTGTTCCTCTGCAGGTGCTCCAGTAACTGAGTCCCCACCACGTTCTCAAGAATTTTAGAAATGAACGGGAGGTTGGATATTGGCCTATAATTTGCTAATACGTCAGGATCCAGTGATGGTTTTTTAAGCAATGGCTCAATCACTGCCACCTTGTAGAACCGGGGTACATAACCTGTCACTAAGGAACCAGTGATCTGGTCCAGGATAGGACTGCCTATCAATGGTAGAACATCCTTCAACAGGTGTGTTGGGATGGGATCTAAAAGACACGTGGTGGTCTTGGATTTCTGAATCAGCGAAGACGCCTCAGAAAAATATATAGGGCTGAAGGTGTTTAAAGGCTCGTTGGAGAACCTGTATGTTCCCACAGTCAGCACATCTGATGATAGTCCAGATGTTGGGATGGCCTGCTTAGCTTTCTCTCTGATGGCTAGAACTTTATGAGTGAAGAAGCTCATGAAGTCTTCACCAGTAAGGGAGGAAGGGATACATGGGTCTAAAGCACTGTGACTCTGAGTTAATTTGGCCACGGTGCTGAAAAGAAACCTGGGGTTGCTCTTATTTTCCTCGATTAAAGAAGAAAAATAAGCTGTTCTAGCCCTGTGAAGGGCCTTTTTGTAAACTAATAGACAGTCTTTCCAGGCTACATGATAGCTGTCTATTTTACAGGAATGCCACTTCCTTTCCAGTCTTCGCACTTTCTGCTTGAGGGTCCTGATATGTGAATTATACCAGGGGGCACACCTCCTCTGAGTTACTGTTGTATTTTTCAGAGGGGCAACAGAATCAAGTGTGATTCTCAGTGAGGCTGCTGCACCTTCAGCAATAGAGTCAACCTCAGCAGGGCTAAGATTATAATGATTGATCCCTGGGTGGTCCTGGGATTAGGCCAGGGATTGCTTCCTTAAACTTAGCTACAGCATTATCTGAAAGACATCTGCTATAGTAAGACTGTGCTCTGAGCATAGAAGAATCCTCAATCATAAATGTAAAAGTGATCAAAGAATGGTCTGACAGGAGTGGGTTCTGAGGAAACACTGACACATGTTCTAACTCAATACCATAAGTCAGAATTAGATCTAGGGTGTGGTTGAAGGTATGAGTTGATTGGTTTATCTGCTGGAGGAAACCAACTGACTCAAGTAATGAGATGAAGCCATTTCTAAAGCTGTCATTTACAAGGTCTACATGGATATTAAAGTCTCCAATGATAATGACTTTGTCTGCTCTAAGGACCAAGTCGGATAAGAAGTCAGAGAACTCAGATAGGAAATCTGAATGTGGCCCAGCAGGAGGCCGATATACAACAACAAACAGAAGTGGCTTTTCTGTCTTCCAGTTCATATGGGTGATGCCAAGAGTCAGGCTTTCAAATGAGCTGGAACTATGTTTTGGCCTAGGATTAATTGATAATTTGGAGTGATAGATTGCTGCCACTCCCCCTCCACGACCAGTAAGACGAGGAATATGATAATTAAGATAGGTAGGAGGAGTAGATCCGTTTAAGCTAACATACTCCTCCTCCTGAAGCCAGGTCTCAGTGAGGCAAAATAAATCAATGTGATGATCCGCTATCAGGTCGTGTACTAACAGGGATTTACACAAAAGAGATGTAATATTTAACAGTCCACATTTAATTGTGATGTTAGTTTCTCCAACTTGTGCTTTGGTATTAATTTTAATAAGATTATGGTGATTGACCACTCCCCTGCTCTGTGCTTGGTGAAGGCTTACAGCACCTGGTATTCCCAGGCGGTCTACCATCCAAGTACTACCCAGGCCCTGCCCTGCTTGGCTTCCGAGATCAGACGAGATCGGGCATTCTCAGGGTGGTTTGGCCGCGAGCTCTGCAGAGGTGGATTTGGAAATTCTGTTTAAGGAGCTTCTGAGCTCTGAGGAGCAAGAAATCAACTGAGTGGCTTTGGTACTAAGTTTTTTACACACTTGAAAATTCATTTGACAAAATATAAATCACTGAATTTTTCAAAGCTTAGTAAGTTATATTTTTTTTAACATGTGGCAATGGTAGTGCTTGACTGTTTTTTTGTTGTTTTTTTAATCCAAGATCTTTAAAGTTTGATTATCCAGGGAACAAATGTGTTTAGTGTCAGTGGTGATGCAGTGTGAGATGTGAAAAAAATCAACGTATGCATGTATAGCAGGATGGCCTGATTATGTATGTAATGTCTGTGTGTGTGTCTATGTAGTTTTAGAACACCCTAATTTTTCCAGTTATTTATTGCAATTCAAGTCATGCAAGCCCAATGAAACTTGAAAGACAACCCAATGAGCTTGAAATGGTACAAAGGTAAGTACTGAACAGCCAGAGATAAGAAAGGTTTGGTTACCCAAAACTGAAAATTAATGTACATTTCAGAATTCTACAAAAAGGCCTTTTTCAGGGAACACAATGTGGGTTGAAAATCTAAAGCTGTTCTGCAGCAATGAATGTTCCTACAGGTCTTCTAACTATTCTTGATTACTTCCAACCCCCTCTGTCTGCATAAAAGCAGTGCTGGAACACACTGTTGTACCAGACCCTCATGAGCATCATGTGAACAGTATTGTCCTGCAGAAAGTAGTGTGTTGCTACAAAAATGGCAAGAAAAAGGCAATTAACAATGGAAGAGAGACAGACCATCATAACACTTAAAAATACTAGAAAGCCTTCGGAGAGCGCAGACCTCCGCCAAGCGCAACAATTCCTTTTGGCCCCATTTACCACAATGTTAACGAAAATTTCAAAGTGATCCAGAATCCAGGATTTCTTCCAGATCACCCCCAAAATGAAAAGTTCTTCCTTTTCACATTTCCAACAAATCCTGAAAATTTCATCAAAATCAGTCAATAACGTTTGAGTTATGTTGTTAACAGACAGCAGACAGACAAACGCCGGCAAAAACATAACCTCTTTGGCAGAGGTAATAAGGAAGCAGCCTGGCAGACCCAAAGTTATTAGAGGACAAGTTTCTAAGAATTAACAGCTTGTGTGATAGGTGGCTCACAGGACAACCGCTTCAAGCACAGCTTAATAGTGTTGGTAGTGAGCAAGTCTCAGTTTCAACTGTGAAGACAGGACTTCGAGCTGCAGCAAGAAAGCCATTGTTAAGATGTCAGAATAAGACAAAGAGGCTCTCCTGGGCCATTTAACACCACCATGGGACCACTGGAGACTATTATGGACTGATGAATCAAAATGTCAAATCTTTGGTTCATCACTCAGGATCTTTGTACCCATCGAGTAAGTGAGAGGATGTTCCACAGCGTATGACATCACCTGTCAAACATGGAGGAGGAAGTGTGATGGCCTGGGGCTGTTTTGCTGGATTCAGGCTCGGCGACATGTACAGAGCAGCACCCTGAACCAAAGCAGCTACCACAGCATTCTGCAGCTCCAGAGGTTTATCCTACAGCAAGATAACAACCCAAAAAGTCCAAGCTAAGACAAAACTACCTCAGGAAAAAGATGTAGATGATAAGCTTGAAAACTGGCCAGCACAGTCTCCAGACTTAAATCGAGCTGGTTTGGGATGGGCTGGACAGAAGAGTGAAAGCTAAGCAACCTACAGGTGCCACACATTTATGGGAACTTCTGCAGCAGACTTGTGAAGAACTTTCTGAAGAATATTTGATTTCTATTGTAGAATGAATGCTACAAGTGTGTTCAGCTGTTATGTCTACCAAAGGTGGCTACGTTGATGAGTCATTGATGAGGCTACATTGATTCCATAATGTTTGTACATATGTATATGTATGTACATACGTACGTAAATACATATACATGTATGTTCTGTAAATGTTAAATAAACTATTAGGAATTATTTATCGCAGGGTGGCATTCTGTTAAAAATATGAAAAATATACAAAGAACAAGAACAGTGATTAAAAACTCTGGGCAAGACTCAGCACAAACCAAAGACCTGATCTCTGTTCAAGGTGTGCCAAAGGAAGAATGCAGCCTACAGCATGGACTAGTGAGTCACACTAGTCATAAACGCTGTTCAAGTTCCTATATTTAACCCAATATCACCACTGTCTGCATAATATACTGTGGAAATTGTATCACACATTACAACTTTGCAGCATTTGAACTGTTTGTAATGACTAGAACTGATATTTGTAGTTGTGTAAGGATGACTTGTGTTCTCAAATTTGGTTTGGTTACCCGGAAATCATCACAATTCCACAAAGGAAGGAAATCCCTGGCAGAAGGAGTTTCTATTGTGCTGTCAGAGGCAAACAAGTGAGAGAATCTAAGCCATGTGTGCCTCTGAATGTGGATTACTCTGCTTGTGTAACAGTAGGTGACTCCCAAAAAAGCAGAGGCGAAGGTTAAGCCTCTTACAAATCTTTGTCTAGATTTCTTTTGCAAGTGGTTGCAGCAGTGTAAATCTTGCACCAGAAAACATCTCAAAAAGTGTTCCAAAAGTGTGACTATTAGAAAAAGTCAAACTATACTTCTTACAAATACTAGTGAGTGAGTAAGTAAGTGAGTGAGTGAGTGAGCATCCATGCCAAGACTTAACAGCATCAGGGTGACATAACAGGCTAAATCTAGCCTTGAGGCACGCAGGCCTATGGGCCTTGCACATCTGTGCTCCAAATGAATAATAATAATAATGATAATAACAATAATAATAATAATATTTAGCCATTACATGTTTTAATAACAATTATCATTATTATTATTATCATTGTTATTATTGCTGCCATGGAGGTTATGTTTGTCTGAGTGTCCAAATTCTATTAAGAGATTTCAATAAAAGTTCAGGAAATGCTATGGACCTAAATTAAAGATTACATTTTGGTAATGTTCCAGATTACCATCTGGATCCAGAAATTTCCACGGTCATGCAAAAAAACATTCGGCTTGGGCCTGCACAGGGATTGTTTGCAAAAAGTTTAACATCGTTTCCGTTTCACCTCAGAAAGTCTCTGAGCCAAGTTTCTGTGGGTGTCCCCATGCAAGACACTTGAACTGTATACAAAATCACTTCCTATCCCCTAAAGTTCAGTTATTAGGGCATTCACAATTTTGTGGGTCTGTCCTGAATGTTAAGTGTAAATTTAGTTACCCTTATTCACTTCAATGTAAGGACTCGTATCCCATAATGCATGAAAAGTAGTATACAATGGTCCCTAACTAAACAATATGTAACGGCACCATCTTTGTGGTAACACACAAGAAGTTAGATATTGCAGAACATGTGAAATAATAATTAAGTGAATTATTCAGGACATGTAAATACAGAAATTACCATCGGGTATCTTGAATTTATTAATCAGTCAGTGATATTGATTAATTAACTTAATCACCTGGGAGCGGAGGTTATACCTTCAACATGACCTGGAAATGCCTTGAAATTCTGGAAATATGACTTTCTGGGCCTGCTGAGGATTTTACCCCAATCAAATTCAAATCACTTAAACTTCAGTGTTATTATTGTATCCATACAGGTGTAAAAATCAAGGCAATCTTGCAAAAGAAAACGGTTTTATATGAGGTGATTAGAGCTCTTGGAAATGTCCTGTCCTCAAAGATTCCTTTTTATTGTGTTTTGCTAGTGTCTGGATCATTGCTGGCATGGTGAGGAGCAAACTCCCCCCCAAGAAATATCACATCACTAATCACTTAATTGACATTGATCTGACATTCTTTATGCGACACTATGACACCATTTAAAGCATAATGGATTAGTGTCTGAAAGCTCGTTTTCAGCTTATAAGTGAGTTCACTAAATAGTCCCCTCAACCTAAGTCTCTATTTAGTGACTACAGATTAGTGAACGAGTGAGTGATTTCAGATAAAACCAAAGACGTAACAGTGGATGTTAGGGACATGACATAACAGGATAAATCCAATGCTGTGGAAGGCCTTACACATCTCTGCTTCAAAGGTGAGTCATGAAAACATTGTTTCATACATACATGTTATTATATATATATATATATATATATATATATATATATATATATATATATATATATATAGACACATATACATATATACTGTATACACACACATATATATACATACACAAAAATTAAAGGAACACTTTTTTTATTGGGCCTGGCATGAAATGAATTAAACCTGTCTGATAATTTTCTGGTTGGTTAAGCAGCTGAGGACCTCGTTAATCGATTTTAGCTGTATTGGTGTTCATGGAATGAACAACAGGTGCACTTCAGTGACAACAATTAGAAAACCCTCAAAACTGGACTGGTTTTACATGTGGAGGTCATTTCAAGTTTCTCCCTCTTCGTCTTTTTTGGCTGGTTTTCCACTCGTGCTGATTTTGGCTTGCGTAATTATCTCTACTGGCAGTATGAGGTGATTCCTTAACCCTACAGAAGTTGCACAGGTTGTCCAACTTCTCCAGGATGGCACATCCACACGTGCTGCAGCAAGAAGGTTTAATGTGTCTCCCAGCACAATCTCCAGAACATAGAGGAGATTTCAGGAGACTGGTGGTTATTCTCGGAGAGCTGGACAGGGATGTAGAAGGTCCTCAACCCCTCAGCAGGCCCAATACCTGCTCCTTTGTGCAAGGCAGAGCAGGCTGAGCACTGCTCGTGCCCTTCAGAATGACCTCCAGAGGGCCACTGGTGTGAATGTCTCTACCCAAACAATCAGGACCAGACTTCATGAAGGTGGCCTGAGGGCCCGATGTCCTGTATTGGGCCCTGTGCTCACTGCCCAGCACTGTGGAGCTCGACTGGCATTTGCTCAAGAACACCAGAATTGGCAAGTCCGCCACTGGCGCCCTGTACTTTTCACAAACAAGAGCAGGTTCACCCTGAACACCTGTGATAGACGTGAAAGAGTCTGGAGAAGACAAGGAGAATTCTATGCTGCCTGCAACGCCGTTCAACATGACAGGTTTGGTGGTGGGTCAGTGATGGTCTGGGGAGGCATATCCATGGAGAGACGCACAGACCTCCATTGCCTAGGAAATGGTGCTCTGACTGCCATAAGGTATCGAGATGAAATCCTTGAACCCATTGTCAGTCCCTACGCTGGTGCAGTAGGTCCTGGTTTCCTCCTAATGCACAACAATGCCTGGCGTCACATGGCAAGAGTATGCAGGCAGTACCTGGAGGATGAAGGAATTGAAACAATTGAATGGCCTTCATGATCCCCTGACTTAAACCCAATAGAACATCTCTGGGACATTATGTTTCGGTCCATTAGGCACCGCCAGGTTGCTCCTCAGACTGTACAACAGCTCAGGGATGCCCTCACACAGATCTGGGAGGAAATACCACAAGACACCATCCGTCGTCTCATTAGGAGCATGCTGCGACGTTGTCAATCATGCATACAAGCTCGTGGGGGCCACACAAGATACTGAAAAGCATTTTGAGTTGCAGAAATGTCCCCTGTCCCCCCTGCTGTTCTGCATAGGCCTAAACCCCCTAAGCCAGATCATGACCAAGAGTGGCTATGGGTACCAGTTCCAAACTGAAACAACTGTCAGCCACCTCCTCTACATGGATGATATCAAGCTGTATGCCAAGAGCGAGCGTGACATCGACTCCCTTATTCACCTCACTAGGATCTACAGCAAGGACATCGGGATGCCATTCGGGCTAGATAAATGTGGGAGGATGGTATCTAGAAGAGGAAAGGTGATCGCAACTGATGGGGTTGACCTACCTGAAGGGAACATCACAGATGTGCAGGACAGTTACAAATACCTGGGGATCCCGCAGGCAAATGGTAACCACGAGGAGGTAGCCAGAAGGTCAGCCACAGTTAAATACCTACAGAGGGTAAGGCAGGACCTGAAAAGTCAGCTGAACGGTAAGCATAAGATCCAGGCCATAAATACCTACGCCCTGCCAGTAATCAGATACCCTGCTGGCATAATACCCTGGCCACTGGAAGAGATGCAAGCCACTGACATCAAGAAAAGGAAGCTCCTCACAATGCACATAGAGGGTTTCACGCTAAGTCCAGTGTCCTGAGGCTGTACACAAAGCGGAAGGAAGGGGGCCGAGGACTAGTAAGTGTCCGAACTACTATCCAGGAGGAAACAACAAGCCTCCGAGAGTACATCAAGAAGATGGCCTCCACTGACCCACTGCTGAGTGAATGCCTCAGGCAAAAGAAGCCCAGCGAGGAGGAACCTGAGGGGCTATCATGGAAGGACAAACCCCTGCATGGAATGTACCACCGACAAATTGAGGAAGTGGCTGATATCGAGACAACATACCAGTGGCTGGCAAAGGCCGGACTGAAAGACAGCACAGAGGCACTAATCATGGCTGCATAAGAACATACTCTAAGCACCAGAGCAATAGAGGCCAGGGTCTACCATACCAGGCAAGACCCCAGGTGCAGGCTGTGTGGAGATGCCCCTGAGACAGTCAAGCACATCACAGCAGGGTGCAAGATGTTGGCAGGCAAGGCATACATGGAGCGGCATAACCAGGTGGCTGGCATAGTGTACAGGAACATCTGCACTAAGTATGGACTGGAGGTCCCAGGATCCAGGTGGGAGACCCCCCCCCCCGAAAGTCGTGGAGAACAAGCAGGCCAAGATCCTGTGGGACTTCCAGATCCAGACTGACAAGATGGTGGTAGCCAACCAGCCTGACATCGTGGTGGTGGATAAACACCAGAAGACAGTGGTGGTGATAGATGTAGCAATCCCAAGTGATAGCAACATCAGGAAGAAGGAACACGAGAAGCTGGAGAAGTACCAAGGGCTGAAGGAGGAGATAGAGAGAATGTGGGGGTTGAGGGCAACAGTGGTCCCAGTAGTGATAGGAACACTAGGGGCAGTAACACCCAAGCTGAGTAGCTGGCTCCAACAGATCAGATCAGAGATCTCTGTCCAGAAGAGTGCAGTCCTAGGAACAGCTAAGATCCTGCACAGGACCCTCAGACTCCCAGGCCTCTGGTAGAGGAACCAAGTCTGAAGGAAGAAGGCACCGCCCAGGAGGGCAAGGAAGAGACTTTATATATATGTATTTATATACCGTATTTTCCGCGCTATACGGCGCACCGCATTACAAGGCGCACCTTCAATGAATGACGTATTTTAGAACTTTTTCCATATATAAGACGCATCGCATTATAAGGCGCTACAGTAGAGGCTGGGGTTACGTTATGCATTCATTATGTTAGCCTTTCCTGGTCTATCTCCTGACCGTCGTCGGGAAACACAGGGGACTTCGGCCGCGCGCACGCACTCTCTCACTCCCGTTCACGCACTGAGCTTCTTGGACTGCACACATTTAGACACATCTCACAACAATTAGATGGTGCTGCGCTAAAGGGAACTTCAACAAAACACACAAATAGAAATGAAACGCCGGTTTATATTACAGCATTTACCGCGCACGACTTCTTCTACGGGGGAAAATCGAGTCGGCGGCTGCTTACCGTAGTGTCCATATATAAGGCGCATCGGATTATAAGGCGCACCGTCGGTTTTTGATAAAATTAAAGGCTTTTAATAGTGCGGAAAATACGGTACTTTTTTTTAACAGTTTCATGCACACCATACAGTCACAAATGACAATATCCAGCTGGTTCTAAAAGTCCCACTTTGAACTCAGTTTCCAGTCTAAACTTGGTACAGATGTTCCCATAGGGCTACTTAGTTGTAATGCTCCATGCATGCTTTAGCTGCGATCATCTTCAACCCTGCCATTATGTGCTTGACTCTCTCAGGAGCTTCCTTGAACAGCCTACAGCCTTGGAGTTTGCCCGGTGTGAAAGATCCTAGCTTCTACTGCTTTTGATGAGTCTGTTCTTGTGCTGCCATGAAATGGGCCCTTTGTGCTGTCTTTCAATCCAGCCTTTTCCAGCCACTGTTAGGATTTCCTGATATCAGCCACTTTGGCACACATAATTTGGCAGTGGTACAAGCCAAGCAGGGGCTTGTCCTACCATGACTGTTCCAGCTGTTGTTTCCCATCTGGTTTCTGCTGCCTTATTCCAACATCCATCCATCCATTTTCTACCGCTTGTTCCTCCACTGAGGGTCGCGGGGGGACTGGAGCCTATCCCAGAGCAATGGGCAGAGGCAGGGTACACCCTGGACTGGTCGCCAGCCAATCGCAGGGCTAACACAGAGACAAACAACCATTCGCTCTCACACTCACACCTACGGGCAATTTATGCAGAAAGATAATTCCATGCATTTAATTCTTCTAGCCTGGAGGGTTGTAATTCACTTCTATCAGGCTGCCCAAACAGATTGTTACACACTCTGCATTTGGTCCATAATGCTGCTGTCTGTGTGCTGAATAGAAACAGGAAAAGATATCACATTAGTCCAGTATTGACTTCTCTGCGTTGGCCCCTGTAAAATTTAGAGTAGATTTTAAAATCCTCCTCCTCACCTATAAGTCTGTTCATGGTCTTGCACCCTCTTATTTAAGTGAATTTGTTGCTACTTATTGTCCTTCCAGAGCACTGTGCTCTTAAAAGCAGGCTTACTTGTAGTTCCCAGGTTTTCCAAAAGTATGTAGGGAGAAGAGAATTCAGCTATCAGGTCCCGATTCTCTGCCTCACTGTTCCAGGCAGGGACCTGGTTCCAGACACATTGTCATTGTGTAAAACTAGACTTAAAATCTTCCTTTATAATAAGGATTGTAATTAGCAAGTCCCTCACTTACACTGTTATAGGCTTAAAAATTGGAGTGTCCTTGAGCTCTTATTTTCTATTAATAGTGATACCTTCTTCATTGGACAGATCATACACAAACTGCTATGTCTTTAATTACAATTAATATAGATGGATAGACATCTATTGCACATCTGTCTGTCTCATCTGCAGTTCTCATAAAGGTTTCTTCTTTTTCCCGTAAAAGATAATACACACACACTGGAAAGTTTTTTTCTGTCTCGGTTTGACAGAAGAGCAGAGGGTGTCATATCTGTGCAGATTGTAAAGCTTTGCAATTGTGAGCTCTAAATAAGTCTGATTGATTGATTGATTGATTGATTAGCAAGCTAGACTGAACATGACTATATAAACTACAGTAGTTAGCTGTTCACAGTGAATAATTACCTAATGCACAGCTTTTCATTTGTGCACAGCTGTGCACAAATGAAAACACATTTGATATTAACATTAAGCACCCTGGGTCAGTGTCTGAAAGCACAATTTCAGACAGAAAATCTTAAAAAGTATAGCTACAACAATTAAACTTTAATCTTAAAATACCTGAGGACATCATTGTGGTGATTGACTCTATACAATTCATCATTAATAATCTCCATGATTAAAACAGTGATCAATTCAATGATTGAGTTATGAATAAATGGATTCAGACTGCTTAAAGCACCTTGTCTGGATGTTATAATACCAACTAATTGAACATGGATATTCATTTTAATCAGATTTAGTCAGTCAGAGAAGATACATTATAACAGAAATAACTTATATATCACCCATGGTCACTGCAGATCACATTAGCATATTTTCTGAATTCACTTTGCAACTAATTGTTGAAGACAATTATACAAGGACATGAAGTCCTTCATGTATTTGTTCAACAGGTTTTGCTGCTCTGTGCGAACAGTGTCACATTGTTAACACAAGTTGTGAATTAGCCAAAGGCTCAGGTATGATCTTAGTATGACAAATTACAGCATGCGCATGTTTTTAACCAGGATCATACTAGTCTAAAAGTTTACATTCCTGTTCTACTGAAGAACAAGAAACAGAATGAGAATGAGAATGAAAGCAGTATTGAAAAAAGTGATATCTATGACTGTGGTCCAACAGCATCTGCAGGACTGTTGACACCAAACTGGTCCTTAATGGAGAATAGAGTGTTGAGCCGGAGGGCAAAGCTCTGTGTTTACCAGTCAACTAACATTCCAACTTCACCTATGATAACACATTTGGGAAATGACTAAAAGGACAAAATTGTAACTGCAAGCAGAGCTGAGTTTTCTAAGTCACGTGGCTGGTGAGGGAATCGCATCTGAGTAGGGCTGCTACTCCTTCACATCCAAAGGAGCCAATTGAGGTGGTTATGGTAACTGCCCATGATAATTTCAAAAAGCTTAACTAAAGAGGTTGGTCCTCAGGCCTGAAATGGACTGAGAAAATGCTGCACAATCGCAACAAACTACTTTGATTTTTGCTTTGCTTTATATTTTTTGTTTTTCATGCTTAGTGTCATTTAATATAGCATTAGTTTGGCATACAAAACTGCTGACGTGTAGAACCAAACTCCACTTTTGTTGTTTCTCAGTTCTCTCATGCTTGTCTCAGTTTCGGTCAAACAGAATGGCTTGCTAGGAATGTCAATGACAGCATCTCTGTTAGATTAGAAGGACAGCAGCTGAAACAGGGACCCCTGTGGTCCTAAGTCCTGACACACATCAGAAATTTACAAGGTCAATTAATTTCCAACCCACTGTTGAGACTAGGCATGGGCAAATAACCGTGTATAATCACAGTACAGACTTGTGTATTATAAGGGTGTCATAGTAATAACCACCCCATTCAGATTTTTTTTTCTGTAGGGTAATACAGTGTCTTGATGTAAAATGTAAGATGATGTAAAATGTTAGTAACATTTTTTGTCTAAAAAAATGAAGTGTTGAGCACAGTTGAAGGCTAAACACACTAGTTTCACAGCCCTGCTCACAAAGGCTGGGTTAGGCTAGTTTTAGCTCCACCCACAAACACTCTTCACACTGCCTACCACTTCTGTCTCTATGCACGTCAAACCACATGGCATAATGTTTGTAGTAACATGTCTGATGAAAAAATGGCCATATCAACATTGTTTATGCAAGTAATTAAAAATGACCCATTAAAAATGTGATATCATTCTCCCCTGTTGCTCAGTCATCTCACTGGAGAAGCCAATGATTGCTACTTTACAAAAGTGTTGGAAAATGGTCTGCAGGATCCATATTTTTTGCCAAAAGAGCCACTAGCCTGTACCTTGGTACCTCAATGGAATCATACATGTGATTTAAGTCAAAGCAGTATTGTAAATTCCTGAAAAGTTAATCAAAGTTAAAGCCAACAGCTACAATGTTGTCTGTTTTTCCTCGATACTGGTTGATAGTAAATATTGAAATAATTACACTGAAAAGAAGATTGTCACATTATCTCTGACAATGCCATATTGTCAGAGTTGGTTATCCATCCATCCATCTTCTCCCACTTATCCGAGGTCGAGTCGCAGGGGTAGCAGGCTCAGCAGGGAAACCCAGACTTCCCTCTCCCCAGCTACTTTGTCCAGCTCCTCCAGGGGGATCCCCAGGTGTTCCCAGGCCAGCCGAGAGACATAGTCTCTCCAACGTGTCCTGGGTCTTCCCAGGGGCCTCCTACCAGTGGGATGTGCCCTGAACACCTCACCAGGGAGGCGCCCGGGAGGCATCCTAACTAGATGCCCGAGCCACCTCATCTGGCTCCTCTCGACGTGGAGGAGTAGCGGCTCTACTCCGAGCTCTTCCCGGATGGCAGAGCTTCTCACCCTATCTCTAAGAGAGAGCCCAGCCACCCTGCGAAGGAAGCTAATTTTGGCCGCTTGTACCAGCGATCTTGTTCTTTCAGTCATGATCCAAAGCTCATGACCATAGGTGAGGGTAGGAACGAAGATCGACCGGTAAATCAAGAGCTTCGCCTTTCGGCTCAGCTCTCTCTTCACCACGACGGACCGGCGGAGAGTCCGCATTACTGCAGACACCGCACCGATCCACCTGTCGATCTCCCGCTCCATCCTTCCCTCACTCGTGAACAAGACCCTGAGGTACTTAAACTCCTCCACTTGGGGAAGGGTCCCCTCACCGACCCGGAGAAGACACTCCACCTTTTTCCGGTCGAGAACCATTGCCTCAGATTTGGAGGTGCCGATTCCTATCCCAGCCGCTTCACACTCGGCTGCGAGAGTTGGAGGTCATGGACCGATGAAGCCAGCAGGACCACATCATCTGCAAAAAGCAGAGACCCAATCCTCACCAAACCGGACCCCCTCAACACCATGCCTGCGCCTAGAAATTCTGTCCATAAAAGTTAAGAACAGAATTGGTGACAAAGGGCAGCCCTGGCGGAGTCCAAACCTCACCGGAAACAAGTTCGACTTACTGCCGGCAATGCGGACCAAGCTCTGACACCGGTCATACAGGGAGTAGTCGGCCCGTATCAGGGGGCCCGACACCCCGTACTCCCGGAGAACACCCCACAGGAGTCCCCGAGGGACACGGTCAAATGCTTTCTCCAAATCCACAAAACACATGTGGACTGGTTGGGAAAACTCTCACGCACCCTCAAGGACCCCGCTAAGGGTGTAGAGCTGGTCCACCATTCCACGACCAGAACGAAAACCACATTGTTCCTCCTGAATCCGAGGTTCAACTATCCGGCGGACCCTCCTCTCCAGTACACCTGAATAGACCTTACCAGGGAGGGTGAGGAGTGTGATCCCCCTATAGTTGGAGCACACCCTCTGGTCCCCCTTCTTAAAAAGAAAACCACCACCCCAGTCTGCCAATCCAGTGGCCCCGCCCCCGATGTCCACGCAATGTTGCAGAGTCTTGTCAGCCACGACAACCCTACAACATCCAGAGCCTTAAGAAACTCTGGGCGGATCTCATCCACCCCCAGGGCCCTGCCGCCAAGGAGTTTTTTGACCACCTCGGCAACCTCAGCCCCAGAGATAAGACAATCCAAACCCGAGTCCCCCAGCCCTGCCTCCTCACCAGGAGGTGTGTCGGTGGGATTGAGGAGGTCTTCGAAGTATTCCTTCCACCGATCCACAACATCCTGAGTTGAGGTCAGCAGCACACCATTACCACTGTAAACAGTGTTGATAGTGCACTGCTTCCCTCTCCTCAGAAGTCGGATGGTGGTCCAGGACCTTTTCGAAGCCATCCGGAAGTCGTTCTCCATGGCCTCACCGAACTCTTCCCACACCCATGTTTCCGCCTCGGCAACCACCGCAGCCGCAGTCCATTTGGCCTGCCAATCCAGTGCCACTGATTGGCCTACCTGTCTGCAGCCTCAGGAGTCCCACAGGCCAATAAGGCCTGATACAACTCCTTCTTCAGCTTGACGGCATCCCTCACTGCCAGTGTCCACCGGCGGGTTTGGGTGTTGCCGCCACGACAGGCGCCGACCACCTTGCGGCCACAGCACCGGTCAGCCGCCTCAACAATGGAGGCACGGAACATGTTCCACTCGGACTCAATGTCCCCCGCCTCCCCCGGGACATGGTCGATGTTCTCCCGGAGGTGGGAGTTTGAAACTCCTTCTGACAGGAGACTCTGCCAGGTGTTCCCAGCAGACGACGACACGACCACGAAGTCGATCATCGAACTGCGGCCTAAGGTGTCCTGGGGCCAAGTGCATATATGGACACCTTTATGCCTGAACATGGTGTTCGTTATGGACAATCTGTGGCGAGCACAAAAGTCCAACAACTGAACACCATTGGGGTTCAGATCGGGGGAGCCATTCCTCCCAAATGACGCCCCTCCAGGTCTCACTGTTGCTGCCAACGTGGGCAACAACAATTGCCACCCCTGCCCGTCGCCTCTCACTATCGGCCACTCCAGAGTAGAAGAGAGTCCAACCCCTCTCGAGGAGACTGGTTCCAGAGCACTTGCGTCGAGGTGAGGCCGACTATATCTAGTCGGAACTTCTCAACCTCGCGCACCAGCTCAGGCTCCTTCCCCATCAGAGAGATGACATTCCACATCCCTAGAGCTACCTTCTGCAGCCGGGGATCAGACCGCCAAGGTCCCCATCTTCGGCTGCCACCCAACATATAATGCACCCGACCCCTTTGGCCCCTCCTGCAAGTGGTGAGCCCACTGGAAGGGGTTGCCATGTTGCCTCTTCGGGCTGTGCCCGACCGGACCCCATGAGTGAAGGTCCGGTCACCAGGCGCTCGCCATCATGCCCCACCCCCAGGCCTGGCTCCAGGAGGGGTCCCCGGTGACCCATGTCCGTGCGAGGGAAACATGAAACCATTTGCTGTAATGATCAAAGGAGTCCTTTTGGGCTACGCTTCGTTTGGCCCCTCACCTAGGGCCTGTTTGCCAAGGGTGACCCTACCAGGGGCATAAAGCCCCAGACAACTGAGCTCCTAGGATCATTGGGAGAGCAAACCCGTCCATCACGATAAGGTGGTGGCCCAGGAGAGGCAGAGTTGGTTAGTTATTGTGAATTATACCTTGGGATTTTAATCATATGTACAGATGGTATTTAGGTTAATAATGTACTGCTGATGGAGTGTTTGCTACATCTTGTGTACATGGTGGGATTCCGATCCTTACATCTGATCACAGAAATACAGCTATTTCTGAAATGGATAGCACAGTTCCATCGTGCACATTGTGGCAAAATTTCAAGAGTAAACTATGTTTATGTTGAATAAAAATAACAATTTTTGCAACGGCTGATCTCCATCCAACATGGCCATCTAAAGCAGAGTTCTGTGTTGATGATGCGAGGGCAGATTCACATAGGCAGAGACTTGAACAGGTAGCTGTGGTTGTATGGGAGGAGATGTGCAGCACGAGGCCGAGATTATATACTGTATTTTCCGGAGTATAAGTCGCACTTTTTTTTATAGTTTGGCAGGGGGTGCGACTTGTACACCGGAGCGACTTATATGTTTAATAAATACGTCATTACTTTCGGCAATTTCACATGCTTTTTTTATTTTCACACCAGCAGCCACGAGAGGGCGCTCTAGGCGTGTGTACCTGTACCCGCTACATCTAAACCACAGAAAACTTAAAATTTCAACAGAACCACTAGCTTAAAAAACTGAGAAGAGCAGGAAAAATGACATCAAAAAGAAAATCCTATTCTGCAGATTATAAACTGCAAGTGGTGCAGTATGCAGCCGATAATGGTAATCAAGCAGCAGAAAGAAAGTTCGGAGTTAGTGAGAAACTTGTGAGGGACTGGCGAAAAGCAGAGGTTACTCTTGCCGCAATGAAGAAACGATCCTGTCGGGATTTAGAAAGGCCGGAATAATTGGAACCGCAACTGATGACAGGTCTGACGAAAGCGACGCAGAACAGGAAGCGGCGCTTCGTCTACCTCCGGAATTGGCGGAGCTGTTAAGAAGCGACACCGAGGACGAAGATTTCAATGTCATATTCAGCCTGTTGTTAATCCGTTATTATTTAATCGTATTTCAAAATGAAAGGTATGTTCTTGGTCTCGTATTTATCAAATAAATGTTCCCCTAAAATGCGACTTGTAGTCCAGTGCGACTTATATATCTTTTTTTTCTTCTTTATTATGCATTTTTGGCTAGTGCGTCTTATACTCCAGAGCGACATATACTCCGGAAAATACGGTAAATCAGATTACTGTGACTTCACAGCTGGGAAAAATGTACAACACAGATCGCTTTAAGAAAAGTTACCGATTACTCAACATTAGTTTAGTTTACAAAACTGATATTTGTGGGATTGATGGACGAAAGAATTGAAAATGTGAATTTTGCACAATGGGTCCCCATTACTGTCACACACTTATTCCTTCTCCTAAAATAAGTTGATAAGCATTTGTATAACAGCAGATGAAGTCAATTGACAACATTATTGCTCCTAACTGGAAAAGTTGAAACTGACTTGAAGTTACATATTGTGCAAGAACGGAGAACTGAAGCTCAATTCGAAACTTGCTATCAGTCCTCCAAATAAAATGGATGACAATAATAAAATTCAAGACAGTCTGATAACACACAGGAGCAAAGTACAACCAGTTTAGTATTTGGTTGTATATGTTTATTGTTTGTGTGTGTGTGTGTGTGTGTGTGCGCACGCGCAAGAGTGAGTGAAAAAGATAAAATCATTATGTAACAATTCTTAAATCCCACATGTGGTACATAATAAAAAGGTTTCCATGCTGAATAATGCAGAGCCTGTGTCACGCCTGTAGACACTTAAGTGAACAGGACTACTGTTTGCTGCCACTAGTTTGTGGGTGTGTGTGTGTGTGTGTGTGTGTGTGTGTGTGTATGTGTTTGTATGTGGGTGAGGAAATTAATTCACTCAATACTGTTGTACTGTGTCAAATGATCAGGAGATGATGAGGTGTGGACATCTGTGTCTACATGTCTGTTTCTTTCCGTCTGTCATCGTGAGCAAGCTTGAAATCATCCAAATCTGTTCTGACAGTCCCGACTCCCATTTAAATTCTGTTAGGAACAAAAGAGGGCTGTGTTATCCAAAAAGAACTGCATTCAGAAATGCTCAAACAGTGGCTCTTTCACTTTCACCTTAAATAGGGTCGTTCTGAGCTCATCACACACAGCTCACAGCAAACATAGTCAACATGATTACAGAAGGCTATTGATCACTTTACTTAAACTACTTATACTACTTAGAAAGTAGCATATAAATACATGGAATTTGAATTTGATGCTTTTTATTTTTGTAGTATTTCGACAACAATCCTACAGCAATCAACAGTCTCTATGTACATATACATGTGTATACATACATGCATACATGTTTTGTTTTTTTTTTTACTGCAGCTTAAATCAGTTGTAGTTGATTGTGTTTAGTTCTGTCTTCTGGTGTAATAAATTGAAACCAGCAGAGGTCATGTCGATGTCAGCCCTACTAATACACACACACACATACGCGTGTGCACTTCTATCTTTGCGAGGACTTTCATGGACATAATACAATAATTTGCCCAGTTACTTATCCCAACCCTATCCATCTAAATACCTAACAATAAACCAGATCTAAACCCCTCAAACAGCCCCAAAAGCCTTTATTTTGCAATCATAGCAATCAATAGCATGTACAAGAACACATACGACAAACATGCACATGACAGACACATGAACATGCACACAGAAACACAGTACTCCCTTGTTGCAGAATGAGGCTGAACACACTGTGATGGAATGTGAAGCAACCACGAAGGCGTGCGCGCACACACACACACACACACACACACACACACACACACACACACACACACACACACACACACACAGGTTGTGAGGAATTCTGTGTGCATATGTGCTCTGCTGGTACATTGGAATTTTGCATGACAACAGTTTTTGTCCAAACTGTGACTCAAATGGTAAACCATGAACTTAAACTTCTTTGCATTCATGCAAAAGTGACAGTCTCTCCCTCATATGACAATAAAATGTGCATTTTACAAACAGAAACACAAAATAAAAAGTATATAAATGAAAGTTCTCTTCATTGTGCTGCATTACCAGGGAAGATAAATCATTCATGCGAGATTATTACAGAGAGATGATTCATGTCTACTCATAAAAAAAATATTATTCAAGGATTCAAAGATAGTTAAAAATATAAATATAAAAATACACAAATATTATAAAAATCCTTATGGATCTGCCTAACGAACTGAAAAATAAACTATATGCTGATATCTATTACCGTACATTGTTTTGGATAACAATGACAAAAAACAACAACTTGTGTCTGGTACTAACTGATCAGCCAAATATATGAATCACATTTTCTGATGTAATGGTGGAAAATCCTTCTACAAATGTCATTCAAACTAAAGAAAACACTGAACGACAATTGTACTTGTGAAGAAACGAAGAAAGAATGAAATCTCCCAGTCTGGGGAGCTTTAATCATTGCTACAATATTTCATAATAATCTTTGTCCAAATGATGATGATTTCCATAGTGACCTGATGATTGTACTGCATCACTGGGTGGATTTAGAAGTTCATTTGTTAAGTTACATACAGCTTTGGGATCACCTATAAGGTGGATAAATGGTAATAAAAGTTGGTTGGTCTGGATCCCTTAGGTGGTCAGGGATCGTTGCAGCCATGCTTAATTTTATTTCCACTTACGCAGTCAGTCCTAAATTCATTTAGGAGCTAGCTTTTGTGCAGCTCTGAGCCTTTTCTCTCATTACAGCTGTCAATGATGACTATCTCTGTCTCTATTTGGAGTCCAATCTACATTAAACAAGTACAAATGTAGAGGCCCCCATAGACTGAAATGTGACAGCTGAGATTTTAGTGCTGATATATTAAATCTGAAATACATTTTTGAATATACAGAAAAGTAAAGCAAAAGCAGTTGTTTTACTGGTTACGTAATTATTAGTCTTGCTCTCTGCACTTTATCACTCCATCAATTCTTTCATTCAAATTGTCATTGCCATGCAACCTCAGACTGCTCCTCCAGACACTGACACACACCCAAACAAACTTGTCTATGTACATAATAAGGCACACCAACACACGCATTTACATTGCAACGGTTGCATTTAAAATTCATCAATATAAAAAAAGTGCACTGATGGCTACTAGGTTGACGATATATTAATTTATTATGATTTCGAAATTGGAGATGACAAATAAATAGGTCTGTAAATTTAAAAAGATAGACTGTCTCAAGATTTCACACCAGGCAGACCAACAGATAATTTAAAATTATAATGTGAAATTATACAGCATCAGAGCTATTTCCATAATTGTCCCAAAATACAATGAACCATAGAACAAATTTCAGGCACATGTATGTTATGACAGGTATATGTGATAATATTGAAATTACTGTAAGTATTATTTTACTGCTCTCAGGAAAACAATGCTCCAACCAAAACTGAACTCCACTAAACATCATCATCACTTGAGAGCACAAAAGCAAATGAGTCTGGATTTCCCCTACTTCCAAATTCCAAGGTGGAGGATAAAGCTTAATCAGTTTAAAGACCTTGAGAAGAGTGTTTCACTGAATTCCAAATGATCTCTTACCTAAGAACAAATCTAACACTCAGAGTTCTGTGATTACTTGTACTAATAGTGACCTTTCAATAAACTGGTCCATTTTCAACAGATTTTTTTCTTCATAATAAAACACATTTTTACCCTGTTTCTCCATTGTGTTAAAGTGAGAGGCTGTGACTTTAACCAGGAAGCCAATATCTTTTGCTATTAGAAGCAGAATTATCAGTAAATATTTAGAATGTCTATCCATCATAATTTCAGGAATTATTCTCAGAATGTAAAGAGGTGGTTCCAAATGGAAATTAATAACGGAATCTGTTTAATCTCCTTTTGAACATTCTAAGAAAATCTGTAGTTTTTGGCAATCCCAAAATATATGAGTGAAGTCACCCAGCATAGGTCAGATGTATTACAGTATTTGGCCATAATGAACTGAGTGTTAAAATAATTCATTTTCACCTTCAACTTGAACTCCAGACTGAATAAAACTTTTGGTCAGACTTTTATCAGAAATATATGAGAGCGGAATTGGTGAGTTTCAACATCTGGTGGGTTTCTTTTATAAGTTAGTGCGCCATGTGCTTATCAAAGCAATTTAAGATTACCAAAGTGTAGAAATCTCAGAAAGGTAAGAATTGCTTTAAACACTTAATCTTAAAGTGTCTAAAGTGGATTGTTGGATTTAAGATTCCTCTTGGAATAAATATTTTTTTCTAGAATTTGAGAGAAAACTTATTTTCTGTCATGGAAACGTTTTAATAGTAATGATGAATCCTACTTTCACATCAAGACTAGAGGGTGGTTTGTTTGTTTCACACATCACCACAGACCTGTGGCCTCATTTATCTTTGTGGATACATCCTTTTTTTTTTTTTTTTCTTTTTTAACACTCTCTGTTAAATTTGTGATCCATCAAACCAAAACCTGACTGGAAGAAGAGTGTACACTGACACCCTCCCTGACCACGGCATACCACGACCACGGCATACCACGATTTCATCTTTCTTGATGACAGGAGGAGTTGGCGACGCCGGTGCTAAGTCAGTGAATTGTGTGAGTGAGAGGGGGAGATTAAGGGGCACATTAAGGGGCAGATAAAATATTATCTTAAATTTTTTTTATATATATATATATATACACATATATATATATACACACACTATCCCTAGTCTATACAACCCAGTTGAAATAAAACACCTCCTGCACTGCTGGAAAAAGGGCTCGACAACAATATTCACTCACTCACCCCTTTTTATGTACTGATTTGTTGAGATCTGTGACTGCCTGTGTCATTGCCACAATTGCTTCTGTCATGGCCTGCTGGTTGATCATGACAGAAGCAACTGTGGCAACTGTGGTTTCATTGAGGTACTGTAGTTGCTGCTCGACCTACCGGGCTGCAGCTGCCATTTCCCTCTGAGCATCCAGGGCAGGGGTTTCGAAACTGTTCCACAAAGGGCCGGTGTAGCTGCAGGTTTTTGTTCCAACCCAGCAGCACACCAGAATTGAGTCACTTAATCAAGTCATCTGAGTCTTCAGAAAGCTGATTGGTCAGACTGTGTGTGCTTGACTGGTTGGAACAAAAACCTGCAGCCACACCAGCCCTTTGTGGAATAGTTTGGAGATCCCTGATCCAGGGTCTCCTTCTGAGCCTCCAGCAGGTCTCAGTGAAGACCCCAAGCGCTCTCCCATGGTGCTGCTACCACGCTCACAGATTCTGCTCTCACCATCCATTGTGCATTTATTTTACTTTTAGGTGAGGCCTAGGCTGTGACTGATTAGATGAAAGAGTCTTTATTTCTGGAGAGGCCGTTGTTTGGTTCAGCATTATAATGTGTTCATCCATCTTTCCTAAATTAATCACAGGATGCACGGAACAACTGTCAGCAATAATACAGAAATGATTCAAAGAGGACTTTCATCCTCGTCTGGACCTCACCAACAACTGTGTGTATCGTGGTTTCAGAGAAGCTCCTCTTTTTTTCCTTGTTTTCCCTGCATTGTCTCTCCACATGTTCCACTGAGTTTATGGCTAATTTATATTCAGGGTTAATTTGCATTGTATAGGTTTGTGTTTGAGGGTCTTGGGGGCAAAAATTTACACTTTTTTTTTTTACACTTTTTTTTTACACAAGGATTGATAAATAAGGCCCCTGGAGTTTTTCTGCTGCAGACAATTGGTTTCCCCATCATAAGTTACATGATCTTATAAGACAAGCACTTAGAACAGTTCAGCTAGAAAAAAAATGTTTCTACAAGAAGCTCTTGTACCTCAAATTCATGCCAATTCAGGATAGTGTGAAAGGGGACTTTGCAGTATAGTAATAGCAAATGAAAATGCCGTTTGTCTGGTTTGTTTCTCAGTATATTTTTCATGTTCCATTTTGCCAAAGGTGTTTTAATTTAACGCTTAAAATTTTCAATGTTTTCATTTCAAGTTCATCATTATTCAGAACTTTTAAAGCAGCCCACAAAGGATCACCCAAACTCCTCTGTAAAGCTTTACTTATGGTAGGCACATTTATTCATTCAAGAGCTTTTCTTTGTTCTACAAGTGGAAACGTCTGCTCTCTGCAGCTGCATATATGGCATTACTGTAAAAATTATCTTTTTGAGGTGGTTTCTTCTCTGCAGAGAAGTGTCTCCAGTCTTTTTCCTAATATGCAAAATAACATTTTTGGAGGACAGGATGTGCAAAATACTCTAACAGGCATTATGCAAGATCACAGTGACCTCTGTGTTCTCAAGTTAAATTTTTCTCCTAAGATTTATGAAACCGACTTTTTCTTTCTGCATAACTACAACATATAATTCCCTTATACGATTCCTGTATATTATGACTCTGTCTGTCTGGAATGAGCTTCTCCTTGACCAATGAAAAGCCATTATGTTGCTGTGTCACTGTTGCTCTGAGAAAGCAGATATCTTTACCTTGCCATTGTTGCTAGGATACACTTGTGATGCTACCCAAGAAAAGAACAGGAAAATAAACAAGAGTGACAGGAAAACATGAAAATTAATTCACACAGACAACTGCATATCTACCAACAAAATGTCTGCATTAGTGAAAAAGGAATGATTGAGGTTAAACAGCCTGGCTTAGGAGACTACCACAGTAGTGAAAAGCCATAATCCTAGGTGAGTCCGGAGCCAAGCCTCAAATATGCACAACTCAAGCAAATAAAAGAGTTGTCAATTCATGATCCTCTTTAAATCTCTGAACTTAATTAGTCTGTTTGATTTAAATAGTTTAAATATCTAATTGAAAGAACAGTATTGATATAATATACTATAAAAAGCAAACTTTAATTTCCAATAAATAATGCATGATGGTATCAGTGAAACTGATTTCACTGATCAGTCAAAAAAAAAAAAAAAAAAAAAAAACTGATTGGAGCACCCCTAATGGAAAAAATTATGTGACTGACCACTATTGTAAAACCAAAACATTACATTACCGATATATTCTGAACTCCTGACGTTACGATGAGATGTATAATACAGCGTTTAACAATGTAGCATTGCTTATGCTTCTACAGGTCTTGCCTTTATTTTCAGCAAGCCCTTTGGACTGGTATCTTGTCACTTTAGTGAGCTTACAATGAAACAACACACAGCTGGGAGCATTTTGGGGAAATGATTGGATTAGGTCCAAAATGAAAGGGCCTTAGATCAGTCCTACTTCCCAATCAGTAATCTGGATGGAGGAAGGATTGAACACTAATCTGGAGATAAAGACAGGGAGGTAAGACAACCGCTCTGCTTTGAGTTTGTTCTTTACAGAAACGATGGTAATGTAGGCAGGCCTGAACAGTTTCAGAATTTTTTTAAATTAACATCTTAAATCTTTAAATTGCCAGTGACTTTTTTGACCTATAAAATATCTTGAAAAAAATAAAATATGTACAGTTTACTTTGGGAGCCAAGTTATAAACCATATCACCAGAGATCATGTATTTACTCTAGAAAGACATTTGAATTTATCACTGAAAGGCTTTTCTGTGAAGCGCTGTTAGTTGTCATGATAAACTGTGAAAAGAGGTGAAACACAACAAGAATCTGTCATGCAAACGAAACACACACACACACACACACACACACACACACTCACAAAGCTGCTAACCCAAGTGTACTGTGTTAAAAATAAAATAAAAAAGGAATATTCCAACAGCCTGACATGTTTAGGGTGGAGCACCACAGCTGTGTGTCAAAGTAGGCAGAAATCAACAGATACACACGCCAACTAACAACTTTGTTCGCTGTTATTGTGACCACTGACCCGATGTGAAATATTCTGCTGCGCGTTAAAATATTTTAGATCAGAGAAGGAACAAAACAAAAGCAACTTTGGTACCCAGACTGAACGACGGGGGAAACCCCAACTTTCCGAGGCGCATGTGAACGCAACATTATCTCGCACCGTCGCACTGATGCGTGCTGAGATCACTCATCCAAAATCAGCGTCATTTCACTGCCACAAACTGTGTCGGCCCGCCGGCTCAAAGCTCCAGGCGATGACCCTCATCTCTGAAATCACACACGCACACTCCCGCATACACTCCTCTCCCCTCGCTGCACTCACCGATCAGTTGTCCGCTGTTTTTAACACTTTGTTGAAAGAGTCCAAGCGCTGCTGTCACCAATACAGTCCGCCCACTCCGACTGTTCGTTGCCCCGTGTTGTGCACTCTCTAGCTCCACCCCCTAGATCGGGCCTGAACCAATCAACAACAGGGATCACTGACAGGCTGCTCTGGTGACCAATCACAGGCGTGACTGACGGCGGTCTGGTCCAATCACTTGAGGCGGCGCCGCCATCGTTGTCGGGCGTGTGTCCTGCGGACAGCCTTCACACAACTGAGGGGATCGACTCCTTTTACGGGACGGTGTCGGTCCAATCCCCGCCAGAGAGCAGCCTGGGTCCGGACACACGACCCAGGAAGAACTTAAGGGCGCCTGGCTCAGAAGAACGTCAGCAGGACGGTTAGAACCGGGAACAACCGGCCCTTACATCCGGGAATTTAACAAAACAGCGTGTGTTTATAAATAAACCTATTATTAATTAGTATAACGAATAAAAACACAAAAGGTTATTGTCACATGCAGTAGACTATATACATGCGAAGCACACAAGTCATGTTTTTTTTAGCTTTTGTTTTGATCGCTATTATATTGGAACTTGGGCGTCTAGGACTCGGCACAAATGTCATTTAAACACAAAATGAAAATTATTTAACACAACTGCAAATATAAGGGGAAATGAAATGCCACGATGCAAATGCAAAAGGACGGATTCAAAAAGCCAGAACACAAATTTAAATACAGAAGCGCGAGAATACAGCGGAAGTGAGCTGTGTCGGACCTTTATGGCGGTGGACCGAAGCAAGAGGGTTCAGGTATAAAAGTGCTTCAATAACAAAGAGAGAAAGAAACATAAAAACACGCGTATAGCTGTGTTATTGTTACAAACTACAACGATCCTACAGAGTCTTTACTTGTTCATGTTTAAGGAGGCGACTGTCCCATGTAACATCAGAATACTATACGGTTCTGCTAATTAGTTCAGCAATAACTAATAATCAAGGTTGAAGACATCGTGACAACTATGTTTTTATCGGTTCGAAAGTTCGTTATCGGATACTCAGATAATGCATCAATTTTCGTGTGCTTTAAAAGTGATTATTAGTCTTTAATATCAGACTTGGGCTGGTTTAAGAAATAGGAACTATTATGTAACCTTGTACTACTAATGCTGCGTCAGGCACAATATGTGGGGAAATGACCTGCTTGGTGGATGCCTTTCTAGTTTTAATTATTGATACATTCAATATCAGGTTTGACATTTTTAATCATCTCATTGTCTAGATCCTGAATACATCCTCACTGGATAGACTGCAGGATCTCATCTCACACACTCACAGTTCACATGTGTGCAAAGTCAGGGGAGGAGAAGCCCCTAATTCTTAAGCAGGGGTGGGCAGATCCAGTCCTCCAGGGCCACGATCCAGCTGGGATTTCTGTCCTACCAGTTCACCTAGGATCCCACTTTTCTGGGTGGAATCTACCTGGTAGGACAGAAGACCCTGCTGGATTGCAGGGATTCCAGTTCTTTTTCAATCAGTAAAGGTGAGTCAAAGATTGACTTTGCAGCAGCATTGTATAATCCTTACCCTTTTGCTATTTTGGATAAGAAGCTATATGCTATGGGTATTGAGAATCTGTTCCTCCCATAGCTTAGTCTTGATGTAAGCAAAAGGAGGCTACAGGAGGATAAACTAAAAAGATTCCATGATTATTAAAGTCACTTTAATTTTGATTCTATAATTTTATCTAGATCAATGATTTAAAATCTGAATATTGTGAATGTCAGACAATTCATTATTGTGTTTTCTACTTTTAAAGGTCTTGATGATAAATGCAGTAGTGCCATGTCTTCCTCTTGCTGCATTGATCCCCTGACTTACCTTTTGTTTATTACCAGCACAGTTCTGAAAACAATTTAAAGACAAATATTAACTTTAGGATGAAGAATTCTGGATTTGGACATATATACACACTCCTGTTAAATATCTTATGACCAGTTTAAAAAGAATCAAGGATATGCATTTGATGCCATTCATCTTAAAGTTCTAAGAAGAGCTTCAAAACACAACAGGAAGACATTTGAGGAAAAATAAAGATAAAGTAACCAATTTATTGAAAACAAAAATTAAACTGAAATAGACTGTTCATCAGCTGATCTAAAGTTTATGTCCATAGATCAAAAAACTCAAAAAAGAAATAAAATTTCTTTAAAAAGGACTCCACCATTCTTGGTGTTTACATCAAAATCCTTTTATTCATGCTTGATGTGAGTATTTCCAGCAGGGTTGTTGCTCCAACTGGTGAGGTACATGAAGGTCATCCACTGTCTGGAAGTTATGCCCATTGTTGTGAAATTCCCTTGCCGCCAATACCCAAATGTTCTCAATTAGATTTAGATAAAGGGAGCACACACAGTGGTCTAAAAGAGTGATGCTATTCTCCTGGAAAGAGTTTTTTTGTCTGGCCTGTTGAAAGGCCCAGTCATTAACACATAGACATGGGCCCAAATGGGTCATGAGGGAAGCTCTCTGCAACATCTCCACACAGCCAGCCACCATTTGGAGCCCCTGCACAACCTGAAGTTCCATTATTCCATTCAAGAAAAAGCACTCCAGATGAAAATTGACACCTTGTCTCTTGCTCCAACCAATGCTGTTCAAAGTGTTGGAGTCACGATTGCTGATCAACTGACTTTTTCTGATCATGCAGACACAGTCTCTGTCATGTCATTTGCCTTATTCAACATCAGAAAAATCAGGTTGGTCCTCATACAGCATACCATCCGGGTGCTGGTACAAGCCACAATCTCCTGCATTGACTACAGCAATGCCCTTCTAACAGATGTGCTGCTGTTTCTGGTCATGCCGCTTCTGATGGTCTAGTATATGGCAGCACATCTGGTCTTCAACCATGCCAACCCACTGCTGATCGAGCTTCACTGGCCTGTACCTCTACCTGCAGCTGCCCACATTAAGTTCAAGTAACTTGTGCTGACCTACAGAGTACCAGCTGGATGTACTCCCTCTTAACCAGCCTTGTTGAAGCCTCTGCTAACCCTTGTCGGCTGTGTTCCGCACAAGTGTCATCTGGCAAAGCCGCCTGTACAGGCACGGTAATCCAGACTATTTTCATACAGGCGGGGCTCCAAGCACGGCATGACCAGTCTGTCTGACATACATGATGTCATAGCAGCTTCTATAGTGGGTTATGGCCAAGGTTTCCCCAAGATTTCCCATTGTGAAACATTGTGCAAAGTTAGAAAGAGAACTATTCATTATTTGTGGCAAAAATCAGAATTGCAATTTATGCTTTCAAAGTGGTTTATTGAAAGAAATCTTCTCAAATTTTATAAAGTTCAATAATTAATAATGTTTTCACACAATGCCTGGACCATCATTATTTCTCCTTTTTAGCCTTTTCCTATTTGATATGAATGAATGTTTTTCCATGTTCAAAATTATTAATTCAGAGAATTAATAATTTACTAATTCAAGGATACACACTCCTAAAGTGTGTAAGCTCTCATGAAACTTATTTTGTAGTATGGTGAAGATATGCTATTGCTAGATACAGATATTAACTTGCATTGAACAGTCAGTTGTGGATC
Organism: Lagocephalus sceleratus; assembly: GCA_911728415.1. Classification (NCBI taxonomy): domain Eukaryota; kingdom Metazoa; phylum Chordata; class Actinopteri; order Tetraodontiformes; family Tetraodontidae; genus Lagocephalus; species Lagocephalus sceleratus. Next base: position 587,814 of record CAJVRN010000004.1, read on the forward strand.
AGATGTGTTGACAACAGTTACCCTCCACGCTGTAATTTTGGATACCTTTTATTTCAATGAATGAAAAATCAAGCACTCTTTAATATTTGGGTAGTTTGTAACAGCTCCGATCAGGAGTGCCACACATGCATCACTCTGTAACAGTGGCTTGCAACCAAAAATACAAATATACATTACATGAATGTATCATCTTGAGATATATGATATTTGCAGCTATTTGGTACCATCTCTTCCATGACCTGGAAGTAGTATGAATAAATATTATAGAAATATGACTCTCCCATTGTTTTAAATAATTCAAGGTTTCACTCTACACACAGTTTGCAAGCATACAAAAAAAGCTGCTTTGCATGTCAAACCCTCTTCAGTGCTGGATGACTGAGCAACGCATGCACAAAATTAAAAATTGTAATCAACCTAATCACATTAATCAACCTCGTACATTTTAACCAGCAGAAGTCTTTTTCCATATATATATATATATATATATATATTTTTATTTTTTTTATTTTTTTTTTTTTTAATAAGATGAACATTTCAATTAGAAATAAGAGCAAAATGTATTTGTTTAGTATATTTCCCCTATAATATTCTGCATTTCAAAGCATGCCAAAGAAATATTCTCAGTCTCTGCATAGTGCTGGCTATATGAGTGCCATGAAGTTCCAATTAATTTACAAGTGGGTATCTACAGGCAGACAAGGTGTCATAGAAGATCCATTGTTGTGACCCCCCCATCCCGAGGTTACTGCCTCTGCAATATTCAAAATATCTACAGACATAAAAAGAACTTAAAAGCTCAGCAGTATGGAAGAGATATTGAGGAACTGTATGTTTATTGGTATATCCAAATGCTATGGGGAGACATCTAAAATGCTCTCCACCAAATGATCCACCCCTTTCCCATTCTACTGTCATATTCAGTGTACATTACAAGGTCTACTGTCACAGACAAGGTAAAAGACAACAACACATTCTAGATTTGAGGTCAAAGTTCTGCATGTAAAGATACAATTCAGGCCACTAGGTGACAGCTATAGGACACCAATGACATGGTACAGTGTGTGATGAAGAGTGTGAAAACCACTTAACCACTTTTTTACAGAATGGGGAAGACAGCTCGTGAGCGTGATGGTGTGTCAGCACAATCAACCACACAAATGACAATATGAAGGGTTCAGTAGTAAGACTTATATACCCACATCTGTGATGCATTCTATGCATTTCATCAGTTTATACAAAGAGATTTGATTTTCTCAGGTATTAGCTGTGGAGGAACTTGACAATGCAATGCAAATCATGCTCGGAATGCTAAAAGCAAGTATTCTGAGCATAATATGGAAATACCTGATGTGTTTTACTCAGAAGCATGTAAATCAGGGATCTCCAAACTGTTCCACAAAGGGGCGGTGTGGCTGCAGCTTTTCGCTCCAACCCAGCAGCAGCACACCAGACTTGACTCACTTAATCAACTCATCTGAGTCTTGAGAAAGCTGATTAGTCAAACTGTGTGTGCTTGACTGGTTGGAACAAAACCCTGCAGCCACACTGGCTCTTTGTGGAACAGTTTGGAGACCCCTGATGTAAATCAGCCAATTTCAGTATGGCATGTGAAAAATGTTTGTTTCCATATTCTTAATATTATTATTGTTATTATTATTATTATTGTTTTTATTGTCTGCATCAGTATGTAGGACACGTGGTCAGGTAGACACCTGTGTGAATAAATGTATTGCATTAAGTTAAAAAAATATTTTTCAGTCAATGGCAGTTAAGTCCTGTCTATCTAGCTAGCTTGTGTATAGTTTGTCTTTTCAGTTAATACAGCAATAAAGCAAACTATTGTGTCCATGTTGTGTGTTTGATGATGCCCAGCCAGCTACTTAACAAAGTTATTGAGTGTTACATCTGTACCAAAACTTTCTGTAGCAAAAATTTCATCTTCCACCACAAAGCGTATTTGTGAGAAAAACGTGTTTCTCCCTCTGTTTTATTTGAAAATGGTTACTGAAAGTGTCATCTGTTCCCGTTATTCTCTTCAAAAGTGAACAACAAACAGCAAAATAATCAACTGACACCACAGATAAGAGGAAAAAGTTTTGATTTTGTGGTGAACTGTCTTATTAAGAGTATCCTTGCAACTTTGTCACATCAAATTATATACAGTAATAGTTGTAGAAATCAACATTTCCTGTACAATAATTCTGTGAGTTCAAGTTTTCAAGCCATCTTCATCACACTCCATAAAAATAATTATGGTTGACTCCTCATGTTTTCTGATTGAAAGAGGTGCAGTGCAACAAGCAATTATGTCTTAAATTTTTCTCACATAGTTTGGTTCAAGACTCAAGTACACCTGTAGATAGCAGTGTAAGCTGTATACAAGGTGATTCAATGCATCCATTTAGTGCACAGAGAAGAACATTCTGGAGACAGGTGAGGCATTTTGATAACATTGTAGGTTAATTTACAATGACAATTTACAAAACCACGAACATGCAGAAATGTGATTTCAAATGGATGATAGTTACACTGCATAACGAGCTGATTATTCCCCCGGAAAGAGGGAAATCGCAGAACAATCCTACAACAATAATTAAAATGAGAAGCTCAAACCAGCAAGCAGCAAAATACAATCTTTTATGATTCTGTATTAAAGGGTAACTCCATCACACCACATTCCTCCAGCATTTTTCTTCACTAACTCTAATAGTTTGAGCACAGTCTGACACATTCCTGAGTTTTAATTAAACATCTGCACTCCTTCAGAAATAAAGTGCTAAAAATGAATGGATGCATTGAAGCTGCTACACATGTCAACTATTAAAGGACTATTGCACTTCAACAGGCTTTCCCTTTCTCTGGAATGACTCAGCATCATATAGTACAGGAAGGAGTAATTTCTTCTCAGGGAAGACAAGTTTTAAAATATATCATTATTAGATAAAATATTGAAGTAAATTATTTTAGATTAATTAATGAATTATGAAATCAGTCAGTTCAACAAATTAATTACATGTATTAAAACACCTCTAGCAAGTTATACACCTTAAACAGATGTGTCAGTGTCTAAAACTGTTGATTATACCAGGAATTCTCTTTGAGAGTTATTTTAGGTCTACTCAACTTCTGGATGGTTGTACAGTATTTGTCATTATCAAGACACTTTCTTGTTCACCTCCAGTATGGCTGAATATATGGATATAAGATCAGTCACTGTGAAGTTGCCAGTGTTTTTGGCAGACCAGATGTGCTGTCTAATAGCTGGTGAGGTGTTGTACATTTATAATGCATTGTCTACATTTACACAAAACCAGATGTGTTGTTTTATGCATATTAGTTGAGAAGAAAGGAGGAGCTGTTGTAAGAAAGCATTGTCACGTTCACTTGTCTTTTATAAACTCTAATTATTTGTAAAGTACTGCTGTAGAAGGTAGTCTACTCTGCACTACACCCAATAAAACCTGAGCAGTGGTAACGTTTGAACATTATTAGATTCTGTACATCTGTACACCTCAGATAATTGCTGCTTGTGGTTTAGTAGCTTGTTAGTGTGTATCTTATGATTTGTGATTATTTTATAGAAAATAACGATTGCATTATTTTAAAAGTAAAATTTTCTATCATACAGGAACATCTTTAATTTAGTGTAAAGGATTTAAAATTTTCTATCATTATACAGGAACATCTTTAATTTAGTGTAAAGGATTTAAAATGGGACTTAAACAAAAAGACACAAATTGTCAAATACCTGTTCAAATACCTTAAAATCAGTAAAGACTAGAGATAAATCAAACCTTCTGGATGTTACATTTAAATTTGTCTGAAAGACCAAGAAATCTTGCCAAGAAAGGGCAGACACACATAAAACTCTTTAAATCTTACGTAATCACACACAATATCAATTAAACCACATTCATTCTTGCCAATATTTGCATATCTTACCTAGACTAATGCGGCATTCAAGGTAGTCACCGTAAACTGGCAAACTTTATATATAGGAATATTTCTAATAATATGCATGGCCAAACTAGTATGTAAATTGTAAAATCATTCAGGTTTCTCAGATGAATAGTCATGGACCAATTTAATCTGAGGTAGTAAATTGAGTAATCAGCAAAATTTTTGTTTCATTTTTAGTATTTTTTTTCCTTTTGTTTTTAGAGAACATAAAATATGTATGCATGTATTCATTTTACAATGTGGAATTATGTCTGAAATGTATTTGCTGTGCATTTGTTAGTACTCTTGTGCTGTGGCTTGTGATATTCAATTTGCCAATAATGTTACAGCTTTCATTGTTTTCAAACCACTGCAATATATCAGACAATATGTGGAATTTTGTGAAAACTATAGAAAATAAATAATTCCAGTTATTTGACAATTTTTTAAAATCTCGCTCACTTTCTACCGCTTGTTCCTCCACTGAGGGTCGCAGGGGGACTGGAGCTTATCCCAGCTCAATGGGCGGAGGCAGGGTACAACCTGGACTTGACACCAGTGAATCACAGGGCTAACACAGAGACAAACAACCATTCACACTCACATTCACACCTATGGGCAATTTCAAGTTTCCAATTAGCCTAATCCCCAAACGTGCATGTCTTTGGATTGTGGAAGGAAGCCACGCAGGCACAGGGAGAACCTACAAACTCCACACAGAAAGTTCCCAGCCTCCCAACTGGTATTTGAACCTAGGGCCTTCTTGCTTCTTCAAATGTGGGGAGTTTACTTTAAAATAATGTAGAGGAATTTACCTTGATTTATTCATCTTTAGGTTACCTTCAATATGTATAGCCAATAGCAGCCGAGTAACATTTTCAAAACACATCAGAGTGAGATAGGCTGAGGCTAAACTGTAGGGAAAATATGCAGGCCTCAAACATTTTAATAACAGACAAGCTCATTTTATGCTTGTCATAAACATTCAAAATGTTATCAACATTTTGATAACAGACAATCTCATTTCACAATGTTGTTAACATTGGACCACATTCTCCACCATAACTCTCAGTATTGATGTATGGCAGGGCTGGGTGCTCAGCCATTTGCATGTGATTGTGAGGCCACATACAGCTTGAACCCCTTCATCTAGTTTCATCAAGACATGCAGGTGGAGTAGTGTGAAAATGAGATAGCATCCAGAGGGGTCAAGGTTCTTCTCCATGTCAACAAAACCAAGGAGCTTATAGTGGATGATAGTAAGCAGCAGAGTGGAGGACCCACCCCTATCAGCATCACTGGGACAAGGAGCACATCCAGGTGCCTTGGAGTTCACATGACTGCGCTGGACTCATCACAATATCATCAAAAAATCAGCAAAACAGTGGATGTTGCTGAGAAGATCCATGGAATTCTGGCTGGTTGCATCACCACCTGGTACAGCATTTACGCCACCCTCACCCAGCATATTACCAGAATGAAACTACTATGCATGGAGGAGCTTGACTTCCAGCTCAGAAGGAAAAAGCCCAGTTGGATTAAAGCAGACCCTCAACACCATAGTAACTGACTGTTCCAACTGCTACGATCTGGTAGACAGCCTTACATCTGGCCCATACTCCCAGACTCAGAACAGTTTTATTTCACAGGCCATTAGACTGTTTCAACTCTGGCTAAAACACACAAACATCATTACACATTTGCATATCAGTTTACATCAGAACTTGCACATTTCTCCAACCATTGCATGTACATACACCCCTCCTCCCACCGACACACACGTGTATATATGTGTGTTTATTCCTTTACATCACAAATGAGAGTGGTTTGCACAGCTTCTATTGAGCTTCTTCTTTTAATTTATGCTCTTGCATATATTTAGAATGGAGTTTGACACTCAAATTTCATTTCTGCTATAATTATAAGTCATATGACAATAAAATATTGAAATCATGGTTAGCTTGAAAGTTTGCCAGTTTACTTGGTTAAACGTGCCACATGTTCTTCATCATGATAAACCCAGTACAGTGTTTTTGATAGGGCTGCTGATATGTTCTTTAAGAGAATTCATGGCTTTTTACCCTCCAGTTCCACACCTGAGGTGCAAACCAGCCAATCCAGTGTGCATGAGGGAAGGCGGTGAAGCCTTGGCCCTGCCTCCTGGGGTAGAAAGTCCAGGGAGAAGGAACTATTGACAAGATGGGGCAGCAGGTTTTCTGTTAGGCCAGCTAACACTACAATTCCCTAATTTTGATGTTATTGGAAGCGCCATGGACTTAAAGAATATAATATTACCTAGTTTGCAGTGCAAGACGTGAATGGCTACTTGTTTCACCATTACTCTGTGAACTTATGCCTTTTCTTATTCTGGTCAGCTAGTTGATGCTGAATACAGCAGTAAAGGGAATATTTTCTTGGGAAGCAGTCATGTATGAAAATGCATAATTTGAACCAGGTGAATTTCAGATCCAATTGACCAGGTGTATGTCCAGGGTAGGAGACCCTCTCTGGCCATTCTGAGTGTTTTGGATAGTGGTTACAGGAAAGAGTTCAGAAATCTCCAAATTTGTCACATGGAGGTTGGGGAGAAGAGGCCTTGAAATCAGTCACCCCTTGCCCAGCCTGGCTTTAGCTTTTTCGAGCAGACTATTCTCGAGAGGTCAGAGGTATGAAGTTGTTGGGTGCTCTAAAGGGTTTGTTGGTAGGTACAGAATGTGCCTCTTGAACTCGGTGCCACGAAGAAAAGGTGGAAACAGCAGGAAAGGACGTTAATCAGTATTCTCTTTTTAAATACATTTATCCTCTTTTTCCTCTTTCTTAGCTCCCACCTGGGTCAGAGCTATGTCTCTTTGGTGTCCGTGAGTTCATTGGAGTCTGTGGCTCCTGCAGAGACAGCCTTCTTTGGGTTTCAGGATCCAGGTTAGGCATTCCTATTCCTTGACCCATACGTCTACTTGACCCAAAGTCTAATCCTTGTGTTAAACTTGAAGTTATTGCAGTCCCACCTCCTAAAGTTAATCCTAAACCCATACCAACTACTGGCCCTGGAAGTGCAAGCTCTACCTCCAGATGCTGCCCCTGGTTTTCTAGTTCAGAGGAGATAAGCTGGCCCTGGCTGGTGTTGATCAGTGGAGAGACTGCAGATGATACTGAGTCCAGAGGCTTGGCTGGGAGATCCTGGGATTCCAAGATCTGCAAGTAAAGACAAGGTACATTTTACTTTTCATAAATTCTAAAGCTCCTCATTGTATTTCATTAAGCCAAATGTATAACTCCTCTTCATTCGTCATTCAAATCAGTGGAGCTGCATCACCTGTGACAAAGATGTCAGAGTGTCTGTCTCCAGAGGAGTCACAGGTTGGACCAATCTCTCTCCTGGACCAGAACCAGGTCCTGTACCAGGGTAGGGTGAGCCCTTAAAAGGACAGCAAGTTATTAGTCTGTTTAAACCCCCAGCATAAGTTTCTAATAACAAGATGTCTTCATAAAATCATTGTGTTCATTTGAGGCGACTAACTTGTTTTGTTTAACGCTCAAGGACAGATGGTTGCTGTCATCACTGTGACACAGTATATTATTACCTGAGGTGGTGATGAGACAGCGCTGTATGCAGGAGGAACCAAGGCCATTTGTCTCTGTAGCAGCTGCATGATTGCTCCAATGTCTGTTGACATACGGTTCTCCAACCTACACAAAATGTTGCCTGCTAAATTAATTTCTTAGAAACAAAGACATCTTATAAAACCAAATAAAAGAAGGTAAGCCAGAAATGCTGGATTGCAGAGGTGGAAACAAGTCAAATCTGACTTTGGGGTGGGGGGGGGGGCCTTCTTGTTGAAACTTTCGACTGGGAAATCCGGACTATAGGTAAAATGTCTGGGGCAAGACTAGCTGCAAAAACACAGAAACCTTACAGTGAGCGTGTGATGCTGAAACACTAAACACCACTGGGTTCCAACAGTAGGTTTGTGTTAAATTAAACATTATTTGATTATCCAAAATTATCCACTTACAAAAGTCAATGTCAAAGCATTCATCTTTTAATGAACATTAAAAACACTCCACTTGAGAACTAAGACACATCTGAGCATTTCTTTGAAGGATTTTCATTCATTTGATTGACTACATTAATCGTAGAAGGGACAGAACAAAACCTGTCAAGCTGTTTTTGCAGCAGATCAAGACGAGAGTCCAACTGGTTGCGTTGCTGTCGAGTCAGGCTGTGAAGAGGTGTGTTGAGGAGTGGTGGGGAGGCTATGCTACAGCTGGGGACCTCCTGGTATTGACCACCTCCCCGACTCTCTCCCCAGAAACTGAAGATGTTGGAGACCCCTGAGAAGGCACCTGTAGGAGGAAGAGAAGAAAAGAGTGTGAAAAAACAATGCATGGGTTTGTAGACGTGGGGGTTGTTGGGTACCTGACAGGGCATTGCAGGTGTTTCCTGTCTTAACTTCTCCATCACCCTCTGTGTTCTCATTCATCTTCTTGGATGTGGCCTGAGCTTGTGGACTAAGCAACATTTCTGTTGGAGGTGCAAGTCTGGTCACCACTGACCCCTCACCCTGTGGAAGATGTAGAGTGCAAATTCCATATTTACGGTCCATATCATAAAAACTGAGATTATACATCATGACAGAGATACCTCTTCTCCACTGGAGTGTGAAGACACTGAACTTCGATGTTTTCGCCAACGCTGATTTGATAGCTCCTCCTGTTTAAGGTTTTTGGCTTCATGCTGTCTCCGCCTCATGGACTTATGGGACTTTTTGATTTCTCCAGCATCTGCATCATCTAGAAAGAAAAAAATAGGGAAAAGCACACCAAAACCTTTCAGACACCTGTAATTCAATATTATATATACACAGATAGATAGATGGATTTTTAATTGTATTACTTTTATTGCATGTGTTGTGTGTCAATTTTAGTGTTTGTCTTGCTTACATTCCTTGCGTAAGATATATACATATGTAACAGCAAAATAAATGCTCCCAATAACCTTTTTCTGTACGTCTTCGGAACGATAACTTGCGTCTACGTAGTTTGTTGAATCCACCACAGTGTGAATCATCACTGCTAGGAGAACCTGGAATCATGTTGGTCTAAAATGAAGATGTTAAATGCCAGATATTAGTAAATTAATGATGAAGTGTTTTCTTGGAAATTACTGCAATGTAATAGTTATCTTAGCTGTAGCTTAAAGAACTTGTAGCTTAAAGAAAATCCTCTTATGATTGCAGGAATCCCTGGAGGACTCTAATTAGCCAAAGAAGGAGCTTTAATACCCTTAACTGCACTGGAGAACCTTTTTGGGTCAAAGTGTCCAACTACTAAATATTATCAAAAATAAAATAAAACATACCATGAAAAAAAATTTGGGTTGTAATTGTCTATTTAATAAGGGTCATTTTGGGTCTGTGTAAGAACTTCCTCTACAGAGAGAAAGAGCCTTTTGTCCATGGTCTGCATTATTGCACAGCACTAATTCTTTGGAACCCTTGTGAATAAACTGAGAAAGGTCAATTTCTATATATATTTTTTGAAACTTACATCCCGAAGGTTGAAAGTGATCTCCAAGTTGTTCCAGAAATTTTCTGCAAACTCGGGATACATGTCAAGAACCTCCAGAACATCTTCTCTAAAAATTTTGTGGAGGTCACAGTAGGTCAGAGCCCTCACGTCTGCATTGGATTTACCTGGTCGGGCATACAAGTTAATCGGCTCACCAAAGATGTCATTCTTTCCTAAAAAAAAAAAAAAAAAAATTTTTACTCAACAATGAAAAACTAAAACTAATCTAGCTAAAATGATAAAAAAAAGCACATCAGCCAGTAATTTAGTTCTTATACTTCGCATACTTGAAATATAATCTCAGAAGACTGTTGTCATCAATATAAATTGACTGTGGCCAGCAGATGGGGCTAATGGATAATGTAAACTGAAACAGAGGACTTCATACTAAAATTAATAAGAAGTTATTTAGTTTTCATATATACATGTACACGCACTTATTTATTTGTTTGACTCATGTAAGTTTTCTGTTTCATATATATATATATGAAACATATATATATATACACACACACACACATATATATATATATATATATATATATATATATATATATCCTCCTTTATATAATATGTGTACATATACAGTGGGTTTTTTTTTTTTACCCAAAATGGCCACCACTACGTCGCCTCGCAATATTTCAATCGATCCACGAGATATGAAGTATAGGGCAGTGAGGACATCTCCTGCATGGACCAGTGTGTCACCAGGGGGTGCATGGGTGGTCTTGAACTTCATGGCCAGTGCCCGCAGGCAGCCCTTAGAGGAGCCTTTAAAAGCTTTACAGTTCTGCAGCAATGTCCGGTTCAGATGAAGGCAGATGTCTGCCTGGAGACATTCTGGGAAGCCTTTTAGCACCTACACAGGAGAAGGAGAGATAAATAAAGTAAAGGAAGGGAAGAAAAATAATATACTTTTAAGGAGAGATGAGAAAGAAACTGTATAACCAGAGCAAATGATTTGATATAGGGTAGTTAGTCTTTGTTTCACAACTGCCAGTTAGTTTGTGCATGAATGCATTATTTTATGCCACATTATAATATACTACTCTACAGTTTACTTCAGAATATTAACTTGCACCAAATTATACTAATTCCATATGAAAATATTTTGATGAGTAGTGTACTCATTAATCATCATTCATATTTCATAGATTATATTTTAATGCTGAAAATATAAAAATAACCAATACAAATTATGAGACATTTTAACATGTTCATATGTTCATGTTAACATGTTAATACTTATGGTTCATTTCTGATTAATCAGTTACTTACAAAGATCTTATTGATATCAAATCAAAACATTGCAGTGAAATGTTATCACACCAACAGGCTCTGCAGAGGAGCCTCATACAGTCTAATTAATATGGGGAACCGTTGCTAATCTAGAAATTTTCAGCTGTTTCATAAATCTCTCGTTGAATGCACAGAATCTGAAAGCACCCACGCTGCATTTCACCCTCTAGATTTGTAAATTCTTCATTGTCTTCAGGCTGTTTGATTCATTGCAGTTTTCATTGCTTTTCAAGTCTGCCAAATCTTATTTGGTAATTTTATTTTGCAAGTGCGGTCTGGGATTTTTCCTTTTATTGATGTAATTCAGTAATGATACTATACTTTACTACAGTAATGAAAAATACACAAGTATAAGTAGTCATGTAAGGTGGTTTTCAGAGTAACTTGGGCTCATCACAGCCAATAGTCGAGTTGACTCTAATTGATATTATTTATTTATCTAATGGTTTTCTTCTTCTATTTTCAGCTGTTCCCCTCAGGGTTTGCCACAGAGTATCAATTGTCTCATCTAGCCCCTTCCTCTGGATCCTCATGTCCCTTTTCACAATATCCAAAAAGCTCCACTTTGGTCTTCCTCCAGACCTCCTGCCTGGCAGTTTCAAGCTCAGTATCCTTCTGCCAATATAATCACTCACTCTTCTCACTACATGTCCAGGTCATTTCATTCTGGCCTCTCTGACGTTATTTCCAGATCATTTACCCTGCTGATGCTCTCATTTCTGAACATCTTCATCATTGTCACATTCATCTTCATCTCTACCAGCTCTGCCTCCTGTCCTTTCCTCAGTCTTCAGTGTCTCTAAACATGCAACATTGATGGTCCCACCATGGTCTTACTTCCTTTCTTGCAGATACAATAGTACATTAGTAATATTAGTATATTAGTCCATTGATCATCTATGAATATACTACCAGAAAACTGTTTATGATTTGTATTTACCCATGTTTTTCAGACTATAAGTCACACTATTTTCATGGTACTCAGGTGTGACTTATATATGTTTTTTCTTTTATATTATGCATTTTTTCTTGGTGCAAATTATACTCCTGAGAGACTTATAGTCTGGGAAATACGGTAAATGGATGTACAAACAAAGTATATTATAATGAGGTATTTTATTGTCTTTTAGAAAATGTGAACAGCCCATAGTGTCTGACTCAGACCCACTCTGGGATTCTTGGCTTTCTGCTCTGAAATATTATGATAAGCATAAAAGTAAATCTCTCTGATTGAATGTGAAAACCACACTGCACTTCACTGAGCTTTTAAGATGAAGGAGCATAATTGACGGAAGAGGACGAAATTAAGAGTCCACTCTTTACTTCAGTGGCTCAGTTATTATGATAACATTATACCAGAATGATAACTATGTAGTGA